>JAGKQE010000033.1:0-305487 GCA_022609375.1 Xenosphaeropsis pyriputrescens
AATAATAATAATAATAATAATAATAATAATAATAATAATAATAATAATAATAATAATAATAATAATAATAATAATAATAATAATAATAATAATAATAATGATAATAATAAATAACAACCAACCAACCAAAAAACCCCACTCACAGCATCCATTCCAACATAAAATCATGCCCCATCCAACGAGCGCTCAACAGCCAAGACCGTTTAACCTTGTTGCTAAGCCTACCTCAGAGGGGCGAGATGAGTAAGGGAACAGACCCCGACGGCATGTACTGCGTACGCGTTGGACGCATCATCACCCTGTGCTGGGTAGAGTAGATTTGCGCAGGTATTTACGAGTATTTACTACCCACGTATGTATATTGTGATACCACCCAGGTATCATCACCCAGGTCAAGAGGCCAACGCCAGCGTCGACGTCTGACGGGGGGCAGTATGTACTTGAAAGAGAAGAGCTGACGAATGCTTCTCGCACCCGATCTTGGCATGCTATTTGTACAGATGTGCATACATGGTTACATACATTCACACATTCAAGAGCTGGTATGTGAAGAGGATAAACATGAGGCATTAGACAATGGCATAGAAAAGTCTTCCCTCATCCCCTTCTTCACCAACCCAACCCAACCCATCCGCCAAGATCAAAACCACACACGGGAAAAGAGCAACTCTGCAATGATGTACTTGTACTTACAGTATTCCCACCCAAGCATCAAGAAAAACCTTATCCTGAATAATCAAGCGTATATTCTAAGTAATTAAAGGGGGGGGGGGCTGTATTCTCCAGACTCACGTCGTTGATACTTTGCCTCCAAACCTTCCTTCAGCCAAGACGGAGCACCTGTGTCAAAAGATCCGCTAGAGTACCTTAATGGCCCTGATACTAGCCTCGGCCTTTGCCTTTGCCAAGGAGCAACACGTACCTAAGATTCGTACCTAGGTAGCAGTGCATAGGTATCTTGTAGGTAGATATGTAAGTAGGTACATATCCAACATTCTACACCCTCTGACAGCGAGCAATTTCACTCGCCACACATCCTCCCTCCCCACATCTCCACGTGCGAAACCGGCACACGTCGAAATAAGAGCGGAGCTACAGTAAGTTTAACTTGATTTATTCTTTGTTTCTTTTCTTTCTTTCTTTATACTACTACTACTACTACTATCGCCCGGCCTTGACTCCCTGCCTCGGAGCATCTCTGACCAGAAGCCTGACCTTGCCATCGCCAATCTCATGTCCTTGAGCCAGTATGTCTTCCTCGACTGTTCCGCCAGTGGCACTCTCAAGAGCTTCACTGCTCTGCCCTTCTCTCGTCAATGTCCTGTCCCAACTCCTGGCATCGACGCCCAAGATGCCTCCAACGTTATTGCGATCCCCGGGCACTGAGAATTCTCGGTAGGCGTATCTCCATTCGTTGAGGAAATTTCGGATCGCCTTGCCGACCTTGTCTTTGCCGTTCTTGGAATGGTGACCTGTGCCTGTGATAGCATAGACTGGTCTTGTGGAAGATGAATGCTCGAGGAGCACGCGTTCAAGATACTCGACCGCTTCTTCTGGATGCAGACCATGTAAGTCTACATACAGTTCAGAAGTAGAGTTACTGGATTTGTTGCGCTCTTCATATAGTTCACGGGCCGCCTCGCGATGCGCCTTTCGCATAAGATCATTTTCGGATTGACCACGGAGACTCAAAGCTTTGGCCGCACGTGCATCGTTACGATTCCAGGCTTGGGCGGCACTGGTAGGGATCAGCTCATGTAAAATGTGTTTAAAAGTAGGGGCTCATACCTTTGTAGAAACTTGTTCCGCAGGCCGCCGTGCTTGATGGCATCCTGCCGGGCCTTCAGATATGCTTTGTTGGCCTTCTCACCCGTTTCGAGCCATGGAACATGTTGAGGAGGTGGTATAGCTTGTGCTGCAACACTGTTTTCGCCGTTGCGTATACTAGAAGAACTACCATTTCGACTCATCTTCTTCAAATCCTGCCGCAAGATACTTGGTCCAGGAGAAGGAGACATCTTTACCACATCCGCAAGGGAAGATGGTGTTAAGTTTTCTTTATTGGTGTGACCATGGCCACCTCTCTTGCCATGGTGTTTCTTACCCCCTTTGCCAGCTGCGCCTAAAGATGGAAAAGCTTCTGTGTCGTCCAATGATGGGGCAACTGGTGAATCACGTGCTTGGCGACTTGTGGGCCTAGATCGTTGGCTTGAGGCATCACTGCCATAATCCTGTACACCTTTGAAGCCAGGTTGATATCCCATGTGTTGATAATTATAGTTATTAGGATAGCTGTTGCTCCACTGGTATTGTGATTGCAGTGAGGGGAATGCACCTTCATCTTGGAACTGGAAGCTGGGCTGGTTCAATTGCTGCGGAGGAGTACCAGTTTCATCTAACGCGAGACGATTCATAAAGGCGGATGGGTCATGGGAAAATATACAGGTATCGCCAGCGAGACAATTGCCCAGAAGCCAGTATCTACACATGTTAACAAAGCCAACGCTGCACCCGAATATTTTGTACTCACTTGCAGATGTGGTTGCTAAGATCATGGCTGAATCTGCAGTCTGCTCTAGCACAGTGACCAGTTGAAAGCCAGAAGCGACAGACGACACCACTCTTCTGATGACCTGTAGGCGTGGACGATCGTTGTGGTATATCGGTGGCCATGGACTTTCCTATGAGAACAGCGTTCTTCGAGGCAGCGGTTTGAGCTTGAGCTGTTGAAGCTTCCACAGTCTGGGGATCCATCAGAGATATCATTGCATTACTGAGATCGTAACCGTGTGTAACCAGGGCGGCTTCAATTTCATCATCGGACTTAGCCTGGCCGAAGATTGCTCGTAGCATATCATACGGGCTCATGTCATTTTGCTGTGGTTGAATGTATTCTGCAGCAGCAGCATTGAGGCCACTGTGACCGGCAGACGAAGAAGCATTACTGATGATATCGTCGCCCACCAGCCAGTCCACGTTCTCACTCCCCAAATCTCCATATATCTCTCCCGTGGGACTTGTATCCGTTGGGAATTCGTATGCATTCAGGTTCGGACTATGTGGTATGGCAGGGCTTGAGAAGGCCAATCGGGGTGATGGCCGTGGGGATGTGAAGGGCGAAGCCGTTGAGGATAGTGTTCGGTTAAATGTCGAGGGAACATAGGTAGATGGTGCCAAAGGGCTGACACCGAGGCGCGGAGATGAGGATAAAGGCGTAGAAGTATTCCGGGGCATCTGCCACGAAGCAGGTGATGGTCGGCGCAAGATGTTGTGTCGCATCGGCGGAGGTGAAGTCGCCGAGGAAGGGCCCTCCCGGTATCGCCATAGTATATCTAGGATCGCATTCTCGAGCTGCTGTCCCGAAAGGGTGGTTTCCTTCTTCAGTAAATCCTCCAACTTATCCGTCTTATCCTCATCTTCGAGAGTCCTGTCTTCCAGGACTGGAAGACACAGTTCGTAGGTTTGATCGGAGACCATTGTTTCGGGGGGTTTTGAATGAAGGGTTGTGGTAAGTTATGATGTATGGGGGGAACGCGGGAGGTCGCGTCTATATTGTGATTCTGTTTATGAAGGAGAGAAGACGGGGCTGCGTAGTTTATGGATCGTGGAGTGAAGTCGGTGAAGTGTTGCACTGGGGTGGGTGAGTTGTGCCCAGAGAAAGTGCAGCAGGAGCAAGGCGACGGAGAGAGAGAGAGAGAGAGTGGATGAGCGATTGAGTGAGCCAGGTGAAAGATGAAAGAGGGCGCGCGCGGGCAAGGCCAGCAGACAATGCACATGCACAGCACCCTGATGCTTTACATTGCCGATCCAAAATGACCGAGATGTATGTTCATTTTTGGATGCGGAGATGCGATCTTGATGTCAGTATTGAATGGGTGGACGTTGACCGATGAGTGAGGTGGAGTTGAGTTGGTTAAGTTGAGAAGGGGATATGGAGATGGAGATGGAGATGGAGATGGATATGGATATGTATGGATACGGATAGGTATGGATATGGATATGGATATGGGAGAGGGTGATGGGATCAGCGTGTTATCGTGCGGCACTCGAGGAGCGAGCTTGTCGACCTACTTAAGTGTCGAGCGTGGGGTCGGCCGGTGTTGGCGTACCTAATGGATACAAGCTGAACGGGAGGGATAGCAAGCGGCCGCGTAGATAAAGTACATAGTACATACATACATATACACAGTACGATGAGTTGAGCAAGCCTTTTGAGCTCTACTCTCTGCTTTGAGCATTACAATACGCATATATCCATCGACAATTGGTGAATCGAGTCCTTACCTCTTGTATTATGCTCGAGTACATGCAAGATGACCTCCTCCTTTGACATTTAACCGGCTCGGATTCAACGAAGGGTCATCTCGCTCAACTCACATAACTACTTACAGTGTCCGCTCACACACATCCACATATCCAAGTGAAAAGCACTTTGTTCTGGAAGGCTGTTGAATAAGTAGTAACATGCCGGTGAGAATCGATCAGCTAGAACTACCTATAAGTGATATATACTTGTTCATTCCGTATTCTACGTCTTCCTCTTGAATGAATACTCAGTTGCCATACACAATGTTTGGCTTTCCCCCTGAACTCCATCTTCCCGTGGTCCATCTGCCTTACGCATTAATGTTCAGCCGCATTATTATGGACACCCAGATCAAAGTATGTACATATGTACATGTCAAGTCGTACGATGCTGAAGGTGCATGACGAACCTAGCTGGTATACAATCCCAGATCGACAACTTTATTCAAGTATTAATTGATCCTGCTTAATACTCAAGAGCTGCAATGTCATGGATCGAGGTAACTTGTGTCTGTGAACTCGACTTTCTTTGATGTTCCTTACTCAGACGTACTGTGTGATGCTTTTGATGTATTCAAGCTCATGAACTACATAAGTCCATGAGAATCTACCCGAGGGCCATTGAATCATTTCAGCTTCTGCCTGAGGTACAGCCGGTATGTCGGCGAGTCGGAACACCTGCATGACGTCGGGTACAAACTGTGTCAATGCCGTGCCTAGGCTCTGACGAGTTGAGTGTCGTGAGGATGGACTATGGACTATGGACTATGGACTACCTACCTATGGACGGCTACTGACAACATACAACAACACATACCCACCGACACCTGGCAGAATCAAATTTCCATATCTCTATCCATCATCAACAGAGCCTCCCTCTCGTCAACCAGCTACTCATCTTGCCCACTGAAATTCAGCTCTCCAGTCTGTATGCAGCTCTCACTAGACGCTGTGCTTATCAAATATACGAAGTAAGCACAGACGAAGACTCAGAATCCACTTCAGCTCAAGGCATCTGCACTCAAACATATTCGACTGTCAATGAGCCTCGACCAGCCAGTTCCTCACACCAAGCCACAGATCAAATCCCTCGATCTCCAAAAAGTCAAGTTGAGCTACACTTGACGTTCCGCATATCTCAAGATGCCCGCCGATTACTCCTCCACAGCTCGAGCGCTGGCCCTTCCGATTTCCCCACTCAACTCACCTTCTCCGGACCCAAACAGTCGGCCACCTTGGGCACGAACACAATCGACTTCCAGCAGAAGGATCAATCGCTTTGCAGAAGTCAGTGATGATCTTTCATACAAAGACCAAGCTATAGCCGCTTTCACAAAAGTTCAGAACAAAGTGATAGTGACGTTCAAGAAGATGAGTCCAGTACAACGAGTCCTCGCCGTAGCAGCGTTCATTACCCTCAACGTTCTCGGAATACTATTCCTCATATACAATGAACGAATCTTTGGCTGGCTGGCGCCCGGGGCGAAAAGATGGCGAGAGGTGCGGGGCGGATGGATGGTTCTGTGGTCATTGACATTCATATCCGCCATGCCGCCATTGATCGGCTACTCATCAACCGTCACGGTAGCGGGATTCGTGTACGGCTTTCCCAACGGCTGGTACATCGTAGCATCGTCAACGGTAGTGGGTTCGCTGGCATCCTTCCTGGCCAGCCGCACTGTACTCTCTAAATACGTGCATAAGCTGGTAGGCAACGACAAACGGTTCGAAGCTCTGGCACTTACCCTGGAACACGACGGGTTGAAAATTCTCTGCATGATCCGCTTCTGTCCTCTGCCCTACTCGCTGTCCAATGCAGCTATGTCGACCTTCCCAACCGTCAAGCCTTTGATGTACGCGCTCGCAACTGCAATTTCAACGCCCAAGCTTCTGATCCACGTCTTCATCGGCTCCCGATTAGCCAAGATCGCGGAAACGGGCGGTAAGATGGACGCTTCGACCAAGGCGATTAACTATGCGTCCATCATCGGTGGGGCGGTACTGGGTGTGTCGGTGGGGTGGATCATCTACCAGCGGACCATCGCGCGGGCACGCGAGCTGGAGATCGAAGAGCGGGAAAGGCTGAATTCAGAGGGGGCACGCATCTATGCTGATGAGGAGAGACCGGATGAGACGATGAATGAGGATGATATCAGCCTGTGGGACAACGATGAGCCCGGCTACCGGGACGATTTCACGGATGACGATGAGAATCCTTTTGCGAAGGGCGATGATGAGGAGGCGAATATCGGGGCGGCAGTGAAGAAGTCTGGGGATGCGGACTTGTAAGCACTACTATTTTTGGATGGGGACATGGGGGCGGGCTTTGGGTTTAGGTATGGCGTTATATAGGTGGTGGGATGCTCAGATTAGAGAATGTATGTATGTATTACTGTTCACGTATTATTCCCAAGTGTAGGTGACTTTCCAGTCTCCTTGTAAATTTCATGCCGCATAAGCTGCCGAAAAAGGGACGAACCCTCCAGATACCCATTACCCCAGCTGAAACAGAGAAGCGGATCTGCTTGACAGAATTGGAGCCGTCAGGTCCAGAAGCAATTTCAAGTGCTGTGAAAGGAGGCGATGCAAAGAAAATAGGCGGACGAGGGCCCGATCAGATACTCCATGAGCATCCAAAGCCACTTACTTACCCATAAAAGCAGCCCGCCCGTACAATTTCCAGATCCCAGAGTCCAGAGTCCAGCAAATCCAGACTGCCCACAACCTCCGCACACGAACACCCCCAACAAGAACATCCCACTTCACGCCAGTGCCGATCCGGGAATACTGTCAGTGGCGATAAGATAGATGGCGATACGACAGATGTCGAGTCCGCCACCAAACGGCCGAGACCATTGGTGTCTTTGGCATTGGTGTTTCCGTCATGCCACAGCAAGCCCCATCTCAGCGGCATGAGAACACTTACGCACACTGAAATACGCGCGGCAAGACCGGATCTTCCGTGGCTTAGCGATTGCGTGACGCGCTTTCCCGGGTCCGCGGACTCTGGCCGTGGGATTTTCGTGACTTGCTGTTGTGAAGGGTGAGGTAGAGTCCGGGTTGGGGTTGCGGTGGAGATGGGGAGGAGGGGGTGACGATTTTTAGTTGTTGTGGATGGGAATCGGGGATGGATGGGCTGAGTGACAAGCGGGTGAGAGGAAGGTCTTTCTGGTGCAGGTGATGTGCGAGTTGATATATATGTCAATGGCAGGAATGTGTTTGAGCGTGACTGGGGTGGTGTGGTTGATTATGTCTACCTATACTGCAACCATTGGAGGCGTAGGATAGTGTCAGGCTGAAGTTGAAATGGGTTCCCACCTTGTGAACTTACATCGAAAATCCGAATGAGGAACACTTTCAGATAGATTGATCATTCTCTGAAGATCATCCCCTGACAGCAGCTATACGAAGCTCAATCGCTGCCCTCGAGAAAGTCCAATTCACAACGTACCCACGTCCCGCAGCGAAACCCCAGCACTTTCAAAAAATCACATCACAACCAAGCCAGTAATACAAATTCTTATGAATTCTCCATGATCTTTTGTACAATTGCCTCCAAAGCTCCACCCCCACGCCGCACCCCATCGTCTATCCCATCATCTATACAACACGAACACTTCCCGTCTAACCAATAACAAGAGCGGTGTCTTCTGGGAAGTCGTATTCTGGAATTTCAAGGTTGAGGGGAGCTGGGCCCTTGCGGATTCTGCCCGAGATATCGTAATGGGATCCGTGGCATGGGCAGAACCATCCTCCGAAGTCACCGGCCTCTCCGATTGGGACACATCCCAAGTGTGTGCAGACACCTGATTGACGTTAGCTTCCGCGTTTTAAGAATCGATATACAATGACGGATAAGAGAAAAAAAGGATGAAAGAAATGGATAACTCACCAACCATGATTAACCACTCTGCCTTCTTGACACGGTCGGCATCGGCTTGTGGATCTCTCAAGGTCTCAACTTTGACGTTCTCGGCCTCCTTGATCTCATCAGCAGTACGGTGGCGGACGAAGACTGGCTTTCCACGCCACTTGATAATGACCTATTGAAGTCGTTAGATATCTTCTTCAACGATGAAGTCCAAACAGTAGCATAGCATACGTTCTTGCCCTCTGGAATGGCAGAGAGGTCGACCTCGACCTTGGCCATAGCCAAGACATCAGCGGAAGCGGACATGTTGACCAAAAAATCTATCCATCGTCAGTCAGTCAGACCTCGATATTCGGTGTTGCGGCCGCGAATTGATTGCTGATTGCTGCGGAAGTCGAAGCGCATCCCACCGCCTCGGAGCCCCATATCCCGTCTAATCCATCAATTGACTCCAATTCGACCGCAACACCCGCCGGGATTTGTAAAGAGCGTCTACGAACCTTGAACGGTAGCCTTGGCACCAGCAGCAGTCAAGGCACCCATTGCGCCGACCTATTCACACAAGTCAGCACCAATGCCCAACATCCGGAACCTCCGTATATCGGCTTCGCAGTCCATCTCTTCGAGCAACGACGAGTACACAGAACAATCCCAATCGAACTGAGCGAATTGCACACCATCTCGCCCGACAATGCCATGATTCGAAAATTCGCGTTCGCCGCCGCCGGCGGCCATCACCCATCCACCGCCTCGCTCAATTGCACCACGCATCGTCTGGAGTCGGGATCAACGCACCATGAAGTACTGGTAGACCAAGTTCGAGTTAGTAGCGGACTTTGAGCGGTAGTTGCTGAAGTCCGGGATCTTGGAGGTGCGGCCCTTGAAGGGTGATTCGAAGCTGGCATCGGCGCCGAGCTTGGTCTGCGAGCTCAAGGCCCGGACGGAAGCCGTGAGAGGAGAGGAGCGAGTGGCATTGCGAGCCAGCACGCGGGCACTGTTGGTGATTGATGCCATCGTGATTGGAGTTCGTGCGTGGAGCGATGAGGTCGATACTGCTGGAATGGAAAGAGGTTGATTTCGCGAGTTCGCAGGGGAGATTCGGCAAACCGTCAATGTTTATTGCGAACCTTTGATTGGTCGCTTAGATAGCTTATTTCGTCCCGATTGTGACTTTGAGAATGATGCATCATCGACAATCCTGACAAGTTTGAAAGCCAATTAGTCTTATTAACAGTCACAGTTGAAATCACGGCAAAAATGTCAATTCAGGATGGCCACGCCTTGTTTTATTTCATGATTCATTTACTTTTGTAAGAGCTCTATCGCCGTAAACCATTGCCATCAACATGCCTATCATCAGGACTTCTCGACAAAAGTACATATACCACCATCGAGTCCCAATGCAATCTGTAGACCACCTTAAAATATACCGTGTTTCCACGAAGCCAATTATCGATCATCATACTCATGACCCTAGATCCAATTGCATGTACATCGCCGTCGCAGTTGTGCCGCTATGCAGAAGACGGGAATATACCATCATAATCAAATAAAAACAGAAGATGCTATAATAGCCATAGGAAATGGGTATTATGGCGTCGAATAGTCTGTGCCATTGACGCAGCAAAGGAATAATTTTGTTTTTAAGCAAGCAACTCGACATCAAGGCCAATAGATCTCATGAAGAGGTTGACATTTGCCAAGCGTTGGCTGGACATAGCTGGTGGGAGAGTCTTTGCGAGTGCAACAGTCTCCATAACGCGGTCCTTGACAGCCATGACAAGACGTTGCTGCTGTTCTGGGCTAGCGCCGATGCCAATAGCAGCAAGGAACTGCCAGACGTAGACATCCTCACCAGTGTTGACAGTGCCAGGGAAAATGTTTGGAAGAGTGCCTTCGAGGACATCAAAGAGGTTGTTGTAGGTGTTGACCCTAAATAAATGGTTAATTAGTAGTTCTCGATTTTTTTTTTTGTGGATATACATACCATTGGTCCCACTCCTGCTCAGATGCACCGCCACCCTGCTTAATAAGCTCTGCTCTGCTAAGGATCATTGTCAACATGCTGACACCGATTCTGGTGCGAGCCACGAGATCAATGTTAATGCTGAGGACGAGACCAAGAATGCCAGCGACAATATCGAGATGGGCCTCACTAAGGTAGGCAAAAAGACTTGGCATGACGGCAAGTGAAAAGAGTTCAATATTCTCCCGGATGCGAGAGTTAAGTTGAACCTCACCAGGAGCCAACTGGGCCTGGCGAATGATATCAAGCTGATCAAGATGAACAACGATCATGGTAAGAATAGTGGTGCGTTGTTCCTGAGTGATGTGCCGGAAGACTCGAGGGATGGCCTTCTTGCCCTTGCTGAAGGAGAGGAAAGCAATGAATGGGTGAGTTGTAGTGGCGCCAATTGGCTCATGGACCTTCAACTCAGCCCACAATTGGTCGTTGAGCTGCTTAGCCCTGGCCAGCCAATCTTGGTGTCTTCCAGCAAGTTCTGGGTCAATATCATCGGTGGTAGGTGGTGGCATCTGGCGATCGTGATCCTCCATCTGCATCAGAGTATTGTATACATTCTCGATGTCACGAAGAACGGTCTTGCGGTCACTACCACCAACGCCAACTTGATGGGTCTTGCGATCGCTGACGGAGCGAGCAGCACTTCCAGGACGGTTAGCATCACCTCCATTGTCATTGCGTTTGATGTTGAGAAGAGGCTTTGGAGTCTTTGCGTTGCTGAAAGAGATCTTGCCAAGACTGCCTTCAATGACCAGTTGCTTGTTCTTTGGCTTGTTCTTCGCAGCCTCGACGGCACGTGCAACCTGCTGCTCCATACGCTGCATGTGATTGTCACCACCACGAGCTTGACGACGCATGTTACCATGACGGCCTCCAGTCTGAAACAAGTAGGTCTGGGCGAAGTTGCTGAGTGGCTGGTTTGGATGTTGTCTGGGACCACCACGGATTTGATTGTGTACTTGATAATAGAAGTCCTCAGCCAAAGCATTATCAGTGCCATGCTCATTTGGATTTCCGGTGGCAGTGACAAGCTGCTGCAACTGAATACGAGTGATAAAGTTCTTGTCTTGAGGAGTCATAAGGCCATTGTCCTTCGATAAGAGGAAGATCTTATGGTTACGCTTGGCACGCTTAGCATCCTCCATCAAGAACTGAGCACGCTCTTCCTCAGAGAGATTGACAAGTTGTTGAGGGTGAGTAATGACTGGGCCGGATTGGCGCTGTGCTGGGTGTGGAACACGCTGCTGCTGCTGCAGAGCAGGATGAACCTGCTGTGGGATACCACCAGACAAACGGTTTGGGTTCTGCAAAATCTGGGTAGGTTGACCCTGAGGCTGTTGCTGCTCTGGAGGTGTAGTGTGCTGTGGAGAGGGTTGAGCTGGAGGGCGGGCAAGAATTTGCATTTGCTGAGGAACTGGAGAATGTGTCATGACCTCATCTTGGGGCATGGCAAATCTTGGGTCCATTTGCTGGAACTGAGGGTTCTGCGCATACATCTGTGGATGTTGCTGGAACTGTTGCGACACATGCTGCTGCTGCTGCTGGGCATGAGCAAAACCAGGAGGCTGAGAAAAGGAAGTTTGTTGAGGTGGAGAAGGTCTCTTGGCTTGGGCTCGCATCGCAGCTTCGACTTCCTCCAAGCTCATCATTTTGCGGCTTGCAGGTGGGTTCATAGGAGTGTATTGTAGCTCAGCAGGAGCCTGAGCTCTCTTTGGAGCAGTTCCCCACAAGTTGGCATCTGCCTGTAATTCTGGAACATAGTCTGATTCCTTGTAACGCTCGTACCCGGTTCTAGCAGGCTTGGCGGAGTATTGGGACTGAGGTGGGAAGGATGCAGTTGTTGGAGTCTGGCGAGGTGCTGGTTGATGGCGGCTGAATCGCAGCTGTTCTTCACTGATAGCATCGGCAACCTTGGAGGTCTGACCAAAGAAGTCAAAATCCTTTCCAACAGATTTTGGCGCAGCAGCGGGTCCACCGCCTCCAAAAGTATCATCGTTGAAAGCATCGTCGGTCTCGTCGAGCTGATCACCCAGTCCATCGTAGGTCTCCTCAAAGTCAAGGCTGGGAAGATTGTCAGTAGGAAATGGGTTAGAAGTGGGGCTTGGAACTCACGCGGCATCGTCATCTCCAGGTCGCGAGAGACCGGCGAAAGGGTCGGAAGCCTGAGCAAACCCAGGAGCTTGTGTGTTGTGACCGCGATCCCGTGGAAGGGTCGAGTCGAAGCCGAAGAATGACATGACTGTTGAACTTCGCTGGCAAAGGCGTATATCAGGTGTAATTAATAGGTACACGGCGCGTCAAGGCGGATGATTGTCAGTGTATTCAAGGTGTATTGTATCGGGTTGAATTAAGCTTGAGAACAAGTGCGTCTGTTGTTGTGATATCCAAATGCGTGAACACAGCGAGTGTATGCAAAGCCAGAAGCCTCGCAAAGAACTTTGGTGCACGTAGTTGGAAAGGGAAGAGAGGCGGGAAAGGCGGAGAGGTCCAAGGTATATTCACAGACAGCAATCGATATGAAAATATCGACAAGCTGCTATGACGATGGGAATGAGTGGTGAACAAAGATTGACGTTGCACGAGCACAACGTTGTTGATGAAGCTTTGAGGAAGCTCCGTCGTTGGGCGTGGAAGTGAGTAAAGTAAATGAACTCTACCTTCACCTCAGCTTCAGCTTCACCTTCGTTGATAAGTAGAAATGATGCTTGCCGTTAGTAGTGGGGTTCGGTAGAGTCTATGAGGCTCTTGTGCATATATACGCGTTACCTATATAGGAAATACAAGCGAGCACTGATAATCCTTACATAGTACGAGTCTGTTGACCAAGTTCGTAGGCCGCGCAACTCAGCTTGTACGGGGTACGGAGTAATACTTGCCTGGCACAGCCCAACTCCTCCCTTGAATAAGTACTAAAGTAGTAATAAGTTGTACATAGGTACGTACTTGTGGGCCATCCAATGTACACCGCACCTCTAACGGCAATACATACAGTATGCTGTAAGGTAATTTCTACATTTCTCCTGGAAAAAGGGTCAAATATTACCCTATGATAAGAATAAAGGTAGAAGTAAAAACAAAGAGACTGTATGTGAAAAAAGGAGATACTACAATATCAAGTAACAGTGAGAAATGGCTACAACAAGAGATGACTCAATGGTTGGATAAATAAACCCAAAATGAATGTACGAGTAAATAAAGAAATAGAAAATAAATAATAAATAAATGTCTAGACAAAAACCGCATCTTCAGAAACTCCTCCCTGAACCTTGCACTTGACAAGTAGATTGTATGCTCTCCCGTTGTTAGCAACAATTATTGTATTCATACAAAGTATATAAAACAACATACATGCACTTGCACCATTTGGTAACAATTCAAACATTCATCCGTTGATCTGTTGATCTGTTGTTGATCCGACTGGCTGTGTGGTTTAACTGGTTAGACCTTACTGCACCAATTCTAATTTTATGCTTTAACCCTTCCTATCCGTATTACGAACCACCATTTAGGTAGACCCAACCATCTCTATCAATCCATCCGTACAAAAGAACACCTGTCGGGCTCCCTTTCTCCTCTTCTCAAGTACCAGTTCACCAAACGCAAACATGGCAGCTGGCACGGGAAGGTATCTGAGATATATTCTCTTCACTATCATTGTAAGTCACCTCGCAATTCCACAAGAACTCCCCCTCCCTTGATTTTACAGCATCTCTGTCAATGAGAAGGGGGCTACGACACTGATTGCTCCGTGCAAAATAGGGTCTCAGTGCCGTCTACTTTCTTACCTCTTCATCCCGTCAACGCCTTCCAAGTGCCACCGATCTTCTGAACAACGGCAAGCAATGGGCCAAAACACCCTCGACCGATGACTCTGGCGCTGCAGGAGGGTTGACCAGCGATGCCACCGCTCCAACCACTCCAAACACCCAGTCCAGTCTTCCACCAGCAGCTATTGCAGGAGAGCGCATGAACGCGACCTTTGTCACTCTCGCACGAAACTCGGATCTCTGGGAAATTGCTCGCTCAATTCGCCAGGTCGAGGATCGATTCAACCGTAAATTTAATTACGACTGGGTCTTCCTGAATGACAAGCCTTTCGATGCCAAATTCAAGAAAATCACCACCGCCCTTGTTTCCGGAAAGACACATTATGGAGAGATCCCCAAGGAGCATTGGTCTTTCCCAGATCACATTGATCAGGACAAGGCCCGCAAGGTCCGCGAGGATATGGCACAGCGCAAGATCATCTACGGTGACTCCATCAGTTACAGACACATGTGCAGATTCGAGTCTGGATTCTTCTTCGAACAGGAGCTCATGCTGAACTACGAGTGGTATTGGCGTGTTGAGCCAAGCATTGAGCTTTACTGCGACATCAACTACGACACCTTTAAATACATGGCGGATAACGGCAAGAAGTACAGTTTCGTGCTCAGTTTGTACGAATATGTCGAGACTATTCCGACTCTCTGGGACAGTGTCAAGAAATTCATGAAAACCCACCCAGAGCACATTGTTGAGGGTAACTCGATGGATTTCCTCAGTGATGACGGCGGAGAGACCTACAACCACTGCCATATGGTGAGTATCAAAATCCGTTGACTTCGAATAAATGGGCTAACAGAATGCAGTGGTCCAACTTCGAGATCGGTAACCTCAACTGGCTTCGATCTAAGGCATACAGGGACTTCTTCCAGTCCTTGGATCAAGACGGAGGGTTCTTCTACGAGAGATGGGGTGATGCACCAGTTCACTCCATTGCCGCAGGACTTCTCCTCAAGAAGGAGGAGGTTCATTTCTTCAACGACATCGCCTACTATCACGTCCCATTCACACACTGCCCCACTGGCGAGCAGACAAGATTGGACCTTAAGTGTCACTGCAATCCCAAGGATAACTTTGATTGGAAGGGATACTCATGTAAATTCTCCCCCTCTCCCGATCAACCCTGAAAATACTAATGATAATTCCTTAGGCACATCAAGATTCTATGACCTTAACGGTCTCGAGAAGCCAGATGGCTACGAAGATGAGCAGGACAACTAGGAGGGGACTAGATAGCATCATACATTATCTGACAAACCAATGTTTTTATAGTAAAGGATGCGGTATGGGCAAACAGGTCAAAAGGGGCGTTTTTGGGCAAAGTTGGACTCACATGAAGTTTCTTGTGTGTAAATCTAGGATTGCGTGGCCTGCACTGTTTAAGAATCTTGTAACGTTACTTGTTGTAACAACAAGCAATCAACGAATGTATGGAAAACATATTTCTTGAGATGTATTAATCAAATTGGAATCGATCCTGGATCTTCTTTTGTACTCGTTTAGGATTTATAATGCGTGATTTGTGACTCGATATTGGCTTTCTCTGCTTGAAAGCGATACTAGCCTGGAATATTCCTACAGTTGTGCTTGGGGTCCTTTCAACGCCTTCCTGAGTCTATACTACAGCGCCCGGCTTTTGTAACCCGTATGCCTTCCTTCCACGTCGTCTTCCTCTCACTCCGCTGCCGCGAATCGCAATTTTCAAGTTGATATGATTGAAAGCTTAGACAGCAGCTGGTTTAGGCTTCTTCGTTCCATACTTTGATCGACTCGTAGCTCTGTTTCCAACACCACCCTACTGACATTAGCATCCATCCATTCACAAGCCCAACATTCTCCCTTTTCCCTTCCCCCTTCATAGTCCACGGCTCCCTAAGTCTAGCCCCATCCCTCCCTCCACCCCAGCCTGAAAAGGGGGGGAAAAATAAAAGAACTCACCAAATCCAAAGCCCCTCTGACCAAATGATATCTCACACCGGGACAATCCTGAGATCTACCACCGCGCACTAACACAACCGAATGCTGCTGCACGTTATGACCCTCGCCGGGAATGTACGCCGTAACAACCCTGCCGGTACTAAGCCTGACCCTAGCCGTCTTCCGCTCGGCGGAATTGGGCTTCTTGGGCTTGGTGATGCCGACCTTGAGGCAGACGCCCTTCTTCTGCGTGGCATTGTGCTCTGAGAGCGCGGGCGAGATGGGTTTCTGGGCGCGGCGCTTGTGGCGACAGCCCTTGGCGACCTGGGAGAGCGTTGCGGAGAGCGCTGGCGTGGTGGTGAATGAGCGCGCTGAGCGGGCGAGGATGGAGGTGGAGATGGAGGGTGTCGGGATGGCGAGTTGCGATTGCTTTGGGATTATGGCGCGGGTGCTGCTGATCGAGGGGCGGAGGAGCGTCGACGCGATCGTCCGGCGGAGGATGGAGACGCTCATGGTGCCGGTTGGGTTTGTGGTTGTGATAGTCGGGCGTGAGGTCGATGATGAATTGGTGCAGCACAATATGAAATTCTTGGTCACGTGAATGCGAGGTTCGGTCTTGGAGATGGGTCTAGACCGGCTTCAGTAATTGCTACAGCCAATTGACGATTATCATAGACTTATGGAAGATAGTTAGTGTTTAACTAAATGTTTATTTGATAAGGATGTATCGCAAGCATAGAATATACGTAAACATTGATAGTCATAAGTATGTGCACCCAATATGGATGATGAAAGTGAGCAAGACAACCACCACACCTACAACACTTCTCTCCAGCACTCACTTATAAACCAAATAAGCCAAACATTTGTAACTTTCAAGCTTGACTGGTGCAGTGGTCAATTCCCCTTCCCCCAAAACTTGGAATCGTTAAGTACACGGAAAGTAAAACCTGCCAGCAGGTTTTCTGCAATGAGATACGAGACTGCACTCTCCTATCCATTGATCTTTTGCAGGTTCGAGCTCTGCTCCACCCAAATACTTTTTTTTTGTAATCACATTCTTCTCTTTTTGAGAGTGAGGCAGAAGATGTTCATGTTTACCAAAAGCAGTTGTAGTGTCTAAGACATATCTCATTCATAATTCATCATCATACTAACGAACCTCGAGGTAGTAATGCTATAGTGTCAGTGCAACCCGCAAAGAAATCATAAAACTACCCAATTATGTGCCCGCGAACCTTCTCCCAGCATCCTATGAACAAGAGGGGACTGCGCTTTAATCGTTCTATAACCCGTTTCTATGTCTCTTGACGAACAGGCGTAGCTACTGCTGGACTTGTTGGGCCAATTCAGTGAGCTTCTGCTTCTCTTCTTCTGAGAGAGCAGCATATACATCTGAGAAGCCGGCGATGTTCTCATTCGAAACCTAGTGAAGCGTCAGTTTCAACCGGGGAAAGGAAGTAAAGATCTACATACTTTCATGAAGAACTCTGTCAAATAGGCTTGCGTCTCATCATCGCGCTGTCTGCCAAAAGCAGAGCCCATACCATCACCATATGCCATCAGATCCGCCTTGGTGCTGCCAAGGCCAAGATCCAATGTACTTGGGAGATCCTCCCAGCCATCATCCTCGCCCTCCTCATCAGCAAATTCTGCAGCAGCTGCCGCCATAGCCGCATTTTGGGCACCGGAAGCACTCAAGAGCTCCTCAATGAGAACTTTGATGATCTTCAATGGTGCAGGGATGACAGTGTATTTGTCGGGGTTGGCCTTGGCTTGTGATCTTGTCATGATGCGATTAGATGTAGGAATGATAAGATCGCCCTTCACCATAGTGTTGGCCAAGACCGGGGAGTTAAGTGTATAGAGCTTAGAAAGTGCAATAACGTTCTGACGAATTTCTTCGTATCCGGCGAAGTGTACGGAGTGCTCCAGCCACTTGCTCAAAACAACCTGCAGACCACTCTGGCCGTTGATCTCGATCTGGGTCAGAAACTCAACAACATCCTGGGCACCAACAAGAGATAAACGGGCGAAGACCAGGATGAGAGACTGGATGAATGGCGCAGCTTCAGCTGTTGCTAGACGAGAAGCAACTGCTTGGAGGAGTTGTGGAAGGAAGGGACCAAGACGCTCCTGGCCAGCCTTTTCAACAAGCTCAGCAGCAAGACCTCCAACCTCAGAGGCAGCGTTGTCCTCCAAGGTAGGCTTGAGCAGGCGATCGATGATCACAAGACAAACCTCCAATCCATTCCGGTTATTCTCATCTTGCCATGCAAAGACCTGGTGATGGTCATGCATAAGCATATACTTGATGGCCTCAACACCCGGTCGCAGAACCTCACCCTCAACTGTGTTCATCAACAAACGGTTAAGCTTTGGCATGGCAGTTGCAATGTATCCAGGTGGAAGAGGCTCAGATCCATTTTCGGTCAAAGCACAAAGCATCTCAGTGGCAAGGGTGGTGAGAGGATCGTCTCCAGTCATGTTTCCAACCTCGAAGGCTCCAGTCAAGGATGGAAGCACTTTACCGCAAAGCGCAGTGTAGGCCTCAGGACCTAAAGTAGAAAGAGACTCCACGATCTCCTCGAATGTCTCAGTGACCAACATGGTAAGCTGAAAGTTACTGGCTCCATGCTTTGCCATGACGAAGAGAAGGTCTAATGCGCCGCTACCAGGTGCTAAGCAGACTCTAGAGTCTAGTCTAATTGCAGCTCGAAGAGACTCAACAAGCGTGACCAAAAGATCATCAGCATCCTCCAAATCGGTCATGTCCTTTGATTCAAGGAATGTAGAGATGGCCGTTGCAATTGGAATCTGGTGGTCAATTGGGGTAGCACCTCCTTCGACGAAACCCTGGATCGACTTGATACATGCTACCTGTACAACCTCTGATTCGGTCTCGCCAATGGTAGCGATAGTGCGATCAAGTAAAGCAAGCGAAGGGAAAGACTCAGCAGGGCCAGCTTGGACCAGAATACCAGCCACCAAGTAACCTCGAGCACAGAGAAGGGGCTCATCAGTACGACTGATGGCATAATGAACAAAATCGACATATGCAGCTAATACTGTTAGCATTTATATCGAGACTGGCTCAAATAGCATACCTGAGAGTTCAGGGGAGACCGCCTTGTCGGTGCATAAGAAGTCATTCATGAGCTGTGTTAAAAGGAATAGAGTGGCTTCCTTAGTTCTCCAAGTGCTCTCATCACTGGTAAAAAGCATCTTGGTGTATGCCAAGAGACCCTCAAGAGCACCCTGGTGAAGCCATTCACCAAGCTTGATAAGAAGATCTCCACAAGCAGTACGAGCGGTGTAGTTCGCAGTAACAGAAGTTTCTTCTGCGAGGAAAAGGTTGACGTCAATGTCCCATAATCCTTCATCTTCCAGTGGAATTTGCGCATATCCAACAGCCAATTTCATAACATCAATAACCCATGGAGTATTGGCCACGCCTGCATTTGCATTCAGTTGGGTCTCGAGTTCTTGCTGTACTGGTGGTGCTCTCAAGCATGACTGGAGGAAATCAAGCTCCTCCAGCACAAGCCAGTCAAGAGTGTAAGGGATGCCATCTGCATCCTCAAGACGTCCCTGGTGATCATGATCAATGTACATATCCTTGTAAGCACCCTGGATAGTCGAAAGTTCTTCCCAAGTAGCCGTGAAAAGAACAGGGCTTTGTGGTAGAAGAAGTTGCGGGAAAACAGCGCGAATTTTCATCAGTGTCTTGACAACTTGCAACTTCAAAGCTATGATTCCACGCCACTCATCGGTTTGGTCACCGTTGCCCTCGTCGCCAGTTTGTGTGGATGCTGGTAATGGCTTCTTCATGACATCCAAGAAGAATGGCGACCACACGTTGAGTGCCTCTGCGGCAAATCCCTTTACCTCGACTTCGTGCTCATCCTTCACCATATCCATAATATTGAAAGTCTCCCTGAAAATGGACACAGCCAATGCTCGGAGGGTAGTCTTTCGGGCATCGTTGATTGAGACGTCGTAGACCGCCTTCAAAATATCCCTGGCGACGGAAAAGAATGTATCTTCGCTCAAGCTGTCTTCTACAAGATCTGCGAGGACCTTCAAAGCTCCATGTAATTGAGGGTCGGTTGCGGTAGGGATAATATGGAGGAGTGTTGGAAGAAGGGTTGGCCAATGTTCAGGGAAGTCGACGACAGCGATTTTGCTCACAACAAAACTATAGCCAGATTCAGCACAACCCAATTGTATGAACCAAACAGACATCGTCGCGTGTTCGCATTATCGTATGACAAGCGGTCAAAGGGCGTTCTTTCCAACATGGCAATGAAGAGATGAAGCTTACCTCGCAGCGCTCTTGACCTTGCGGTCATCTTCGGTTCCCTTTCCAATAGCCAAGTCCAACATTTGCATGCGTAGTTGCTCCTTCGTAGCATCAGCGATAACTATGAGGGGCCCCTCAGACAACTCATCATTACCAGAAGCCCAAGTGTTTTCGACAAAGGTTCTGAGAAGTAACAAAGCAGATTGGCGAATATTGGGCGAGACACTCTCATGGGAAGCAATGGTCGCCAAGCTTGTTGGAAAAACCTCATTGCTCTGTAATTGCAGGAGATGAGCTTCGGCCTGTGTTCTTGGGCCTTCGTTGGAGCTCTGGGTATCGGCCAACAACTGCAAGAGCTGTTCCTCCATGGTTCCCACCATCTCTGAATATAATTGACGATTTTCTGCTCTGGCAGTATGATGGGAAACTTGGCGGGTTGCAGAAATCGTGAGTGAACAATTCGTGATAATACTTTTTGTTGTGCTTCTTTAAATTCTGGGGGAGACTCGATGCGGCAGTAAATACGCGCTGGGTAATTTTTGGAAGTAGGTGCATTTGGCGGTGGACGATCCGGGGGCTGGGTATATGATAGCACGTGATGACGCGTTGCACCCCGCCATCGATTAGATAAGGAATCAGCGCGACTGGAAGTGAAAATGCGCTGCTGGTTAAAGTACCTATCTACCTCATCTACTTGTTCATGATTAGGATTATCTTGAATATTGCAAGGTAATGTGAGCAACCCCGAGAGCTCACGGCCATGGCCACAACAAACATCCTGAACAGTTATCAATCGCTTGTCACAACATTTTCCGACTTCCTCATTGTCGCAATCCACACGATCCTCTACGAACGTGCCATCTACCCACCAAGCACCTTCATTTCCGCGCGTAAATACAACTTCCCAGTCCGTCAAAACCGGCACCCCAAGGTCTGTCAATGGATCAACGATGCCGTGTCTGCCGTGGCTGCTCAGCTGTCTCAGGGAACAGTCAGCAAAGTAGTGGTAGTAATATTCTCGGGAGGAGGTGAGGTCATGGAGAGATTCATGTTCGACGTTTCCAGATTCCCAAAGGTGCCCGCGGGAGAATCTTTGACAGAATTTGTGCAAGGTGATGGAGGGTTTGGGATCAGCTTGGTTGATGTGGAAGAGCAGCTGAGGGCTGGCATGAGGAAATTGGCATATTGCGGAGGCAAATTGAGACCACTCCCGGAGGGATGTACTTATACGGTTGCTGTGGAGCTGAGAGACGAAGCTGAGCCACCTATCGGTGTAAGTCGTAAGCATTCCCCATAGCGTCTGTCACTAATTTATGTACAGCATCCACAATCTTGGGTTCCATCTGAGCCCAATTTACAGACTGGTGAGAAGGGGAAGAGCAAAGAAGTGGGAAAGGACTTGGGTGGCGCAAAGAGTTTCCCAGTGCGTACTGTCGAAGCTGGCGAATTCGTGCTAGAGATGTGGATCGAAGAGGGAAAGTCGAAATAACATGAGGTTGGCTGAACGAGGGACTAGAAAGTTACCTTTATATGACAAAGCCATGGATCTGCTGTATTGCCTTAAGGCCAAACCCAATACATCCATGCAAGGTTTAAAGAGAAGAGTTTGGCGTGTGGTCGGTCAAGGCATTGAAGCAATATATGCAAAGAAGGCTCAGGGGTTGAGTAGTCTCAATCCGTACCGGAATACATGATCTTTGACAGAAATATCAAGTCACTTCCTGAAATAGCAGGGCTAGGTAATGCTGCAGATTTCTGCAGATCACATATCTAGAAACACCAACTGACTTCTTCCACGGCACTTTCAAAACGACTTCTGTTTATTTCATGGTATATTCAGAAGCTACAATAAAGTCGTCTCAAGCAGATACAGGTCGTCACTGCAAGGTCTTTCAAGAAGCAAATAATTAATCTCATTCATTTGTGAATTAGCAAATTACCCTCACAAAATTCCACCTAGCAAACACTCTGAGCAATATAAAACCCCTAGAGTCGCGACCATATTCTTATAAAATCCCAAACTCCACGCCGGTGATACAAAGATTAAGCGCTGGTGGTGACCCTCCCTGCTCCCGAACTACATCACCATGTGAATGCACCCTTCAATATGATGTCAAGAAGGACCTTGATACAAATTACACCACCAAGCACCATGCCGTCCATCCTCATCTTCCAGCTAGTTAAAATCATCAAAATCCATATCGCCTCCTAGCATTTGCATCTCCAGATCATCCATGTCATTGAGTACATCAAACGGCAACAAATCTTCTTCGGGGTGCAGATCAGCAAGGTTAGCTAGTGGATGTTGAGCATGAGCTTCAGCATCGTGCCTGTCAGCATCGCCCGGAGCACCTATTTGAGCAAGCAGCTGAGCAGCGTCCCGGCGATCATAACCATGAGGGTCTTGTGCATATTGTCCAGGTCGAAAAGCCTCCATCTGCATGCGTTGCTGCAAGGCCAGAGCTCGCACTTGGTCTTGGTCGACGGCTCTCCTGCCAGCAGCATCTTGAGCGTGGCCTTGAGCAGCATTGGCCTCTAGACTTGCGCGTCGCATAGCCCGCAGACCTTGAGCAAGATCTACACCGGGATCATCAGCGGGCAGATGACCTACGTTTTGATTGTAGGGGGGAACAGGGACATTATTTTCGAATAGGAATTGTATATCGTCGTCGTTATTCAAATCGAAGTCGTCTTCGTCAATGACAACTGCATTATCCGGATCAGCGAAATACTCGGCGACGTCTCCTTCGTCAAAATGACGCTCCAGGAAAGCATCTCCATAGTCTTCTTCTGGGATGTCTGCTCTACGCTCAATATCCTGAATCTCACCACGAAGTCGAGCGACGTTCCTCTCGTGCTGGGCCTCTGCTTGCTCAGAGCGGCGAAGTTGCTGATTGACGTTTTCCCGGTGCGCGTTATTGCGTGCCTGGAGGATAGGAAAGTGATTGTTCTGTATGTGCTCTCTATGCATTCCCTCCAGAAACGCGCGGTGGTTTCTGTTGAGCGCTAGGATGCGCTGGGCGTGATCGAGTTCCCTGTGCAGATCTGCTATATTTGCGTTCTGTTGTGGTGCCCCGTTTTGCCTGGCTCTGGCTTTGTCTCTAGCTCTAAGAGCAGCTCCGGGTTGTGGTATATCATTATTCATGGGCAGCAGCCAATTTTCATCTCCAAATTCTCTATTTGGAGGGGCGGGCGGTAGATATGCTGGTATCAATCCGCCTCCGCCGCCTCCCAGAGGACCCACGGGTGCATTTTGTGCATGAGGGAGGCCGAGTTGATCCAGGTATTGACGGAATCCGGCAAGGTCTTGAAATCTCCCGTCGGCGTTTATCGCTCCAGCTGGCCGATCCAGATTAGGATTTCGATTAGGTACAGGTGGCCTGTTCAAGTTGAAGGGGGCAGGGTGTGCTGGTTGTGCATCTGCCGGTCTTCCTAACAAGACTGCTCTATCTCGATGCAATGGCCGATTTCTTCGTCGACCGCGCATCAATGGTGCTAACTGTCCCAAAAGGTTGCGAATTCCTGGGCGGCGTTCACCATTTGCTGCTGGTACTAGAGGAGTGTTTAGCTATGTGCCATTACATTCTTTCAAAACGACGAAATTTGACTTACGAGCTGGCTCTGCCGCCTGTGGTCTTGGAGGGGGTGGAATATCGTCAACTAGAAAAAAATCGTCGAGATCGTGTAAATCCATTATAGCGTGTCGTCTGTGGAGATTAATGTCATGGCGGCCGTAACGTTCAGCTACTTAGATATGATATGTAAGCTATTATACCATCCATGTAGGGCTTGGAAATTGTGATGAGGAGTCCAATAGTAGGGCATAATTTGCCATGAGTCCACATTTATAGAAGCCATGCATGCGCCAAAATTATTTGATGATTTTGTCACCTATCTGGAGTCTAAATGTGGTACTCGTGGTCTCATTATGGTCCCAAAGATATGGAAAGCAAAGAAAAGTAAAAGAGAGAGCAAACTGCGTGTTCAGGAGCCATGGTTAAATAATCGCCCTATACTGACCTGGAAGAACTGCCGGATCTGCCATGGGATATCCATAGCGATTTCTTGAGCCCTGTTTTCGTGCCGCCTCATCTTTCAATACCCTCTCCGAAACCATCACCTTGAGATCCTCCTCTGCAATTTCTGGGTGTTCGGCTCGGACCTTATCTAATGCTGCCCTCTCTGCCTTGCTCACCTCATTCTCGTGTAAAGTTGCAACGTCCCCGAAAAGTGGGCAGTTACCATCCTTGCCACCTCGAGTCGTATCGTTGAAATGATCATAGCCGCAAGACTTTGAACAGATATAACATTGTATATTTCTGCAGCCAGCACTAGTACATGTCATCTTGTTGCAGCCCTCGTCCTTGATGAAGGGCGTTCCACACTTGTTGCATTTTCGAATAAGTGCTGCCGACATAGCTTCTTCAATGAGACGACGGGCCGAGAGGCCATTTTCCTTTGCATTCTCTGCACAAGTCTTTGGTATATGTGACTCGAGCTTGCAAAGTCGACAGCTGACCTTTTTGCAGTCTGGTGCCTCGCACGTAAACTCTCGGAACTCTTCGACAGGTGGATATTCTGCAGCGTATGGACAGAAAGGACAGCTTGCTAAGTTCTCGATACCTGCCATTCGTAGCATCGCCTCTTGTTCGTTCCTCTCCAAGGCAAGGATGGACTGTGATTCTAGGAAGATTGCACGCTGATCTCGTGAAAATCCAGCGTCGCAGCCATCCATAGACATGCATGCAACGATATACTTCCCATTTCCGATCTCATTCTCAGCCGTTTGACGAGCGCAGTCTCGGCAAAACCAGTGTAACTCCGTCTCATTGTTGCAATGGACCATGCGATTAAGTGGGTAGTCGCAGAAACAGCATCCGCATTCCTGCATTGTACCTTCGCGTTCTGCGCGACGAACATTCTCTTCTTCATCCAGTTGCTTTTGTCGTTCACGTTGTCTCCTGGCATCGGCTTTGGCCCTGACCTTTCTGGCTGCAACAAGCTCTTCCATGGCTGTCGTAGCATGTGGCATCAACGAGGCGGCAATAGTGTTGGCAATATTGTTGGGTAAAAATTGGCGCGAGGGCTTTCGTGCCTTTTTCAGTCTTCTGTAGGGGTTGTGACTAACCTCATCGAGTGTTCGTTCATGCTCCTCGAGTAGTCGATAAGCTGGAAATAGAAGTCCACGGTTGTTAGATAAGACTTTGTCAACATGAGTGACTGGAGTCCTCGGAAATTCTTCTTGCAGAATAGCGCGACTGTGGTTAATTGTTAGTAAGGTAGTCATCCAAGGTAAGTCTGGCATGTAATGCGTCGAGGGTTTACTAACGCTGTTTGTGAATATGTGTGACCTAAGTTTGAGCGCCCAATATTCTCAAACTTATTTGACAACTCCTCTTCTTCATCAACCTCTCGTTTTCGCTTTAGTGATTCGTTTCTCTTCTTTGGGTATTGCTTGTCCTTGTCCATTCGCTCCAAGACGCTTGCAACAAAGATTTGTGCATCACCACCATGCACAAGATCATCCCAGAGAGTCTTGACGAAATCTGGGCAGATATCTGGAAAGAGATCGATGACAGTTGAGACTGCCGCTGCCTTTGCATCCCTGGGGTTTTTTGCGATGTCTTGTGTGATATTGAGAGGCTCATCATCTTCGACCTTGAGAGAACCTGAGAGATCCTCGTTTTCTGCCATGGCTGGTCGCTGTATATGTATATGACTGTTTGCGTGCTGTTGTACATCTGCCAAAGGTTCTCTTTTGATTTTTTGGAGATGAGGCCTCAGTAATATAAATGCATCGTCGACATCATGAAGGTTCTGTTCAGGCAGATCGTACAGAGGTTTCGCCGGATCTTCCATAAAAGACTGTTGTTCGGCTGGCCCGACTGAACGCGCAACTTCTCGCTGGGACTCCGACACGCGACTCTTCACTTCTTCGTTGTGAAGGAGAGGAGGGTTTGGTAAATGTTGCGAGTCATTAAACACGTTCAACCCATCTTCTCGACGAGCAACGTGCTGTTGCATTACATAATTTTCCTGTGACACGCTCTTTCCTTTCCGGTCCACACGGCCGCCAAAGTTGTTTTCATCACCATCACCATCACCATCAACATCATCGTCCTCGCCATCTTCTTCCTCCTCATCCTCATCGGCAGGAAATAGTATAGGGGCTCGGAACTGGGGTCGGAACTGGGGTCGGCCTATCTCAGGAGAAGGAGGAAGTCGGTATATGAGCCGGCCAACATCACGAGGGGGCCGGAAGTGGGGTTGTCCACCTTCATGAGAGGCCACAGGGAACTCATCGACATCATCGTCGTCTGACAACTCGATCACTTGGCAGGCATGGGGATTTTGGCTTGGCTGGGATATACTCATCATGCAGAGAGCTCGTTTTGGGATCACAAAGTTTGCCAGTGACTTTGGACGTTGGAGAGGTAGGTTACATGAACCATTCGAGTATCAGAGCCAATGTTATCTGACGAGGAGCATCAAGATGCAATAACGCAATTGTGACCAAATATCATAGTGTCTCGAAATATCGGGAACTTTTGCGCTGCGAGCGCTCGCCTTAGTGAACTACAGTTTGTGAATGCAAACTCAAGAAGTATCTTAAACAGAAGCGAAATTTGAAGGAAACGCAAGTTGGTAGCGGTGGGGATCCGGAAATGTGAGGTAGGCAGTGAGTGACTATCGTGGATTCAAATACCTGTACGACTACTTCTGGTTCTGGTAGATATGATGGACTGCAAAGAGTCTCTAGTAGGTAGGTAGGTAAGGTAGGTAGGTGTTGAAGTAGGTAAGATGAACAGCTCAAACCATAGGTTCGGTGGATAGGTAAGGTACGCTTCTATTCTGGAGTTGATGGGGCCACAACCTTACGCAGATGGCTGTTGTATGCGTTGAAGGCAGAGGAGATCGCAAGGGTACGGTGGTTTTGCTCTCGCAGAAGATTACAAGATCAAATATAACTCAAGCATGGCCACCTCGTCGACGACAAGGTATCGACAAGAAGAGCTTCACGAGGCATTGAGAGAGTCACAAGCGGACCGGACGTTGGAACTTACGAGGCTACGAACAGCCCAGAGACCGTTAATGCCTTACAGCCTGAACGAGTCGTTGGCTGTGGGCAGCTTCTCAAACAAAGTCGGAGAGGTACCTAATACCAAGTACCTGAGGCAAGGCAAGTCAATACGAGGTACAAGAGCTCGTTATGCAGGCGAAACGATCCCTCGATATCCCTCAGCACATGAATATCGAGGCCATTTTGAGATCTTCATATTTGTTTTGTGTTTCGTGTTTCGTGTTCGTATGTCCTGTGTTTCGCATTCGTAAGTATTCAACCTTGAAACTCTACGTAGTACGCAAGGTCTGCCTTATACGTCACACGTGATGATAAGGAGAAGATACATACTTACTATGTACATTCTGGTGGCGTTCTTTTCGGGCGACATGGGCCGAAGGGTTAAGGCGGCTTCTATCGGCAAAATGATGACCCCGCCTACTTACTGAACTCAACTTTCGGCTTCACCTATCTACATACCTTGCCTGGGTGATGATTGATTGATTTATTCCTATGCTATGCAAGACCAAGGGTCTTATGAGCTACTGCCTGGGTGATGTAAGGTACATTCCGCATAGTCTTTCAGCCTTGCCCGCATCTGACACCGCTGTTCATGGTCATTTGTATCACCCTGGTATCTTACTCGTCGCCTTGCCGTTAACGGCAGGTCGTGGCGTCTCGATCTGACTCGGTTTCTCAAGATTGTCCTGTGACAGGAATAGAAGTACAGTACAGTACATTACATGCTTGGGAGCTCGAGGTACTACCACTCCTAACCCTCCTTCAAAACTTTCCTCTCCTCCCTCCCCTCTTTCTCCTCTTTCCTCGAGTTTCTCTTTGTCATCTTTGCCTATTATAAACACTGTCTTTCCTGTAAAAGTCTATCATTTACTGGACTACATCTTCCTACGTACTCCTATTTCGTATCCTCTCTGTGTGTATAAAGGAGATTCAAACTCCGGACTAAGCATCATTCCAACTGCTCTCATTAGACACAGTTACTCTTCACAGACGTGTACATATTTCGTTACAGTCATGTCTCCATCGGCCATTCTCGATAACTTGCCAGACTCGCAGAGTTCAGATCTGATCCTCACACATCCCACAGCGGAGGAGAGATTGGCAGCATGGAATCTCAACTTCAGTTCTTGGGGTGGTCCCCTTACACGATCCGCTTACATCGAGCGGGAACAATATCTCATGACCGTACCGTTGACAAGAGACGGAGGACTTACGCACTGGGTCCTGGTCGACAAGAACGAAGAGCCCAATGAACGCAAGATCCTTGGAGCCTGCGAATCCCTCCGCAAACGCGCCTTGATAAACAAAGATGGCAAGGTCGTAGAGGTCGTCTCACACGGTGTTGGAAGCGTGTTCTGTAACCCCAAATACAGAGGGCGAAAATACGCAGGCAGGATGATGGCTGAGCTGGGAGAAAAACTACGTACATTCCAGACCGATGCAAGCATAAAAGGTAGAGAGAGGTGCGAATTTACAGTCCTCTGGTCAGATGTCGGTCCGCGATTCTACGCGGATCACGGCTGGCACCCCTTTCCCAGCACGCACATCACATTCCCGCCCAAGCCGTCAAACGATACAGCGGCAACAAAGCTATTCGCGAAGGACTTGAAGGAGCTCTGCGACTCCGATGTAAGCATGATCACCAAGCAACTCGAGAGCGCAAAGGACGGTAAGATACATGTAGCACTTGTGCCCGACCATGTGCAAATAAGCTGGCACCATGACAGAGAGGACTTTGTATGCGGGCACATCTTCGGCAAGAAACCCGAAGTGAAGGGTGCTATCATCGGGGAAAAGGGCCATCGAGTGTGGGCTGTCTGGACACGGAACTATTATGGACCTCTCGTGGCGACGTCGGGGAATACTTTGCATATCTTACGTCTTGTCATTGAGGATGTTGGCTCTGCGGATGTTGCGTCGTTCGCGGAACAGAGCCGGAAGGTGAAGGCAGTGCTAGAGGTGGCTCAGGCGGAGGCCGCTGAGTGGCAGACTTTACATGTTGAGCTTTGGAACCCGACGTCGTACTTACAGGAGGTGACCAATGCTACCGGTTTGGAACATAGTAAGGTTGAACGAGAGGCTGATAGTATTGCGAGTTTGATGTGGTATGGGGAGGGGAATGGGAAGGTCGATGAGATTGAATGGGTTGGTAATGAGAAATATGGGTGGTTTTAGATTGCTTATTGCAGAGGGCCATTCCTCGCGAACTCGGAGTTGAGCACTTGCATATAGATGATCAAATTTTCATCCAGTTTTACAACTTGGAATATGGGCTCGTCCACTATTGTCTTCGATATGTTGATACATACTGAGCACGCCCAAAATACTTGCTGTCCGTCTGTTTGCAGCGACCTCATTTCTCTAGGTCTACCTCGTAGAGATTCTATGAACTCCTCAAAGCCGCATTGAGTGACCTGCCAGCTGTTTGATACCCCTGATGACATATCACCCCGACGAGAATGAACATAAAAAGTACCAAGACGAAATCATAAAGTAGGAATAACGTAATCACGTTTTGGGTCTACGCAAGAATGACTGCACCTCACCACACTCAAAGCCAATTTCGAAGCAGAGCTTCGGGTTTATGAGCCATCCGAAATCAACGGATCTAGCGTTGATTTTGCAGTGGCTGTGTTGACTTCAAGTCTTCTTACTATATGTGGTTGGGGATGTTTATTATGCTTGATGAGTGCATGTGTTTATCATTAATGAAAAAGGGAGTTGTTGTTGGAGGAGAGGTGGATCACTTTCAAGAGGACATGGGGTAAACCATCACTTGCTTTCTCTTTCCCTCGCTGGGATATCTCGAGCTCTTTCTGTTGACTCTGTGTGATATCTCTTATTTATATGTCTAGATTAGTATGCTTGAGTGAATGAATGATGGTAAGTTGTAGGGTGAGTATCAAAGATCTGGTCCAAGTGGTTTGGTCTGTATGCACATATGAACCTTTTTAAATGTGCCAACTATAATCGAATGTATCACAGCTCTCAATCTCTCTTATGAACATCAAACAGTTGAATTGCCTGTAAGAACATTCGTCATAATGAAAGTGATGCCATAAGTCCTGTTTACAGTCTATGAAAAATCCATGATGGTCAATAATGACTATTGCATTTTCGACGACTTCGTGATTTTTCCGGTAGATAATGGCGAGGACATGGATGACGACGAGTAGCTAGCTACTCACCGAATCGACACCTAATTGTCAAAGTAGTCCTGTCAGGTCAAGCACCATAAGGTTGACTGTGGAGTGCGTGAGCCAGAAGAATTGGTCTTCAGAAGTCCTCGTTATATCGTAAAATTTGAGGCTAGCTTCACTTGAAGTGACTTTTTGTTCCTCCTGATGTTTTGGTGACTAGATTATTGCCTGCTGATGCGAGAAGATTGCTGGCAGGTTCTTGAAGTTGCTCCGCATGTACCTTTGTTGGATCACCTCACTTCTTACCTATTATCTGAAGCCAATTTACAGCGCAAGAAGGGCATGATACCTGAAGAGGTGCTTGTAAATTGTTCAGAGTTGTACAACCATTCATGATGACCCCAAGAATATACTAGTATCATGACATCATCAGTCATGTACTCAGTACATGTACACCCCCACGAACAGCATTTCACAAATACACAAAATCAAAGATATCTACTCCATACTACTAAAGCTTCAATTAATGTCCAAAATCTTCCTCCAACGCACATCTAGACAGATTCACCTCCCACGATCACACCTACAGAAAGCAGCCATGTCAACCGACAAGTCCCAAGCCTCCATGCTCGGCGGACACGCCCAATACGCCAAGGGATACGTAGAGGAGACGGTGGGCAACATGACTGGCAGCAAGGAGTGGCAAGAGAGCGGAAAGCAAGATGCCAAAGCAGGCATTGATGAGATGAAGGTGAGTTATTTGGCAGCAGTGGCGCTGCAGGGTGATATTGACGCTCGAGCAATGCTGATGAATTTGCAGGCTGCGAATGTGAACAGAAAGGAGGAGCCGGCGGCCAGCGGTGTTGGTGGGAAGATTGAGGAGATGGCTGGCAAGGCGACGGGCTGCGAGGGGATGGAGAGTGAGGGCCAGACGAGACAGCAGAAGGCGCAATAAAGGATGTGGTATGATAGCTGTACGATGGGAATGAGAACACGAGAATATACGAGGATTGAAGGGTCGTGAGTCTCAGGAGATATGCCAAGTGCTGTTCAAGATACTACCTCTATGGATATGTGTGGGTAATTCATGTTGCATATGAGCGATGCCCAAGTTTATGAGAAACAAAAGGTTGTATGTTGATACTTCAAGTGTCGATGATGGATCGGCTCCAATCTATTGACCTGCATTGCTTTTGATAACTCAGACCACTTTCGACGAATTCCGAGACTGGTCTTGATTTACTGCTGCGTTGTTTTCGTCATTCTCTGCATTCACGGCCTTTCTCATGACTGCAAAGATTCGATTGATCTGTAGATCTGAGGTTTTGGTGTTGTGACATTGAAAAGTGTGCAACTCGCTCTGCTCCAATATGTACATATGTACATTGCATCTTCTCAACCAACGACGCTCGACAAGATGATTGCGTACCCTTGTATGCACGAGTAAGACATATTGCACTCAAACAAAGGCTTGGCACTCTAGATAAACTCTCCACACGCCTCAGATCAATCTGTAACGTTTAGCGTGGAGCGGCCGCTGAATTACCTACGTAGTACGCCATCAACAGAGATCGTGAATCCTACTTGTACAATCACCACCTCGCACCTCGCACCTCGCTCCCTTCCACGTCCTCTCCCAGCCTTCGTCTTTTCTTGTGAATATGTTCCATTGATCTACGATCTCTTCTGATCCTTCTATAGCTTTAAAAACATTTATGAGGAAATAACAGCTATGAATCGACCGGCTACTTTCGGCGGGGAAATCGTTACCCCAGATCTACCTACGATCAGCAACGAGGAACCGTTTGTGAAGATCGTGAAGAAGCTATCATTGTATTGTCCCACCTTTCTATATTGCATTTACAAAACTCTAACGATCAACTTAGCTATTTCGTCGACGCATTCCTTTTACCAAGTACATTTGAGCAATTGCGAACGACGTCTGCTGGCAGCCAGATTCGCATACTCGTCGACCACCTAGCTCTCAATGTCAGCAATCCTGCGATAGTGAACGCTTTATTGTACGCAAAAGTATTCTGAACTTGAAGAGAGTATCAAAATTAATTATCAGAGTAGAACACTCAAATGGCATTTTTCTACAATTGAGCCGGATGATCGAGGTTTAAATAACACCAGAGCCCAAGCCTGTGAAATCGTGGCATGGCGCTTTCTATCTCGTATGAGCGAGCGAGATGCAGTCGATTTCTGTCTGTACGATCTCCCCGACCACTCAAAATCTACACCGCCGCTTGAGCCAGAGAGCATGCCAGAGACACCGAGAACATCAACACCACGGACACCAGAGCCGACCGAGTACTCACGACTTCTCCCTCAATTTCGCGCCAACGACGGACCGCATTCGATCTCGTCGAGGCCCAGTAGTGGTCGTAGTGCCCGACGCAAACAGCTGGTGCGATCTGTATCAGCTTTGGGGGCCCATCATGCGCGAGAGGATCCATCCGAGGATCCTGATTTGGAAGAGGAGGATCCAACGTCTACGTTCAGCGGCCTCAATGCGCTCGAAATCGCGGCCATCGCTGATGCAAAGCGCTTCCTGAGCCAGCCCATCGTCCAAAAGATCATTTTTGGCATCTGGAGTGGAGAAATTGTGTTCTGGGAGTCCTTATCAGTAAAAGCTACGAAGAAGCCGCGTTTCTACAACAAGGGTAAGGCTGATCCTTTCAGTCGCTTGCGCGTGCCTCGTTATATCAAAACTTTCGAGGTAGCTTACTTTTTTGTATTTCTTATGTTATTCTATGGGGTACTCATTGAGAGAAATCCACACCAGATTACTTTTTTGGAATTATTGCTGTACATTTGGGTTGCTGCTTTTGCATATGATGAGGTTAGCGAGTATCTGGACGCGGGATTGTTCTACGCTGTTGAGTTTTGGAAGTAGGTCAAGTATCTGAAAGAGTTCTCAGAAGATATATGGCTGATATATATTCTAGTACGTTTGATCTAGCTATCATATTAGTAGCATTGGTCTTTTTCATCGTTCGTAAGTATTACTTTTCTCATCACATTCACAACCTAACAAGGGGTTGTAGGAGTATACGGCATAATAGAGAATGATGACAATATCATTGATACGGCCTTCGACATCCTTTCTCTCGAAGCTTTATTTCTTGTACCAAGAATATGCAGCGTTCTATCTGTCCTTCCATATTTTGGAAAAATCATCCCTTGCCTCAAAGCCATGACCCGTGACTTCTTACAGTTCTTGAGTATTGTGGGAATCCTCTATCTTGGATTTCTGACAAGTTTCTGTATGCTGGCACGCGATCAATTTACCACCAAGGAGATGTCCTGGATTCTCATCAAAGTGTTCTTTGGTTCCAGCTACTTGGGATTCGACGTAATGAACGATGTAAGTCTACTCAACACATTCGCCCTCCTCATAACTGACCAAATCAAGATTTCGCCGCTGCTAGGACCACCACTAATGCTGATCTTCGTGACCATGTCACAAATCCTCCTCGTGACGGCCTTGATATCCATCCTCTCCGACAGTTTCAGCCGCGTAACCGCACACGCAAAGGAAGAATACCTCTTCGTGTATTCGGTCTACGTGCTCGAGGCCTCGACCTCCAACCGCCTGACCCACTTCTACCCGCCCCTGAATCTCATCCCCCTCTTCTTCCTGCGCCCGCTCCGCCTCTTCCTCTCCTCCCAACGCATCCGCCACTGCCGCATCGTCCTCCTCAAGACCACGCACGCGCCCATCGTCGTTCTCATCTGGCTCTTCGAATCCCTGCACCACCAGATCCGGGGCCACGTCACGACGTTCAAGAGCGTGAGCCCGCGCTCGGCCGAGGTCGTGGCCGCCAGCAGGCAGAGACCCTTCCTGTTGGAGAGGAGCAACACCAAGAACGCCAGTCAAAATTTCGACGAGAGGGATGGCGATGCGGGAGGTGGTGTGGGGAAGATGAATGGGAGGAGGGACATGAAGAATTTGGACGATGATGGCGATGGGCTTGGGCAGGGGCTTGAGGCTAAGGTCGAGGAGCTGGGGCGGAAGATCGAGGAGTTGACGGCGCTCATCATGGCACAGCAGGGCAAGGGGATTGGCGGGACGGAGCTAGATCACCGTTGAGGGGTGTGCTACGCTGTGATGTGGAATGATGTATTTTTAGTGTAGAGTAATGTTGTAGACTGCGTATGTTTGGATAATGAATTCTTTACGAGGCATGGCCCATCACTCATCCCTGGCGATCCTGTCTGTAAACGCATCCTTGTGCACCACTGCAACAGCCTCTCCTCACATTCTGCACCACTCAGTGAAAACTACGGAGTAAATCGTTCCATACATTGAGCAGATAGAAATACTCAATGAGCTCCAACGGTATAGGCTCTTACATGAACGTCGACTGTACACTCACGCTCACGCTCACCTCGACCTCACCGGAGCTCTACAAAAACCTACTCGGCCTCTTGCTTGCTAATAAACGCGGCCCCGGCACGGCGGATAGAGGAAACGTTCGGCGATCGGGCAATACCTGCTCTCCACGGTGCTGCGTCTGCATAGCATCCCGCCGAATGCGGATGGATGCGATACGGGAATGCAAGATGGAGTCCAGCCCGACGTGTTCCAATGTGAGTAGATGAAGGTATGCTACCACGCAGGTGCACAGTACGGTGTTTTCGTGACACAGACCCAAGCCCACTCACGACGCCAGGAAAGATATGAGTTATTCAAACATACGTACAACACAGCGAACTACAGCGTATCACAGCATATCACAGCATATCACAGCGTATTAGCCCCAAAAAACCGCACAAAGCACAGTTCAAACCCTTCAGCATTCCTCTATATACGCCAATCCCATCGATCTACGACAATCCCATCCAGCATCCCCCTCGCACGACCAGCTACGCAGCCCAAACAAGCCGAGACCAGCCAAGTCGGGGCATCCACCTCGCAACGCACAGCACAGCAGGCCTCCGAGCTTTAAAGAGAAGCATTCAAAATGGGGTATTGAAACCAGCCCGCAAACAATGCAACACACAAAGAACAACGACACGACGATAACGACGACGATAATGAAGACCACAAGAACAAAAAAAAAATCGCATGCTAGAATCAAACGTCCGACCGGCTTTCAAGGTCCATGTCCATGACCACGACCATGATCACGCTGAAGCACGGACCCGACGGAAAATAGGGTGATAGCATCAAGAAACGAAAAGGCGGCAGGGGTGAAGGGATGGAAGAACGGAGGATGGTTGGAGGGGCTGGAAATTCGCAGGAGAGGGCCGTAGATGAGTTGGGGCGTGGAAGCTCATCTTTTGATGGAGCCCATGCGACTGCCGATCTTAACGGCAGCGGGTAGGGCCTGGGTGAATCTCTCGCGCTCTGTATGAATTAGCCTTGCTCGTGACATGGGCACAGAGAATTGGGGTTGGATTTAGGTTTTGGGGAGGGGAAGAGGGCTGCAGGGAAGAAGAAAGAGAAGAGAACTCACCAGCCTCGGTATCGAAAGTGATAGTGATATCGTCATGCTCACTGGGATAATCCGGCATATCAAGGCAGACGAAGTTAGCGGCCTCACCACCGCTCTCCTTGCCATGCTTCTCGCGCTCGCGCTCCAGCTCGCCGCCGCGCGGCAGCGCGAACTTGGCGTCGACGATGCGCACGCACGACTTGCCGGAGCGCGTCATGTTTTCGAAGACGTCGGTGCCCTTGAGCGTGAAGTTCATGCAGTCGCCGTGTGCAAAGCCCTTGAAGAAGGCGAGCAGCTGGATGATGCGCTCCTGGCGCACGATCTGGATGCGTGTCGACGTGGCATCCCATTTCTTGTAGATGGGGACAACCATCCTGCGTCGTGAGATCGCGAAGGAGGTTGCGGCGCCATCGTATAGCACCGAGAAACCCGTTACAGCGGTTTGAAATTGGTGGAGGCATTGGTGGTTTGGGAAGGTGTAGATGCGTGTTGATTGCGACGAGGAGATGGTTTTGAGGATCTCAGTTACTTCTCCCGCGAGCGTTTTTGGGACTTGAGATTCAGAGATCGCAATCGTTTGGTCAACTTGTGGCTGGCGGTGGATTTTGAGGGTGTTGGGGGCGTCGATTGAGAGTTGGATGCGGAACTCGCTGGGTCCAACATTTACTCTGTCGGTGACAGTTCCTTGGTGGGAGTTGACGATGATTCGAAGGTTTTCGGAGAGGACTACTGGCGCGGATTCAACGTCTGCTTCTGCTGTGTTGATTACGCGAATGGATTGCCAGTCTAGTTGTGAACAGGTTCGAGAAAAGTCATTTGGTCCTGCAGAAATAGAGAAGGACGAGAGGAGAGTTTCTGCGTAGACTGTCTCGTCATCTTTGACGCTGACACCAGTCAACAAGTTGTGTAGCTGTTTCCGCTCTTCAGGGTCGGTGAAAGTCAACACCAGAGTCTTTGGTCCTTTCTCGTTATCATCAATCTTCAAGAGCAACGAGGGATGACCGCCATCACCACGCATGAAGCCAAATTGAATGGGCTTCCCAGGCATAACATCATGAGAAATACCGCTCAAAGTCTTAGTGGCAGGACTGGTGATCACCACTATTCTGTATCCACGGTGCATGCTCCTGGCACCTGTACCTTCTGCAATCGTCAATCTCTTCTCCAACAATCTCACTCGACAACGCGGTACAACTTCCTTGGGGAAGCCTCGCGATTGGGGGTTCTTGTCAAAGTACTGGAAGGAAAGAGTAGTAGCTTCGAAAATGATTTCCTCATCCCTTGCAGCGCGCAGACTTGCTTGTACTTTACTAGTGTAGTCATAAATCCCCCGAATCGTATTGAAATCCTGTGGTGAACACACAATCTGGAAAACGAATCCTCGGGGCAACTGGATTTCAATTGCCCCAGAGCGTGCTCGCCAGGTTACATTGTCCCAAGTTGGTCCCTTGTTCTTGTCCGATTGGACACACAACTTGATAAGACCATTTTGACTCGCGACTGCAATCTTCAAATGCTTGTCTCTTTGGGCTCTGGTAATAGACAGGATACAAGGACATCTGAATTGCTGGGATTCGATGCCCTCTTCCATCAGGTATCCATCCACAAACATTCTTCCGAAATTGAAATTCCGGCGGGTATCGCCAAGAGGCATGGCATCAGAAATGATCAGAGATGATTGTGGTTGACCGGCAACCAAAGAGCGACTACCGTTTCCAGACAGTAAAGAGCAAATGTCGGGCGTGAATGCAGGATATTGCACCCATATCGACGTGTCGAGTCCCTGGACCAACGGAGCCTCTCCGGGCCCTGGTGGAAGGATATTGTTACGTTTCATAGACATAGTCAACTTTCGTAAATTGGTGATGATTGCTTGATGTGTCTCGAGCTGATCGGCGTAATTGATATCACCTCCATTACGAGATTGTTCGACAAAGGCGTTCAGGCTGTCTCCAGTAAGATCTTGATACTGTGAATGTCTAGGTGTCAAGCGCTGACAGATCCAGAGTGATTTCGATAAGTCAACATAAGCTTGTTGGCGCATTTTGAGGTGAGCTCTCTGAGCCTCCGGGGTTGATGGACGTTCCCGGATGGTAGTTTCCAGATTGGCGCGGCCCTTCAAGAACCACCAAGTGGCCGCCGTGACCAGTTCTTCGAATGTCAACGAAGATACAGGCTTCAGTGCCTCTGCAGCAGGAGCGAATAGTGTATATAGATGTTCGGTTCGGTTCGTGAAATCGTTTAAAGCATCCTCGCTGATAGCTGAAGCAGCATCACGAAGAGTCCAAGTAGGGGCCTTGTTGAGAACAGGCTTCGGGCTATCAGGTGTAGGCGGATCAGCACGGCGAGTTGGGGATGGATTTGGTGGTTTCCAGCTCGCTGAAGATGTGGGAAAGTACCCTCCTGGGGGTGAACCTTGCGATTCAGTCGCGGGTGTAATGGCAAGACCTGAGTTGATTCTCGTAGCAATGGCTGTGGGCGAGTCTGCCTCTGGATCTCCCGCCGTAAAGTCTATGTCATCGGGTATATTGGCCCTCGAAGCTCGTACAAAGGCCTCTCCTTCAGAAGCACGCATTTCGGCCTGAACTTTGGCCGCGAATGACATGGAAGACTGTGACCTCAGAGATACAGACGACGCCTGTGTATCGGCGGCATTCGTAGAGCTTTCGCTGACAGGACTAACGGGGCTAGCTGTAGATGGACTCGTGGGCATAGCTGGAATAATATCTTGATATTCCCCTGCTTGATCTGAAATGGTTTGAAAACCAGTCTGTGTACGCCGCAATGGTCCGGGTGTGAAGTCTTTCTGTTTCTCAAACGCAGCCTGTCTGCCTCCAACGGGACTCGCACTCATAGGCCCATTGCTGTAGGCAGATGCTTGTCGTGGTATCTCACTCGGGTGTGATGCTGCTCTCTTGCGGGCCGAGACTTGCTGGGTTGGTTGTTCGGCCTCGTCACCTCCCTCTCCTATGATCTCGGGTTGTCTGTCGGTGAATCGTACATTCAGTCCTTTTCTGCTTCGTCTTGGTTGTGGGCTACCAGATCCCGAAGTGTCTCGGGGGTTGTCTCGACTGTGGTTGTTGACCTCGGCTGCCGTGGGCCATCTTCGCGCATTGGATGTATCGATTCGCTTCAGCTGCTGCTGAGGAGGGGCATTCTGTGTTGTCGACGTCGTATGTGACTCTCGCGGCGGCGAGCTCATATACAGCTTGTCGGAGGGACCATGTAAGAAGTCCGACACCTCTCCTTCGCTCGTCGCCTTCTTCTCTTTCCCAAAGAACCTGGCTTTCAGGCGTGTTTTGCTGGATAGTTTCTCATCGTGCTTGATTGTATCAATCGATCCCATGATTGTTGATAAAGTGACAAGTGAGGACGTAGGAGTGTCAACGGTCGTCTCCTATGTTCGAAGCCTCATTAGCGATGTTGGTAGTCTGAGTTGTGATACAGCAGATTGGAGCAAATGGGCTTCGGCGCATATGCAAGCTAATCGTCGGGGGGGGGGGGGGGGGGGAGGAGCGCAAAAAAATTGCGAGTGATTGAAGGATGATGGGGAAGATTGGTGGGGGGGGGCTTTTCTTTATTCACTTTTAATTGTGTTTCTGGGATTTTGAAGGTCGTAAATTGTCGAGATGTTTGAAATGAGTGAATGGAAATTGAGGGAGAGGAGGAGTAAGAGGAGTAGGAGGATAATAATTTTTCTTTCTTTCTATCCACCAGGAATATTATAACAAAAATGGAGATGAGACGTTCAGAGAGAAGTCAAGGAGGCCTTTGGGTTTTAGAGGGACAAAACTGGAGGGTTTGTTGCTTGGCACAGGACTTTACTTGTACAATGGTATGCAGGGGAGGGAGTGCATTGCGTTGCGTTGCGTCGACGATGGGCGGAGTTGAATTGAGGAGTTGAGGAGAGATGGCCCAGTGCACACCACCCCGTACTGCGTATCAGTCAAGTAGTCAAGTATTCTAATCGGGTAAGTATTGAGGTACATAAGTAGTAAATATCATACTCAGATAGGTACATAATAGTCGAGTCCATTGCAGGTCAGGTACCATACGACTTACGACGTTAGTGCGGTAGGTTGGAGCCACGACCATCATGTTTGAGGTTGTGCACTGGCGCCGAGCATGTCGTGGTGAGGAGAGAGGAGTGGATAAGAGACAATGACAATGACAATGACAATGACAATGACAATGACCAGGAGAACAGGCGATCGGGCGAACAGGGGCGATATGGTCAATTCAATGATGACAGCGTAGAATTCAATGCAGGGTCGGAGGAGGCCATCCAATGGAGTGGATTGGACAGGATTGAGTCCCTGGATGGAGAAGGCCGATGGACGAGACTCTTGAATAGAGTAGATCAGATCACATACTGTAGTAGTAGAATACCTAGAATACATACCTCCAAGATACGGAGTTGCAAGTGAGGACATTGGAGTTATACTTGCATCGATAAAGGGGCACAGGCCAAGTGAGGATATGTAGGTACGGAGGCATGTACATGTGTACTTATGTAAGAATATTTTACAAATAAAAGTCACATGGTAAATCAATTCAATTCAATTCAATTCAATTCAATGCAAAGAGTATTCATAAAGAAGCTTCAAAGGTTCATCATGAAAAGGGTGCACTATCTACTATCTAAACACTCAAACACCCTTGAACATATTCGTATCTTCCATCGCCTCTGTTCAGCCTTCTTCGAATTACTACCTACTTACCTAACTCAACTCAGGTACTTAAAGTAAGCTTTGGCTTCGGCTGAGAAGGTCAAAGTCAAGGGTAAGCCACAATGGTACGGAGTCTACACTCAATATCGGTGGAGCATTATTCTAGGATGAATAGTACGAGTATCTGTAACCAAGATCATACTTGGTTACGAGATCAAGAGATGAGTCTTCATATACGAGGCGGGTACATATGTGTTCCCTTTGATGTTAGCTGAGGATGTGAGCTGAAGTGGTGAGGGTGTAATCCTAGCTTGGCTTTTAGATTAACTTGCCTTGTATTAACTTCTCCTCGCCCCCTTTTAACATTGTAAAAGGTCTAGAATGGTACGGGACTAGGTATTGATGCGAGTATAAGGCGGGATAGGAAGCTTTACTTGGCCCGCTGGAATTGAGCGAAAGAATGAAGAACAATCAAAAGGATGAAATTGGTGGCATGAAGGTGAAAAGTATCGGATGAAAGTATCAGATGAAAGAAAGGGAAAGGATTGGTGGTTGGAGGTGATTTATTAATTCATTCAACAATAAACAATTAACAATAAACAATAAACAATAAACAAAAAACAATAAATCCATGAATTAATCCATCAATTAATCCATCATTTGGCTCATCATTTTTAAATGATTTTTATGATTTCATGACTTTCGTGTCTTTCATCTGCAGACTGTAGTAATAGGATGCAACTCACGTGCCATACCTAAGTACAACAACAGTGGGGCCTCATCCTAACTTCCACCCTCCACCCCTCAGCCCCCCGAAACTCACACAATCCAATCCCGTGACAGGCCAGCCCTCCACAGCCCATTGCCGCCGACCGCCCATCACACTCCCATCGTCATCACCATCACCATCACCGTCACCATCACCATCACCATCACCATCATATCCATCACCATCATATCCATCACTCATGACCGAGGGACCACACCATCAACACCCATGACCGTTTCAGCATCATCGCCTATTACCTATGCACAAACACCGACCAGGTATCACTCTCACCGCCTCCCAAAATAGCTCACATTCTGCCGCATGACCCTTGGTCCTTCGCGACACCTGCTCGAATGAAAAATCATGAATCAAGAACCAAGTGCATCAAATGCATCAAATGTATCCAAATCATCACATTACACCTACGCAACACCACCACGTACTTAAAGTGAATCTTTGTCATTCATTCACCCTCCTCATACAGCTTTCTGATCCGAAACAAACAAATCCATCCCAATCACCACATCCCATATATATATGAAACCATTATCTCCCTGTTCCCCGCAATCCCACCACCACCATTCCCCAACCCCATCCATCTCCATCTTCATCCCCATCTCCATCAAAAACATCAACCCTACCCCAAAATGGACAATGTAGAAGAGGCCCAGCCCATCCCTCAAGAAGTCGAATGGCACAAAGTAATAACCCCCGTTCTCATCCTAAGCGGCCAATCGACACAAATTGGCCAGCAAAAGGAACATCTACTCTTGCTTACTGGCGAGCCTGCCTACCGTCACGCCCTCACAATCCTCCACAGCGCCCTCCCACACGCTCCCACAATCTACGTCTCTCTGCACGAAGCCTCACAGAAGTCTGGAATTCCCGAGCTGGGGTCCCAAGCAGCCGAGCCTACAGATCAGGAGGACCCGACTGGACACGACCATAACCACGATATCCCACCCAACTATGAAGTCCTGTACGACGACATCTCCAACAGCGATGTTGGCCCCACCGCCTCTCTCCTAGCTGCACATGCGCGCTCACCAGAAACAACATATCTATTCATCGGCAGCCACTATCCTCTCCTCCCACCATCTGGTCTGCAGCAGCTGATCCTCGAGTATGCACCGCCGTTAACGTGCTTCACAAACGCGGAGGGGACAGATGAGCCGTTGATAGCAATCTGGGGTCCAGAGGCGCTGCAGCTGCTGAGCAGGAATGTGAAGGAGAGGAAGGAGAGTGACCTCAATACGGTTGTGGAGAGCATTGGTGCAAAGAGGGTACGTCCATTGAGGACGGATTGGGTGAGGGGCGCGAACACGCCGGAAGAGTGGGCAGAATTGATGAGCATTATGAGGGGTTGAGAGGAGGAAAGCCATCAAGGGGCTTCCAAGTGGCTTCCGTGGAGTCAGAGGGACGAGAGTGTCGATACGAAGATGGCTATGTATAGTCTAATGTTGCTGCAGCTGCTCATCGGCTATGTGGCAAGTCGGCGATGCGCAGTTCACGACTTGCTGTGGAGTTGGCAGCTGCAGGAGTTATTCTTGTACGTGTGCCCGTGCTACCCTGACTAGTTCACGGACAAAGCGAAGAAGCGCCAGTTGAAGCCGAGGAAGCTGTCTATGTATGTGGTACGTAGGGCTGAACGACTTCCTGCTATAGGATTTGCGTCTCCTATTGATCGTGTTCGAGTAAGTGTGCGTGTGGAATGACAGGACTGGTCGAAGAACTTATCCTCACGATTAGCCCTGTAGCCTTTCGACCAAGCTTTCGACATATCCAGTCGTATATGATCTCTTGGTCTGCGAGTCTATACTTCGAGAGTGTGGCAGACTTGTTGTCTACTCCTCGAATTGTTTGTTGTGTCTGTTGCATATTTTCCAGATCAAGCAGAACCATATTCCAGAGGTATCATACTACGGTCAGTTCTCAAGAATAGACCAGCACATTGTAAATAAGGACAAACTAGGTAAGACTAAACATGCATATTGTAGTATAGGTACGTCGAGACAAATGTCCCATTATTTTCAAGAGTATTTTTTTCTCTATTCTGCTCACTTCAGCGTAGAAGAATCTTCTCATGGCTTGGAGTTGCTCAACAGCCCCTTTTGTCATCTATTTTACAGGATATCACCTATTTAGACCACATAATATAATGGATGTCACCATACCAGTAAATCCTACAAGAACCACAAAAGCATATGTATCCAAGACCATCAACAAAACCACCCTCAACTCCACTTGCCCAAAACCATGCCCTCGTACGTTTTTGCTTATCAACATGTGCACAAGATATCAACATCTAAACAGGCGTCAGCTTCAACACTCACTGGTGAAGGCTTCAATGGAGGGAGAATAACAATAACAACAGGTGTATCCACTATTCTTCGTTCCCTTGAAGTTTCTTGATTGGCTAGTTGCATCACTCTCGCCCGATAGATACAACTAATAATTACATCACACTTGCTTTGACCACCATTCATCCAATACCTCCATATGCATATCTTAGAGCAATATTTACCCTCCCCTAACCCCCCAAACCAGAGTGACCCTTGTATCCCCATGTCGTGGTCATCGAGGCCATTTAACCCCTGAAACCAAGTTATCAATCAATAAGAATGTCGAGAAGATGAAGCTGGGGAAAAGAATGTATCTCCTGCAAGCAACGCCAGCACACTTCCCCCAGCCCGAGAATTGCCAGAGCATTCTCCTTCCCCCGTTACATCGGTATCGACACAGCAGCCAACCTCGCAGCCGAATTGCAGTTGCGATTGCAGTTGGCCCTCGCCGACACCAAGCAGATCCAAGTCTGCAATGTGCTCGCCGCTGCTCCATGGGGAGACGACCAATCGCAGGTAGAAGATTTCCTGGTCGACGGCGTCGATACCATTAACGCGCACAAGAGGTATTCGCTGGCCGACGAACCGTAGATGTATGGAGGTACCCGTGGAATTGCCCTCTCGCTGCGAGTCACAGAGGGCATGTCGGACCATGCGATGGGTACAGCTGGGGGGACGGATGTAGAGCTTGTTTCCGGGCGCCGCCATGAGGCTTAAGCTAGGATTGCAAGTGTTGCCCGATGATTTGTTTGGTGTGTTTGATGGCGCTGCCCTGGACGATGTCGTATGGGTCCGTCAGCAAAGACGCTGCTACAAAACTCGAGTTCTCTGAGCTTATGGCTATTACGCTGCGGAAATCCTCGGCTTCGAGTTGGCAGATGCCCGTTTGAAATGTGGAGATGCGTGCTAGAGTGTGTTCTCGTGATATCAGCTCTAAAGTAGCTTGTGAACCCGGGGTACTGGCCATCTGAGGCTCTCCGTGATCTGTAGTCTGGTCATAGCTATCTCTTAAGGCGTTCTGGAAATTTCCATTGGGCTTCTATGAAGATTCGAATAGTGGAGTTCCAACTACTTCCAGTGATGTAGTCGCTCTTTCCAGGGAATCATGTATCTTTGAAAAGGCACCAAGTGTTTCCAAAGAGGCCAGCCACACAACAGACGTGGATGAATGTGTGTTGGATATCATGTCGATACTTCTGCCATGACTGAGCTTCCAATCAAGCCCAGCAGGTGTTTTCATATCTTCACTCAGAACTAGTCATGCTGACCTCTCCAATCTTATAAACTCCAGAATATAATCCTACATGCGGATTCAGTTGAGCTTTGTGCCATGAAGCTACTCAAGACCTTCAGAAGGCTTCAATATGAGCTGGGAAGTATGCTTGGCTTTGTCCTGTGGGATCTCCTTGGACCGATTCTCAAGCATGCTAGCCTTGGCCCAGAGTCCGAATCCATTCCTCCCTCAGTGAAGTTTCTATGAGTGATGAGTAGCTCAAAATGAACATTGTCATTGGGAGAACTGCTAGGGATGAAGCATGAACATGAGCGCCTGGAAGTGTCTCCTGCGAGTAAGCAACATGGAAAATCGACGTCTTGTGCATGTGCTGGTTCAAGAAACAATAGAGGAGAATGCTGCTACCATAGACCTGTGCTGTGTGCATGAAGACCGCGTATTAAGTAGATGTCTTCAGCCTAGCGTATTGCAGTTGCATAGCATAAACTTGAGCTGTAAAAAGTAAGGTGTTGCGGAAGTCTGTAAGCCACCCGATCAAATATGCAATAACCTAGCATACATTCATGAAGCTAGCATATGCTTCATTAGCTAGAATAGGATTAATATGATTAGTAACAGCACTTCTTTTAACGTCATTGTTGTCTTATGATACACGGTCTATGACCCTTGTATACAACTACAGTGTGTTCTACTCCTAATTATAGCCATATACTACTTATAAACCCCTTTAAAATGACATCTCCAAGAGCATGTTCTACCCTCTGGTCTGAAAGGGCACTAGCAACACCATCAAGTGCACAGCCAATAAACCCTGGCCATGAAAGCCATACCATTGTTCCCTCTGTAGAGCGCTGGCCAATACCATCACCAGCAGTAGCAGCGGCAGCTCCAGGTCGCAAGACAGGCGAAAGGTCCCGAATTACGGCAGCCGAAGAGACGATCGCCTTCCGTTTGGCCCTTGGCTAGCGAGAGCTCTGGGGACAGCTCCAGGAGGCAGTCAAAGACGCCGCGGGAAAGGACCACAAGAGCCTTGCCAGGCTGTTCTCCAGGCGCGTGAGGATCCGGAGAGACTTCCTGCGGGATCTCCCTTCCGGCACACGAGACCATCCAGACGAGAGAGAGCGGGTCCGCGAAGTGATGAGCCGGGAAATAACCACGGAAGCAGAGTGCTTCCTCGGGTGATAGGCGCAAGCGCCGGCGTTGCAGCTCCGAGGAGTCGGACCGGAATGCGCTCAAGCTTCTGGTAAGCGGGTTTAACCGCCTTGTCGATTACCAGGTCGGACAGCCAAGGGACGGAAGCGGGGGAACGTGGGCGAGTAATAGACTGGAACAGTCTTTCGACAGCCGTCTTCAAAACCTGGAGGCTAGTATCGCTAAAATATTAGCAATTCTTCAAGAAAGAAAGGAAAGGAAAGGAAAGGAAAGCGAGGGCATTGATCTGCGCAGTGAAGAGGGCAAGAGAGGAAGAGGGAGAAGGAGAGGGAGAATCGTTCCCTACTTCTACTTTGTACCTAGTTGGATCTTCAATATACAGACAGTGTTCGCCATTGGCACAAATTTGACTTTATATAAGCTCAATTGGATTAAAACCTAAGGTATATAAACCTTCAATTTCTACTCTTATATATGTCATATATAGTAGCTAGTCTATGGTATAACAAAAAGATTATATAGCCTAAACATTTCTAGCCAATTTACTTGATAGATATCTTACAAAAGTATCTCGCAAACACTATCTTTTATTTAAAATTTATCGAGTTATAAATATTGTAACAAAGGTAGAACTACCCTAATTTCCTATAGCTTAAGCAAACACCTAGCCAAGGCAAAGTAAATTCTAAGCCTTAGCCCCTCCAACACCTCTTACCCCCTCGACTTCCTAGCCCACCCGCGTATCAAAAATCCCACTACAAATTAACATAACAACTAAGCATTATATTCATTCTTCTTCTCTCTATAGAAAACCCCCTCTTCGACAACAGCAAGGAGCAAGAGGAGAGTAGAGCGTGCAGAGAGGCTTGAAACCCAAACTTGATATAAGTCGCTTGCAAGCTAGTAAATGACTGCTATAGTTCAAGAGAGGAAGGTAAGCTTGCCTGTTGATTCGCGCTTGGTCTGTTCTATGTTGTGTTTTATGGGGTGTTTTCATTGATGTGTTAAGTTGCAGTGATGCTCTGTTTCCAGATGTCATGTAAGGATATCGATAGCTTCACAATTCAGTATCCAAATATCCAACGAGAATGGTCCTTGTTGTCGACAGTGTTGAATTGCCTTACATACTATGATAATTTTGCCCAGGAGATTTTAAAACCTTTGGAATTGGCTCCACGGATATAAGGGAGTCTTTGCTGATTGTTCTCCTTACATCTAACCTTGAAGAAGTAGTATAGTTATTTTTATTAGAAAGGAGTTATAGTATTGGTAGGCCACCCTTATTACTTTATATGCATGTACACAATCACCGACTCATTCACAAAACATCCAGCACAATACACTTTTCATTCTTTCATTCTCTGCATTAAGCATTAAGGCTAAGAAGCATCAACCTCCTGTAAAGTTACATACAGTATCGATCGTCTTGTTCGGAGGTAAGTGCCCAGCCTCGATTGCCCCGGTCTCCATCGTCTCCACGAAAAAAAATCCATGAAAACAAAACGTCAAAGTGCAGCAGTATGCAAGAAAGAGAAGAAACAGAAAAGAAGAAAAAAAAGCGTGTGAAAGAAAAGACGGAAGTATGTTTGAGTGCCCATCAAAAAGTACACACGCACGCATGCCACACATTCACAGAAGTAACAAGAGCAAAGCAAAAAGGGTTAGGTTTTCCTGCAAAGCTACTGGGAAAAGTGCAATTCATTGACCTTTTCAACCACCAATCACTCCCTGATCCATAAGCCAGCCTCGCAGATTGTTGACTTGCAAACGGGACAGATTATACCAGACACCAGCTGAACTCGTCGAGACCAAATCGCCATATTCGATTACCTTGCATCGGAGATAGAAGAGCCATGAATATTAACAGGAGCTCAAATATCGAACCGATAGTTGAAAGTTGTCGATTGATGGTGTGTGGAAGACGACAAGAGTCTGACGTGAAACAGCGATTGATACTGATAAAGGGGAGCTTCAAAAAGCCCTTTAAAAAAAAGACAAGGCAACGCCTAACCAAATGCAGCAAAACTCCAAGGGCCATGCGATGATAGCGAACCTCAATCGAAGATAGCAATATATGTGCGGGTAGGAAGGTGTTCACATATCAAAACCGCCATTGTTGACAACTCCACTCATACGATCATCCCGTCGGCTGTTGCCAGCAGCTTGCTCCCAGTGTGGATCATCTTTTACGTCCTCATCCATGTTATCATAATCATCCTTGACGCGATGACGAAGGTTCTCTTCCATCAAGTTCTCATCAACAAATGTGAAGCCTTTGAAGTTGGCCTGCATTCCAGGTGAAAGAGGTGTGGATGAGGAGATACCAGCGGCAAGGGCAGCAGCACGAGCGTTGAGAGAAGATGCGCCGTTCAAAGCGTTGGTGAATTCGGGATCGAAATTGGAGGTATCAGTCTCGGACTTCAACTTTGGCTTGAAAGGAGGTGCGATCAACTTCTTGGTCAATGCCTCCCAATCAATATCAGCGAAGAATGGGTGTCTCTTGAGCTCCTCTGCATCATCGGTAGCACCAAGACGATGCTTTGGATTACGGTTCAAAAGACCCTTGACAAAGTTGCGACCTTCAGTTGTAAGGGTCTCACGTGGGAAGCGAACCTTGCCGAAAGCAATGTTCTTGTACATTTGCTGGGTGTCTTCAGCGTAGAAAGGACTCCATCCACAGCACATCTCAAAGACGAGTACACCAAGAGACCAGAAATCGACCATCTTGGTATATCCAGCCTCGTCAAGGAGAACCTCTGGAGCCAAATATTCGGTAGTACCACAAAAGGTGTTGGTGGTATCGTTCTTAGTAAGATTGGCCTTGGAAAGACCGAAATCGCACAGGGCAATGTGTCCATTAGCGTCCAAAAGGATGTTCTCGGGCTTAAGATCTCTGTAGACGATATCATGCATGTGCAAATGCTGGAGGGCCAAAATAAGCTCAGCAATGTAGAACTTCGCACGCCCTTCATTGAAGCGACCCTCTTTCTGCAAATGCCAGAAAAGCTCCCCACCAGACATGTAATCAGTAACGAGGTAAAGGTCCGAAGGAGTCTGGAAAGAGAACTTCAACCCAACGATGAATGGTGAATCGGCCATGGCAGTTCGAACAAGAATGTTCCTCTCTCCAACAGTGTGGGCGACTTCCTTCTTCTGTACAATAACCTTCTTCTGGAGAACCTTCATGGCATAAATACGCTTTGTGTCCTTCTTTCGTACCTGGTAGACTTGTCCGAAAGTACCCTTGCCGATCAACTTGAGAATATCGAAATCTTCTGGACCAAAGTGCCTCTTGTCGGTTCTTTGGTATGTAATTTCAACGTAAATTTCTCCCGAAACAGAAGGTGCTTCCTTGGGGTTTCTGCCTTTCAAAGCGAACCATCCCTTAACCGCAGATGGGTCGTTCTCAACAAGATGTGGTTGAAAGTTGACATTTCCCAAAAAATCTTCCCTCTCACTACCACGATCGTAGACTGACAAATTGACACGGTTCTCGGGACCAACAACATCACTGTTCTTATTAGCATCTTTAAATACCAATTTTGGGTAATGTTAACTTACAAGGCTGCCTCTGTATCCCACTTGGGGTTTGAAAGCGCCTTGACAGCATGGGTTCTGACGTCTCTATAATCATTGCTTGAGTTGCTGCTCTGTCGGCTCTTCATTGGGATTGCCATTGCTCGACCAGACTCGCTAGCTGTGCGCAGGATTGGGATTCCACCAGTTGGATTCTTGGCTTCTGCCTCATCTTCTTCCTCGACCTCTTCATCTCTTGGTCCCTTTGACACCAACTCGTTTCTTTGGAAAGTCGCGACGACGTAGGGATCCCTGGCCTTTCGGAGACCTCTTGCCTCGATGATCTTAACCGTAAGCTTTCCTCGTGGGGCGACGACCGTTGCGCCGTTGGAACCACCATTAGCTTCATCTCCAGCCTCGACATCCGTAATGCTCTTTTCTTCATCTGCAATTTTTTCTTCCTCCATCTTGGCGGGTGGCACGTCGGCCTTGGGGGTCTTCTCGGTGTCGGATAATGCGCGTGTTGGTGTTCCGGGTTGGCTCTTTTCACGCGGTTGTCCCGCGTCATCAGTTAGCTTTTTGAGCCGATCATATGATGGAGAGTCCGCAGGGTTTAAACCAGAAGCAACGCGGGAATGTGCAGGGCTAGAAGGGGACGGGGAATTCGATGTGGGAGGCTTGCTGGGGTTCGAGAAATGTGCTGCATGGACGTCTTCTGAGTTGAGGATGTTTGACAGGGGATTTAACATAGAACTCCTTCGTGCTTTTGCGGGAAAGGATTCAGACATGTGGTCATGTTGGGAAGGAGAGACTGGGCGGCCTCTTCCATCACTCTCATGCCCTTCACCTTCAGAACCGGAATCGCTCATCTTTAATCTGTGCAGGGAGGGAGGTGTTGATATTGGAGGGGTAGGGTAGGGATGCAAACCACCCAACGCTGGCTGTGCAGATGGTTGTGATGCTTCCGCACGCTCATGTGGTAGGAGCGGAGGACCCTCATCATCATCGTCGTCACAAGAGCTATCAGAATCAACATATGATTGAGACGGCTCGGACGATTGCACATCTTCGGTGGTCTCTTCCCTTTGCCTGGGATGTGGATTCTCAAAAGCGCTCCCAATGGCAGGAGTTTCTAGCGGAACTGAAGTCGGTGATGTAGAAGAACCAGTACCAACCTGTCCAAAATAACTGTGAGTAATTCCTGGCAATCTCTTGTCGGAAAGATCTGGAATTGGAGTCGCGACGCCGGATTGAGGGGTATCGGAGTCAATATGATCGTGGCCATCTTCTTCGTTCGGCCTGTTTGTGTGCCTCATGTCAGTGACGGCCATGCTTGCAATTTTGTATATTTTGACCGTTGCGTCTTGGAACGGACAGTCAAAGCAACGGAAGATGAAATGGATGCGGGTATTGGTGCAATTGAGATGGTCGCAGTATGGAATGAGATTGATTGTGTGGGATTTAATGCTTGCGTGTTGGAACAAATACTTGATGTAAATTTCCTTCTGGAAACGCTCGTCGAACAATGGCGTAGCCACTCAGAGAGCGTGCTTTCGATAAGCGTTTCCGGTCGTCAGTGTGCAAGACCCGACAACCGGGGGGGCCCCTCCTCCCTCCCCATCACTGGCAACATGTGCAAATGTGCAGCAACATCTGAAAAGGCTGCACACACACGAGCGTAGAGCGGAGAAAGGAGAACCAACAACGTGCTCAAAGATATCCAGATTGTGATGGACATGACTTCGAAGAGCCATTGTGGAAGGGGAGTAGACTGATGGACGTTGTGAAGATCCAGACATGAATCCACTTCCCAACTGCACCATGCATTTAAGGTAGGAAAGAGGGTAAGAGAGTATATCGGCACGTACTTTGACATCATCGTCTGTGTTGCTTGTCTCAACAAGTCCTGGCCACCGTTTGCATGCGATGGATCGCTGCCTGCCATATTGAAATAAAAGACCTCTCAGAGGTATAGAAATCCGATCGTAGTGTTCGTATGGAGATACGTGGAGCGTGCCAGCACTGTTGGGAGGTCAGTGGAAGGCCTCAGCTGGAGTAGCGGTAGAATGTACGCGGTGCGTGGAACGAAAGGATTCGACGTCTTCGGCTGTGGAATAGAGTAGGTTCTGATGCTTCGTCGGTATTGATGTCGCTGCTATGCGTAAAGCTGTTGAATTGTATGGCGAAGAGAACAATGTCGAGGTTTGAAGGACTACAGTACAGAGAGTCGTCACTGAAGTTTCGTAGGCAAAGGTGGGTTCTGCGTGGTTCGTCCGGCGATTGACAAGTACAAGCCAAATCAGACGCTTAAGATTTTAACTCGAAGTTGGGACTAGAGCAAGCGACGATCCTCTTAACAGCGTGCACCGAATACACCCGCTAGTAGCTTCAAAAAGTCCAGATGATTCAGGTAAGTCGTAAGATGGGTAGCTGGATACTTTTCTTCGCAGTGTTCTCTGTGATATCGAAGGCTTCAAAGATGATCTCTGTGTCGGAAGGATATTGTCAGGGACTCTTCTTCCTCTTGAATGTATGTATGTACCCTTCGGCTGCTAGGGGTGGTGAATACAAGCAGGAAGAGGTATCGGTACCTAAGTGTAGGGTAGAAGAGAGAGCGGGAGAGAGAGATATCGAGAGATAGTTAGGTGGGTAGGTAGTATGTGAGTGAAGAGTGTGTAATTAAGGTACTTGAAGTACGAGGATTTGATTGAGAGATCAAAGAAATGGATGATATGTACGGAGTAGGAAGACAGATTAGGTATGAAGAAGAGGAAGAATCAAGAGCTGACAAAGAGTAACTAGAGTTGAGGAGAGTTGAGGAGTTGAGGAGAGTAGAGAGGAAAGGAAAGGAAGTGTGATATTTGGGTGTTTGATATTTGATATTCGATATTCGGAAAGGCCGAGTTATGTTGAGCTGAACGAATTATCGATTTGAGTATGAGTATGAGTATGAGTATGGATGATGCAGTACGTACCTTGATGCGAGGGGACAGAACTTGAGGGGCGTAAGGCGCGTGTGCATATAATATATAGAATATATGTGTATCTGTGTTTGATGGAGTTGAAGGGCGCAGTAACAATTCAACAAGGAAGATTGAGAATTGAGATGTGTGCGTGTGAGTGAGGCACAATAAAGTATCAATTGTCTTTCCTCTGATCTGCCGTGGAGGACTCTAGAAGCATCGTCGTTGTCGTCGTCGTATATTATTACTGTACGGGACGGGATTATCGTGAGATCTTATTCTCCACCTAAGTCGTACACGCTTTCACACCTACACTTACTTACTAATGATTCTACTTATGTACTATTATACCTGAGATTCGATACGATACAGACTATCGATATCATTTGCTACCGAGTTGGTACACAGAAGAATACTTCCATTTTGATATTCCGAGTACCGTAGCATTTCCAATTGCTTACGATATCGGTTGTTGTCTGATCTCTGATGATCTCCTTTGATCATCCATCGCCCATCATCTCTACACACGCATTCCTTGATGCCCTTCCCTTTCTCCGACTGCAACTCCTCTCTGCTCATTTCCCACCTCTCGTGATTCCCTCTGGAGGAAATCTGTCGTATCTCCATGATCTCAGAAGCGCAATAACAAACTTCACCTAGAAATTCCCTTTTTTGCTCTGCCTTCTCCGCGCTTGGAAATGCCTCTTCTCTTTTTTTTTCTCTTCCCTCTCTCACTACTTATCCTGGCAAGTCCCTACGTCATGGGGCATCACGTTCAATCAAATTCGGGTCTATTCATAAGTGGCCGCAGGCGTACAGAGCACAAAATAGCAACATTTTTGGGCGGCAGATACCTAGTAGGTACTATGTAGGTGCCTAGGTAGGTAGGTAGGTATTGTCTCTCGATACGTGAACCCTTTCTCTTTTCTTCTTCCCTCTCTTTCTTTCATGCTTCTCTGACTGGCCACGCTGGAGTATCTCAGACCGAGTTCGAAGTATTCTACATAACTAGTACAGTACATCTCCTTCCTACCTTACGACTTATAGTACTATGGCCGCTTTCTGATCCCTCGGACTGATGCATGCTTGGAGTACTCCTGATACTCACCCCCCATTCATTATTGCGGTGAAGTGTTGTGCATTGGTACATACTCACCTACGATACGTTGTTACAGCGCATCCAGCAGTATCAGTATTACTGCATCATTACATAGTACATATCAACCTTTTACTTCCGGTGGACATGGCATGGTAGCGAGAAAACCGACTACCCGATCCTGTGCCACTATTCGACCACCAACAAGATGGAGCACGCACGCACTCTACCTTGCTCAACCAAGCCTCCTGCAGCAGCAGCCTGACTCAGAATCAAGGGAAGGAGAATAGAAGGAAAGACAAAAGCAAAGGGGGGGGAAAGGGAGAGAAGGGGAGAGCAATAGAAAAGATGAGGGGCCAGATTGAAGAGGGAAAAAGAGAAATGTGGCTATTCAAGTGCCGCGTCGAGTACCGCTCAGGTCAGCTCGGTCTTTTGTCATTTTGTCATTTTGTCATTTCTGAACATCTACATGAACATGAAAGCACAGCACTCAGTCAAAGCACTCGCCCTTCACAGCAATGCTCTATGATACCTACCTAGGCACCTAGTAGGTAAGTGGAATGCCTTACCTTACGGACTTTATTCTTCCTCGCCTTTCACATGCTTCCTGGCTGGTGCTTGTGGTAGCGGCCCTGGAGTCCTTTACCGCATACAAGCCTCGCCAGGAGAAATATGCGACCAGGGCCATTGGCGGTAGGTAGGTATTGCGCACAGTGTCTTGGGCGGATAGGATAGGGAATCAGGGTCCTGCTCTCAGAAGTCGTAAGGCCGCAATGTGGTGGGCACGGTGAAGAGTGGATGGACATCTGACGACAATGATGACAAAATGACAGGATGTTGGTATCGCAACAGGATAATCTCGACGTGACTGAGCGAATGGTGAGCAGATGACTGGATGATCGAGTGACCGAGCGACCGAGTGACTGAGCGACCGACTGTTAACGCCAGTTACGTCTATCCATCGAACTCCATATATGGTAGATGTTTTGTTCCGTAGCGGAGCAAGCGCGCAAGAATACAGAAGTACATAGTACTTGTACAGCTCAGGAGTCGAGTACGGGGTCCCTTTGAAGGGGATGAGGAGCAAGGACTCACAGGAGAACCCACGGGAGATATGCAGTTCACTGCTGAGCAAAGCCTGCAGTCACTTGCCTGGAAAGTCGGAAACAGCATCGCACAACACATATGTGCATGTAATGCTGCCATGCAATGTACCTAAGGACAGGGTATTCCTTGAGGTTTGGATATCAACTCGGGTATTTGGTACTCGGATATCGTTACACTGTTGCACAACATGTCAGGAGAAGGAGAAAGCGAAAGCGAAAGCACGAAGGCCATGTTGCTGTGCACAGCTAAGATGAGATGAGCATGTACCGTACCAGAAAGTACTGAACCCACATTGATCCACATCAAGAATGTCATATCAAGTACCAAGTAGTAAGTAAAAATCAAGAACCAAGATCAAGGAGCAGGATTCAGGAATCCCTCCCTATGCCTATGCTATACTATACTACCTATTCTAGTAGTAATAACCATGTAACCATGAAGGCACAGGAGAGGCGGAAGATCTTTGAATTCGAAGCATTCTACAAACAAGCAAGCAGGCGCCGAGTGCTACATTAATAATATCGATGATGATGGTGATGGTGATGGTGATGGTGGTGATGATGATGATGATTAAGATGGTTCAGCACCATTCCGGCAGTGCCCGGCTATCGTGGCATGTGCCATGCATGTACAAGTAAGCCTTACTGTCCAGCAACTTGCCAGGGAGGCTCATGAGCATCTCTAAGTATCGAATCTGTACAGGTGAAATATGTACAGCACTCTGTATGTACATGGAACGTTCACCTGGAGCTCAAGCGGGGGTCGACGGTGAGGTGAAGGGTGGAAGATACATGCTCCGTATGTATCTATGTATCTATGTATCTGCGGGATACCATAAAGATCAGTGAGGGTTGGACGATTGGTGGAGAGCAAAGAATACTTAACAAGCGAACCGATCGAGCTTGTTCATGCTTGCTGCCTCAGAGCCGCAAGGCGGAAATCTTGAGAACGCGTTCGCAGTCGCTTCGAGCCTTGCCTTGGAGTCCTGGACGCGATATTCGTTCAATGTCTAATACCTATCTACCTACCTGGGTATTCTAGCCAACTGCCAAACAAAAACACATCAAATACGCAGCAACGACTACAAGATACGAGCGTGCTCGTCGGATCACAAGAAGGCTCACCATCATGGGTCGCAGACCAGGCAGGGCTGCTGCTAAAAATGCAGCAGCGGCACTGAGTAAGGCCCATTCCATCCATGAACCAATGCGACATCAGTCCTGACCTTTTTGTCTGCAGAGAACACCCCCCAGAGTTACGAGGAACTTGAAGATGAGAACATGCCTGATGCACCACCATCTGATGCCGGCACTGCTGAGAACTTCGAGGACGACGCCGCAGACGATGATGGAACTCCAGGGCGCGATTCGGAAGCCGCCTCGGAGGCAGCTACGCCAGTACCGGAACCCGTCCAGCCAGTTGTGCGCAAACGCAGATTAGGAAGACCACCAAAGATCAAGCCACCCGGCTGGGATGACCCAGAGGATGGAGAAGAAGGCTCTCAGGCTGGTACGCCCATGAGAAAAAAGAGAGGCGGTGGATTCCGTGGAGGTGGCAGATGGGCCCGACGTGGTGGACCATCCCATGTGACGCAGCAGCCAATTGACAAGGAGGGAAATATGATGGATGTGGTGAATGACGAGGTTGAATTGCCCGAAGATCCTGAGGGCGAGACAAAGGTCGATAAGATGGGCCATCTTCAGGATGGGCGCGATTACAGGTGCAGAACTTTCACAGTGCTTGGAAGAGGCGAGCGTCTCTACATGTTGTCAACAGAACCTGCCCGCTGTGTTGGTTTCAGAGACAGTTATCTCTTCTTCACAAAGCACAAACGCCTGTTCAAAATTATCATCGACGATGACGAGAAGAGAGATCTCATCGATCGCGAACTCATTCCTCACTCATACAAGGGTCGTGCCATTGGTATCGTTACTGCGAGATCGGTTTTCAGAGAGTTCGGTGCCCAGATCATTGTTGGTGGAAAGCGGGTCATCGATGATTACGAGGTCACCAAGGCCAGAGAAGCTGGAATTAACGAGGGCGAAATTGCGGATCCAAATGACTTGATCAAGCCAGGAGAGCCCTACAACAAGAACCAGTATGTTGCATGGCACGGTGCTAGTTCTGTCTATCATTCTGGTGCCCCTACTGTACCATTGGCAAACGGTAAGGTTGTCGACAAGAAGCGAAGAGTAATCGTGAATGATGTGAATTGGATGTTGGAGCATGCACGTGAGGCAAGGTATGGTTTCCCTTCACATGTTCTGTTCTCTGCATATGCTGATGAACTTATAGCCGCTTCAACGGCTCCCTCAGCGTTGCTAGAAAGCAGAATCTGGATGGTATTTATGATCCACATACCAATATCATGCAGTATCCAGCTATCATGCAGCCAACTCATGTTCGCTGGGAGAGAGTTCCACCTCCAGTCGAGGACGTTCCAAATGGTATCAATGGCCACAAAGCAATCGCAGAAAAGGACATGAGCATGCAGCTAGATGGCGCACCAGATACAATCTTCCCTCCCGTGAAGCCCGTTTATTCTCGAAATTACCTAATCACCGACATTATCTATGAGAGTCCAGCATCATCATCAATGGGAATTCCAGGACCAGATGGCGATACTTATGACATTGGTTTCAATGGCCTGTCTAGCGTTTCAGATGATATTCTTGATGAATTACCACCTGATTGCCGCAAGGCATTCGAGGAGGCCCGTGTGAAGGAACTCAAGTGGAAGAGCGGTTGGTCGACAGAGGCTTTGGATACTCAGAGGCGCATGCCTTCTATCGACAAGACAGCAATTGCATAGACGCCCTGAGAGTACGATCTTAATATGAATGAGGAGTAATTGGTCCATGGCATGATTCGGGGCGTTGGTTTCAGAAGGTTCTCTTGTTGGCGTTTGGAACGGTATAGCTACGGCTATATTAGAGAGGTTCTCAGCATACAAAATGTACAATAGTCGGACAGAAGAATAATCAGCTCTTCAAGAGTCATCTATGGTTTTCAATGTCATTCGTACCTTAATTATGCCTGAAACTGTGTGCTCTGTCAAATTATTATTTCTGACATATACTTGAACCTAAGAGTTGATCTAGTTCCATGAGGCTATTCCATACCTCAATGTAGAAGAGTCCTCCATTCTAGATTGGCTGTTTGATAGCTTCCCATCAACCAGATTTAAGCGAAAATATCGATGACTCTGCGAACCACCATCATCAGCTACAAATATCACATCCTGGGGATTTGTCCAGCACACAAGCCTATTGGAAACTTCAACTCATATCGAACAACTTCGAAAACAAGCAAAAATCTATCCATAAATACTAAGTGGACAACCGCTATACCAGCTCCCAGCCCAGTATCAGAATGTCTCCTCGTACCGATTACTTACTCTCCCTCTGCCTCGAGCAGGCCGAAAAGTCCCCCCTTCACTACCGCCACGGCAGCGTAATCGTCCGCGGCGGCAAAGTGATCGGTATGGGCTACAACAGCCACCGACCAGGCTTCGACGGCGGCGCCCTGAAGACAGGCATCCTACCATCCAGCTCTGATGTGCACGGCGCCACTGGACTGAAGGCACGACTCAAGTACAAGTCGAAGCACAAGTCCAAGTCCACATCAAAGTCAAAGTCAACCTCCACGCCGAATCTGCTATCCCATCCAAATACTACCCCGCAACAGACAGCCCACACCTTTGTGGCCTTCGAGAAGTCCCGTGGCCACGTGATTACCGCGCCCCTTTCCATGCACTCCGAGATGATGGCCATCCACGCCGCCCAGTCCCTCTCCCCCTCGTCCGCTCAGACATCCGCTCGCATGGCCAAGTGGTTGAGAAAATCGCGCGGCGTCGTATCGAGCATGTCTAAACGAAAAGCTCGGTGAGTCCAGAGCGTGTGCGCCGGGGCAGAGGAGGCATGCGGATGTGCCGCCGGCATCTTCGTTCAAGGGTCGCGTTGTTTTAAGGAGTGAGTGCGACAAGGGTGGCGAGAGGAAGACCGGGAAAGATATGGGGAAGAAGGGGAAGCTGCTGAGTAGGCAGGAGTCGAGGAGATCAGGTGGGTCTTCGACGTCTGAGAATAGCTCGGGCAGTGGTGCGTCAAGCGATGGGGACGGCGAGGATGATTCGCACCCCCTTAAAAGGCAAGTGAGCCAGCAGTACTCGGTGAGTATCCGTTCCTGCGTTATTTGTCAACCATATAACTTACAAGCCAACAGTCGTCGAAGAACAGCCACAAGCTCGAGCAGCGATCCCAGCCCTCCGACGTGTCCAAGCATGCATCTCGATCAAGCAAGCCAGATACAGCCTCACGGATAAAAGACAACCGTCTTAAAGGCGCAGATCTGTACGTCGCACGACTGGGCACCATCCACGACACGGCACCCCTCCCCTTCCCACAACGACCCCATCACCCGCACCACCACCGCCAACAGGTTCCCTCCACGACGAGTTGACTCGCCGCGACCACTCCGCGACCCCATCGACGCTGCCCGAAAGGGCGCAGCAGAAACCGGTTCGCGCTTCGCGGCCTTGCTATCGGTGTATCGCGCACATGCACGCCGTGGGCATCAAGAGGGTTTTCTGGACCGATGCGGCGGGGGGGTGGGATGTGGCCAAGGTGAGGGATTTGATAGATGCGGTGGAGGGGCAGGGGGATGGGGGGTGTGGAGGGTATGGCGAGGGGGGGTTGGATGTTTTCGTGACCAAGCATGAGCTTTTGATGATGAGGAGAACGGAGAATTGCTGAGGTGAGGAGAGTTGCTATGGGGCGGGAACGGGCTTTGGGTGGTTCAAATGCGGTGCTGCTACAAGCGGCATGGGGCCTTTGAATTCTTTTGGAATATGAATTGATCTTCTTTTCCTTTGGGTGATGGTGCTTGCCATTGCGTATGCTGGTTTATTGACTATCCATTTCACACAGCCTGAGAATATTTCATCTCAGGACCCACAGGTCGCTTTCCACAGTCTACCAGAGAAACATCACTTCAGTTAGCACAATACAATGGCTTTCTCTTGGGAATCTCAGTGCTGAGGGCAACCTCCTGGTATAGCATATTAGAGTAAATTTAGACCAATGGTCTCCCGAATTCGTAATTTCCAACCCATGCTATAAATGCGCATAATTGAAACTGGAGCTGGCGATGCAAGCCTAGCTATGATGAATCATCATCTCATGTCCACCAGTCATTCGTAAACCGCTCCCTGATTGACCAACGGCGGTTCGCAACTTTTCAAACACAATCCAGCACAACCTGCCAACCAAATCACCCCTGATCAGGCACAATCTTTGCGTTCTGACCTCCTCTCATGTATATTTTCCATGCTGCCATACTTGATGTTGGTACACCCGGTTAGGAGATTTCGGGGATGCTCATGTCGCCTTTGAAAGTCCTACTCCATTAAATTAGTTAACGGACGGTAGCTCAGTTCTATCTGGTGAGAAGTACAGGTGACCTTCGTAGAATTTGAGCATCTATGGCATGTTAGTTATTATTCTCCATGTTTTGCTCCTGATAACTTCACCTTCTGTGGGCAGCGGCGATACATTATAAGCGTTGAATGTGATGTCTTGTGGTTTTTATGAGCATCATTCCAAGTCACCGCAACCATCAGCCTGCCATCATCTTCCTTATACACGGTATCTATCGCCTTAATATGGTCCTCCCAGTTCCCTTCTGGTGGTGTCCAAGCAGCAATCGTACTAGGAGGAGATTTCATCGCTGGATGTGGTGAACCACTGTGTTTCTTTAAACGCTTGCCGCCGTTGGGTTGTTGTTCCTTTTCCGCCATTGGCTTTCTTCCTCGCTTCCTCGGTTGCTTGAGAGTTTCTTTTGCTGCCATCACTTCATCTCGACCTCCGAGCTTCTCGTAGTATTCAGCAAGAATAGCTGGGGCGCTTGCTCTGTCAAAGCATGTTAGCTTTATAAACAAGGTTTGGGATTTGGCCATACAAGTTTTCCTCCACTTCCCATGTCAAATCGGATTTCTTTTCATAGCCCTCCCACTTGACCTGAAACTTGATAACACCCTATAGACAATGTTATTAGATTGGTGTACATGTTAAATATTTTCACCCGTGAACTCACGTTGTCGAAAAGGTGCGACTTTATCGCCTCCACGACGTATCTATTGAGATATTAGCAATGAAGGGGTAACAACAAGCTCGTGGGCCGCACTCGTCTTCATCAAGATTTCCATCATCATCCGCATTTCCCTCGTCCTCATTCTCCTCATCCTCTTCGACGGGCTCAGCGTCTTCCACTACCTCTGTGTTCGTGTTCTCCTCATGATCGACAGACTTTCTAGACCGGGATGTTTTCGCTGGTGTCCCAGGTACCGAGCTAGGTTCTTTCCTAGTTCTTTCAGCGATTTCAACCTCGAAGTCGGACTGCTCATCTTCTGAGAGTACTAGGCCAGGAAATCAGTTTGAGCGAATATGAGATTTTGGCAGCCAAAGAAGAAAACGCACTGCTCAATTGAAAAGGATGGCTTGAGCATGTTTATAAAAAAGCGAAAAATGAGATATATTGACTTACAGCGAGGCATTGTGATATATTTGGACTGATATAACTCGGTAACTGCTGGTGGAAGTTCGTAAGAATTAACAGAATTGGCTTAGACCTTGTCGAGAGCTTCGGGATATGAATACATCCAGATGTCCCTTGCGTATAGTTTGGGTACAGTCCGAGTCTGAGGAGGAGTGTTCAGTTCCTACCTAGTACTGCGGGTGAGCAGGTATCGAGTTGGTGATAACTCAAAGAATCGCGCCGAGAGCTGGAAACGCGAGTAGCTATAGGATAGGACGAGCAACGCGTTTTCGCTTATGTATGGTGGTAGTGGTGGTGGTAAGGTATGTTCTTCCGTACAGTATTATCAGTAGTGGTTGGTGCTGGTGTGGGGTCCAGTACTTGAATGAGCAGGGTGAACCTCAATGAAAAGAGTCCTGACAGTTTATGTAAGTTACTTCGTATCTTCTCCACGATGTCGGTATCGGTATCGATATCAATGTCGCTATTGATGAATGAAGAGCCAAGAGTGAGGAACTAAGAACGAAGAATAGACACTTGACTTCCACAACACCACGCATGGCATAGCATAGCATACATAGCATAGCATAGCACAACAATCAACACAACACTATCAACCGGCTAATGACAATACATTCCATCATATTATTATATGAGGTAAAAAATAAAATACCCTTCACTTGCAATTTGACTTGACTTGCTCACAAGCAACCCGCTCTCGTTGCCTGATCGTGGGGACGACGGCCTCAGGTCCTCCCGGTGCATCTGCATGGTTTTCCATCCCGAACGAGCCTCTGTACTTGTACGGTTAGTGACGATTGGGCACATCGAATCGAAACTCAACTTAATATGTACGTGTGTGCGTTCGATGACAGACAAACCGATCAACAACTTGCTTCTCTTCAAGCTTTCACTTTCACATCTTCCTCTTCCACTGAGTTCACAACTTCAGACCGCCTCGGCCATCCTTTCCTTTCCTTTCCTTCAACAGCTGGCTCCCTTCCATTGATGTACACGAGAGAATCGCTTGGCAAATAAACATCCGTTGCTTACAAAATACTGGATAAGAAAGCCCTCGAGTATGTAACCCTACCAATACTCACATACATGGGGGCAACATATGAGCTGGCTTTCGACGTCTCCGGGCTATATCAGATATACAGCCATTACTTTCAACTTCTCCAAGAATCGCTGCTGATTTGATACAGACACCTGGATATATTGGGGAGGGGCTTCGGGTTACGCCCGCTAAGGGTTTTGGTCGCACTCGACGAAATACTTCTGGCTGGTGGAAGTAAAAGAATATAGACGGCGACTTGCTTTGCCATGTCTGCCAGTGTGATGGGTATGTTTGCCCAAGAACCATTCATTGCACATTCACGAGGGATCCGTTCCGCGCCCACCCAAACACCTTTATCGCCACGGAAGCTTCAACATTTGTTGAGAGGACAGCGAAGACAAAAATGTGGACTTGGATCATATCATGGCTGACTGGCTATGTTTATTCCTATATAGGTCAATACTCGCCCGAATCGCAACGAGAGCTATCCCCGGATACAATGTCGCCCGTTTACCCAGATCGACCCATTCGACCTTTGCCAAAGCGCAGACTGCGCGAGAGATTGTCACCAGACGTGGCAGATTCCATAAAATACCCTCCCACTCCAAAGACAACCGCCCCGCTGTTCTACTATCCATACAGCGCCGGAGAGGAACAGACCAATGGCACTGTAATCGAGTCTCAGCATCCAAGTGAACGAGAGCGGGCAGATGAGATTGAGCGCAATTATATCTCAAGACGTAACTGCGATGATGTTGATAGCGATGACGACGACCTTCCGTACCGAAGCCGTATCTATGCTCGCCATTCCCCAGATACCTCGGGACGATCATACAGATATGTGCAGAAGCCGGACTCCTCGCGATACAGCAAACCTCAACCGCCTCCATCTACTGCATCGTCTGCTGATGGTTACGACTCGTTCGAAAACACAAACAATAAAAAGAAGAGAAAGATTCCTACACCTGGCGACTCAGGCATGAATAGCAGCCACCTAGCGAACGATTTGGCAAGCATGGGATTGTCTCGTTCAGACGATACATCTCGAGACGAGGGCAGTCGCAGTGGGCAGTATTACGGTTCCGGAGCATCTCCTGCAACCAATACCCAGTCTCTCTCTGGTCCTGGTAGGGGCCGTTACGGTCGTGTTCGCAACGGTAGGAGTCCCCTGCGAGCCTTAGATGCTACAAGCAATTGGGGTAACGGGCGTTCACCAAAACAACGTTCCTCCCAATGGTCATCGTGTAAGCGCAGCCATGACTGCCCAGAAACGAAAATAAACTTGCTAACTTCTGGCCTTGATAGCTGAAAGCACTGGAATCATCTCGACCGCAATTGCAAACGCAGAAAAGCTCCCAGTAACTCCGTCTCGAGGACAAGAGAACGTCAGCCTACTTCAACAACAGGCATCCAAGAAGTCAAGCCCATCAACTCAATTCACGTTCACGTGCGATTCGCAAGTATCCGGCTCAGTTCCTTGGCCTGGACCTGGTGCCACAACCTCGAATCTGCAATCTGCTCAAACAGGAACTCGTAATTCATATGTTACACAGACAAGCCCAAACATGCCGCAAAACCGTGATATCAAACAAAATATTCCACAACAACCGCATGGAGGCGCTAAAAACGACCCGCAACAGGCTCCACCAAAGAAGACTCGTCGCCGCACAGGCCAGGAATATCTTATTGCTGCTCGACAACGTCGTCAACAACAGGCATACCAAAATTATCACCACCCACCTGCGCAGGAAGATATTTGGATCTGCGAATTTTGCGAATATGAGAGCATTTTCGGCACTCCACCACTTGCCCTCATAAAGCAGTATGAAATTAAGGATCGACGTGAGAGGAGAAGACAAGCAGAGAAGCGTAGGCTTCTGGAAAAGGCAAAGATGAAGGGGCGTAAGGGAAAGAAGGGAAACAAGGTTGCATCAAAAAATGTAGCACACTCGAACACCCGTCAAGACCAGTACTCAGCTCAAGTTCCACCCATGAGTCACAGCCAGAGTCAGAGTCAAGGCACTCAGAGCGAGGAGTACTATGAAGATGAATATGATGGAGAGTACGCTGCCGATGGAGGTTCACCAATTTCGCCAGTTGACCCAATTGATTGCAAATTTGGTACTAGTGTCGAAGCAGATCCCAGACGTCTTCCACCACTCCACGGAAATATCCAAGATGATGGAGATCCTGCTACTTGACCAGTCCGGCTCTGAGCTCAACTCGGCTCAACTGGCACCTCAGCAGTCTTGGAGTTGTGCACCTCAATGCCCTTTGGTCACGAGCATACACAGTTACAATACTGCGCAAAATCGCGGTGAACTTTCTTTTTCTGTTACGAGTACCTTTGCATTTTTCATTTTGTAGTTCTTTCACTAGTAGCATTGCATGGAGCGTTAGCAACACATTATGCCATTCTTTCAACGACGATTCATGTCTCACGATCAGACCTTCTCACTCCCCTCTAGGCAGGTTTTCATGGCCAGCAACATAGCTACATCCGATCAGTTCTCTATTATGGGATTTGATTGTGTCACACTTGTAGCTATGAGAATTAAATACTCTCTATAAATGAAACAAAACATTTCATGAGGTTGCGGTGGTGCCACGGCATTTGAAGCAGTGATCGTGATATAGCTCACAATAGCAACTCTTTGATTTCAGTGGACGAACCTCTTGATTGTTCAAGCTCTTGCTCACCAATAAAACATGACATATGCTAAAAAGCACTAGTCTAGTGAGGCTCTAGATATTACATTGGTAAGCTACGGAAATAGTCAAAGTTACTGTATGAACCGTTCAAACCATCGACATAAATGCTTACTTTGACGTGACGTTAGCAATAGCTCCAGCATGCAGAAAAGTCCACCCAGAACCAGCAATGGTCCTTAGAGCAGCTCAGAAAAGCATTAATAGTCAGGGGTCAGAATTTCAGATCAAGAACTTACCCTGTCGTGCTTCAAACATAGAAGTTCATCAGCTTTACTTTGCAGATGCACTTTCTAGGCCCATCATAAGTATTGCTCATGCGCCAAGCAGATTCCTCTGCTCAAGTTAACCGTGGTGCTAATTGCTTGTATCGAACTTGCGGTGCAGTTGAAGTTAAAAGGGGTCCGCGAACAATTTCGATACATGATTAACTCATCCGAATTGATGAAAGGATGAATAAGGAACGATAAATGGGTACACAGCGCATATGTCTTTGCATGAAGAGGCTGAAGCTGGTATATAATAGAAATGGCTGCGAAATGGATATAGGGGTTAAGACTAGGGGAGAGAAGCTCAAGCCATGAGCGTGAGAAAAGAGCTGCGGATAGAGTCAATTATAAGAGACTTGGACCTGAAAGCATGCATCAATGTATTAGAGAGGCTTCCTTCTCTGCCCATAGATTTGCAAGAAGGGGAAGCTTGAAAGAGCCATCAGCTCAGAAGTATAAGGCATGGGCGGGTAAGCTTTTGAAGGCCAAGAGCCCAGACTCTCTTGATCCCTAATGGCGGTATTGTAGGCGTGGAGATTTCTAATAAAAAATGTGACAAGAGAGACCATATTGAAAGTATGGACATGATACGCAAGATAATGCTAAAGAGGGTAATGCTGGTTGGGCTACAGGAAGAGACCGAAACCGAGAGGCGATGGGACGCAGTGAAGAATATTGCAGGATACGTTCCATACCTGCTTTTATTCACTATCATTATTTAGTTATTGGTTATGTTTTAAGAAGAGTTACTTTCCTTGCATATAACGTCTTAGTGTTTCTCAGCTGATGAAAGAAAATCTGTCTACCAAGGATTTACTTGCTGCGTTCAAGAGCCACAGTTCTGTATGCTAGCAAATATTCTCATGTCCTGCTGGCATATCGCCATTAAATAAAAATGATAACATAGGCACATAAGCAAGAGTATTAATACCTAGAGGGCTATCACGAGATTTCTTGATGAGCCGCCCCAATTACCACCTATATGAAAGCAGGGCTTATGACTTTTCGCAGTCTTTGGAAAGAAGTTCAAAAGATGATGTAATTGAGAGATCACTCCTACCTGGATATCTCCTACCCGTTCTAAAGACTGTCCCGCGGTGCCACAAGGGGAGGACTTTTGCTGCGCGTCCTTATCGTTGAGATTGTTCATAGAAGAAAAAAGTTAATTCTGGACATTAATCATCGGTTTCGATAAACAAGATATACTGAGAAATGCGTAGAAAGTTTGTAGGATCCAGATATAGGGTGTTCAAACTTCACAAATGCACTTCATAATGGCGTCGAACAGCATCCAGTCGCACAACTCTTCATGAGGCCCCTTATCAAGCAAATCAAGCAAACCATAATCGATTACGCTTAGGCTATGCTGAAATGATATACATGTCCCCCTCATCCCAAGTATTCAGACGAGTAATTTAGTGAGCAGCGTGCTCCTCCTCTGGCTCCTCCTCAAACCAGTGCTCCTCAGCAACTGGTGCGGCACCGGCATCGGCCTGACCCTCCAACTCGACAACCTGGGACTCGTAATCCTTAATCTGGCTGGCGATGTCGGCCTCCTCTGGGGACTTTGGAGCCTTTGGTGCGGCAAAGACCTTGACGTTTCCGACGCTGTCGCTGGCCTTGATTGGGATTGGCTTGTAGGCCCTGAGCTCTCTAAGGTACAAGTCCTGGACGAGATCGGCTGTTTAGAACGCAACAGTTAGCTGGCTGGGTTTTCAAGGCTCAATTGATGAGCTAGAAGGGAGGATATATAAGCAACAGGTTGGTATACCAGAGCGAATGGCCGATGGGGTGTAGCTGCGCTTTGCGATGGTGGAGGTCGCGATGCGAGCGATGGAGGAGCGCTGTTGCTGGTCAGAAAAATAGCACACGAATTGGCGAGAAACCTACCGAGGCTCTGATGGATGAGGCGAGCATGATGAGAGTTGATGGCGGCTCAATTGATCGTGATGAGGTCGTGGTTGTCTTCTTTCGGGGAGTTCTGGATGAACGCTTCTCGGCTGCAACACGTGACTTACGAGAGGTTCTACTAGATATATATTCAAGCCTAAGGCGACTACAGACGCCCCGCACCCGGAGGCCAAGCATTAAATTTCCATTGGAGCAATAAGATATTGTTCTTGTCAATATCTCGGCTCTTCTATTTTGATTTCACACTCCATCAGGGTGATTTAGTGTTAGTCGTGAAAAGGACCATACTTTTGGAACATGGCATTTAACGCTTTGAATTGCCTAGTTGGTCTTGGATTGGTTGAGTTGTACAATACTTCAAAATCGGAGAAAGCGAACTCATACGCAGTATGTATTCGGGGTCATCTTCTTGCAGCGAAACCCTACGAATTAAGATCACATTTCAGATCGCTCAACATGGATTTAGCTGTCATGAGAGACTTTGTTATATTGGTAATGAGGTGTCATAGACCTTCATAATCCTCATCCATTATCAATGTTGACCCTGCTTTGATGCAATCAGACTCATGAGGTCTCTTCCTTTCTGATCCGCTCTCTTGCCCTCGTGAGACACTTTCCAAGCAAGTTTAATCCCCAGTCTTTCCTATGCTCCTCCGCCGAAGTTGCGTCGAATCCAACTCCCCATATCGGGTCAACTGGACTAGTCTCTACGAATTCCCTATCCCCAGTCTCCAGAAACTTGGCTTTCATGTCCTCTTTCTTATATAAAGAATTTTTGAATTTGTTATACGATCCCTCTTCAACAATCTTCTCTCGATTCTGCTCCCACTTGTCCTTGTCAAAATTCTTTACCTTCCTACCAAGCGCCTGTGTCTTCCTTGGGCTAGTTTCCTTCATAATCTGAGCAGCGATATCTTTGTCGTTGAAAAGGAGAGCCTTCTGATGCATCGTGTATCTGTTTATCATAAGACATAGCCTTGATGTCTGGAAATCCGATCCTACTCACTGCTCAGCAGTACGGTATACTACAGTCTTGTCACCAGTGTGAAATGGACTTTCGTGCCATTGCGAAAGCCAGCCGAAGGTAGGATGCGTCTCTTTCCAGAGGAAAACCGGACCTCCGCTACTCGAATTTGAAGCCATAATGGATGTTCGACGAATTGTTCTGAAAATTCTGTGCGAGTGAAGTGTAGTTCAGTAGTGTTGTTCGTTAGTAGTTAATAACTTATGATAGGATAGCAAAATAGTTCTAATGACTCATAAGATACATAGCTAGTTAAGGTAATCAATAATGACGTGAAGTCTCTTTCCTCACATGAAATATGCCTATGTATAGGTAGAACATTACTTTAAATATGAGGCTTTTCACCCGAGTATGTGTGCCTCATACGTACTGGCAAAATTGAAGTTATTCAAGACCACATAGTTGAAATCACTCCAAGCTCATGAGTTCGGCTTGTTAACGAGCATTTATAAACGATGATATTGTATTGGAGTAGAGTCACGCAAAGAGCTTCCGAGAAGACCTCGGCATGTGAACCACAACCGAATGCGTTAAAGCTCTCCCCAGATTCCCCCACACTAAACTACCTGTCTATGTACGATCTATGACATGATCATCTTGTCATAAACAATAGGTACTTCTCTCGGAACTACATTCTTCAGTGTCGTGATATTCGATCATCGATCTAACTTTGTATTCATACAAGAAACTGTCAAAATATCTCTGAAAATGAGCGGTCCAGGTGCAGGCTTTGAATATCCGCCAGCCCCAGTTGCATGGTTGAAGCGCGATGTTCTCCTCTTTGCAAACAGTATTGGTTGCACTGTCGATGAGCTTCAGTTCCTTTTTGTATGGAATAAACCATCCGAATTAGCGAATCCAATCTAATGATACCAGGAACTCCATCCGGAATTTGCAGTCTTTCCAACTTACCCAATCATTCTCCGTAAGTGGAATGTCCGTACAGATTGGTAGCATGAACTTACACAATATAGCTTTCAAGAAGTCTACACAAGAGATTGTTGATTTCTATGCCTCTCAATCCGAGACTCCAATCCCAGGAGTACCTAAATTCGACTCTCGTCGAGTAGTGGATGGTCAACGCCTCATGACCTTCTTGAAACCTCTACCTCCAACTTCCGCTGGCAAAGAATTCGAGCTTCGCTCCAAGGTTATTGGCGTATACGATAAGGGGAAGGCTGGCTCAGTTGTGGAGACGCAACAAGACTTGGTTGATAAGAAGACTGGAGAGAGCTATGCGAAAGCAGTGGGCTCTGCATTCTTTGTCGGTCAAGGTAACTGGGGTGGACCAAAAGGACCAGCGACTGAGAACTTCCCTCCACCACAAGGAAAGCAACCAGATGCTGTCGTCAGCCATCAAACTACTGCCGAGAGTGCTTTGTTATACCGGTAAGCTATTATGTTATGTCGTTAAGGTGGGATTTCAACTGACAATATAGACTCAATGGCGATTACAACCCACTTCACGCAACTCCAGAGCCAGGAGCCAAGATGGGCTTTGGAGGAGCCATCATGCACGGCCTTTCAAGCTGGAATTTCGCCTGCCATGGTCTCCTCAAGGCAATTGGGGGCAGTGACCCCAAGAATATCAAGGAATTCCAAGCTAGATTTGCCTCTCCGGTCAAGCCAGGGGACAAGCTTGTCACCGAGATCTGGAGGACTGGTGAAATGAAAGATGGCTGGGAAGAGATCAGATTTTCCACAAAAATCGAGGGTGGTAAGGTCTGCTTGAGCAATGGACGAGCCTTAATGAAGCCTGTTAGCGGTGGAGGGAAGATGTTGGATCAGGGCATGGCAGATAGACAGAAGTCCAACCAAAGGTCCAACCTTCCTGGCGGTGCTGCAAATGCTCCTGGCGCTTCAGCGAGGGAGGAAAGCAAGGCTCAGAAGAGTAAATTGTAGCTATCACGTTATCCAGAGTACTTAGCATAAACCATCTTCCTAACCTACCTCTCAAAAATCATCTCATCCTTGTCTACACCCTGTGATTTACAGTTACTTCAAATCATGAAGACTACCTTTCTGCTGTTTAGTTTTAGATTAAGTACAAGTCTTGCTTGAATTTGAGGAAAAAGAAAAAGTAATTAAGAAACAAGAAACGAGAAACACGTCCGCACATAGTATTAAAAGCTGCGCGTGCAAAACCTAGCACCTCAGCGGGTGTCACAACCTCCAAAATAAAAATGGAAACTAATTGTCATTACTATTAACAATTGTAGTGACAATAATAGTAACAGATAAAACAGCAAAACAACGAACGACCAGGACGGGACTCGAACCCGCAGTCTTTGCCACCGGAAAGCAACGCCTTACCATTAGGCCACCCGGCCGATATGATCAAAATTATGTCTTATTTTATTATATAATCTTGTCATAGTTAAGCCGAATAAGCACCACTCTTTCTCGGTCTCAATCAGTGAGCCGAGCAAGTACCCCGAGTCCGCAACTTGACTCTCACAATAGCATTCAGAGAATGGGACCTACATGATTTTGTCCATGATTCATAGAGCATGATGACAATTTGTTTCCTCAAATCATGAGACATTCACGCGATCATGAAATTGGCATTTCAAATGTCAAAAAACAATACCATGACGATCACTATTCCCCAACTAACTAATCAGTCCGGTGCTTGTCCGTTTGATCGCATTCGGCCCAAAAACGCGGGGTGTGTAAACAAACAGCCGAACTCTGGAGCAGCTTAGGTAGGAAAGATATAAGTAATGAAGCGTGGGGCATCATGCCATGAGGCTGGATCCGGACTTCTCCAAACCCGCCATTCTTTTCACAGCGCTGCGACTTCCAGTCATGTTCGCATTCAAATACAATCGAACCCTTCCAAGGTCTGCGAAGGAAATCTTTGGTAGCAATGGCTTGGCAATTATGACGAGAACACATCCCAAAGTTCGTGGACTTGCGACTGCGGCGAAGGACGATGGAAAGCTGCCTTTGAAAGGCTACAAGGTTTTGGATATGACGAGAGTGTTGGCTGGTGTGAGTACTCCTTTTGGGGGGATTTTGGAAGCAAAAACTGAAATACCTATAAGCCATACTGTACGCAAATCCTAGGTGATCTTGGGTATGATTTCCTCGGGTTGATAAGACACTCTCTTGTGTCTAGCAGCCTTTTAACTGACGATGATTTATAGTGCGGAAGTAATAAAAATCGAGCATCCAACCAGAGGAGATGATACCAGAGCTTGGGGTCCTCCATATGCTGCATACTCGCCAGAATCGGGCAGGGAAGGTCCTGGAGAGAGCGCATATTTCCTTTCTGTAGGCCAAGTTGCTTTGTCTTGTACTTGGATGATAATGGCTTATATATTGAAACAGGTCAACCGGAACAAGAAATCTCTCGGTCTGTCATTTCAGAAGCCAGAAGGCGTTTCAATTCTACATAAACTTGTTGAAGACTGTGATATTCTCGTTGAGAACTACCTTCCTGGAACATTGAAGAAATATGGAATGGATTACGATTCGGTCTCCAAAATCAATCCGCGACTAGTATATGCTTCAATCACCGGCTATGGCCAAACTGGTCCGTATAAACAACGGGCGGGGTACGATGTTATGGTCGAGGCAGAAATGGGACTCATGCATATTACTGGAAGCAGAGACGGGCCTCCGGTCAAAGTAGGGGTGGCAGTAACAGATTTGACAACTGGACTTTATTGCAGCAATAGCATCATGGCCGCATTGCTGGCAAGAGGTAAGACGGGTCGAGGCCAACATATTGATGTTGCATTAAGTGATTGCCAAGTTGCTACGCTGTCGAATTTGGCAAGTAGTGCTCTCATCAGCGGCAAAAAAGACACTGGGAGATGGGGGACTGCTCATCGTCAGTTTCATGATTTCCTGTGTGTGGGTAATGCTAACACCAAATAGCGTCAATTGTTCCATATCGATCTTTCAAGACCAAGGATGGAGATGTCCTGTTTGGAGGTGGTAATGACCGTCTTTACGGTCTTCTATGCGATGGACTTGGTCGTCCAGAATGGAAAACTGATCCAAAATTCGTAACGAATGCCCAGAGAGTCGCGAATAGAGGGGAACTCGAATCCCTGATAGAAAAGATAACTCAAGAAAAGACGACTCATGAGTGGCTTGAGACTTTCGAAGGGGCTGGAATGCCATATGCCGCAGTCAATGACATTCAAGGCACAATGAACCACAAGCATGTGCTTGCGAGAAACATGGTCAAGGAGGTCAACCATGAGGCTTGTGGTCCCATTAAACTTGTAAATACTCCAGTCAAGTACAGTGAGGCTGAACCAAGTATCAGGACGCCCCCTCCAATGTTAGGTCAGCACACTGACGAAGTGCTCCAATCATTGGGTATGTCAGAAGGAGATATTAAGGGGCTGAAAATCGAGGGAGTCGTTGCATAATAATTCACCGCCAATTGAAGATGTATATACCGTCGAAACATGTGGGACTGTTGAGTTACTCACATGCTCATAAGAAGATAGAATCATAGCCTTAGCGGTCGCAAGATCTAATGAAAGCGAGCACAAGTTCGAAAGATAGTCACGTGCCTATGCTATATCACGTGTGAAACTTACTAAGCTGCATTTTACGAACTTCTTTCAATTGCCAATTGGAGCTGACCATGTGCAATGACCAGTGAGAATAAAGCAGCATTGATATATATTTGCTTTATCAGAGGTGAATTGATGCTTCGTGATTGAGCAGCAAGGACTGTAGCAACCAATAGAGGCACAAACGACACGGGGTGCGAATAGCAGCTAGGAAGGAGCCCATCTTGGAAGCTATGAAGGAAGAACCAGCATCAGCAGCAACTATGGCAGACACGCCTAGCTGGTCAATGGCAGGCACGTTACCGCAGACAAATCCAACAACAACGCAGGCAAAAATGCCTGCCGGCGCATCGAGCTCCAACGCATCCCCAGCTGTACCATACGCGACTCCTACTATCAATACGACCTCTACATCAATTATGAGCGGGCCTTCTAATGGTTTCCAAATTCCTCAGATCTCAGCCACTACGGAGGCTATGATCGCTCGTATTCGAGGCTCAGGTGTAGGTGCTAGTTCATTTTTGTCTACAGGAGGCTTCGACGCCAGCGCCGCGGGACTCGAGGCCGCCAGGAGAAGTGTCTTGCAGGGAATGAAAACTACTGTTACTATGGAGGTCAATACGCCGCCGCCAAAGACGCAGAAACGTGTTGCAAAGCAACCGGCACAGAGGACACCAAGCACAGCGAGTACTCGTAAGGGAAGTACCATGGGGAAGAAGACGGGGTCGAAGCGTAAAAGGGTCAAGGATGAGAGTGATAGTTTGGAGGATGAGGACGAAATGTCTGGGGTTGGAGATGATTCTGAGGATGAAGAGGTTGTTACGGAAAGTGCAAGACAGACGAAGAGCGGAAGAAAAATCTCGAAGCCATCCCAGTTTGTCCCTCCGGATGCAAAGCGTAGGGGGAGTCGAAGAAGTTTGGAGCAGACTTTATGCAAGAGGTGTGGAAGAGGTCACAGTCCGGCAAGCAACATGATAGTGTTTTGTGACAGATGCAATTTGGGATGGCACCAGATGTGCCATGATCCCCCGATTGCTGAAGAGATGGTTAAGGATGAAAACCTGGAATGGTTTTGTGTCGATTGTTCAATCAAGAACTATGGCTTTGACCCGAATCTATATCTGGGTGGGAGGGAGATGAGTATGAACCATGTAAGTGCGATCGGAGTAGGTTCTTATGGCAGGACTGATCATTGTAGAAACATGAATATTTCTCGTCACTTCCGCATACACAGCTCGTCTCATTACTTCTATATTCCACAAGCCTTCATCCTGATCTGCCAGTGTTTCCAGCCGCGTCCTCATCTACCACTCTGAAAGGACGTCAATCATCAAATAATCGCTCCCAGCAGCCTGATCGTAAAACCACTCTCTATCCGCAATCCCCCTTTCCGCCATCAGCAACTCGAGGTCTTTTCAGTCGCACAGAAGCAAATCCCCATGCGAAAATAAATTTCATCCGCAAGATACCGGCAGATGGCTTAGCAAAAGCAAATGCAGCCTCGAAAGATGTCTTAAGATCTGGTCTTCAGCACTCCTCGTCTGCGCCTCCAACCTTGCCGCAACAAGCAGAAGGCGGCGAAGATGACGAGAGCAGAGAGTCTACTCCGGCCAGTCCCCCGTATCCGCGACCGGGAAATGGATTAATGGCCAAATTGCCGCCCGATGATGAGGACGATGAGTGGCTGGTTGACGATGATGATTATTCGGCTTTCAGTCATATCGTTTATGACCCGAGTGGAAATGGGGAGAAGATTGAGGAGAATGGGGTGCTTGTAAATGAAGGGCCAAATGGCGCTTCTACTCTATGATGTCTGAAGTGGACTGTTATCGCCGTAGAGTGAATTTGTGGTTGAAAGTCCTCCGGTGTGGAAGATAGGAGTATTTGGCCTTTCAATTTGACAGCTGCCAATCAGAAGAACGGTGATGATCACACCACATAACGCGGTGCTTTACTAAGGCTCGTAACTTCTCACGTAGGAGGCTTGTGTATATCACTCTTGTAGTTGGCAATTCAAGTATTTCAGCGTTGCCAAATTGTTAGTAAAGCCTGTAAAGCTACCTTATGATTGTCTCGCGACTGTCATGGACAAGATCAATCGGCAGTTTCAACAGTTTACAGAGTAGACACCTCGAGTCTGAATGTCGAAAACAGTTCACTCAAGTTTCCTCCCATAGACGACATAACTGTCGAGATCAGCTTCAGATTTCCCCAAGGATAAACTTACATAGACTAGTAAGCATGGATCTTCTTATCCTTCAGATCACGCCTAACATCAACAAGAAATAACTCTACCTCTTTCTTACCCATCTTTACCGCCCTTATAAAAATCGCCATAGCAATTCAACTCAATCCATCCATAAGATTTTGATTGAACCACATTCCCAGAGTCTGAAGATGCGTTCCCTTAGGCCACGCACTCATAAGCCACTGAAACTGCCGCTCAAAAATACTTGTGAAACCCGCCTGCTCCATGTAGCTCTTATAGCGCCGCACATGCTTCAAGTCCTTACCCAGCCGACGCGCGCTCTCGATTATCATATTCGAAAAGCTCCACAGCGTAACGCAGCACGGCATCGAATATCTCGAAATAGCCAGCCCGTGCGCAAGCCGTCTGCGTTTTGCGAGATGCGAATTCCGGGCCTACGAAGCAGAAGACCATCAGCCGTCCGTGAACGAAGTCGAACTTCTCCGTGTACGTCTAATCGCCTTCGGTATCGGCTACTTTGAAGCGGCAGTTCGAGGGATGCTGTGCTTGTTAGATGGGCGGAGGAAAGGGAAGGGTCGTACTTGGGTGCTTGGAGGTGACTTAGATCTGTTCCTAGTATGTTGCTAGATGGATGAGAGGCTGCGAACTCGAGTATATAATCCTAACCCCGTGTATATGTCCAGTACGTTCTGGGGGTCAGATTTGATAGGCGTGAAGTGGGAGGCGCCGTGGAGGGTGAGTTTGCAGAGGTGGTATTGGAGTCCATTGCTGTTGGTTTTGGTATTTTAAGAGGGTTGTACTTTACTTAACCAGCCTTGCTTTGCTTCGTCGTTGGGGGGTATGTAACCTAGAGCGAACGGTTATTATATTTCCAGCTCCCGAGTGAGCTTGACTTGCTTTCTTTTTTGTATCCAGAGTTGTCAGCATTTGACCCTGGAGTGAATTTACGGGTATTTGAGCTTACTTATGATATGTTCATCCATTTTCTTCTACGCTGTCATCAATGCTTGAGATCACAGACGCTGTGCTTGAACTGTGTTCATTCTCTTGTAGATTTCCTACCCATTTGATTGAACAGGGACGGTAATTCATACATGACATTGATATGGATCTCCAATTGCAGATTCCGAATCCGCATCAACCCACACCACTCAGCCAACAAATCAACCCACAGATTCATCGGCAAGTAAAAAAGGCAAAAGATACTGACAAGTCAGCACTCAAAATCTCAGGGCTGCTCCGACCTCACACAACGCCTCACCCGCAGTGTCGGGAAGAGGCATCTGGCCCAGGTCGTTGACAGCCGCTGGCCCCGACGCAGTGCCACCATCCTTCTGCAATGAAGACATCCGGATGTTCGGATTCTCTTGATCACCACACAATCTATCACAAGTCAAAAAGGAGCACGACCAGCAAACGGCTTGTCTTTCCACAGACGCAGACATGAAGTGTAACGTACGACCGCCTCGGCGCAAAGATTCCGTGGGCGTCTTGCATATGCACATGTACCTACTATCACTTGCCCCATGTTGATATGCTCTCGGCGGCTTACTGAAAAGGGGATGCCCTCTGCTGAGAGGGTATCTCCTCATATTGTCACATTGTCTCTTCTCTAAACAAATGGTGAGGTGATTCGTGCCTGTTCTTTTCTTATTATTTTCGGCGTCAAATACAAAGTACGGACTGGTGGACCCTTACTCGAGGGGAAGTGAACCTTCGAAATGAACAAGTAAGCAGATATTGTATCTGGCTACTTTGTAACTGCTGGCGACCATACGGTACATACTACTTACGTACATATGTGCAGGTACTCCGTGCCGCAGAGTAAGGTCGTCAGATACCTCTAGACGACTTCGATTTGTTCGAGTAGTAGGTATCTATCAAACGTGTGCAAGTACTGTACATGCATATGGAGCATACATCAGTTCTTTTCGGGGCGACGTCGTCAACCACTCGGGACTCACTGAGGATGGTGGCAAGTTGATTAACAGGCACACCCCATGCATGAGCAGTGTGCCGATTGTGTGAATTGTGCAGCATCACCAAGTGGCATGTACATACAGAAGTACATTGTTACGAATTAGGTATGTCTCTACAATGCGACATCATTCCCTTTTCATTTCGCCTCCTTTGCTTTGACAAGTCCATAGAATCCATAATGTACTGTGTACACACCTCGTACCTACGAAGCAGCTACACGTATCATGAAGTTCTGCTATTCTCCGAATGGACTCTGTTGACTTGGTCGTTGAATAGAAATGTGAATCACTGGCCGCCAATCGAACCTTGCGCCGTTATCCTCCGAACTTCCAGATCTGCACAGTAATTCGCAAGTACATTGTCAATCGCGCTACCCCTCACTGTGCCAACGGACACAATATCAAATTGAAGTCAAGCACTTGGCATTTCCTATCTCTGCTCTACAAAAGTAGTACCTACACATATCAAAAGATGGTCATGGCCGAACCCTTTTGGAAACTTGCCTCTCTCTCTCATAGTTCTGATCTCCTTTCGCCCCTTCATTATTGGTGGAATTATGTGGATTTTGCTGTCTCCAATTTTCTACAATTACTCGCATTCACTGTTACAGTACCAAAATCACAAGCATGCAAGCTTACGACTTAAATATTATAGCCTTGGATACACAGGTAGTCGGGACGTCGAGTCCTCTCTTCTACTTACACCATAGGTACCTTACTGAGCGTGACAACACATGCTTTGCTGCTGGTCGAGCAACAAGGACTTCCATCTCATCAATTTCGCTTCTTGGACTCGCATGAATTTCACTCCCTACTGCATGACACACTGTGCAAGTCCGCTCTTCGGTGGAGACAACGGCTGTGATCGAGGCTGCATTTCTGCACCTCCAGAGTGATTGCGCATGAGGGGGATCTTTGCGGCGTTGGAAGGTTACAACGGCTGTACCTGTACATAACATATGCGGATGTGAGCACTCTAGAACGACACTGGAAGCACATCTTGTCTGCGCACATTTATTTTGGAGGCTCTCGGAAAACCTGTCTCCTACTAGCAGTGCCTGTGAGGTCGCCTCAGATCCTCGTTGTTGAAGCTTAGGTGCGTGGGTGCTTAGATATCCATGAACAACTACTCCTCAAGCGCTTTTGACTTCAAGACTCGACCTCGATCTGAACTTCATTCTGTGCCACATTCGTTCATGCACAGCCACTGCGATTATGAGGCGAAAATATGCCACAACCTGTCAAATGGAATGTCAATGGACATGTCATGGCTGAAGCTTCATTGTGGTGACTGAGACGGGGAAGCGCGCGCTTTCGCCACGACCAAAGAGGATTTCTCAGCTGGCCGTGCTTGGTGGTGGATGAAATGGGCGCTGGCTCAGAGACAATTCGGCGAAGAGTGACCTCAACCCCGCCATCACCATTTTCTTGCTCGCCATCGTCTGTGCCCGTCACCATCGCCATCACCATCATCCGCCGTTGGCCGCCATTGCAGCCAGAGCCGAGCCGGTCAGTGCCTGTCGGGCGCCAGCCAGTTGCCAGCCAGCGTCCACGAAGACATGGCCAGAGCCTGGTACATGAAGCATGCACCCTGATGTAAGTATGGGGCGCCAAAGACTCTGTAATGCAGAAGAATGGAGCCCATCTGGGCCCAAGCACCCAGCATCTACTCTATCTTCCAAGCATGATCTCTCCGGAGAATCCAGCATGGATCCCCTCAAGCCAGAGTGATTCGTCCTATGCACGGAGTAATACGGAGAAGTACAGTACAGTGAGTATGTTTGTACTCCAGTATCTAGTGATAAGTAACAATAAGCATGGAGAAGACATGCTCTTGGACTGACTTTGCTCTGGAATTTTGAGGCGGTCAATCAGAGCTCGACAACGCAACCTCCTCAAACCACTGCTCCCGTAGAAGTCTCCCTACTCTGCGCATGACCCTGCTCACGCTACTCCCTCGTCCCAAAGTAACTCCTCATACGAGTCTCTTATATGTTTCTTCCTTTCCAACTGGACCATCCATCACTATATCTGACGAATCCTACATCTTCTCATATATTTGTTGCCGTCGATAAGACGCATTGGCGCCTGAGATTCTCGGCCGCACCATGTACCGACCAATCCATCAATAGCCACAAAGTCACGCTTGTCAGTCTTTTGTCGATCATAAAAAGCAAACAAAGCATTTGTGCAGAAGACAATCCATCACAAAGCAACAAAGGAGGGCTTGTTGTTACAAGAAGGTTGTTATCAGCATTTTCAGGCACAATCAGACCCTTGCCAAAGGTACACCGCAACTTCAACACTTAAACCTCAGGAAATAGATATAACGATCGAGGCCACCATTCACTACTTATCAACAACATCGCAAAAATGCCTCTTATGGAAACCATCACCGTGGTGAACAAGTCGGGGAAAGTAGTCACAACAGTAAGTATCATAACGTTCTTGACAATAGCCGGCCTATCTGACAGTCTTGAAGGGGAAGCACCTCGTCAACATCTTCAAAGAGGCCAAAGAGGCCTACCAAGACAAGAAGGCCGAAATCAAGTATGAGCACCGCATGCGTATCGAGGCAAAGGAGGCTCAAAAGATGCTTGAGAACATGAATATCAACGACGACCAATCAGTTGCCCTATCCAAGACGTCACGGAGGTCGAAGTCAACTCACAAGACGAAATCTCGCACACGACCCGCCTTGAATGAGGCAAATGTCAGCGAAGTCTTCGAAGAGAGACCAGAACTCAGTCGGCGCCGAACAGCCTTCTCCAGACCATGGGCCACGTCGCCACGCATGGGACCCTCGCGTACCATGACTACTCCAGTTGGTGCAGAAGCTATCGACATGAATCTGGCATACGGCGATATGCCACCCGGACTTATGAACTCTGTGGAACAGCCCGAAGCCGAGATGAAAGTTCTGATGTCTCGCCTCGATATGCTGATGTGTGAGGCAGAGTGTGTACAGCACACAGCGACCGCCATTATTGGTAGTCTGCAAAAAGACCCCGAGGCCATGGCCGCCGTTGCGCTTACCCTCGCCGAGATCTCAGCCCTCTTGGCTAAGGCTTCACCTGGCCTTCTTGCTCTCTTGAAGAGCGGTAGCCCCGCTATCCTTGCGCTGCTTGCCTCCCCACAATTCTTGATTGCTGGAGGAGTTGCTGTTGGTGTCACCATTGTCATGTTCGGTGGTTACAAGATTATCAAGAAGATCCAAGCTAGCACCAAGGCGGAGCCGGAGGCGGTTGAGATGGATGAAGCATTGGTATATGAAGGAGACCTCAGCTCCATCGAGAGTTGGAGACGAGGTATTGCTGCCTCGGAAGCCATGAGCGTAGGTACCTCTGTAGATGGCGAGTTCATCACTCCCGAGGCCGCGTCCATCCGCCGCCGACGCATCCGTGAGCGTGCGCGCGAAGAAAAGAAGAGCAGGTCGAACGCGGATGGAAAATCAGAGGTGTCGATGCGCAGCTCAAGACAGAAAAGTGTTGTGAGCAGAACACTAAGTCGCAAGACGAAGACTGTCATTACGGAAAGCACGGTGGATGACTCGTGCAGCAAGGCTTCGAAGAAGGTGAGTAAAGCGAGCAAAGATAAGAAGGATAGAAAGGACAAGGTGCCAAAGGAAACCCCTAAACCTAAGGATAAGGAGAAGTCGGCGCTCATGGTCCTCTTTACAGGCCCTTCCAAGAGTGAAAGGGAGAGGTCTCAACAGCCGAAGATGATTGAATTGTGAGGGGGTTCAATTGGTATATATATGATGCGATGAGGAGTTTAGGATTTGGGAGTTAGGCTGCTACATGAGCATATGTTTTTCCTTTTGATACGCTCGATTTAGTGTTATGTTGTTTGGATCTTTGCATATATGGTCGTCTCGGGATTGCATTTGCATAATAGCATTTGATACTAGCAATGAAAATATTGATTTTTTGTAAGAAATCTACAATGAGACAAAGGCCAAGGTGAGAACTGTTAGGATATTGATATAAATGTTTTCCTGCAACTCAAATACCAATTGAGATGTTGATATGAAAATTTTGTGACTTGAGATGCATATTTGGGAGTGAACACACCATAATTGCCTAAGCGAATCCGCCGGGTAAAAATTGTTGTACCTCAGAAAATTTGAATATCAACTCGATACACTACCCAATTGGCACCCATCCTACAATTCGTGCGACGATTTGTGCCGGATATTGGAAGGCAACATATACTTATAAAGCCTGAAGCGCGGCAGTTGAGCGCGGTCTTGGTTGTTCGCATTGTGAATGAGATCGTGTTAGCGATGCCATCAATCCGCCACCAGCAAGCTCCTCTCACACATCAAAGACGACACTTCGCGCTTATAGCACAGTCCACTTGCGCACGTTGGACACTTCATTGTTAGCCGGCAGTCCTTTGCTACCATCGCCATGTCCCAAAGCCACGTGAGGGTCACGCGATCGAGCAGTCTTCTCCTGCACGTGGGGTGGAAGGGGGCGAAATTCAGGAAAGACTCCTATTTCTGGAATCGACTTCGGCTATTCCAGCTGTACAGGGCAGACAAACATACCGCTGCGTATGCGTCATCGTCTCCTCGTAGCAAGACCAAAAGTATGAAGCCATTGCATTCTCAATTCCTGCAAGAGGACACACCCTCATCTCGCAAATTCACCGTTTCGAAACCGTTCCCGAACCGCGCACGAGGATACCCTCCCCCAATGAAAAACTCGCATCGTGGTTCGAAGCTATCGTCAGAGACCAATAGGGGTGTCCCGAAGTCCTATGTCAAGGCTCCAGATGTTGGAGACGATTTGATCAGTTTCAAGGGTTTTCTTGCAGAGCAATTATGGGCTGATTCCTTGATGCCGTTGTTGAAGAGAAACCAGGATCTTTTGGAAAAAGCCTTCTCAGCTCTAAGTCCAGCAACAAAATGGGCATTAGTTTCCAAAAAAGAGGAATCGAAAGCCTTTACCCCTGTACTTCCGGACTCTCCTTCGAAGCATCTTGCACCTCCTCTTCAACCTAGAGAGCAAGATCATCATTCAGACCCTTTATTAACGGATACGCCCGTCTTCTCAAAGCCAGTGGAAGAAGCTATTGAGCATACTACTACGAAAAGTGAAGAGAAAGCTTTTGCACTGCTTGAACCTACAGAGAAAGAAGTCTCTTCATCCCCTCCATTGGAGAATCGTCCAATCTTCTCAGTGCCAGTGACAGAAGTTATTCAGGATTATCCTACAAAGCGTGGGTGGGGGTCTACTCTACTCGCTAAACCAAAAGTGCAAAACCAAAACCTACATCCTTCCAGAAACAGTTCCGTCATGCTGGAGGCAGAAGACGTCTTTTCTGATCCTCTACTACGGAGAAGCTGGGGATCTCTTGGAGCTAGTCCAGCTATGCTGGGCGAGGAATCAGATGCTCTTCTCGATCCTCCCATGACGCGTGACTTGTCTATCGAATCCTTTGAAATAGGAGAGGAATATGGCTCTCTTGATTCTCCCATGGAAAACGGTCCGGCCGTTGTATTGCCAGACATAGAACAGCATGTTTCTGAACCGCCTCCGAAATCTGGCTGGGGATCTTCCGCGACTTTTGCATCTGAAGTAAGCAAGGTTGGTTCAAGTCTTCCCGCGCTTTCTGCGCGGGTCAGACCATTCTCAGTGCCAGAAATAGCAAAGGCTATAATAACTCCTCCTACAAAGCGTGGTTGGGGACTTAACAGGCTATCATCACCAAAGAAAGACCGTGAGATATTTCTTGATGACCATGAAACATTGGCTAGAGATAGTTTACAGGAATATTCCCGCGTCCCGCTTGAGCCGTTATCAATCAAAGAACAGCAGCGGCGAGAGTTACGGATAGCATATTTCAGTGAAGTGGATCCTCTTGTGATAGGTGTTCGGTACAAATTAACCCTCAAGTTGCCACTCGAACGTTACAACAATCGCCACCAAATGTTCATTGCTTATTTGACACAATATTACTTCGAAGTTTCTCGCTCAAATCCCAGACATGCGCAGTCACTACAGTCCTCCATTGCTGTTTTGTCAGTGGGTGCTGCAGGTATTTGGTATGATGGGACTTATGTCATGCGCTCTCTTTATCTAAGACGCATATCTAATATAACACCTTGGGTGGCAGTCTCTAAACGTTTGCGAGAACGCTACGTTAAGGAACCATTCCACCATGCTTCACGGCTTAACGTGATTCTCATGCGTTTCTCCAAGTTGGATCCTGAGACGAAAATGCTCATGGAAAAATTTGGCTTGACCCAAGAATTTTTTCTGGAATTCCACCACTTGTTAAACATAAACCGCCATTTTTTGCACACGGCATATGTCAAAAAACACTGTTCAGCTGCCGAAATACAGTTTTACAACTATATGGCGCCTTTCGCTGCCTATATGGGCCTTATTCGTCAAGAAATCAATTACTTGCGCTCTGTAATGGAAGAGATTCGCATTTGGCACGGCCTCGATAACGTGCCTTTGAAGCTGCAAAGGCGCGGGGATGTTGTGAGCCCAACCCGGGACGTTGCCAGTAAATTCCTACGACTGCTGTCAACGTTCTGGCCAGAAGTTCATAAGATGTTGGTTCAATTGGAAGACTATCGCTGCCGCTTGCTTCTAAAAGACATGCCAGAAAAGGACTTTTTGGAATTGCGGCAGCGCATTGAAAACTTCCAGTCCTCCTGAAAGATCTGTCCTTGACAAGGCCTCCTACTGTCGGAACGGCGTGGTCGTTACCATTGGCGGTATGTTGATATAATCCAATGCTGGTTGAAGGCCATCATATCTACACTTTATCAGCCTGATGTTCCGCAAGGTACTCAGCCCTGTGAACCTTGTTGAAGTATTTAGTTTGTACGAGCGATGTCCTTTCCTTCTTTCCATGCCGGCCTTGGAAGACATTTCTAGTGTAGATGCTCTGAAAGGCTCGAAAGGCCCCCAATTTACAACGCTTATGTTGACTGCGTAGCCGAAAGTGTCACATTTGCATTATCAAGCGATGGAACTTGCAAGTGGCAAAACGTGAACACTTCATAGAATGTACGATGTAGATAGAAACCAAGAAAATTCAGGTTCAATTGGTCCAGTTCGTTATTAATGCATCTTGAATAATACGATCTGATACTAACATTTCATGAGGTATGTCAAGTTATGAGTACATCGGGAGATCTATGACACCTATCAGTGATGATTCCTAAACAAGAGCTTAGAAAAAGGAGTGACACCATTCGGTTTCTGACGGTTTCAAAATACTGAGATTGGATGTACCAAAGGGTAAGCAACAAGTCTTCACTGAGGCAAGCCATAGACACATTCTGGGATGAAGACCCGCCAGACTTGAAGGCAACGTCTCAAAAGAGTCAACATCAAACGAAAGCAACATCTAGAAACACCACAGCATATACGACCAGAGTAGAAGTCCACACTTCCACATTAAATATGAAGCTATTCACAGCTCCGAGACGCATACTGATGTCACACTGCATGAACACTGCACACAATCCCAGCAAGCGATAATCGGGCCTCTCCATAACTACCAAGACTCGGCAGAGCAGCAAGACGTGAAAGAAAAAGTATTCCGCAGATCTCACAGGCAGCAGCGAAGAATCGAGACTCAAGTAACACAGCGTCCGCCCCATTGCCGATTCGCAAGGAACCCCATCCTGGAAGGCCAGGAGCGCACCAGTGCATAAATGATCTCCCGGTTGGGGGCCGAAAAACGGCAGCGGTGAGTAGTTGGCATATAAAACGACCACGGAACGCACATCTCCTACCTTCAAATTACCAGCCTTCACAGCGAGATTTCCTCGAAGGACGTCAAGCAAGCAGCAATGGCAGAAGCGCTCGGGACGGCGCTCACGATCGTGGGACTGGTGGGGCACGTGTTTGAGGGCTGCATCAAAGCGTACGCGCTCTTCACGGAAGTCAACAATTTTGGACGGGACTCGGACCGGCTGGTGTGCAAAATCCGCATCGAGGAGATGCGGTTGCTGGTTTGGGGCCGCGAATGGGGGATTACAGAGGGGCGGCTAGAGGCGCATTTGCGGGCGGAGACCATGCGGGGAAATGAGAAGATGGGGGAGCTTGCGATACAGATTTTGAAGGAGCTGTACAAGACCGTTACAGACTTTACTCGGCTAGAGGATAAATATGGCTTCAAGAGGGTGGATGGTGAGAAAAAGCGGGAGGGCATGAGCAGGTTCGCCAATGATCTACATCTCAGGGCCAAATGGGTGATTGCCGACAAGGAGAAATTTGGCGCTTTCCTGGAGGATCTGAAAGATTATAACGATGGATTGGAGCAGTTGTTCCCACCCTCCAGACTGCCTACGTTACACAGATCATGGACAAATGAGCTGCTAGAAACTGCAGAGAGGGATGTAGGGGAATTGGGCTTATTGGAAAGTGCCTCTCATGGAGTCTACGAGCAGCTCAATCACTCGGCAGGCTTGAAAAAGCTCAAAATCAACATGGACGATGCACCAGCAAAGGCGTTTAAACCAACTTATTCTCTCAAGTTGCCGATAAGCACACTATCGGTATCTAACAAGGATTCAAAAAGAAGTCAAGGGACATATCAGACGCAAGCGCATCCAGAGGCTCGAGAAGTTCTTGTCGAATGGGTGGCTTATGACAAAGATGATGTTGATGAAAGATTTAACCATGTAAGGAGAATTGACGATATGGCTAGAATGATTCACAGTGCATCAGAGCGACATCCAGACCTGCACACCCTTAATTGTCTTGGCTACACTGATTGTACGGCGAAAAATCGATATGGACTTGTATATGCAACTCCAACAGCATCGTTCTCGAGCCTTCATTCTCTGATAACAAGTAACGATCTGAAGACGCCAGACCTAGGCGATAGGTTCGACCTAGCTCACACTCTTGCGATTGCACTGTGGTCGCTCCATTCTTTGGACTGGCTTCATAAGTCGGTTTGCAGCAACAATATTCTGTTTTTCCCTTCAGCATTTTCGAATGCCGCACACGGTGCAACTGCCACAGCAGCCATGGTGCCCGAGATCTTTTATCCATACTTGATAGGATTTGAATCGTCAAGGCCCAATGATTTGGGCGACATGTCTGTAGCATCGAAAAACCCAGCGGTAGCTGACATTTATCGACATCCCAGTTCCCTAGGCGGTCTAGACCGACAGCGATACTGCAAAGCCTTTGACATATACAGTCTTGGACTCGTTCTTCTTGAGATTGGTTTGTGGAAAACATTGCAGACGTATTACAAGAGTCACTATTCTGCGCATAAGTTCCGCGATAGGGTAGTACTCTCAGCGTTGGTTCCTGGTTTGAGCAGCAAGACAGGTAGACGTTACAAGGAAGTAGTGGAGAAGTGTCTTTCAGCAAAGGAAACTATGACCAGCTTAGAAGCAGGTCAACTGATGGAGTCGATAGTGGGAGTGCTGGAGAGCTTGCGGGTGTAGCACACCTAAATATGATAATTCAAAAATCGCTTATGGAATAATGAGTTCCTTCATCGCGATTTTTGCAGCTTCCAACACCTTTGTGCATAACCTGTCTTTTTCGGATGGAGACGGCGGAAGATTAGGATCTAGCTGAAGTTCCTCGCGCATGCGTGCAATAGTATTATGACGTTCATTGCAGAGAGTTTCCAGTTGAACGACCAAGCCTTTCAAACCGTCACTTGGTACAATTTCGGTACAACCGTAGACATCCCATCGTAACATGGCACGTATCATTGTGCGCCAGTAGCCTGGTAGCATATTGTTGAATTCCGCATTGCCTTTACTAGGACAACATTCGCTGCCGTTTCCCATTCCCGATGGCATTTCGTAGTCGTCCTGTTCAAGGGCCATTCTCATGCCCATCAAAGATGCCGAGTTGGCTTCACAGTCTACCATTTGGATTATTCTCTTGTATCCATCAGCAATGACAGGAATCAAGGTACCCAACATCATAAAAGTCTAACGCATACGTTAGCACATCCTTGAAGAAAACCTGCCACAACTTCCGGTAATTCAATTGTAGAAATATAGAGCCCATACACAACGGTCTTTGAAAAATGAAAATAAAGACTTACCTGAAAGCCCTGAATAGGTGGCATTGCGCCATACACCATCTCCACTGGAAGATCCTTTCCACTGCACTGCGAACAATTCATAGCAGCTTGAGCGGATGAAGTCGCACGACGAACGACTTTCACAGCCTCGGGGACGGTGTTCGGGAGGTCCTGTAGCGAAGCCAGTGCAAGGTATAGAGACGCAAGACAGCTGCATGTTTCTTGTTGGAGATGAGTGCTGTGTTCGAAACCAGGCCAAACATTCAAGTCCGGAGGAGTATCTCGAGGTGTGTTGTCGAGTTCAGGAACAGACTCATCGACGGGTTCATCCTGCACATGCATGAAATCAATTGCAGGCAGCAAATCGCGGTGCCCAAAGTGCCACACCAGTCGACCATCTTCTTTGACTGTGAAGGCATTCTCGTGACGCAAATTATTGGCGACTCCTGGAGGCAGTGTTGTCTCTGTGGCATCGCCAAAACCCACGTCAACACCAATGGAATCCTCAAAGTTGGGAGTGATGGCATCTGTGCCTAAACCAAGTACTTTGACGTGTTTGTCCGTATTTCCTTCGACGCATTGCTTTTTCCGTGGACGTCCCATCGGCTTCTGCTCTGAGTAGTGACAGGAGACCTTCTTTCTAAGGCATCGCGAGCATCCAGTTGCTTCCTTCGTGCAAGCTAGTTTTCGAGATCCTGAAAAGAGACTTAGTGAATGCTCGAGCATCAACAATCATGTAGGTATCACAAACTGCATTCATCGCACGCCTGGCGCTTCGACACATTTGTACTGGGCACTGACTCCGTCTGGGTTGTGGCTACAGAGGCCATTGTTCTAGAGGATGAATGTTGTACACCTTGGTATTGAAGACAGGTGTTGAAAACAAGGAGTTTCACCAGGATCCCAGTGAAGTATGCAGTCAAAGGATCTTCACAAATGCGGATCTCGCTCACGCCTTGAAGCTGTTGGACGGATATCGATGCTTCCGGGATTCGACTTAATCAAGTCAACTCAGGTTTGTCAGGTACGAAATAAGGCCACGTCTGAGAGATGCATGTGATGAACGGTTCAGGGCGATGGGAATGGGAATGTTGATGACATTAGCACGAAGGATAAGATATGAGATATGAACATATACTAATAACAACGGTGAGCCAGACTTAGACGTTCAGATTCAAAGCTGAGGGTATTAAGTAAGGTCGGTAGGCAGGTACATGTACGTAGTAGTAGTAGTAGTAGTAGTAACCAATACAAAGAAGAAGAAGCTCATGCCCCAGGCTGAAATACGAAACAATGCTAGGCAGCCAGATTTGCTTACGACTCATCAACGCAAAGGTCACGAGATTCAGGTGTGAGTCGAGTGGGTGAGGGTCCAAGCATCGGCGAATCGGTACTTGGCCGCCCAGAAGACGCTAAGATAAGGATTCCAATCGAAGTTCTCTGATTTTGGCACTTGAGAAATTTCTTGTGAGCAGAGTTGCAGCCCCAGGTCATCCACGATAATTTCGCAAAAAGAAATTATGGCTCCAAATACAGCACAACGAAAGCGCAAGGCCGTCGTGCGCGATGACCCAGTCATCTCTTCAGATGCTGAGAGCGATGGAGAATTTGGAGATGGAATGCTCGAAGGAATTTTGTCGCAGAGTGAGGACGAATCTGACGACGACAGTGCCGATGAGATCGAGAGTGACATTGAGGAGGAAGATGACGAGGACATGAACAGCGACGAGATACCCTCCGAGGGCGAAGAAGACCAGGAGGCCACAAAGGCCTTTGGTGTACTTGTTCAAAGAGCAAAAGCATCCCAGGATGCGCTGGATGAAGACGACGACAAACCCAACTACCGAGTCGAAACGGATGCGAATGGAGGAGAGCGATACGTTTACAGCGAGATTGACCCTGTCTACGATTCTGACGACTCCGATGCTCCAGAGACTAAAAACACAATTGGTAACATTCCTCTCAGCTTCTATGACTCTTATCCTCATATCGGATATGATATCAACGGGAAGAAAATAATGCGCCCTGCCAAGGGCGAGGCTTTAGACGCTCTTCTTGACAGTATCGATGTACCAAAGGGATGGACAGGTCTCACAGATCCTGCAACAGGCAAGCCTTTGAGCTTGAGCCAGGACGAGCTTGAAGTACTCCGCAGAATCCAGATGAACGAGATGCCAGAAGATGGCTATGATCCATACCCTGTGAGTAGAACTGCTCATCTATCAGATGTAAAGGCTAACAATTGTAGGACATGGTGGAATATTTCTCTGGTATCCAAGAAATCATGCCATTGAGTGCTGCACCTGAACCAAAAAGACGATTCCTTCCATCCAAGCATGAACAAAAGCGTATCATGAAGATTGTTCGAGCCATTAGAGAGGGTAGAATTGCACCATACAAGGCGCCAGAAGACCGCGAAAAGGAAGAGGAGGAGGAAGTGCACTACGATATCTGGCAAGACGAGCAGCCTCGACCAGATCATGTCATGAATATTCCAGCGCCAAAAGCTGCGCCTCCGGGATACGACATGAGTTACAATCCTCCACCAGAGTATCTCCCATCGAACGCAGAAAAGAAGATTTGGGAGAACACGGATCCAGAAGATCGTGAAAAGGAATATCTTCCTACTGGATTCGATGCTTTACGAAAGGTCCCGGCCTACGACAAGTTTATCAAGGAGCGATTCGAGCGATCTTTGGATCTTTACTTGGCTCCAAGAGTGCGAAAGAACAGACTCAACATCGATCCCGCATCTCTTCTTCCAAAGCTTCCACGACCAGAAGAGCTCAAACCATTCCCCACTGTTTGTGCAACTTTGTTCCGTGGCCACGAAGGTAGAGTCCGAAGTTTGGCAATTGATCCATCTGGTCTTTGGCTTGCTACTGGTGGTGACGATGGTACTGTTCGTGTGTGGGAGTTGCTGACCGGTCGACAAGTCTGGAGTGCTAAGATTGGAGAGGAGGATGAGGCTGTCAATGTTGTTAGATGGAGACCAGGAAGAGAAGTTTTAATTCTCTCCGCAGCAGCTGGCGAGGATATCTATCTCCTTGTCCCACCAATCGTAGACCCAGAGGTTGAAATAGCAAGCAGAGAAATCTTGGATGCTGGATTCGGATATGCCACGAATGCGCAACCAACACTCACCGCGCATGGGCAAAAGAAGGAGCCTGTGGCCAAGTGGACTCGTCCAGGTACCAAATTGGAGGATGAGGGCGTTCTCATCAAGATCACCGTCAGAACGACGGTCAAGGTTATCAGCTGGCACAGACGAGGAGACTTTTTCTCCTCCGTATCCCCTACTGCTCAAAAGAGTGCTGTCGCAATCCACACTCTCTCGAAACATCTTACACAAATTCCTTTCCGTCGCCTACCTGGTCTTCCTCAATCTGTACAATTCCATCCTTCCAGACCCCTTTTCTTCGTTGCTACGCAAAGATCCATTCGAAGCTACGATCTCCAAAAGCAAGAGCTTGTCAAGATTATCCAACCCGGAGCTCGCTGGATCTCCTCCTTTGATATCCATCCAGGAGGAGACAACTTGATTGTCGGTTCTTATGATAGACGTCTTTTGTGGCACGATCTTGATCTCTCTACCCGCCCATATAAGACCATGCGATTCCATCAGAAGGCCATTCGTGCGGTCAAATACCACAAGGGAGGGTATCCACTGTTCGCGGATGCCTCTGATGATGGCAGTCTTCAGATCTTCCACGGAAAGGTCGTCTCCGATCTTATGGAAAACGCCACCATTGTACCTGTGAAGGTTCTCAAGGGACACAAGGTCAAGAACGCGCTGGGAGTGATGGATGTGGACTGGCATCCAAAGGAACCATGGTGTGTGAGTGCGGGTGCGGATGGAACTTGTAGGTTGTGGATGTGATTCCTTATTCATAGCATGGCGTTTTCGCTGGGCGTTTATAAAATGTACTGTTTAGTTACCTACAGGTAGAGGTTAAATAAATCATATGGTGTTTATCAAATGATCTACTCTTTTCTGCCTTGCGTTCTACCTTATCCCCTTTCTTGACGTCTCAGCCCTGCTCATACTACCCGGCTATATTAATACTGGTCCCCGGTTTGTGATATGTCATTTGAGCCTCCTTATGATATCATAGCCACATCCAATACTTCTTGTAAACATGCGACATCGGCGACATCCAAGTTGAAGCAATCACTGTCATCTTGGCTTTGGACCAGTCCCAAGAATTTCAGAGGAGAATCATAGAGCTGATGATTGTCACTCTCATTCATGTTCGTTCGCTCAGCGGCGATGTCCGAGAATGTAACTCCAGAGTCCCTCAATTTCACATGCTTTTGATCAACGCCTGAATACCCCTCCAGCTCTACTTGCTACGTATCTTATCACAATCATGGTCTTTAACCATGCTCATTTCTGGCCCATACATTGTCAGCCCTGCTGAGTACCTTGATATTCAAGATGCGGAATCCAGATATCGATGCCCAAGCCGTAAATATCCGCAGTTCTTTTAATTCCGCATTGCAATCGCTGGCAGACAGATCGATCATCGTCGGATACAACTCTGCCTCTCTACGAAGGTAGACACGAAGCACGTTCAAGTTCGGTACCAACATTGGAACTTGACGAAGAAGATAGAATTCCTCTCTATCTACCCATATACGGGATCAAACAACATGGCTTCAGACAGTGTGCATCACACAATCGAAATCTTCTCACAAAATGAGCAATCTTCGATGTCTGGATACTGGGGTAACGACATGCCATACTGAGCCGGCGAAAAGCGTGTATACCCCAGCCTCGGCACGTCCATTGCTGACCAAAATCTCAATTGACCAAGGACAGCTCTCAGCTGTTCCAAGATGCAATTTTCAGGCCTGTAGAACACCTGTATTCGAAGATCTTTCCTGTAAGATCTTGGCCTTGGCGTAATTCATGACGCGCCGCTTGTCATCTTTTGCCAACACCTTGTGGATGTCCTTGCCCGTCCGATGGAGTATATCAAATGATAGAGTGAGGCTAGGTTGTATGTGATTCGGGCTAACGGCTCTCTCTTTCCGGCTTCTGGTACGGTGCTTGGATGATTCCCAATCTTCGGGTGCGTATCGGAGGCTGAGTTTCTTGAGATTGGGTTCTAATGGAAGCCCGATGCTCGCTCTATATTGTTCATATGACTACTTTGTGCTGCATTGGGACCACATCCCCGATTGCTGTGCTCTATGTGATGAGATAAGTATTGGACCTCTCTCCAAAGTTATGTCTTGTCAACTTTCAACAAGTCACTTGAAGTCGAGTATACTACGGTGTCCAACGTCCTATAGCTTTACGATATCTTGTGTATAAGTGGCTGTACTACCTCGACTCTGGTCAGTGCTACAACTAATACGCCATACTATCTCAACCTTTTTCTCCAGGCCTACTGCTGCCATTACAATAACTACCCTACAATCTGTCGTCGTTATTGATGAGAAACATACTATCTACTGTCAACTATCCAATGTAAGGCCTGTTCCAACCCAAGAGCATGCCAGGCATAGCTGACCAAACCTAGTCGGTCGTCCAAACTTACAACCCTATCCAATATGGCTTCAAACCCTGAAGTCGAAGCCCTCGCCCCAGAGTTCGAGCAATGGGAATGTCTCATCTGCAACAGGCCCATCTCGCCCGACCGTCCTCCTGTGCTGAACCTGGACAACTGCAGCTGCTCTGATGCTGCTACCGCCAGCATCGAGATAGAGTCTGTTTGCCATGATGATCTCGACATTAGCACTGAACCAGTCTATCGCCGGTGTGATATCAAATCACCATCCATGAGTTCCTTACACATCACGCAACCCTCTCCAAGGTCGGTCGTGCATCACACATGGACTCCTGAGCCTCACCGCAAAGAATCCAAGGCTGGTATGCCCTTCACTCTGCAGTGCTATTTATCCTCTCTGTCCTTGTCTTCTCTGCCTTGGGAAGACCCTACTATCTTGGCTCATCCAGACAAGGATTGCGTCCTGACAGGCGGTGTGTTCGAGACTACAGGCAGCATGTGTGCTACTGGAAAAGGAAGCTTGGAGGACAGTGTCAAGAGTAGTCTAGGAAACTGCAAGACTATGGGTATAAGCGGGGAGATTGTTGGTGCTGGTGGGTGGGCTGGAGAGGAAGGGAGACCTGAGAGGATTGAGGAGCTTGAAGGTGCCATTTGAAGGAATGTGGTCCTTTTTGATGTTATGTTCTAGGTTACGAATTTCCTTGTATGGTATTTTGTGTCAATAAATTTTCCAGCGAGATGTCTATCATCAGGGTTAGGTTGGTTAGTCAGGTTTTCTCGTAACGGTTGGAAGGTGGGTTAGGGATCTGGCGTTTATACATGGACAGCTTCACAGCAGGGATTTGGAATTTTATTTTATTTTATTTATTTACGCTTGAATGAATCTCATTTTTATCAGCGCTTTGCTTAGGTAGTGAAAAATAAGGCATGTGAGTGTAAGTAATTTACTAGATGTATCCAGTACTATTATGCAAAGTATCCATAGGCAACTTGGGCCTCTCTATTACTATGTACACCCAACAACCAAGAAATCTTGGAATCCTGAAACTATCCGGTGCAAAATGTAGATGAAATAGTTTGCTGTCTTCTCTTGCTGACTCGCCACTTTTCTGCTCTCGTCACCACATTTGTTAATGTCATCATTCACTTGAAATTTGTGGAAATATTGCAAAAGTCTAGCGATTGACAAGGAACCCTAAGTCAACGACAAGAGCGTCATTTTATTTACAAGTAGTAGATAACGTTGCATAGGTAGGGCTGCAATCCATACAACGGTCGATGCAAAACCTGTGTGAAGTTGGTCTTCAATATTGATTATAGGAGGCTCTTTTATATAATGGTTCACAATGGTTAGTGTTAGAATAGTCAACATGTCTGATGAATAATACAATGATGGCTAACTATAGAATGATGACGAAAAATGTTCCGACTACAACACAGCTTAACCTCCTAATGACAGAAAACACACGGTGTTTTCTCGCTTGGCCTCCTGTATTCGTAGAGAGCAAGACCATCAACACAGAACACCCGCTTTATACTACCTCTATGCCTCTCATTGTCAAGACCATTGTCACATTTGATAAGCGATACAATGATGATGAGTTATATGACAATGATGAGAAATATTCTGCTGCGACAAAACTTGACACTTTTACAACTAAAAAGTACAGCATACTTCTCTCTCTTCAATATTATTCATAGACAGTAAAGGTACATCTGTAAACCATCCACTTTGTACTAAATACACCTCACTTAGCGTTTAAGATATCTATATGTAGCTATTCCCTATGCAATGATCATATACTTATTTGTCTTGATATTTACGCCTGGCTCCACCAAGTGATGCGTGAATGCGATTGGGATCAAAGGAGGAAGGGAACAGAAAAAGAGGCAGGACAGAAAGCAAGGATGTCTGCAAGAAGTGCAAGGACAATGCTCAGTAGCACAGTATATTATTCATGTACCCTGGACTGACTCGGAGGCAAAGTTGACTCTACATTGTTATAGAATCATTGTAATATTCAACACAACCATAGGAAACATCGGGAGTTTATAATCGCTGTTGTCTTTTGTATTCATTGATAAGATGCTGGAGAGTAGCATAACAACTCTCAATACCATAAAATGCCTGCCGATTCCTTATTGCCTGAACCTTTCACATCCCAACAAGAAATCGATGAATATCCGTACGTTTTGAACATGTTTGCTTGTCTGTACCAGTCTCCAGCAGGTCAGCCATTATGAACGCCGGCCCCATTAACCATAGCGCCATTTGTCAGCTGCTTGACTCCATTCCCATTCCCCTTCCCCTTTGTAATACCCAACGCCAACCCCTCTTTGTCCACAGCACTTCCCCTCCTTCTAAGCCCTCCGGCCTTTCGCCTCCTTACAAACTGATAACTTCGATCCAGCTCGCCCTCCACAGCACATCTAACCTTTAGCGCACCAACAGCTGGCCAGACACTCCTCTCTCCTCTCAGAATCCAATAATCCAGCCCACTTTTTGTAGGCGTCTCCAGCAATTTCACAAAATCCCTTGCGCTCAACTCGGGCACTAGGGTCAGAGTAGCAGCAGGAATCATCTCATCGATCAAGAACCTGCGTATCGGGACGGGAAGGAGATGGAGCGAGTCCAATTGCTGTAGTCGATGTGTAATTTCCATAGTCAGGAGACGTAGAAAGCCGCCTAAATATGAGGTCTGGCCTCTTCGAGTATGGAGTGGCGACGGGCCGTGCATATCGGATTGGAGGAAGGGTACTAGGTATGGTCGTGCTTGGGAGACGATGAAGTGGTTGACATTGAAGAGTTCTGCGACGCGGGAGAGGGGCGAGTTGCGATCGGAATAGGAGGCATGCGTCCAGGGTCGGAAGGTCGTGTCCATGGCGCCGGACCAGGGGACAATTGCCCCTGAGATGTCTTTGCATTTCAACGTGATGGATGAACCGTACAATGAAGGCGAAGAGGCATTTGACGCTACTGCTGCGGACCAGATGAGCTGTAATGGTCAGTCATTTGTTCCAGAATACAAACGTTATCAGAGAACTTACCACGTTTGGAGCCGTCAAATAATTAAGAAGATTAGGCACCCCGCCCCTTCCCGTCGTAGCCACCGTGATGTTCAAAACTCTCTTTGTACGATTATACGCCTCCTCGAATGTCAAATCGCCAACGTTAGCCCTTACACAGTCTTCTAGAACCCTGACGTCCAAGAAGTAGCCTTCATTCATGAATCTTTTCGTCCTCCTTACCAAAGTCGACCACCAGTCCGAATCTCCATTTTCTTGACTACTTTTTGCTGCGAAAGCACTCAAATCAATCCCGTTCCCGTTCAAAAAATCCAACAACTCATCCTCAGTATGAATACCCACAAGCGCAGCAATCAGAGCCCCGGTTGCTGTGCCAGTGATAATTCTCGGAAGCAGACCTCTAAGATATAGCGCTTTTACCACCCCCAAATGACAAAGCCCGAAGATAGCCCCACCCTGCAATACCAGTGTGCTACGCCCAAACGCCTGTCTTGTATCGTGTAGCAAATCCAACTTCGCCTGATTCCCAAAGTTCGGAGTGTTGCCATTGTCGATGCTGCTGTCCTCAATGGCCGGAGACGTAGGGAGAGTTGTCACATATGCGATTGCAAGCGCGATCTGAGTGATATAATCTTCAATCAGGACCTTGGTACCGGCGAAAGCACGATTGAACAACTTAGGCGTGGATATGTTTCCGAGATTGCGCACAAGGCCTGATCTTAGCAGGTTAACGAGTGATGGAATGTCCGACTCATCCCGGGCAATAACGAGGGATTGGAGACGGGAATGAATGAGTCTGTAATCGTAGTACTTTGAAGTGGGGTTTTGGCGCCTGTCAAAGAAAACGTCAGCCATAGCTAGAGATATCGTGTTTATTCTCAGGGGTCGCACCAGAGATCATTTCCTAGTAGAACATCCAGTTGAAATGCAGCCTCCTCCCACTCCTCGTATGTCGTCGCATTCTTGAGGATATCGTGCCATTCCTCTGCTGGTCTCTTCTGATACCACCAACGAGTGAATCTCTATAGCACCTGTCAGCCTTTTTGGTCTCCAGTGTTCAATTACCCAGCGCAACTTACACGCTTCCAAAACAGTATAACTTCGACGAAAACACTCCAAATAGCCACGAAAAGATTGGCCATGTTATCGCTCTCCGTATTGAAAACTCCTCACATCCTTGGGAGGCAATGGGTAGGCTGCATTGTCATTTGAAGGAGGATTTGGTTATGGAGTGCGGTATGAGACGAGTTTCAAGCGGGGAAAAGGTGGTGTGCGTTGGTTTGTGTAATGTACAACTTGAGAATACTCAAGCTATGGCATGTGATTGACATAAACAATAATAAATGCCCCGGATCTACACCATTACCCCGGATTTAGCGGAGCGGCCGACTCGGGTAGGACGGGTAGACGGGTACGGACCGAAATAGAAATAACGATCTTTGTACTCGTATAGAAAGATATTCCATGTTTCATCAGTTTATCGGCCTTTTGTTTGAAATTTCATGTTTATGAATTATCAACAACTCTGCTAGGTGTTTTAGATGAATCTAAGTACCAACTAGTAATCATTGATATATTTGCAAAAAGCAAATCCTACGTCCATTGAATTAATAATGACTTATATGAATGAGATTGCCCAAGTGGAATTAAAGAATGCCTCCCAAAGAGAAAAAATACCTTCGGGTATCTATTCAGAAGCTAGATACATGCACGAGTACAGCTATTGCAACAGCATCGTAAAGCAAGAATAAAAACCGCAAGACTAAGATAATAACAATAACAAAGCTGCTCATAATAGTAGTAGTAGTATGATTAACGATAATAATAATAACAAGAGTTCTTATCGACAATCGCCATTATCTTCACACACGTGGTGGCACACTTTTGGATTCTGAAATGAGTTTGTTTTGCTGAAGATGATTTAGCGAACTTGATTTCACTTCAAATCTTGCATGGGAATTCATTCGATTGACCTCTTTTCGGTTCGCTTGTGCTAATTTGTTTCATGTCATTTACATCATTTACCATCATGTTCTCCCCCCTTAAACCAACATCCCCTAAGGTCTCCATCTGAATCCAGGATGCCTCCAGTCTAGTCCCTGGATCTGACTCTCACTCATTCCTCTCAAGGCGCCCTCAACATCCAACCTATCCCTCTTCTTATTGTTCCACTTCATCCACGCCTCCAACCCAAGCGCCAAGACCAACATCGCACTACTCGTCGCAAGATTCAGCCCGTTACCCGTCTTGTAATTCGGGGCATCGCTAGGCAAGAAACTCCAGGTAGAGATCAATCCTCCGATGTTTCCCAGCATGACATTCGTACCAATGGCACTACTCCTCGCCGTATCACTAACCACATTAGCTGCCACTTGGGCATTACATAGCGCACCGAAACTGAAGGCTCCAGCAGCGATGACGAAACTCGCCGCATAGCGCACGGTGGTCGCTGTGGAGGCCAGGAACATCGTATACCCAGCCATAACAAGAGGCGCGGAGACGATGAAGAATATATTTCTGCGGTCGATTTTCGTGGACGCATAAGGCATGGCCAACGTGAAAAAGGCACCGACGACATATGGGGGTACGGTATGCAGTTGTTGAGATACAACAGTGGCATGTGGGTAGATAGTTCTGACGATAGTGGGTGCGAAGAAAGCGAGACCTTGGACTGTAACGTTATCGAGAAGAAAAATGAAGGCCGTCGTAATCGTCACGGGGCTGAAGATACCGCGCAGGATTTTTGCGCTGCTGAAGGTATCGAGGACTTCAGTGGTAGCTAGACGTTCGGATTTTACGCGTGAGATAGCGAGGTCCTTCTCTTCGGCCGAGAGCCAGCGTGCTGTAGCCGGACGATCGGTCAGGGTCAAGAAGGCGATTAGGGATAGACCGCATGTGATGATGCCTTCGATGGCGAAGATCATGCGCCAAGTGTGGAGACCACCGAATGAAGAGAGCTTGAGGATTCCCGAGGCGAGAAGCCCACCGAAAGCGCCGGCTAGTGGAGCCATCACTATATACATACTCAGGCGGAAGGCGAGCTCAGAGCGTCGATACCATCGAGAGAGATAGTAGGCAATACCAGGCATCATTCCAGCTTCAAAAAGGCCAAGGAGAAAGCGGACGCCGCAAACGGCGGAGAAGGAGCGTACGAACGCGGTACATATCGAGCAGAGACCGAATGCAAGTGAGATCGCTGGGATAAACCAGCCTGGTCCAAGGTATTTGCATAGCATATTGCTTGGGATCTCGAAGATGATGTACGAGATATAGAAGACTGAGAGAACTGTATTGTAATCATAGTTTTGTAGTTTGAGATCTTTCTCAAAGCCGGCGAGTTTAGCATTTCCTAGCTAGGTTAGGTAGGGCTCTTGATATTGATAGCATAAGGGAGTGGAGCGTACCGATATTTGCGCGATCAATGAAGCAGAAGAGATAAAGCAAGGCTACTGTGGGTACGATGTGCAAGTCGATCTTTCGTCTGAGCTTCTTCTCGGCGATTGGATCAAAGGCCACAAGAGAGTGTCCATATCTCAAGAGAAAGTCAGCAGCTGATTTAGAAGGATATCGTGTATAATTACTGGTCTGTCGCCGCTCGACCCCTCTCTGCAGCTTCATGAGCAGTCTCTTTGATAATTACTTCTGCATGCTCAGAAGTAGGCTTCTCGTCAACGAACTCGTTGCGGGAATTGGTAGGACTTTCCATTGACTCTATTGATGTTCAATGTGAATGAGGATCAAGGTGAAGTTGGCTATGAGTAAGAACTAATCATGAAATGGTGAATTCCACAGATACAAACAGGAAAGATCAACATCGTGAAACTGAAGAACAGAGCTGCATACTTATAGCCATCTTCCTACTGTCTCTTGAAAAGGGCTTCAAACTATTAGAACTAGCCTCTAGGCTATACCCCATACTCAGCTCGGACCTTGAGCCCCAGAATTCCCAAAAGGTCTAAATTGTGCTGTTCGGGCTTTCAAAAATACCGAAGACTCACTGTACATAGTAAAGAGTGTTGCAACGATGGACATGAATAACAAACACGGCTGAGCAACAGCACAAAGTTCCCATAGTGGCGCGCGGTCTAGCAGGGGCAGATGTCTTCGGGATATGTGCTGTCCCCACACACTCATGGCCATCTAGAGCAGGAGTATCGACATGCGGCCTCAGCCTATCTAGGGTGCTTCCCCAGACTTTCCATCCCCGCAATTGCAGGCCATGAACAGGGAGCGCCTAGACGCAAGTCGGCCAGATGGGAGATATTCCGTGCACTAGATCGCGAGCAGTACTCATCGTTGGCGAGTGCAGGAGCATTGATTTGCAACTGGCCGCGTCACGGGTCTGGACAGGACAGGAGAGCACTGAGAGCAAGAAAATAGTCTGCGCCGTGATGTTGAGTGCCAAGGATGCCAGGAGGTGGGCTTGCCTTGGCGACGAGTCGAGGCTTGCGGGACTGGGGCACGGCTCTTCCTCCTATTTGATCATTGGTTGAGTACGAAGACTGGAGAATGTCGGTGCAGTGTCCATATTGCTGTGAACTTGATCGTGATACTGTACGTGCTATGTACATAGTAGTGTGTTGCGTATCCAACAATAACTGTTTCGACGGCAAGGGTGTCGGGGTTGTCGGGGATGTTGAGGATGTTGAGGATGTTTGATTTAGATGTTTGTGGGGTTGGCGATTGCGGGGGTGGGGTTCTGGTTTTGTTTTTAATGGAGCCGAGAGATGCTCATGTAGCCTTGGGCCATGCGAAGAGAGGTGCGAGCTGTATTATTAATAATACAAGTTTTTGTTCTCTCTCTCGTAGAATAATTCCTTGTGAATCAGACTAGATAAATTATTTGATTAGGAGACCATAATCTACAAGTACAAATTCTAGTAGAAGTATCAAGCATCAAGCATCAAATTATCCTATAGGGATAAGGGATATGGACTTGCCCAAATATGAGTGGCAGAGACTGGCGGCTGAGGTGGCGAATAGACTCCTCTAGATACCCGTGATAAACAGTCCAAGTCAAGTGAGTTCACCAAACGGGATGAAAGCCAATTTAGAATATGATATTGCTATTGCTGTTGCTGTTGGCTTTATTCTAATAGTTTCGACTACCAGTCTGTCGTCGCTTGAGACGAAAGACTCGAGAAGTAGAATACCCAGCGATGCCTGCCGATGGCCATTCACCGTATAATATCGGGTTGATCCCTTTGAGTCTTGGCCATGTGGGATAGCGATGTTTTAATTAGCTTAGATGTCAAGCAGGTTTGCATCAAATATCATGTTGAAGAGCTTCTGTTCCGAAACCAATAGTGAAGTGATGTAAACAAAAAGGAAAAAGAAAAGCAGAAACAACAAGGTAAGGCAAGGTAAGATAAGGTCCACTTGAATATATCTTCCGTGCTCTCTTAATAAACGAGCTGCTTCTTGACGCCCGCTTAGAAGCCCGGATCGATGTTATTGGGGTGCAGCCGAGCCTGGCTTATCCGACCCGGTAGTTGGAATGATGCAATGAGGCCGATGAAAGGCGTGTTGCCGTAACACGTCAGACCCTCGACACTTTGCAAGGCCGGACGAGAGACAAAAGGTAGCAACAGATACTGATGAGAGCGGGCATACGTGAGTGTATGCAAAGCATTGCTCAAGTGAAGAAGTGTGAATTGACTCAATTACTTGCAGTTATCCTCCATATATGAAGATAACTCGGTCGAAAACCAACATCGTATTCATCCTGCAAAGGGAGGATATTCGGGGCATCAATTCATTACGGGACATGCATCACGGGATATGCATCATCTGAGCCCTCTGGTCTCCATCAAATATGCAAGATAATCCCTCCGTCACGAATCACAACACTTGCAGCGCACCTCATAATCCTCCCAGCCAGTTGGACAGTTGCATAACAGCAACAGGTGAGCCTCTAAACCCATCCTAGATAAGTGAGCATTTCTATAGTTCTTTGTCCATATTACCATACATCTCGATGCGCACCCGTCCGGAATCCTCTCGCGACGCCCAGGAACGCGGAGAATACAGCCATCTCAACATGGAAGAAGCCCTCCCAGACGACGGCAAGCATGCGCGCAACCTCGATGACATCCAAAACAGCGCCACAAACCGGCTGGAAGCTGACAGTCTACGGTTCGCCCACCTCAGCAGTGAAGCCAAAGCCGCAACAGACGCCGAGCATGCCATGACCCTGCGCGCAGCCCTCCGCCGGTACCCCAAGGCTATCGGTTGGTCTGTTCTACTGTCGGCGGCCATTGCCATGGAAGGGTACGATAGCGTATTGTGCTCGCAATTCCTTGCGTTTCCGACTTTCGTCAAAAGATATGGCAAGCTGCAGCCAGATGGGAAATATGCTATCTCTGCTGCGTGGCAGGCTGGGCTGGTGAATGGGGCGCGAGTGGGCGAAATCCTTGGTCTTTTCCTGAATGGGCTGATTGCAGAGCAGTTTGGGTTTAAGAAGACGATGTTGGGGTCTTTGATATTCCTCAGCGCACTCATCTTCATCCCTTTCTTCGCACCGAATATTCAGACGTTGGAGGTGGGACAGATTCTATTGGGAATCCCGTGGGTGAGTGGCCATCACTGTAGATCAAGAAGTGCATACTGACAACACAAGGGCGTCTTTCAGACTCTGACAACCGCATACGCAGCAGAAGTGTGCCCAGTAGCTCTCCGAGCGTACCTAACAAGCTATGTAAACTTGATGTGGGGAGCCGGCCAACTCGTAGCCTCGGGTGTACTGCGCGGCTTCCTCAGCCGGCAGGACGAGTGGTCATACCGGATTCCATTCGCCTTACAATGGGCATGGCCTATCCCGCTGATAGTCGGGATCTCCTTCGCGCCGGAATCGCCCTGGTGGCTAGTCCGACAGAACCGGCTCTCCGAAGCCCGCGCCTCCCTACAACGCCTATCCTCGGAGGCCACAGAGGAAGAGCTCGACCAGCGCGTCTCCTTAATGCAGCACACGAACGAGTTGGAGCGCGACATCTCGGCCGGAACTACATACCTCGACTGCTTCCGGGGCGTGAACTTACGGCGCACGGAGATCACTTGTATAGCATGGCTGATCCAGTCGGCGTCAGGAGCGTCATTCATGGGATACGCAGCGTATTTCTTCGAGCAAGCAGGGTTACCAACGACCGTCTCCTTCGACTTCTCCATCAGCCTATACGCCGTAGCCATGATCGGCGTGGTGATATCATGGTTCGCCATGACCTATCTCGGCCGCCGCACAATCTACCTGGCCGGGCTATCAGGCATGTTCGTGATCCTGCTATGCATCGGTTTCGCAGCACTTGCATCGACTGCACACTCGACAGCGCCCTCGTACGCAATCGGCTGCCTGCTCCTCCTCTTCACGCTCATCTACGACATCGGCGTCGGCACCGTTGCCTACGCCGTCGTCGCCGAGATGCCGTCGACGCGTCTGCGGACCAAGACCATCGTGCTGGCGCGCAATCTGTATAATGTGCAGGGCATGATAAACGGCGTCATCACGCCCTACATGCTCAACCCCACGGCATGGAACTGGAAGGGCAAGGCGGGCTTCTTCTGGGCCGGCACGTGTTTTCTGTGCTTGACGTGGTCTTTCTTCCGTCTGCCCGAGCCGAAGGGCCGTACGTACGGCGAGCTGGATGTTTTGTTTGAGCGGGGGGTGGGTGCGAGGAAATTTAAGTCGGCGGTTCTGAATTTCGATGTCGTGGATGGTGAAGTTGGGGAAACGGGGCCGGAGGATGAGATTGTTGTGGGGAAGCGCGCGTAGGGAGTCCTGATGGTTTCTTGGTGCGCTGTGGGTCACTAAGTAAGTAGGTGTGGATTCTTTGGTAGGAACATACTTGTACACATCTATAATACGGAAATAGCTTTAAGAGCAAAGACAGACGCGCAGGGTATTCATTTTTTCAGTTGTGTGACATATGGTTCCTCTGCATTATACATTTTTGTATCCCTAAATACCCAAGTAATTAAAATTTGCCATGACTGAAAATCTTAAGATCCAGACGCATATAGACGGATATAGGTACAACGAAACAGACCCAACGCAACGATCCTTTCCAGAAAGATCCGAGATATGAAAAGAAAGTAAAAGGAATCGCCCAACCCAGGATATAATACACTAAATACATTAGATACTCTCCACCCCCTTTTACTTTCAATTACTTCTAATCAACTCCAACCTCGGGATATTCAACCCATAGCCCTGCGTCTTCCCCTCAGCATCATGCTGATCGATCTCCACACGAATCATAACATCCAGGCCGCCATCGCCCAACAAGCCATGCTGCTCACCCACAGCACGATGCGCGGAGCCGGCGCCCAGCTCTCCAGCGTGCAGCGGGAAGTGGCCGTCCTTGGGGATCTTGAAGCCTCGCGAGTCGAGGGTGCCACTATTGCTGCCGTTGACGCTGCGGCCATTGGTGGTGGTGGGCGTTGCCTCGCGGACATCGAGAGATGGAGTGACGTTGTGCGAGGCGGCTGAGTTCTCGGTTATCATGGCCCAGTTCCGGCTGGGCATGGTGACTTGGTTGTGGTTTGCAGTGCGTTTCGTTTCCCCGGGGTCCTTGTCGAAGAGTTTGAGGAGCGTCTCGTCAGTTGCTTCGTCGAGGTGGTGAAGTTTATTTCGTCGTGCTAGGAGGTTTGCGACAGCAGCTGGTGGGGGCTTGTTGACGATGGCCGAGGATATGATGTTCGCCATATAACGGTGGTCTTTCTCGATTGGGATGTTGAGCTTAGGATTGGAGTAGAATCGACCAAGGGCTGCGAGATGTACGTCACCTCCGAGAATGGTGATGCGTACGGAGAATTCAGATGAGAGACCTTGGAGCTGCTGGATCAACTCACGACGCTCCTTCTTGTGAGCAGATGCGGTGTAATGGTCGTCCAAATCGTCTAGAAGATCTACACTTCCATCGAAATGATTGAAGACACCACCACCCACTCCAAATCGCTTGTGGAAAAATTTGATGGGACCTATTATAGGACTGGAGAAAACATTCTCAAGCCATGTAAGGCGTGGATAGGCGATAGGAATACCAAGTAGCACAACCAAGTGATTTATCTCTGGCGCTGCTGTAAGTTCATGGCGAAGTCGATCGAAAATCACTTGATAAGTTTCTGGGTAGTTGACTTGGTGACGCGTTCGTTCTGTTCGAGCATCAATCCCAAAGAATCCTATACGTGCACCGAGACGTGTGTAGATGGAGCGGGACTTTTCTGCAACATATGGGCCAGCCTTTGGACCTATGATGTAGGAAGACTCTTCTTGACCCCCTGTGTAGACATATGCATTGTCAAGTTGAGCTGGGTCAGGAGCACTGACAGTGAGGTCAGCGCCGGCTTTCATCGTCTGAGGTGCATCAGTCGTGTAGCTGGATACGGGAGGAGCCAAATGATGCTGGAAAAGCATGTAGTACTTGTAAGCCACTCCACCAACACCTCTGAAGACAGCACATTCCATAAAGTCATGAACATAGGAGCCGAAGCCATCAATGATATCATGGTCATCCCATAAGTTCACTTGTGGAATCTGGGCATTTGCTGGAGCGAACGGCTCGGTAGAATACCTGTATATGTTAATCATCATGGACGAAAAATTAATACTAGAAAACCTACCAGCGAATGTAGTTGTTGACATAATAATCATCACAATCCTTCCTCAAAGATTCCGGGAAAAGATAATCCCTCCTTTTCTTTGGATTTGAAATATCAGTCCACTGTTTGAGAGGCCCACCAACTCTGATACCATCGTTATAGATCTGGTCACCACCACCGAGCATCACATGAAAAGGATTCTTTTTGTGCATTCGCAGCACATCGTTCCAAAGACAAGGACCACTCCAGGCAGCCTCGTCAGTTCCCACACTGAAGCCATTGCAGGAATGAAACATGATTCTCATGGAGTCGGTAATGGCGGGGACGAAAAAGCTGTATCTAACCGCTTCTTTACCAGAGGAATAATGAGTTCCAGGAATGTGGTAAGAAATCTCAAGCTCCTTTTCTTGCATGAACACCTGCAAGTCAAATCGCCAAAATGTATTACGTTCATCAGAGTATAATTTCGTCCCTTGAACATCTCTCTCGCTGTGGTCCAGTGACCCATTAGAGTCTCCAGCATGCCTGTTTTGACCAACTCCATGGAAACCGTTGATGCCATTCAGACCATTCGAAGTTGAATATCCGTTCGTGTTGTGGAGTCCACCGTAATCGACACCATTGATCGTATGCGATTGATGCCCATTTGTCTGCTCGCCTGCCGTCAGATGGTCGTTATGCATTTGAGGGGCTCGGCCGTTGGTTTGCCCAGAAGTCGTTGCCGTCGCAGCCTTTGCTCCAACTACACTCCATAACAAACTCGGTGCCCTCTTGTCGTGATTGGCCCCTGTACCTTTTGTGACAATGAGAACACTCCCAAACCAATTCCCCGATTCCATACGCCTGTAGTTCAAGAGTGGCCCACACTTCACTTCTATCTCCTCATATGCCCCCCTACTTTCAACGTTCATCCCGTCAGCATTTTCCAAACCATTTCCAAATCCCTCGGTAATGATCTGCTTATGATTGCCGCCGGTCCCCGAGCCTGGCGCCGGGTCAAGTCGAGATTGATTGAAGAAATCCGCTAATTCGTTGCGACCAGTCGATCTCTCTTCGGCTTGTCGAACATGATTTTGAGAGGCATGGCGACCGAACGACTTTGATTCTTGATGTCTCCATCGCGAATCCGAAGCGTGAGTATCGGTATGATCGGAACCATGTATTAGATTGTCCTTGTAGTGAGAAGCCATAGTTGCTGGGATCACGGCGTAGACAAGAAAGCTTTCAAAGCCAATGTATCAGTATGAACTTGAGTGCGCGAGACGTCGTTTGGTAGATATATTATGTATAATTCGGCAGAAGGTTAAATTTGGTGATCTGGTATTCCGGGTATCAATGTGGCCGTAAACATATGGGAGTCAAAGAAGTACAGAAGTTGAAATCATTGAAAATTGTAGAATGAAAGATGTGTATGATGCGCTGGTCGTCATTGGAACCCACGATTTAAGCAATCTATCCGTCTTTGGTAACGTCTGCCAAGCAATAGAGTAGACAAAGCAGGAATATATTCGTCGAACAGAATAGTAGTCACCGGAAAAAAAGAAGTAAGACGGGAATGGCTGGATAAGCTCATCCAAGCTCCTCTAATCCTCTGTTCCTTTGCTCCTCTGCTCCTTTCCCCTTTTCAAATAGAACAAATAATACCTACCTTACCGTATGTAACTGGATGAAGCAATGCAATGACAAGCCTCGAGTCACAGCCTCGAACTTTGAACTTAATCTGTAGCTTTCTCCGTGATGCGAAGTGTCAATAGGTAATGATGAGATTGTCAGTGGTGAGTGAGAGTGAGACTCGAACCATATCCGTCCGTATCGAATCCCAGTTGCAGGAGCATGTGGAGGTCCACTCCTTGGATGGATATGGGCTTTGGCATTCCTCATATTGATCTTTGGAGCATGTAGTACTCCATTCCTAGGTCCATAGGTCTGTAGTACTTGATCATGTTGACAGCCAAGCCAAAGCCAAGAGGCTTGGGCTGGACTGATTGCGTGGTGAAATGAAAGGTCAGTTGGTCAGTGTGAGAGGACTTCGGGCGCATCGCTAAACGAGACGACTGAGCTGGTGGCATGTCAGTGGCAGGCATCTGGATGGGTGGGGATGGTTGGGCGCATCTTAATTAGCACCTTGCGGAGTGCATGGATGGCCCTTCCCACTCGCCGCAGATCAATGCAGCTAGTTTGCTATCCTTGCCCATCCGGTCCGCCGGAATGTAGACATAGAGAGAGACAGAGACAGAGGTAATTCAGTTGATGATGATTCGACAAGCATACATGTACGTATACAGCGATATGCAGATATGACCTGGAATCGTTGACTTTCTTTTTGGTTGAATCTATGCGGTTTTAACTGTACAGAACTTCTCCTTCCTTCATATGTCCATATAACACCGATCTTATCACACAGTAAATTACCCCACCAAGGGTCACCAAATAATACCAAAATTCTCAGACCCTGTCCTCCTTGATCCGATCAACAAGGCTCATTTTCGATCTCCTCTCCCTCTCCATCTCCCTCCTCGCAGCAAACCTTCTCCTCAAGATCTCACCGCCGCCCATGCCAGCGGTCAAGCCGCCAACGTGGGCAAAGACATCTCTACCAAGCAGGTAATGTCCTTTGATGGCCCCATATCCCTCAAAAACACATATGCTAGCCAGCAAAAACCAACCTGGGACACCGACCGATGGGTCTTCAGGCAAGCCAAAGAACTTGAACTTGTGATCCCAATTCAACCAGAAGTAAGCTGCGAGAAGACCGGCAACTGAACCTGATGCTCCCAAACTGGACACGAGGAAGTTTTTACTAAAGACAAAGTAGGAAAGAGAGGTGAATGATGCCAGCACACCACATGACATGTACAAAGCAACAAAGTTGCCCCGACCAATCTCATCATGTAGCTTGGTGCCAATGAACCAAATGATACACGTGTTGGCCAAAAAATGTGAGACTTTTTGATGAGAGAAGAAGTTGCCCACCATACTCCAAGCTCGTGGGTATCCAGGAATGATAACAAAGTATTGATTGAGGAGTCGCCAGGCTGGGGGAACGCGCCAAAGGAACAGGACAACAGAGTTCATAACGATCAAAGAGATACACGTAGCAGCCGCAGGAGGCATATCTTGCCACAGCCTTGCATAATGACTCGGAGGAACATATACGCTTGCAATGAGCACAGAAAACCCAACAACGAAAGCAACCACCATTGCAGAAGGACCCAGCCGAGCCCATATGGGAATATCTGGTACTGTAGATGGAAGGACCCTCGCGCGCTCCTGATAGTACTTCAACTTCGCGTTCTCTCCGGGTCTCCTCTGTTCGACGCCTCTTTGCGCTTCGCTCAGCTCTGCCAATGTCCCGGTATTGTACTGGACTTCTGCCGCCTGACCCGACTCTTGAAGTTGCTTTTCGCGTTCATCCATCTTAGCCTCGTGAGCAGCCCTGATTGAATCGAGTCCACTTTCACCGTAAACGCTCTTCGTTTTCTTCTTCTTGCCCTCTTCAAGACTCTCTCCAGCGTTCGGCTTGTAGATTCCAATCCTTTCGCTATCGGCAAGTACCTTTTGTTCCATGCGTGCCAGTTCGTCTTCGGCGTAGAGTCCAGCACACATGGTTTCATCCACAGGGACATGTCGGCGCAGCCAAGTCAATGCAATCTCACGTACTCGTGCTTCGTATGGGTTGTTGAGAGCTGGAAAGAATTCGGGTTCGTTCAAGGTGCCCGCGACCCTGCGGCCATGAAGGACTTTAAGGATGCGGTTTGCGTGTTGTGTTTTGACATCTTTGCCGAAAATCGCGCGAACCTCTTTATCGTCAAGTGGTGATGATCGAAAGGCGAGTCCGGTGTCGTCGGTATAATCTTGCGGAACATCTTCATACTTTGTAACTACCCTCTTCGTACTGAAGAATCTCGGTGCACAGAAAGCAGGTATCGCAATTCTGGGACGGGGCCCACTGTGAATGATGTATGGCGACTGTAGTTGTCGCGAGCAGAGCGAAGTGTATGATCTCGAAGTTCGCAGTAGGGTAGCGACAAAATTATCGAGCGGGCGACATCGCCCGGAATTGCCACGCAAGCTCGAGAGCCTCGAAGCCGCGGGCCAGAGACTATTCATCACTAAGAAGGCTCTCAAGATGAATGAGACATCTGGGGAGCTCTCTCAATAGATCAATTGAAGGGTCGGCGCCGAATCGTATGATGCATTGCAATGCTCACAGATGATGCTGATGCTCAAGGCATCATGAATGCTGAAGCGGCCGCTTTTGCCCGACTGAGCTTCTAGGTAGCTAAGGTATGACGACGAAACACATTTGCGCTCCAAACAAATCACAAACATTTGACGTCTAAATAGAATCGACACCACTCATTACCCAAACAAACAAAGAAACATAACTCGAGAACGATATGTCGTCTGAAGCAGCACCCATTTCCCCAGCCCGCTTCGCCGAAGCTCTCAAAGACCTTCCAATCTCATCGCTACACTCCAAGGTCCTCGAAATACGCAACCAAATCGCACATCTAGACTACAGCAATGAGCAACTGCGCGAATTCACAGATGATCCGGATTGTGTGGAGGCTATCCAGGAGAATGAGGTGGTAATCACACGAATGACGGAGCGAATCTCCCTGATCAAGAATGAAGTGGAAAACAGAGGCGCAAACTGGACGGAATTCCAGAGCGCAGAGGAGGTAGAGAAGAGCAGCGAGGTATTGGTCAACGGGACCGGACAGAGCGAGCCGCAGGTGGCTGCTTCGGAGGGCACGCAGGGCAATCCATGGACTGATGGGACTTTCCAGACCGGCAGGATTGTGAACGGTGAGGTTGTTACGGATGAGGCGCAAAATGAGATGCATAGTGGGCAAGGAGATTCGAATGCGCAGCAGAGTGGCAGATTGAGTGATGAGGAATTGAGAAGGCGGCTTGTGGAACGCATGAGGGAGGATGATGAGGATGATGGAATGCATCTCTAAAATCCAAGAGCAAGCCTGAGCTAGGGATAATGCATTGCAGGAGTTAAAATACCACGGGAATGGTTGGGAATTGGGAACGTTAAAAGTTACCAGAGAACATGATAAGTATAAAAAAGCAAGTTTTTATAAGCCGAGACTCTTTAATAGTGTATGCCTATTGAACAAGTCCATACCTCACGGATGGATATACCCATATACACCCATTAAGAACCAGACTCCAAGCAAAATACCTCTCCAATTGCGCCAGCCCATGGTACAAATGCGTGTCATATACAAACGCTAATCTAATATCAATGAAAGACACTCAAGTCCAGAGGCACACTACTACCTCTGCCGGCACGGTACTTCTTTGGCCCACCAATAAAATCCCTTGGCTTTGGAAGCATGCTCTCATCCTGAAACTTCCAACGAGTGTCTTGAATGACAAGTTTCCCGGGCTTTGGAGGATCCGAATTTCTATGCGGGCTCGGGCTCTTTGACCCACCATTAGAATGAGAGGTTAATGTATAAGATGAAGGGTCAAGCATAGACCGAACGGGCGCTGAAGCCTGTCGAGATGGGGGTGGTGCTGGTGCTGATGGAGGTGGAGGGGCTGAAAATGATGGTGCTGATGGAGCCGCGCCTGGTGGTGGAGGTGGAGGTGCGGCCGCAGGAGACGCATGCCCTGCTGCTCTGATGGCTGCCTGGACCGCAAGACTCGGTGATGCTCCGTTCGTAGGCGGAGGTGTTGGTGCCGTAGGAGGAGGAGCTGGGGATCGACTAGGAGGGCCGACGGGTGGACGGGGAGCAGCGGATGGGGGAGGCGGGGGCGGTGCACCTGGTACACCCGGCGCAGAAGACGGGGGATGTGGAGGAGGTGTAGTTGTTGACGAAGGTTTGCGTGAAGAGACTGGTGGTGGTGGTGGTTTCTTACCTATAGGAGGAGGTGGACCCCGTACAGACGCAGAAGACGAAGGACGAGGTGCGCTGGTAGCGGCTTTGCGCAAGTTGGCAACAGAGGGTACGAATGCTGAGGTTGTAGATGCTCCTTGTGCTGGTGGTCTCACTCCAGGAATAGGTGGGGCAGCACCAGAAGGCGGCTTTGGAGCTGCTCCTCCAGGAGGCTTCGGTGCCGATGTTCTTGACGATTCCGGATCAGATGTGTATGAAGAATCTTGGCTGGCTGTAATGTTGTTAGCAAGAGCTCCTCATGAACAGGGTTTCTTGAACCTACCTCCTGTGTCAATTCCACCCCGCTTCTTGAGTTTGGGCATCCCCCCAGCAAATAGCCCACCAAGTTGTGGGGGTTCTACACCAGCAGATCCCTGATCGCTATTGCTTCGAGCTCTGTTCCCTCCAGGTACGGGTGGCGCGAGTCCCCCAGGTGGCTTTGCCAATCCGGGAACAGCTGGTGCCCCGCCAACAGGTGGTCCTCCAGAACCACCTGCTGGTTTTCCTACAATCGGCGCTGATCGATCATTTGTAACTGCCTTCTTCAATGCCTTTCCCTTGGTGATATCTCCTAGGAGTGCGCCCTGATGACAGTTAGTATATACAACAAGTCGCCCATTTCAAGCAGAGTGTGGGAATGGTAACGCTGACCCTGTTTTGACCTGGGGATGGTCGCGCTGGCAGCGCTCCTGGTGGTGGAGGTGGAGGCGGAGGACCTCCCATTCCAGGCGGGGGAGGAGGAGGAGGGGGAGGGGGGGGCATCGTCGTGAGTTGTTGTCTTTTGTGTTGTTAAGTTGTCGTTTCTGAGATTCTTGAGGTTCGATAATATAGGCGCGAATTAGTCGCGAAACAGCGCCGACATTAGCTATCGAAGACCCAGGTACAACTGCACGTGCAAGGATCGTAGATGTGTTATGCAAATGTCAACAATGATATGGAAGAAGCGGATGTAAGTTGGGTTTCCATAATGGAAGCCTGCCCGTCGTCATATGCCCGATTGTTGCCTCAGGTAAAGCAGCTAGGTCAGCGGCATTTCATAGCGAGCATCTCGTCGGCGGCTCTTCATGTTTCTACCGACGACAACAAGACAGCCATCCATACATCAGACATCGCGATGAGATCACCAATTGCAAGACCACAGGTACCCATCTGCCAACTTTGTGATTTTATTTCGGTACGGCCACCTACAGTTCGAAATTCGATACTGCGCAATGCTTCAAGATCCTTCTCGTCACGCAAAGCTCACGAAACTGGTCGAGACGCCCTGTTCACAGGAGCTACTGCAACCAAACCAAGGAAAACCCAACCGCCAAGTCCATTACGGCTCCATGATCAGAAAATCATCGACAGAGGAAGTGCGAAAGTGCACATCGCAGATCAAACGCCAGACCAGGCCGCCCATCTCAACGTTATCATCCAAATGATGAATTCAGTCTGTTCGCCAGAAAAGATACCAAAGGACGAAGATGTAGCGGGAATACTGGAATACCTGGCGACTGTGGCACAAGATTTGGTGGGGTCTTCGAACATAAAGGAGAAAGAAGGCATAGGTGCATCTGGTTTATTATCTGTGAGCGACGGCTCAGCTACGACAAGAAATCCGATGAAGTCAACGATGAATCCACCAGAAATCCGATTGGCGATCGACAAGGCCTCGTTCCTCGCCGAGAAACTCGTTCGTTATCCTACAGTTTTCCTTTCTCCTGACATCTTGCGTCTCTATATTCAAGTTCAAGCCCGACTTGGCAAACCCAAATCGTTCCCCGAAGTGTTTGAACTATATGCTACGAAACCCATTCCGAAGGAAGGATCATCGCCAGTGGTGTTTGAGACACAAAAAGCAAACAACAGTGCCAATGCAATTTCTGCAGCAACGGCAGAACTTGCTCTCCAGACCGCTATTGACGCCAAGGAACTGAAAACAGCAATGGGAATAGTAGAAGAGTCATACAGTGTACCGGCGTATAGAAGAGCGAAATTTATTCGGAAAGCTCTTCTTCCGATCAGTGGTTTTGCTGTTGCGCCCGTCGCTGCTTACACTGTTGCCTCCCAGATGGCTTCCTATCAAACCACAATGGACCCAACCGTTGCCACTAACATGGCATTTGCTGGGATTGTTTCGTACTTGGCCTTCACAGGCACGATTGGGTTTGTTGCTCTGTCCACAGCAAATGACCAGATGGATCGAGTCACCTGGGCACAGGGAATGCCACTGCGTGAGAGATGGATTCGAGAGGACGAACGGGCTGCAGTTGACAGGATTGCAGGTGCGTGGGGTTTCCGAGAGACTTGGCGTAGGGGAGAAGAAGAAGGCCAAGACTGGGAGACTCTACGGGAGTGGATAGGAAGGAAGGGTATGGTCCTTGATAAAGTTGACCTAATGGAAGGCATGGAGTAAGGTCAAACCTGAGGGCTAGCAAGCTGTGTATTCTACAACGAACAATGCACTGGCACCCTGCATTGTTACCTATTCGACTTTCTGTGTTCGCAATCTGTCGGAGGCCGGTTTCGATGAAATCAACTCAAGCTCTCCAGCCATCCGCGTTTGTGGCCCCTAAGGATATTGACTAACGCGTGCTACTCCTGAAGGAGCATGTCACGTGCATTTGGGGGAAACTACATGCACGAAAACAAAATTGAGAGATGTCTTCAGAATTGGTGAGTGGATCACCTCAATCTCAGGTCTTCACAACGCATCTAAGACCTTCCCCCGCATCTCGGGTGGGGTCTCCCCCGTGAATTTGAATGGGGACATTTCATCATTTGCGCTGAGTTTCTCCCTGATCTCTTGGCCAACAAGTGTTTGCATTGATCTGCAGGCTCAGCCTCCAACAATTTCCTACAAGTATGTGAGACACCACTGTAGAGCCCTTTTTTACCCATCTTGTCAAGCTTATCTGCTCTATTTCTCTTGGCTGAGCCGCATGAAGCACGGAAAGTTTAACTGTCCGGCAGTGCTGAGTGAACTAGTGCTTGGCGCTTGGCACCCAATTCCTCCGCTGTGTATCACTGTATTGCCGTAACCACAAGCTTCCTCCCGCTCAGGAACACCCACGGATCACAACCAAGCCAGATCTGCCCTTCGTCATAGACAGATAAGAAGGATGTCCGTAGCTGGATGCCTTGTGTTGTCGTCTTCATATAGAACACCTTTTCCCCCACGATTATTTCAACAGGACAATTTCATATCATCAAATTCTCAATATACACCATTACCATGCCCGCCGTTACAATCTCTGACCAGCAGCTGGAGCTGCTTATGGGTGTGATAGCATGTGACGACAACGATCTTGGCAGCCACGTCGTCTCTCGATCTGGAAAGTTCTCAGCTCCATGCCGCGCGAAGTGCGTCCATTACGCAAAGTTCATGTCAGGCTTGACGCGGATACAAGCAGATGCCATATTTTGGTGTCTATTCATCACAGTCTTGCTCCTTCTTGGCGCTTCCGCCTCCGTGTACGCCACATCCTTCAAAACTCCCGACGAGCCTGATGAGGAATCAGCTCTGAATCTTGAAGAACACAGAAGATTGCAATCACATAGACGAAGGAGATGCCTGTATTTTAGCATGTGCTGTTCAGGCCTGAGCATTATCCTAGTCGTCTTCGAGGCATTCGCTGGAATGTCCATTGCCTTCTGTGATGGGGAGGATTTGATGTTCTTCTACTGGGGTTTCTGGAGTTTGCTTCAAAACGGAAGTGTCATTGCGATGTGGGGTATTGTCGTCAACGAGTACAGCTTGCTCAAGGGTCATGAACGTCCTCCCTGGGGTGTAGCTTTGGGCACTCCAGTGTTGGTATTCGCTGCCATACAACACTTGATCAACCAGGCGTTTGTTAATAAGGTCAAGGAGAAGAAGGAGGAGAGAAAGGAGGCAAAATCCATCGCAGCCAGTTTAAGAGAGGTCGAATCTCGAGTACCCGGATCAGAGCGTCAAAGTACAAGCGATGCCAGCTTGCGAGATGCCTTGAACGAGCGAGAGAAGACGACTGGCGAAAGCAGAACCTGAAACTGAATCCGCTGAGCACTTTGTATCATGATACCCCCATAATATAACGACTTTACGAGCTTGATTTTTGTCTATTCGTGGACTTTTGTTTAACTTGCTCTACCGGCCTTCCCCACCTGAATGATCTCACCGGTCCGTCGCTCATCGGCTCTCAGTACAGGCCAAGAGCTCCCATCCGCCTTGACGAGCAAAACCTCTAGCTTCGTACCCATAATCTTGAAGGAAGACTCCTTTGGATTGATCGGCGAAACCAGTTTGACCTCGTTCTTGTAACGCTTGGGTGGAGAATCTGTGGTTGGAAGGTCGAGGGAGATGCCTTGCTGGGTGAATTTGACAGAGGCGGCTTCTTTGTTAATTTTCTTCAAGAAGAAAGAGGCGATGACTGTGGTTGGCGTTTGGTAGAAGTCGTGTCTAGATAGATTGTTAGACAAGTTTGAAGGAAATAAACATCTGAACAGCATACCTCACTGTTTCTACGATCTCCTCTCCAGTGCCGTTGCTCCCCTTGCCATCCCTCTTTCCACTGCCCACAAACAAATGTCTTGACTTTGTCTTACAACCCTCAAGCTTCATGAACTGATCGAACTCCAATACTCTTCTCTTGCAGCAAGTATATCCTTTACTACCCTCGTGAAAAAGTGGCGCTCCAGGATGATAGGTGCACTGCTCCTCGTTCCTGTTTGAGCCAGCTTTGTATGATTGCCCACAAGCCTTCCTTCTGCATATTCTTCCATCTGGAATCGCTAAACTCTCATCGTCCTCATCAGATTCGGGCTCTGGGGGCGGAGGAGTTGGAGCATTCTGGGGCGCAGCAACTGGAGCTCTTGAAGATTCGTTTGGCGAAGGAGTAGCAGAGGGAGTTGGGGCCGATGCAGCATCGTTCTTTGGCTTCTCGATAGTTGGTGGAATGTCCGTTGTTGAGTGCTTCCCCGTAGTGCAAGGCTCAATTCCTAGGAACTCATCAAATGTAAGGACTCTTGGCTTGCAGCACTTCCAACCTTCACAAAATTAACACATTTTTCTTTGAATGATACTAATAAATCCGTTATAACTCATTTAAGAGTCAATGGTACAACTTACCCTTCTGACCTTCGTGGAAGACGGGAGGACCAGGGTGATAATAACAAGGCTCCTCCGGATCCGTAAAGGTCTTGCCACAAGACTGATGAACACACTTTGTAGCCATTGTGTGTATAGTGCCACAGGAATCTATAAAACACCGCCGTGAAAATGAACTCGAGCAATGAATAGGAAGGAATGAAAAAGAACGAAACAAGCCGGATGATAAGATCTTTATTTACCCTTGGAAAGCCCTGGAATCCAGTTGCTGATCCTCAAATCGGGGGCGGCCGCCGCACTATACCGCCTTGGCAGAATCAACGAACGAGGCAAGAAGCAGCCTCACAAAGTGGACCTGCTGCTGTTGCTATCACCTAAACCTCGCGACTACAGCCGGATCGGGATTTCTTTGCGAAGTCACCCATGTTCACAGTACCTCAAAGATCACAGCATACGCAATCGATCGTTTACATTTTGTTCTCAATACTACATAGTTGTCAAGGTGGACTTTTGTACAGATAACTGGGCTGAAGCTGTTAATCTTCAAGGGATCCCTCAGCTGTGGAGTTTTGTGGAAAATGTTTCCCACACGGATGCTGCAGGCTTGCCGCATAACACTTTTCACTCGGGCCAATTGCCAACTATGTACAAACGCCATTGATACACTGGCAACTGTGTGGGACTCGAGACCTTTTGTATATCGGGAAGTGGATGTTATGAAGCCAGAAGGGAAGATCTGGCGAGACCTCTATGAATTTGATACCCCGGTGGTTCGTGCTGCCACATACTCTGATGCATGGCTCGGAAAGCTAACCCTTTGTGTTCATCAGATTCACGTTGCCAAAGCTGAAAACAGCGACGAGGATGTTAAGCTTGCAGGCAAAGCTGCAAAGCTTATGCATAGATTTACGAATGAGCAAGTGCAGCAGAAGATGGACGAGGTTGAGAGCTCTTGAGAATTTATTTATTTGACTATCTTCATGAGTGTATGTACTCGAGTTGTTACCTTTTCACAGTCTTTCACTTTCCATATGGACCCGTCATCTTAGGAGCTGAGCCTGAACCCTTTGCTGTCGCCAAGGAGGCTGCCAGACCAGCTGGAAGAATATGCATGTCTGTTGCAGCACTGATCATGTGGTAACCCATATCTGCATAGAACTTCGCCAGCTCACCACTAGTACAGAAGATACCTGCTTTCTTTCCCGCGTTAACGGATGCCTTGAGAACCTTGGCAATAGCCTCCTCTAACTTTTCGTGCATCTTGCCATTGACGACTGGATAGCCGATATTGTTTCCCAGGTCGAAGGGGCCAACGAAGAGGACATCAATGCCCGGCACATTAGCTATGGCGTCCACTGCCTCAAGAGCTTCTTTTGTTTCAATCTGAACACACGTGAGAAGAGCATCGTTGGCTTGGGCAAGGTAATCTGAGGAGCTGAGAGATTGGTGGAACCGTTCCATAGGATATGGAGATCCAAAACCACGTTTACCAACAGGAGGAAATTTGGCAGATGAAACAACGCTCTTGCAATCCTCAACTGTATAGATGAGAGGAACAAGGATTCCATGTGCTCCAGCATCCAAGGCACCTGTCGTTCATTCTTTCAGCATGCATCTCGATAGCTTGGTAGTCTGGATAAGGCTTACGCTTGATCATCCACCCCTGAGTGTCAGGAACCCTTACGATTGGACTGACTCCACATGCCGCGATTGCAGCAACAGCATCATGCATTGCAGCATCTACTCGGTCATTAGCACAGCCCAATGTTTAGAACTAGAGGAAGTAAAGTATGTGCAGATAAAGAGTGCAAGAGAGGTAGGTGAGAGGCTTGGTAGAATACCGCATTGGCCAACTAGCCATGCCCAGATATATCAACTCGTAATAGAAAACTAAGTGGTTTTTTTTCCCCGTCGAAGTAATCGCAAGAAGAAGCCGATACGAATGATTTTTGTTATTGATTACTCACCGTCGATGTTCCCGTGTTCCTGGTCAACAAGAACCCAATCAGCGCCACTTCTAGCCATGACCCTTGAGACATTACTGCCAGGAATCATCTGCCAAACCCCCATGCTCTGCTTTCCTGCCTTCAACGACTTCTGTAAGGTATTTGCTTCTTGCATCATGGATGATTTTACACCTCTAGTGAAGCTAATCTGTCTTTGATCAATTACTGAGCGCTTCACAACTTCAGAAACAAAAGCAATTTTATATGAAGATTTGAGTAAATGTAGAAAATGTCTTGTTGACATAAAATTGTGGTATATCGATGCGTTCATCGACGAGAGTGGGATAGAAGGGCAGAGTGAGATAGATATGAGGTCGTTACCGCGGACAGCTTCCTTAGGTACCGGTACCAACCTGGTACATATCTCTTACCCCACATTATTTAACCCAAGCATGGCTGCATGAGGCTGTATCTGCAAGGCTGTAGAATGAAGTTCTTAGGCTTCGAGAAGAATGCTGAGATGTCTTCATTCAAGCTGATAGGTCACTTGGTGACACAAGTGATACCAGAAGAAGAGTAGAAACCCCATTCCAAAACGAAAGTGATAGTTGTTGTTTGTCGTTGCACAGCTCTTCAGAGCCACCGCACATCATTGGACAGATAGCCGAGGTATCAAAAGAAACCCATGAAGCTCTCGTGCGCATGAACAATCGCAGCATCACAGTGCAACCCACCTCACGCCGTTCTCTACCCATCCTCCAAATCAAAATCAAAATCCACGCTCAATTCCCGCCGCCGAATACGAAACCTGCAACAGCTCCCAAAAGAATCGAACCAGTCTTGAAAGCATCTCAGCTTCGCCCAGCAGGGCCCGCAGTCTACCAAGATGTCGCTTCAGGCCTACATCAACAGTAAGCAGGCTCCAACCCCCGCAGAAGCGAAGCTCACAACCCATTCTGACAGCGCGTAGAGAAAGTCCTCGTGCTCACGAGTGATTCCCGCACTTTGGTTGGGACCCTGATGAGTTGCGACCAGATGACAAACCTCGTAAGCCAGCGCCGTCCCACACCCCATTCATTATATTGCGCCAGATCGCCGCCGACCTCTGCTGTGTTGAAGCGCATTAGAGGATGGTGGAACTTGGCCTGTAGGAATTTGCAGAGGTGCTATGAGAAGAGGTTGTTGATTGCTAACCTGTGCTGCGCACATGTAGGTTCTCACACAAACACAAGAACGTATCATCCGCCCACACGACGACCCGGAACCCTCATCAGAGGTTGCGCATGGATTGTATTTGATTCGTGGAGACAATGTCGCTATTGTGGGATTGGTTGATGAGGAGCTGGACGAGAGCATAAACTGGACGGAGGTGCGAGGAAATGTGATTGGAGGCGTGAAGCACTCTTGAGAAGCTACTGGGAAAGAAGACAAAACCGTCAGATGGATTGATGGGTCTAGACTGGTGGCAGTGATTTGGACAACAGCGATTGGGATGAATGCATATAAAGGCGTTTGGGGTTGAGAATTCAGAATGAGTGGTTGATGAACAGCTCATGTTAAGCCTATGGGCTGGAAGATATCAAACAAGCTCAGAAGGATTGATGGACAGATTCATAAATGAAGATGATTTATGTCTACACTTTGTCTGCCTTGCCAATGCTATTTATGATGATGCTATGCCCTAGCCAAAGATACGCTCCATAAGATAAGCACCAAAAGCATCTTCACCCGGAGTGCTCACGATTCTGCCAACTCTGTTGCCCTTCTTATTACTCAACCAGCCCATGGTGTCGCCTGGAACCTCATCTTGGTCCTCACCCTCAGCAACAGTAACAATGTTCTCCATCGGGTTGTTGATGTCCATGGTGCCGGGGCTCTTGACCTGCTCAACAACTTGCCCTGGCTTCTTTCTATTTCTGCGATCAACAATATGCATGCCGCGAGTCCATTGACCAGCTGTTTCAACACGGATATCCTCTGGTCCCTTTGGTTGTTGCATCCAGGCTGGAGAGTTGCGAGTTAGCATGTACCAGACACAAAGTGGATCGTGAAGAGAGAGTCCTGGATCGGATTGACCGTGGGCCATGGAGTCAATCTTCTCGAATGTCTTGCCCATGAAGACAGATACCCATTCAGCGAGAGGACTGCCAGCCTTGATGAGAGGCTTGATCTTTGCATCAAAGAGAGAGCGGGTGAGGAGATGGGGGGTTGTGATGTCGAGTGGGAAAAGCGTCAACTTCAGCTGTCTAGAAAGCTTTGATGGGTAGGGTGGAAGCTGGGCCATGTTTGCAGGTGGTGGTGGCATGGTGGATGCTGGGTTCATAGATGTCAAAGCCAACACACGAGCCGTAGCAACTGCATCAGCATAGGTATTGAACTCTGCAACTGGAGTGATGTTACCCTCAACATCAATTGCACCTCCTGTTCATTTGTTAGCCATATATATGATCGATTGGGACAATGGAGTATGCACCCATAACAACAACTTCCTTGACCTTGAGGAAAGTCTCGGGGTCCTCAGATGCAGCAAGTGCCAGGTTGGTTAATGGACCGACAGCAACAATGGTGATTGTGTCCTTATCATTCTCACGCAACAATCGAAGGATCTCCTTGTGAGATGGGGTTTTGGAAGCTTTGAAAAAGTTTGATGGAGCTGCAAGCTCTTGATCCTCTGAAGAACCATCCTTTGCACTGTCAAACAGCGTCTTCCATGTATCTGCAGGAGACAAATGTGGATGCTATTTGAGATTAGTACATCAAACAGCAGTAACAAGGACAGGACTCACACTGTCGTGTACACCTCCAAGACCATCAACGCCGTCTATTGTTACATCAGTATTTGTCACTCCTTTTCTAGCACCTTAAAAACTCACGAAAATAGTCGGCCATCAATAGCTCATCCTCTAATGGATGGTCTGCACCAACTGCAACAATGGGGTTGAAGGTCTTCATGGTATCGAATCCTTCAAGCTGTCCCCGTGCTTTTCTCCATGCCAACTCCTTCTCGACAACATGAAAGAGAGCAACAACATTCTTCAGACAGCTGAGCACAGAGGTTAGTAGGATATCTGTGAAGAGTTCCAAGTAATACACATACCTTGAGACTTCAACGTTGCCATATGTGACGGAAAGCAAGAGCACCTCAAGCTCTTCTGGCTTGGCTGCGAGTGCCAATAAAACAGCAAGCACATCATCCACTCCTGGAGGTGTTTTATTAGATCACGAGATTTGCTGTCGAAGCATCTGTGCAGCAAGCAAACATACCTGGATCCGTGTCGATAATGATCTTGTTCAAAGGAGCCATGACTGATAAGATGGGTGAAAGCGCTTGGTTAAGGATAGTGTTCTTCTGGTTAGAGCACCTGAATTTGAAGTAGATATATGACTCTTACAAGGTCCACCTGGAATAATACAGTCTTTTCTTTGCTCAAGTTAGAGTTACGGTATGAACGAAGAAGAGTTTGATAGAGTGGTGGGATGTGTACATGTAGTTGTTACTTTCAACCCTTGGGGATTAGTGGGGTGCACAGGTCCATGGCCACAGCTGTCCTATGTCGATCCTCTGAGGCATACTGAGGTAATCGCTATCGCACAGCTGCATCACCATTGGTGCCACATCAGCCGGGTCGCTGGGCCGCCGATGTGCCGATATGGAACAACTATTCTCCGCCCCTCGCCTTCGCTGTGCCTTCGCTGTGCCTTCCACTGTCCCAATCCTTGCTCAGTTCTAGTTCCACTTAACCTATTTCAGTGGACTAACGTGGAGACTCACATTCAACCATTGGCTTAGCGTTACGTTACCCCAAGCTCCCGCTTGTCGAAGCCACCTGTCTGTCCATATCCTTGATGCTCTCTCGACCTTTGCTCTCACTCAGTATCTTCCAATTCAAACTCCCAGCTGCATCTCGAACTGTTGCTCTCAACCATCATTTACTTCTCTGTTCACTTCATACATCGACTCACATTCAATGGTGCATCCACCTCTTCATATCTGAACACATCTGAACGCATCTGAACACACAGCTGCATACTTCCAGAGAGAGGCTAGGCTGAGCAGCCTTTCAAACTACCTCAACAATTTTGACCACGATTGTCACGATGGGTTATTACACCTATGGTAGTTACGCCGGACTCATCGTCATCGGCGGTGGCTTCTGGTACCTCACGAACCGCAAGAAGAATGGGAAGAAGCCAGTGAAGAAGGTCGAGGTCCTCGATGAGAAGCGTCCTATTGCTCCTCGCAAGGACTCGAAGAAGGCGAAGAAGCAGCGCAGTGCTGCGACCAGCGGTAGTGATGCCGGCGAGAAGTCTGAAACCACCCAGAAGGGAAAGAAGACCAAGGCTGTGCAGTCGAAGCCAGTTGCTGTGCCAGTGACCGAAACTACATTGGTCGATGATGGCCCAGACGACGAGATCGACAACCGCGAGTTTGCTCGACAATTGTCTAATGCCAAAGCTGGCACCAACCTAACTTCCCGTCCACAAGCATCCTCACGCCAAAAATCAATCAAACAGTCGAGAGCAATGGAGTCGAACTCTACATACACCGGCGCACAGGACTCCGCAGACGGCGATGACGATCTCTCTTCGGCCAACTCTCCACCCTTTGGTGCAACCTCCAGCCGCGACGTCTCGGATATGCTCGAGGCTCAAACTTCTGGTCCTTCTGTTCTGCGTTTGACCGAGCCAACAAACCCACGTGCACAAAAGCCAAAGATGGCAAGCAGACCATCGGAATCTGCTGAAACCAAGAAGCAGCGTCAGAACAAGAAGAAGGCCGAGGCGAAGAAGGCTCAGCGCGAAGAAGATGAGAAGGAGCGCCGTGTCCTCCTCGAGAAGCAACTCCGCAACGCTAGAATTGCAGAAGGACGTGCTGCAAAGGATGGTCAAAACTTCATGGCTACAAACGCTCCATCCTCATCTGCTTGGACCGGTTCTGCAGCAGATAGATCCAATGATGAGAACATCAAGCCTGCTGTCGACTTGCTTGATACCTACGAGCCAGCCACCATCAATGGTTCCTCGGCCACGACCTGGCAGAAGGACATCCCTTCTGAGGAGGAGCAATTGCGTCGTATCAATGAGGACGATGACTCTGCTTGGGCCACTGTCTCGAAAAAGAAGACCAAGAAGGCTGCACCAGCTCCAGAGGAGGAAAGAAGACCATCCGCTCACCCATCAGCAGTGGCTGCAGCTATTGCCGCTGCCATCCCACGCAAGGCTTCTGTTCCAACTACTCAGCACTCGTATAGCGATTGGGACAACAATGATGTGCATGCGGATCACGGCCCAGCTCCACCGGCCAGAACCGGACCTACCGGTGCAACTGAGCACCCAGTCTGGGTCAAGGGCAAGGGATGGGAATACCACGCCGACGACGACTGGGCAGCTGCGTAAGTAGCTTGCTTGCCTTGGCCATTGAAACCCGATATAGAGTTCATATGCGGCAAAACTCTCGGCATGAATTCACGAGCATGTTCTCTTCTCGGTAATATCTTCTCACCAGGAGCAGACCCATGGATTTGGGAGATACCCGCGATCTCATTGGAACCAAAAAAAAAAAAAACGACATCTATCTCTTCTTGTTTTCTTTTTCTGTTTTTTTTAGGGGTGCACCTCTGTTTGGCACAGTGTGAGAACAAAAGACTCAACAGCAGATCAGTCGTATCATATCATTGCATTTGAATTTGCAAGAGGGATGGATGGCTTTGGGACATGATATTCTGGGCCGGACACGCCGATATGCCTACAAAGTGTTTCCCTTTTTATCTTCTTCTTCTTCTTCCTTGTTCCGTTGGCGAATGTAGGGAGGATTCGATGGACCTGGCTAGTTTGAACTTATTGGTCTTGTACAGTGTCGGTTCATTTGCGTGGAATTGGCACTCCTTGAGCTTTGTATGAGGATTCGTATTTTTGTACTCTTCAGAGAAGATGGAATTGAAAAACACTCATGATCTTGGTCTTTCTTGAAGGACTTCCTAAGTGCAATGTGCTTGATTGTATGTAGCTCCCTGTGCTTTTGCAACCATGATGGGGGGGATGGTGTTGTCGGGCTGTGTCCTCCATAGCGTCGATTCATTTCCCAACCATTCATCCCATTCCATTTCTTGTTCAAGCGCACCATTCAGTCAATCCTTTTCGCGTGAGTCGTCTCTACTCTACTGTATACACCCTCGACTCCCAAATAATCAAGATGACGGCTTGGATTCGATGTTTGAAGCAAGCCATTTGCTCTCCCAAGCAAGAACCCGAACCACATCCATTGATGGGGAAGGGCATGTGGAAGTACCATCCTCCAGCTACGCGAGATATGGGATGGCGAATGATTGTTACATTGGCCACCGGCTAGTGTGGGAAGTGTATCGTGTACATGCAACGCCCCGCGTCCATGGCAGGATATTGGATTTCGAAGACCCATAATTGTTCTTGTTGCGGGAGAGAAGAGTCCTGTAACTGTAGGGAATACTCTATGGGAGATATGGATAGATGAGATGTCAATGTCAATGTCAATGTCAATGTCGATGTCACGTAGTAGAGTAGAGTAGAGTAGAGTAGAGTGGGAGAGTCTTATGAAATAATGTGCTCGTGCTTGCGCTCGTGCCCTTTGCAGTATGTATCGTGCTGTGTACGGAGCGGGAGACTGAGGAATCTTGTGATGAGTCAGGTGGTGAGCACTCTGTATGAGACTGGAATATTTATTTGGGGGAATGGATAGCTACGGAGTAATTACGTTTTACATTTTGTGTATATTTTTATACTCATATTCATATTCATGTTCATGTTTATGTATTGGAATTGGAAGGGGCTTTAATAGATGTTTCTTTGGATGAAGCACTTGCTCTTCTCCTTCAACCGTCAGTCGACCTCTCAATCTGTGATCGGCATTCTCCCGTGTCTACAGTGCGGTACCTCTCCATCTGAATCAGCCTGGCTCATGGGATATGCAAGCAAAGAAGACCCCTTAAATCCTATGTGTCTGTACACCCAGCATGCGTGTACACCGCTCATGATGTGAGTATGCTTACGGATACAGTTGACTCTCAATTGAGGGGGCCTAAATGGGAATGCAAGTGCAAGTGCAAATGGGAATGGGAATGGGAATGGGAATGCAGCTTCAAATTCTCAGTCGGATTCGATCAGATGTTGCAATCGTCGTCCAATCTGCCAATGTCCGAGTTGAAACCTTCGCACCCTGTCGTGCCTCTTCCGTCCCCGTTCCCCTCCCCCTGTTCGCCAATGGACGTGCCTGGAGAATGCTTGTTGGAGTAGGGGTCTTTTCATGAGTATGTATGTATATGGATGGACAGTGAGTGGACGGAGTAGTATCTATTGAAGGATTGGGATTGAGGATTGAGTACGGGGAATATACAGATACTTCATACATAAGGGACATGGACGTCGACGTGGACGTGGACGTGGACGTGGAGAGAGGAGAAGGGGGAGAGATGGATGGATCACCAGATAGTACACCTCTCTAGGTAGAATACCTACCTTCTTCGTCTTATGTCTGGGTAATGCGCAACAGAGTAGCAGCAAGTCCTATCACTAGTCACAATGAGGAGTATCGTGAACCCTTCACCTTCCGTACTCTGACATATCCCAATTCAGCTGTCGATTGAGCGTTTGAAAGTTATCGTTGATGAGCTCTTCTCCTCTTCTCTCTCTTCCCTCTGTCACTCTGCCCCTCACAGGCAAGCGTGGCAAGGTATGAATAGACAGCTTGTCAAATTACCACCAACCCCAGACTTACGAGCGAGAGAGAGCGCCTGACTCCGCCCCAAGCACCGAAGCAAAGCCACCCCTTCACTCTTTTGTTCTCCATTACTGCGTGATATTGATCCATTCATTATTCATTGTTCATTGCCCATTGTTCATGACTCTCCAATAAAATACAGAGTATACACACTTCAAACAACAACATTCCAGAGAAGGCTATCAAGGGCATTGCAACTGTTGATCCGAGGCGTCCCTTGCGTTGCTATGTTCTCGCATTGAAGTGCCAACTTCCCTCCACTCGTACTTCGATCTCAACGTCAAGCTCAACGTCCCAAAAGACATACACATATCTGGTCAGGGAGAGAGCAACTCCACTGCCTCTCCAACACTGAGACGACAAACACACTATCCCCGCGCAAGCTGAATCAAAAGCGAAGTCACGATATACAAATGCAACTGTGATCGGCGCACATCCAAATCAACCATCAATTGTGGGTAAATGTGGTCATCAACGCTTGTCCAACGGTCCGAAAGCTGAACGAAGCTTACCTTGTTACACCACTACAGCTTCTCTAGGACACCAACTCCAAAGAGAAAAAAATACACGTTTTACGGAGTACCTATTCTACCAAACTCCACTCCGACGAGATCCATCGTATCGAAAATAACCTTCGAAATAAACGACGGGAAAAGCATTCGAGTATCTGAGAATATTTCTCAAGAAAGCACCTCCCAGTGAACCGTGGCAGATCCTCACAGGCATCTTCCCAGTACTCGTCCGAGCACGACTACGAATCCTACGGATCTCGAAACACTCGCGACGCTCAATCAATTCGAGACGCAGTCTGCAACATACATTCCTATGTATTCTTAACCCACGAAGTCGCCCTCAGTTCTTTGATTCTTGCATCGTATCGTCTTTGCATACACACGATCCATACGGTCACGGCCGAATAAGGTAGGATGTCGTTGAATGTTGCCCTTCAATCGGTCGCCTTCTACGTGCTCTCCTGTTCAACATGTTCGAAGATCAGCCACCGCCGGAAGGTGAAGCAACAAGCTAAACGTGAGCGTGCTGAGAAGGCCACTCTGGAAATGGAACAACCGGGTCTGTATCGCCATCCTTCACCATTCTCCACGAATCCGTACTGGACGGAGGAAATCATGCTCGGACCCGGTCCACCGCCAAAGAAAGGGGGCAGTAAATCAGGAAGCTGTCGGGCCTTGAACACAGGCGGCATGGGATCGAGTATCGGATCACGAGGGGATTCCAGCACCGCGGCGGGTAGCTCCCCAACAATGGTCGAAACAAATCCCCGCATCTCCGGTGAGGGCTGGAACATCAAGCGTTATCAACGGGAGGATGAAGAGCTTTGGGGTCACGAGCCGGATAAGCAACACACAGGTCAACGCTTTGTCGATGCCATCGTACGTGCCAGCAGTGCAGTCACTGGATCCCGCCTTCTCAACCGCAGCAAGGTGGACGAGGATGATGAGGACGAGGACACCGGGTCCTACTACATCACCCGTAATCCACCCGTTAACGACCTCCATCCTCCGGTCGTCTCCACCCACACCCACATGGACGCTACCCAGTGGATGCTACAGCCACCACCACCGGCAAAGGTCATGGAGGGCAAGCAGCGTGCCACGCAGACTCGGTCGCGCTCTGATTCCGGCGCCAGCTCGCGGCGCGGAGCAGATGGCATGATTCTCTCTCGACAGATCTCCTCTCGCCTCATGGAGGCCAAACTGGCAAGAGGCGAGAGCCCGTCCAGTGACCTGGCATTCAGGAGTTATACGCCGAACAAACCCAGGACGAGGGATAGCAATGCCCGCACTGCGCACCACTCCTCATCCTCCGACTCTTCGGATGCGGGCGTCGGCGCTCGACGCAAGAAAAGACCACCGCCTATTCTCACTTCCAGCTCTTCCGAATCGCTGGCCACAAACCGCGTTGTGCACAACCGTGTTAAGGACTGCCCCACCAAGGATACTCGCCCCGGGTTGAACACTATCTTGTCGAGCTCCATGGCCGTACCGAAGTCGAAGCGTATGGAGGACGAGATCGATTTGGATGATGGGCTGGTCAGGCAGAGGGAGGATTCTCCCACAAGGATGGAGGGTGGCTTGCTTACCCCGAATAAGAACGCTATGCCGGTTACATTGCGCAGTGTTGAGAGTCCGAGGACAGGAAAGGAGAGGAGGGAGAGCAGAGAGATCAAGGAGAATATGGGGCCTGTATTGGACACGGATCACCCTAGGGGTGGAATGAGGGGCGAGAGATGGAGTATGGATGTGTGACCTGTCTGGCGAAAAGCCTTTTCTTTTCTTTTCTTTCTTTCCCTGTTGTGTTGAAGACTGCGTACGTTGCACCTGGCACGTTTCTAAGCCTGGTCAGCTCCCAATTTTCTTTTGTTGCTTTTCTTTCTTCTCGGGCTTGAGGGCAGGACTTTCTTGCTGGGAGTTTGGAATTCTGGCTGGGTCTGGCTTCCACAGAGTTGGGATTCATGGCGTTTGGTTAGCGGTTTGGGTCGATTTGGTTGGCGGCGCTTCACACTTGAGCCGCGCACATAAGCTTGCGTTTGGGATATGAGACACATCAGAATGGTAGCGTGGTGTTTGGATTGGGCTGTGGAATTATGACTGGCTCTGGAATTTGAGTTTTTTTTGTGTGATTTTTATTGTCTGATTGGAATTGAAATTGTGTTGTGCTTTGTGAGGATTTGGTACTGATTGTGCGAATACTGTAACTAAGGGTCTTGTCTTCACGAGACAATAAGTCGGGCAAGTTTCTCATTGTACGTGTCAATCATGCCACTGAATACACGCTGGCACCTGTTAATGCACTGAACCGTGGTAGGAAGCACATATATCATGTACAAAGCACATCGTATACGCATCTTTCAGCAAACCAGCCAACGACCTCTGTTGCCTATGTGTTACTGCCGCGTGAGGAGATGCTGCTATAGCAGGGAATGCACATATTGGGAGCAATCGTCACCATGCACCAACTCACCAACAGTCTTCTCGCCATGAACACGCATACCTTGCTGAAGAACAAAACAACTCTTTAGACGAAAGACCAACTCATGCCTCAAGAGCTACATCGATGGTATAAAGCACCCTCTCCTTACCACATGCCATCCCGCAAACAAATCCAGACCCTACAATTGGACTACGGTTTCTGTCCTGGCGACGATGCAATGTACGTATTCCATAGCAATATGCACAAGGGGGCATGGCCTTCACCGTTTACATATCCATCATCATAATCATCATCATAATCATCATCATCCTTGCCCCCTTGAATTGCGTAAGTGTAGGCGTTAGCAGCCAACAGTTATCTAGAGCGGGGCTTTGTTCTGTGCTATCATGGCCACGGGCATCACCACCAACACAGATCTCGGCATCATGCACACCCCCGCGTAGGATTCCTGCGTGATGTGAGGAATGTGCGTGAAGTTGGGTGGGAAGGCGATATGAAGTGCGGCTTTCTTTGAAGCCGTTCTTGGTGAGAAAAGGGGATGGTGAGGGGTGGATGGTGGTGTTTATACTAGTTCAAACTGAGAGGGTTAGATTTCGGTTCCGGAACTGGGTTTTTGGGGAAGAATTGTGTGCTTGGATGGTATCGGAGGGCGTGGAAGATCGCCATCCGGCCTGGATTCCTGCCCTATGTCAGAGTCTGTTGAGAATATTTTCCTTGTCTATATATTCTCGAGTTCTATTTTCCCCTCTCTTTCAGCTTCTCACTCCACGCCGTAGTAGATGGACACGGTGACATGGTTGTAGGCTCATCCTATTATGTGCTCAAATGAAGCAGATTTTGGTTACAGAACATAGCATTGTAAAGGGTGAGCAACCAGCCTTCAAACTTCGATGTATACCTCAATTAGTGCAACTATAGTCTTCACCACAAAAGGCTTACATGAATATTTCCTAGAGACAACAAATCCCCTCATCCCTGAGCTTTAAGTTCTAGATCTTTCGCAGGCTTGGTATGTAGTCTCCCCTGGAACCTCAAACGCATCCTCTCCTCCGTAATCCGAAAAGCGTCTGGGAACCAGTCACACAATTGCTTATCCCCTCCCATCATCATATCCACAAGTGCTCTTGCGCACATGAAGCACAATACCATCCCATGCCCCTGAAAGCTCGCACTGATCCACAGTCCCTGTGTAGAAGGAACCGGCCCCACGAATGGGAATCCGTCTGGTGAATAGCCCATGATGCCAGTCCATTCCTTCCTAATACGACCCTCCTCATGGTCTTCGCCCCAAGCATCACCGAAATAGCGCGGCGTCGTGTTGGTGAGATATTCGCTGATTTCGGGATTTAGAGTGGTGTCATCTGTGTTTCCGTACTCGTAGAGGCCTTCTTCAGGTGCTTTGGTGAGCCCACCGCCAATAACAATGTCTCCCTCAAACGTACTTCCTCTTGGCCTCGGAATCATATATTCATAGCCATCTGCATATATGAAAGAATATGTCCTGTTCAAACCTCTTGCAGGCATATTGCGACCCGGTCTATGTGCTGTAATCTGACCCCTCAATGGAACAATGGCATCATGCAACGGGTTGTAGATGCGTCCTGTATATCCATTCGTGGCCAGAACCACCTTATAAGCCTTGATACCTCCTCTTTTAGTCCCCACAACCCATTTTGAGTCGTCAGTGACATTAAAATCCTCAACAGGCGTGTTTGTCTGTAGATTCAATCCCTTCACTAGACACAGCTTGAGGATCCCAATGACTAATTTATATGCACTCAAACTCCCGGCTTCATACTCGATAGCGCCGACAAACGGTTCTCCACAGACATAGAATTTCTTTCTTGCCTGCTCATAACTGTGTAACGTATATTTAGCAGCGCCTTCCAAGTCACTGGGCATAGTTTCTCGCATAAGTTCAATGGCCTTGTGAGCTTGGGTCCATGACGCTTCGTCGTAGATTATGTCCACGGTATTCCCAGAATAGAGGTCACAGTCGATACCGTGTAGTCTGGAAAATTCGTGCACCGCTTTAATATTGTTATATTCCAGGCGAGCAATTCTGATAGCTTCGTGCAAGCCTAGGGCGTCTTTGTTATCGAGGAAACTCCTGTACGAAGCTCCTTTCGTATGGCCACCTATCAACGTCAGCATCACGTTCCTCTCTTAGATTTCCACCGTTGATTCAAAAATCAATTTGGGATCTTGAAAGAGAAGAAAAATTACCGTTACGTCCAGTAGCGCCACTACAAGCCTGTCTCGCCTCCACCATCACAACCTTCAAGTTGGCATCTTTCTCAAGAAGATTGTAAGCAATACAGGCACCAGTAATTCCACTACCGATTATAACCACATCCGCAGAGCTGGGGACTTCTGACGTGGTCCTCAGGTCAGCAATATCAGCGGGTGGATCCTCCCAGTAGCTGGTTGTTGGGCTTGGTCTTGGGAGAGTCACGGGAGTCGAAGCCTGCTTTCGCAAAGCATCTTTATCCATGTTGAAGGCGACAAAACTTGAAACTTTTTGATAAATAGTTTGAAACTTCCAGATCAACAGCAGTAAGTGGCAGGGCTTTAAGTCCCGAGAGGGAGTGTCAACTTATTTGAGCATCCTGGTCGCACGTTGCATCTTGACGATAAGCATCGTGAGTGGGGGAGATATTCGGTTCGGCATTCCTGATCGGGCAAAGCTTAGTGCCCCATGTCTGAGTTGCTGGCGTGACTCTCGACGACATCACTTCATGAATATCTAAGATCACAATGTCACACAACTGTATACTTACAATTCATCAAAAAGATATGTTCTCCACGAGAGCCTCAAAAACCTGTACCATACACAAATACATCTGGTCTCCCAAAGTACACCAGTCAGGTTCACGGGCACATAATCAAATGAAAAGCGAAGATTTCAAGCGGAGAGATGAGTAATCAGATTCCAGGCTAAGTTGTCAAAGCCAACACAATACATATCTGGGAAACCTGCCCGAGCTTCTCCTAAAATGCGGCACAGCCATTAAGCTAAACAGCACAGCAACTATCATCATACATTCATCCTGGCTCTAGTCGCAATGACACGAGCAATCGGTCCTCGGATATACTTAGAGCGATTCTCCTTCTTGACCAGCCTTCTTGGACTTCTTCTTGGGCTGTGGTGCTCCCTCCTTCTTGCAGTGTACGATGAGACGAGTCCATGACTCATCCTTGTCCCATTCGAAGCCAGCGAGGACAGGGTTCTCTAGCTCGTCATCGGCCTGATGATTGTTAGCACAAGTGTCATTCTGTCGAAGATTCTTGTGCTAGATATAAAGATTACATGTGGGGAAGTAATTTACGGGAGGAGTATTAGGATGTCAGTGGAGTGGAGGGTGGAGATTAGGAAAGCAGGCAGAGTCTTGAAAGCACAGTGATGTGCTCACCTTCTTGCGGTATTGCTTGTAGATGGCATCAAGTGCATCCTTGATCGTTACTCCCTTCAGGTTTCTCGCGGTGACCTCTAGGCCGAGGGGGAAGTGAAGATCAATCTTCTTCACAGGTGGGGTTGTCAGCATCAACTTGAGGATCTCCTTGTCTTCGACTGTGGTTGGAGACTTGTTGATTTTCCTGCAACAGACACACGAGTCAGTATTGCATATTCTACATGAGATGTGGTCAAGCTCAAGATGGGTCATGCTCATGTGAATGAAGACCGAAGCAGGCAATAATCAAACAAAGTCGACGTACCAGTTTGTCTTCTGGCTCTCAATTGGGAGCTTAAGCTCAATCTTCTCATGTTCTACACATCGAACGAGTCAGTTGAAGCTTCATGAATACCTGCCACCGTATCCGGTTAGGCTCTATCTGAAGGCAGGGAGGTCAACACACCTAGTTCATTAATGTTGAAAATCCCAGTGGCACTGGAGCTTGTTCTTCTGTGCTTGAACTCCTTTGGTGGTGATGATGACAGTCCATCGATGGCAGAATCGACCTTGGTAAGTGGTGAGGTGGTATCGGCTGACATGGTTGGAATGATGGTATGACTTCTGGAGTGTGATGGTACGACTTCAAAAGCTTCAGTAGTTATCAAGGTGAACAGGTCAATAGCTGTTAAGCTATCAGATGTATCAAGAGGATTGGTTTGATGTGAATTGGCAGTGTGTTTGATTCAGGTACAAGATTCAGGTACGAAAGTTGATGAAAGTGAAAGGAGAAGAGGGAGGGAGAAGAGGAGAGGAGAGGTATATGTTTTGGATGAGGAGATCAGCATACAAAGGCGGGGTGTTTAGAATGGAGCTTCTTGATAGGTTGGAGTGGAGCTATGGCAGGCTCACGCGATCAAACCACGCTATCTTCCATCTTCTTGTAGCAGCGTCGTGCCTTGTAAGCGACCAAGGGAAATCTGGGGTAAATCATTCAAAAACTGCTCAGGACGACCGCTGTAAGTGACGTATGATAAACCTCAGAGATCATAAGGTGTTTGCATGTTCCCCACCGACATCACATCGCAGCAATCAAGTGAACGATCAAAAGAAAGACTGTAAATACTGTGTTTGATGCAAGGCAATTGATGAATGATAGCTTGGATGTCATGATGGGCTAATTGTGTGTTGCACCATTGCGAGGCATTCACTTTGTTCACCAAGCAGAGTCCAATGATAAACGAGGTTTTGATTGGTTGGGTGAAACCTTAAGGCAGTAAGTAGTACAGTAAGTTTGCTCTTACGACAGACCACCTGACCCAACGACCTTCAGACATCCATCGTACCATCTTTTCCCGCAGTACGTAGTAATTCGATGATTCTTCCATACCAAATATCAAATGCCAATTTCCACCGGCATGTCATGTCAAATCAAAGAGAAGTAAACCCCGCAAAAGTAATCCGTGTTGTTTAACGATCAGATATGTCAGCATTTGCCGGTCGCCGATAGATTGAAGTAATCATCCAACGGCAGCAAGCATGACAACAACGAAGGTAAATGCCGCAGCCAGTGGGAACGGTAAGTCACCTTGTTGACTTCTGTCGTTCATTATCTTAGACTGAGTCCTCGCCACTGCCACTGGCACTGGCACCAGTACCATAGCGAGGAGCAGTTCTCAACTTCTCGATGAAATCCTTGTTCCATTGCTTGATGCTTTCAATTCTCTTCTGCTGGCTCTTCACCTGTTCGAACATGTTGTCGATCCACTTGGTGACCTTCTTCTGTTCCTGTGCGCAGACCTCGGTGTCGTGGGCCATCTTTGTGAGGATCGCACCAACCCCAGCTTGCTCAGCAATGTCCTGGCGGATCTGCTCCTCAAGTTGGATCTGGCACGACATATCCCAGTCTTTGGTTACCTGGACCTTGCGTGGAGGGTTGGTTGGAAGAACAATCTCGATTTTGTTGTTCTTCTCGCTGTTGTCATAGACACCAACACTTGCTGCGACTTTGACGGACCAGTCACGGCCGGTGGCATACTTATCATCCTCCTCCATCTGCTTTCTGATGGCATCCAACTCATCCGAAAGCTTGTTGAGGTCTGCAAGTCTAGGCAAGGCTTCGCCCTGTCCATCCTTCTTAGGGTAGCCCAAGGCTTTCTTCTCATCCTCATCGACATCTGGGAGAGGTGGAAGCATGCTGTGATGGTGTCAGTTGAACATGAATATGATTATAGAGCATCATCCGAGACATCAAATGTCCTATACATACTAGTGATGGATCTGGTTGTGAGGAGCAAGGTCAGGGATTGCTTCATAGACTCCGGTGTAGCGCTCCCAGTAGGTTGCTGGATAGTACTCCAGGTTGGATTGTGGGTCTGGCTTCATCTTGGATGGTTGTCAGCTGTTATAAGTATTGTCTGGTAGCCTGTATGCTCTTTTGCGTTCGACAACTAGAGTATCGAGATGTTGTTGTGTGATGAGCTTTGGAGGTTGGAGCGTGAAAAGCCGTCGAGATGTTGGAGATATGAACGAATATATAGTAGAAATTTGGTGCGAAGCGCGTGGGAAATTCCCTTTTAGGCACGAAGGAGACGGAAGTGAACGAAGCACCTCAACTACCAGCGAGTCTTCGTTAAAATTCTTTAAGTGAGTAGACAATGTGTATGAGCCGGGACTACATGAGCTTCTGAAAGTCTACCACATATCATCTATGATACAAAACAGTTCTTCATTCTTGTAATATTATTCAACCATAAATCGAGTAGCATTTTATGATTTGCTACTCCAATGTCTCAATGGAAAAGCGTAAACCAGTAGGCAAGTTGAGAATTCATGCGTTGTTGTATTCCTCTATGTATCTAGGTTGCTAGATAACTCGAATCTAAGAGTGTCCACTGATAGCCTTTGGCTCATACAATTCCTCCAAATACTTGACTTCTTCCTCAGTCAAGGTCTTACCTCTAACATCAATAGCTTCATCCATCCTGTCCACACTACTGAAGCCGATAATGGGGCTGCTTATGTTTCTATTGATCCAAGCTAAAGCAACTTGACTCATCTTCCAACCCTTCTTGTCAGCAAGCTCCTGTACACGCTTGATGATGCTGATATCCGGCTCAACAGTTCCAGTCGTCTCAAACGACTTCTTAGGTGTTTCTCCTTGTTTCTTTTCACCAGCAGAGCGGGTAGTGCTACCAAAGTCTCCAGGTGGACGAGCCAAATGTCCTCGGCACAATGGTGCCCACTGTTATCAAGTTAGATCCAAGGAACCAAGCCCATTCTATGGGAGAACTCACAGGAATAAGACCAACGCCGGTCTCCTGGCAGAATCGGATCATCTCTCTCTCTTCTTCTCTGTACAGCAGGTTGTACTGGTTTTGCATGCTGACAAACTTTGTCCACCCGTTCTTCTCGGCCACAAATTGCATTCGTGCGAACTGAGAAGCCCACATACTCGAAGCACCGATGTACCGTACCTTTCCAGATTTTACAATATCATGGAGTGCCTCCATCGTCTCTTCAATTGGGGTGTTTGGATCAAATCGATGGATCTGGAGGAGATCAATGTAATCGGTATCAAGGCGCTTCAGAGAAGCATTGACAGAAGAGAATATCGCACCGCGCGAAAGCCCTTTGTTATGTTAGAACATCTCCTTAAGAGGATATCTCTCCATTTTCTACTTACCATGCTGATTGACGTAGTCCTTGTTTGGGCTGATCTTGTCCATGTAAAATATGCCTCTAACACTGGGTTCCTCGCCTACTGGGAAGAAGCACTTTGACAACAACACTACCTTGTGGCGAGGAATACTGTACTTCTTGAGAGCCTTTCCAATGATTTCCTCAGAAACTCCGTTCGAGTATACATTGGCAGTATCCCAAGTATTGAGACCTCGATCATAGGCAGCTTTGAGAAGAGGCAATGACTATTACAGCACCAGTATCAGCATTATACTTCCTTCGATGATAGCGGATGGATAACTCTACTTTCTCTTCGTCCATGACCCACGGAGCCCAATCCGTATGCCCAATACTCATAGCACCGAAAACTAGATATATTTCAGCTCTGATTTTTCTAAGCTTTCCAGCGCTGTACACTTACTAGGGATCGACACCTTCAGACCACTTTTGCCCAGATTGACATACTCAGCCTTGGAATTTTCCAAGGACTCGAGGATAGATTTTGGTGGTTCAGACATTTTTCTGACTGTTGGTTGTTGACTGGAGCTGCTGCTTAATGGTTTACAAAGTGTTGAGTGTTGTCCATAAAGAGGGACGCTGTTCTTATAGCTGTCAGAGGCCGACGTTGCCCATGGAATCTGCCGGACTTAACGGTTTTATGAAGTGGGGAACGCATTATGATGCCATCGTTGTTATGCCTCGAATAATACACATTAAGATGCTCACATTCTTACAGAGTGGTAATATGGACTTAAGGGACATAATAAAATATCGGAAAAGAAACTCCTATTCCTCAAGTGAGTTGGATTATTATTTCTGGAAGGATTGTATCTTTTTGAGAGTTTGAATCACTGAAAGATGGTTAGAAATCCAGCATCCTATTTCTGACTTCGCTGACTGTGCTGGCATTAATAATTCGATTTTGACCAGAAGATAAGGTATTCAATCACCAAACTACCTCCGGATGTGGACATTCTTAAGATGAATTCCGCTCCATTCCCTGGCATCAGTATCAGTCAAGGAGTGGAGGGATTGGGAAACAGAGCTCCGTAAGCTTTGCAGAGACGTTCCTCTCTGACTGTCGTTCGCGGCGATAAGATCTCATTTATGAATATATATTTCAGTGAAACCTTGTTCGATACGCAAGGAAATAAAAGGCTGTGGAGTAGGAATATGTTTCTAACATCATCCTAAATCAACTGTACCTTACTTTTCACTGTCTAGTATGTAAGTAGTAAATATGTATCGCCGGAAAGCTTCGCAGTATGCGCGTTGATTACCTATGACTCCATATTCCTGATTTATTGCGGGGAAGAGACGACCCCGCGCCTGTAATGTCTAATACTCACGTGTCTGCTTTCTCATGGCAATATATAAAGACAAAAAATATCCAAGAAATACCTCAACTGTGAGCCATCGGTACATTTAAAATTCTGGTATCAAATCTCATTCCACAAATTGTTTCAAAATGACGAAACTTCCTTTCGAGGTCAGTGAATGATTCCCGTACGCAAACCAATGATTGCAGATACTGAATGTTCCTACACAGCTTCAAAATTCCGAGCTCTTCCATGATAAAGCTTATATCAACGGTGAATGGGTCGAAGCAAAGTCAGGCAAGCGATTCGATATTCACGGTATGCGTTTTAGTCTTTTGTTGCGTTGCGAATACTCACCGAATTCCAGATCCAGGATCTGGCAAAGTATGGGCAACAGCACCAACCTGCGATGCATCGGATGTAGACCTTGCAGTACAAACCTCACATGAAGCCTTCCAGAGCTACAAGAAATTGAATCCCCGCAACCGTGCACAGCTATTATTGAAATGGGATACGCTCATCCGCGAGAACAAAGAGGACTTGGCCAAAATTGTGACTTATGAGACCGGGAAACCGTTTGCTGAGTCGAGAGCAGAAATTGATTATGCTACTGGCTTTACATGGTGGTTTGCGGGGGAAGCGGAGAGAATCCAGGGCACCGTTAGCATTCCTGCACTTGGAGGACGGAGGCTCATTACAATCAAGCAGCCAATTGGGGTTGCTGCTGCCTTAGTTCCATGGAATTTCCCCATTGCGTAAGTTTTTTGGCCTTTCTATTTGCTATTTTGTGAGAACTGATGAACCTAGAATGATTCTGAGAAAGGCTTCAGCAGCTTTTGCCGCGGGTTGCACGATGATCTGCAAACCCTCACCCGAGTCACCACTCTCTGTTTTAGCTCTGGCTCATCTGGCTGAGAAAGCAGGATTTCCAAAAGGGGTCTTGAACGTCTTGACGACAGATCTGGATACCACTCCTGCCCTTAGTGAGGCACTTTGTAAGCATCCCAAAGTCAAGAAGGTCACCTTTACTGGTTCGACTCGAGTTGGAAAACTAGTGGCCAGACATTGCTCAGATGGCCTGAAGAAAGTCACTCTGGAACTTGGCGGAAATTGTCCTTTCCTGGTCTTCGATGACGCAGACCTCAATCAGTGTCTAGACCAGCTCATGCTCCTCAAATTCCGCCATGCAGGTCAGGCCTGCATAACGGCAAATCGGGTGTATGTTCAAGAGGGCATATATCAAGAATTTTCCAAAATGCTCCTCGAACGTACGAAGAAGCTCGTTGTTGGTCATGGATCAGATAAATCGACAACTATGGGCCCAGTAACCACTCCACGGGGAGTTGACAAAGCAGTTTTGCAAGTCGAAGATGCAAAGAAACACGGTGGACAAATTCTTGTGGGGGGAGGAGCCGTGAAGGGAAAAGGAGGATATTTCTTCGAACCGACAATCATCTCTGATGCGAACAAGAACATGCTGATCACAAGAGAAGAAACGTTCGCACCAATCCTTGCATTGTATTCTTTCAAGACAGAGGAAGAGGCTGTTTCTATGGCGAACGACACGAGCGTGAGTACTTCGAGGGTTGAAATGGAGAAAATATGCTAATTTAAGAGAAATAGATGGGACTTGCTTCATATTTCTTTACCAAAAACATTGACCGTGTTTGGAGGTTGATGGAAAATCTTGAAGCAGGAATGATTGGCATGAACACGGGTGAGCACCCATACGTAGATTTGCAAGGGACAAGTCCGCTAATATGTTGCTAGGAAACTCCTCAGCCGCAGAATCTCCATTCGGCGGTATCAAGGAGTCGGGTTATGGTAAGGAGTCTGGTAAAGATGTTGCGGTGGCAGAATATCTGATCACAAAAACCATTACCATGACACTTGATGGTCATTTCTAGGAGGTCATACCACTGGATGTTGAATATGGGGTCATCTTGTCATTCACTAATTTCCTCGCTTCGATGACGATTGACATTTAATAGCTGTACCTCGTATCATTTCTCCAATATAGGTAACATGCCACAGACGTCAAGAACAAATCAATCATGGGGAATATTGACCTGCGATGCTTCATTGAGAGACTACCTAAGTACACTACACGCCCCTACTGTGCGCGATGCTGTAGATCTTTATTGTCCGATCGGTGCGGAAAGGAGGTTTTTGATGACGAAGGCTCTACTTGGCACTCTAAGCACAGCACAGAACCTAGGGAACAACAATTGTGGCGTGGTAGAGCATAAGCTTGGAACACTAGGAGCATATACTATTCCTGAGTAAGTCGTCAGATTGTAGCGGAATTGTATTAAGACTTGGCACCAAACCCCCCAAGGGCGTGAAAAGAGGGATCAGCAAGATGGATGTCGATACATGGCATAGGTCATTTCTTCAATCTCAATTTGGAAAGTCGGCCTCTCCAGCCACCAGGCTTGTGGAGCTGAGGAGCGGTTCGGGTGGAAAGATGAAATGGTAGATGTGGATTCACCGGTTGGTGATGTGGAGGCGCCTTATCCGCTTATGAACGGGTAGGTCGATCCCTCGCATAAGCTTATTTTTGGCGCCACCTCATCACAGACATCAAGCTGTTGTCCGCCCTGCCCGCAGTCGGTGCATGCTGTCATGCTCGTTGCCATAAGTGATGCCCTTTTCTGAATTCACCTGTGCAGCAGTGAGAGAGCAGAGTTCCGCTCGTGGTTCCTGGTCATGTCGGCATCTGATGGGGTACCGAGCTGCTTTTCTTTAACTACGTAGTACAGTCTGCCGATTTCTTGCACGGACAAAGTTTTGAACAGTGTTTGAAGATCAATTTGCTAGTCAATCCATAATGCCCCGCCAGCTCGACAACGTCTCGTCGTGGATACTGCCAATACCACTGGGAAAGGGAGAAGCCATTGATTTGATTATGGATCGTTTTCATTGGTTAGTCGCCCCACCTTCGTTCTATTCATGCTTAGCCTAACCAGACTACAGAATCTGTGGATCTGTACTACGTTATTGCTCGGTACTGTTTGTAGCGATCGGGAATAACGTCAATGGCTACAGAATCGGAGGAAATTCTCCTCGCTTTCATCCATGGTAATGGATTGTCGTTGGGCCCCTAGAGTGGGCTAAGTTTACAAAGTCGAGGGAGGAAAGACAGTTGTTGCTGGACAATCCCTTGAGGAGATGGCCGCTTCTGTTCCCTCACGCTGTATTACCCGACCCTATTTTGAAGCTTACGTATTTGCTTGCTCTCTTTCCAAGCCTCTCCTAAGGATGCATTGCAGATCTTCGTCGTCATTCTTTTACGAAGTGGAATGGCATGATTTGGGGGACAAAGCCATGTAAGCTGAATCACATATCAATATCCGTGATCCTCCCTTGAAACGGCTATATCTGATTTACTCACTACTTCAACTCACATTTCCCATATTCCCCTTTACTTGAACCAACGATCCACGATGAAGCTTTCTTTGTGCCTGGGGGCACTCGCCTTTACTATTACTCAAGTGGCCGCATTTCCAGCCATCCAACAAGAGGCTCTGGCCGCTGCTATAGAACGAGACTTGAAGAAATACTCTGCAGATCCTGATGCAGCAGCAAACGATGACAATCTTGTTGCAAAGCTACTTCGTGAGAAGGAGAGACGCAGGAAAAGGCAAGTGACCTTCGACCCTGTCGCTCAGTATGTCGAAACCGACGGTGCACATGCGTTCGTGCCACCAAATCTGGCAGCCGGTGATCAACGTGGTCCATGTCCAGGTCTGAACGCCTTGGCCAATCATAACTACCTTCCCCACAATGGTGTCGCAACTATAGGACAGTTTATTGATGCCGTTGATACGGGTAAGAGCCCTTTGATAACTTATGGACCTTTGCTGATTTAAATAGCATACGGTATGGCTGTTGATCTTGGAACATTCCTTGCTGTTTATGGTACTGTCTTCGATGGAAACCCACTCTCTCTTACCCCTGGTTATTCTATCGGAGGAGCAACATCAGCAAACCAGAACATCCTCGGAAATCTTTTGGGCCTCACTGGCCAGCCTCAGGGATTGTCCGGCTCCCATAACAAATATGAATCAGATGTCTCGCCAACCCGTGGTGACCAATATGTCTAGTAAGCTTTCGTGAACAGGAAAGAGATAGATTAGAGCACAAAAGCTAACGTAATCCAGCGGTAACTCCTACGAAGTGCAAGTCCCTCGGTTTACGCAATACTACGAGGAACTCGTTGAAGGTGTCAGCGCTGACGATCAATATGACGCCCTCTCAGACTTTCACTCAGCACGCTTTGAAGAGTCTGTCAGCACTAATCCATACTTCTTTTACTCGCCCTTCGCCGGTGTGCTTGTATCGCCAGCTGGATATTCATTCCCGGCTCGAATGATGGCCAACAAATCTGAGGAGTTTCCAGAAGGTTCTCTTGACAAGGAAACTTTCAAGGGTTTCTTCGCCATTAGCGGTGACTACCCCAACTTCAGTTACGATCACGGTCACGAACGTATGCCGGAAAACTTCTACAAGCGTGCCATTGGCGATGAGTACACTATCGCAGGCTTCCTTCTCGACGTATTGAACCACGCTATCAAGGACCCCCGCTTGCTTTCTGTTGGTGGAAACACGGGTACAACAAACAGTTTTACTCCAGTCGATATTGGATCTCTCACCAATGGTGCTTTCGATGCCGCTACCCTCCTCGAAGGAAACAACCTCGAGTGCTTCATCTTCCAGAGTATTCAGGCTGCTGGCCCTGATGTTACTGCGAACCCAATCAATGCTGCTGGCGCACCACTCAGCAACACTATTGTGAATATGATCGCTGGCCTTGGATGCCCTCAACTCCAGGCGATCAATCAAGCCATATATGATGATTATCCCGGAGCTGTGCAGTCACCCCCTGTATAAAGCCGCATGGAACAAAGGTGGACGGTTGTGTACGAATAGTCTTTAGTCCTGCTATCTGTAATTTTCAGGCGGGATTCGTTTAATGGGGCTGAAAAAGATTTCATGATCGTTTGTATTTGTACTGTTTAATGACTACAGAGTACCCTATAAAATATGGGTTTATGCAATAGTCCCACTGTGACCAGAAAACTCTGAATATGATTATTAAACGATATATATGAAAGACTCCAGCACTACCAGAAGCGGGTTTTATGACCCAGCTAGTTATTGCAAACAAAAATGTTGTTATCCTTCTCTTCATTGCCTTTATAATTGTCTTGGTCAGGTAACATAAATACCTTTGTTATCATTATGCAACTATTTTAGAAATCTCAACAATTTCGAATTTGTCTGAAAGTAAAGCATTTCAAACTATCAAATGTACTTACTATATGCAACTCTTCTTTGATGTTGATTTTTTGAACAATATAAGATATCTTTCACAAAGCTATCAACCGACTGTTTTCTCTTTGTGTAAATTTCACTTCATCAAGGAGACCTGTCTAAGGTAACATTGGCCTGTCTATTTTTATAACTATACATCTCAGTAAATTCTTTAAACGATTACTCCATCCAGGTACTGTATTGGTGTATGCCACCATTTTATTCCCACCTCCCAACCTACAGCCCATAGAACTTATATCAAAGCGACAATAACTGTAAATCAGAGCTAAAGGATAGATTATACTTGTCCACCTCTGAATATTCTCATCCTACTGTGGGTGACCTTCTTGAACGTGGTAGATGTAAAGTGTACCAAAAACTAACTCTATGAGCACTTCACGTCACTATGCGCATGTATAAAACGCCTGCGGTCTTCCTCCTGCCATTTCTTTAAGCAAACTAATTCAGCTGCACAACAAGCTCATATGTATATGTATGTATACATTGTCTATATTAATATGCATGTTGACTGTACAATGATGATTGATGATGACAAGATATATGACGATAGCACGATGCATGACGATAAACGTAGTGATTGACCATAGGAACATAAAAGAAGGCGAGTGTTAATATAAATAATAATGGCGAGATACATATTATGATGACAGGGGTAGGTAGTGATGACGATTCATTTGTCCATTTTAAACAGCAGAGAATGTTATATCGACCTTTGAGGGAAGTGAGTGCATACAGTCTACAACCGGTGTCGATAGGTGTTCTATAAAAGTAGCAAAAATAAACATCATTTGCTATCAAGTCATCCATCCATAAATCTAATCTCATCCCTCGAACTTAAATCCCAGCAGCCTGATAAAACGCAGCGACACCAGCTCTAAATCCTTGCTCCCACTCCCAAACAAACTCACCCCGCTGCCCACTCTCAAGCAACCTCTTCTTAGCCCAGACATCCAAACACCCTATCTTATCACCACCATCTCCACCAAGTCCCTGCCCCCTCATCCCGAAGAAAGTCATGGCATCCGAGAAGCCGACCTCCCAGCCATCCCTATACCGGCCATGTTGAAACTCCTTTCCAGGCGCCGTATGATTCCAATAACCCTCATGGCCGTTGAACGCGGCTTCAGACAGCCCCTGCCGCTGCCCATTGGCACCATCAATCCGTCTCTGCACATCATCTCTGGCCAAGCACAGATTGGCTGGTGGGGTGATAGCTCCCTTCTTCACCTGCTGCACAAATCCCCATTCTCCACCATCCATCCAATCCATCTTCAATGTCCAGAAGTAACTCCCGCTGGCCCGCTCCTGCCAGCGTCGAGACTGTGCCTGCCCAAACTGTGACACATACCCATCCTTCTCGTGACCCGGGACGCGTCCCCACGTGCGGCCGTCCAACACGCATGAATACTCGCCCACAATCACACAAGCCTCTCCCCGATCACAGACCGCGCCATCCTTCCCGTCCAGCTGTCCCAGCTCACCAGGAATCTGCGCAACGATTTCGCCCGGTGCACGCGAGCGGTCTTTCTCGTCAAAGGTGTAGTATTTATGGGTATCGATGATCACGGGGTTGCTGGGGCCGCCTCGCAGGACATGCCTCGAGTTCGTCCACTCAATGCACTTTTTCAAATCCCATGCGTCGGAGATATACACCGGGATGTTCTGGTCAACACGTGCAATTGCGTCGATGGCGCTCTCATACCAAGAATACATGCCCTTTGAACCCCACGCCGCCTCATTCACAAGCTGGATCCCCAGCACGCCGTCCATGGACAGTGACTCATGTGCCATGAATGTCGCACACCGCACACCGAGCTCTTGGTTGTGTCTGTGGTTCCAGAAATCCGCAGAGCCCGTCGAACTGCCCGAATGGGCATCCTTGTTCGCACCGCCCGGCAAAGCATGCAAATCGAGGAGAACACCGATACCGGCTCCGCGGCAGCGTGCCACGAGCTCTTTTACCGCAGGCCAGGCCCCATCATATACGCCTGCCTCTGCTGCAGTTTGGAAGGGCGTGCCGTGGGTGAATTCGCGGCCCAGCGTGAAATAGCCCACTGGTAGGCGGATGCTCGTGCACTTCGCGTCGTGGACGAGCCAGTGAAGATCGGAATCTGAGAGGGCATTGCGCCAGTGGGCTTCCCACTTGCTTCGGGTTGCTTCGGGCCCTGCGGATTGCAGGGAGGCGTTGATGGCGTCTAGTTCGGAGCCACCTTTGCTGTTGGGAGGGAACATGCTGCCATGAAGCCACTTTTCAAGCACAAAGATTGAGCCTAGGTTCGTGCCATGATGGTAGCGATAGCGGAGGACATCTGTTGGGGTCGGAGGTTGGATACGAGATTCTTGGTCGTGTGAGGGGAGTGGTTGTTGATGATGGGATGGAGATGGGCCGGATGAGGAGGAGCTTGGGAAGGAGTCACTGTGCTCGGAGATCTTGGATTTCGCTTTGTCGAGGAATTTCTTCATTTTGAAGATATGATGGTAAGCTTGTTATACTCCTGAGATGAAGTTGTGCTGTGACTGTTATTATCGTAGTTTGGATGCGGGGTTTATCGATAATGAACGATCATGATAATTACGTACCTGGTGAGGAATCAATCGACAATTGAGTGCAATCAGCAATAATTGTAAGTAGGGACACCTTGGTTTATTTGATTTTGACTGTGTATTTCTGAGGGAAAACTTGAGCTTAAGCATGAGATTGATTGCCAAAGTCTTGCTTACATACCTATGTTTTTAGGTGGAGTCACTCACTCGTGTTGTTGTTTGGATTTCCCAAACAGGTTTCTGCAGGCGGTGAGGAGAGGTGCGTCATGGCTGTAGGATGATGAAGCTTCACATCTCAGTCTCAACAAATCTTTGTCTGATTGAAGAAACTTTCTGGGGTTTGTGAGGCATTACATCTGCGGACCTCCCATACGGTAGATATATGAAGATCGGTTATGATGGTATCTTACAGGGCAATACATTGGACGAATTACGTGGAGGAATGGATTGATTGAGAACTTAAGGTCCCTTGTTATGTTGTTTCGTTATCGATACGATATGGCTCAGGCGGGGGTCATGCCCTTGGCATTACCTGAGAGAGTCGAGGAGAGTATGTAGATAGTCACGTGATTCCATCAACCATAAGGAGCAATAACTTTGTATGTACATGCGTACAAGCTGAGCTTTATCTACGTATCTTCACTCTTGCATTGTTATTGTCTTCATGCCAAGCCCAAATTCACTCATATCCAATTTCAAGACACTCGACTCCTACCCACTCTTCCAGACACGAGGGCTTTTGAAGTGAATGCATAGACTCCCAGCCTTTTCAGGTTCCTGATCGCCAGATATCCTTATCATCGGTGGCTGTCTGTAAGAAGTAGGTAAGTATTGCCTCGCCAGTCAACCGAGTGAGCATAAGGGGTTGAGGTAGCAGTTGTGGACGTAATCACCAACAAGAGTCATAATAGATAATAGATAACGGATACCTAATACAGTGGTGCTGCAAAAGTTTGAATTAATTTGCCAAAAACCACAAAAAGTCCTAATCTTATTTGGATTATTACTTTGTATTCTAGGCTATTAAATTGATAAAAAAGAGCTTAATGTAATCCTTTTAGGTAGAAGATTATTATATATAATATTTCTAGAAAAAAGACTTGGTTTATTATAATTCTAGAAGTCTTCTTATACTATCTAAAGAATATAAATAATTCTTGAAGTAGTGTTGTCAATTTTTACTAATATAAAATAAGACTTAATTTTCACCTCTAATTTAAATAATTCAAACTTTTCCCGAGGGACTATAGGAATGCCCACCTATATGCAGTGAATAGTAAACTGAAATCAGTGGGATAAAATACAAATAATGCAATGGATATAAACAATCAGAGCCCCTTTTTTTCAACAACCTTTCTCCTGTCATACGTGCTATGAAGCCACTTGTTTTTCTTGTTCTGTTTTATCCATTTATAACACCTCAACTGCATTCTCTTCCTTGACTAACCTCATACTCTAACTCCAGTGTTCTAGTATTATTTCATTTTTTATCCTTCATCCTTCATCCTTCATCCTTCACCCCTCATCTCTCATCCCTCACATGCATCCTAGCCAGGCACGTTGTTAATTCTTGGGCATTATTGGTTAAAAGTTGCTCAACCAATAGTAAGACTTTGAAGTGTCGCGTGCTTCATCGCACTCTTCTCACCATTCACGCGGCATGCCCATGCGCACACTTCAAGCAACGGCAAAGAGACTAGAGTTGTCGGTCGAAATGAAGAAAGGTAAGAGTAAGAGTGGAGGGCCTTTTGAACATGTGAGTAAGAGTTGAAGGAGAAAGAAAGAACGTGTGAGCGTGTGTGAGTGTGCAATAAAGAGTCGCGTTCGCGCTCAACTGGGTGATGATTGCTACATTATTGTCATCGTCATCATCATCATCAACATCAACATAAAAAAAACAAACCCAAAATACAACGCTGGAGGCACAAGCACGCACATACAAACATGCTATCTATATCTTGACCACAACAACTGACTCGCTCACTCACTTCCCAATTCTTCTCGTCACATCCTCACATTCTTCACTTTTCAACGACTGCAAATATTGTCTTTGACAGTCTTTCCACAATTATTATCACCCTACCCCAATCTACCTTCTCTTATATGTTGTGCCTCTTTCTAGGTTACTCGTCCTCGACTATCTTCATCTAGATTTATTGGATCTCAGAGTCATACCCTCACCCAGTTTTATAATAACTCATTTTCGAGAGAGTTCGAGGGAAACGACTCCGCATCCATCGCCAACTTGCGCTATTTATCATCCAGATCCCAGAAATAATCCCTCACATTCAAGACCAAGAGTAACACGAACTCCAGAAGCACAAACGGCAGCGCACGCGACCACCTATCCAAGCGACTTATCACAATCCCTCAATTGTTTCATCAATCCCTCAAAAAGGCCTCATCATGCCTCGCCCTAGACTGCCACCAACTCCCGCCTCATCTACCGACATCAGAGGCCAAGAGAGTATTGAGAGCACTCTTCAAATGTCCTTCGAACTTCCTCCTCCAGCCATATCAAGTATGGGAAATCCAAAACCGTCGTCGTTATCCGCAAAATCATTGTCTGCCTCCTCATATCACCCCAATTCTCCCCCTTCATCCACTATGGGTGTCGTTGAAAGTCTGTCATCCAAATACAAGCCTGCCGCTTCAGCGTCCTCAAAGGAAAAGGAGATGCAGAACTTCGCACTCCCGCCGCCTCCAATGCGGAGTAGGAAGATCATACAGATGAAACCGAACGAGGAGACTTCGATTGCCATAAGAGCACTGGCTGGGAAGAAGGGCGAAAATGGGGCCAAGAAGAAACAGCCTAGCAGTACGAGTGTAGCGGGCAGAAAGATCGCCCGGAAGACAGCACATAGCCTGATAGAGAGGCGACGACGTTCGAAAATGAATGAGGAGTTTGGCGTATTGAAGGACATGATTCCCGCATGTACGGGGGAGATGCACAAGCTGGCTATCCTGCAGGTAAGTAGTTACTGTCCCGTTGTGTTAACATCTTACCTCTATAACCTAAGATGCACCATCTCGTTTGCACAGTTGTGGAGTCACGGTTTCTGATATCTCACAGGCATCAATAGATTACGTCCGCTATCTTGAAGATTGCATCACCCAGCTCAAAGCCCAAAACACCTTCACCACAACTCTAACAACCTGCGCTCCACCCCCCATAGCCCGTTCCTCATCCTACACCGACTCGCCCCCCAGCAGTCCCGATCCTGAAAGTGATACGCCCATGGCTGACCCCGTCGACCTGGAACCCATCTCTCCAACGGCAATTTCACCCACCTCCTATCCCGTCCTGTATTCTTCCCAGCCACAGCCTCATTCCCACAAGATATCCACGTATCCACAACTGCAGCCTCAAAACCAAGCTCAGACATACTGTTACCCCACACACTCCCCCGCTCTCTACCCGCAAGACCGCCACTCCCCAAAAGGAACATATCACCCAACTTCCTCCCCAGCCCTCCTACCTCAAGATTCTTGCCATCGCACGAACTCCTACTCTTCATACACCCCCTCTGCTCGTCACTACAGCTTCAGCACCACGGCCAGCACAACAACGAGTCCGAGTTTTGGGAGTTTGAATTCGAGAGGTTGTGTTGGGTACGGGAGTAGTGCAAGTACTGCGGGAAGTGCGTTGACGAGTCCAGTGCTAGGGCCATTAAAATCTTTGAGCGATGCGAAGGCTGAAGAGGAATTGGACCGGGAGGCAACAGTGGCATTGTTACTGCTTGGTTCTGGGAGGGGTGTTGAACGGGCCGAGAGGATGAGGGAGCAGAGGGGGAGAGGGATGAGTGTCAGAGATTTGTTGGATTGAGGGAGTTGGGTTGGATGATAGACTTGAGCGGTGTAAAGTGATTGAATTTCGCGCGAATGGGGTTCTATGGATATGGAGAAGGTTTTATGGACATTGGATTAGAACCATGGTAAACATTTTCTTGGTTTCTGTACTTTGCTTGAAGACACCTTAAAGAGAATTGTTCCCCTCTTGCTTGTTATAACTTATTCTAAGAAACTCTCTAGGGGATCTTTCAGAGAAACTAATATGCTCTGGGGGGGGGTTACAGTATTTATAGAGGCTGTGTGTAAGTTATACAAGTATAAATACCTTGCAATATTTCGCATATCTGGAATACAGCCCTACAGGTTGGTAAGGGGGCTTGGTCTCTTACTACTCTGGATAACAAAGTAACCGTAACTTCCAGTATGAATTCAAATCTTAGTACCGTAGAAAGTGATGGTGAGTAGAAAAGAACAATTTCCCCGTGTTTTCAGTAGACATGACTTGCTTGTATGATGATTGATCCACAAGTCTACTTGAAGACTTTAAGGAAAATGTGTGTCAAAGAATAGTTTGAGTGCCGAGTATCGAATTAGATTATAATAGGGGGAGAACATAGATGTTTGCAAGAGAGCTATCTATCCAGATAATGAATAGTCCCGGGCAATCTTGTGGGAACCACTTGAATTTGAATATGTATTGTTTTTATTACTTGTTCTCAAAAACGAATTAACACTTCTTCTAACATGTGAGAGTGAGTCTTTGGCCCAAAGTAGTGCAGTTTACGAACGACGACGAAGTCAATCATTTCAGAGCTGTGAAGGTTATGTCCTAAGTATACTGAATTGCAGAATGACATCCTCGCCATTGTACTTTAGTTCATCACTATCCCCTTCTCGCCACCCTTCAATATGCTCTCGTCGATTTTCCGGTATATCTCGTGCAGTGTGAGTCATGCTCCACACACCTCTCGAGCCAACATCTCATGGCTTCATGTAACCGTTCCTTCAAATTTCTCAGAGTAGTTGAGAAGCCACCTGGTCCTTTACACATGCTTGGTATAAGAATAGGTTACAGGTCCTACTGGATAAAATAAGGTGCTATGGCTGACCGAATAATCAATATCAATAGGGGCAGTACGTTGTCTAATATTAGTAGAAGGGGCATCGAAGTAGTTCTGGAAGATGGTGATAATTAGAGGGCTTACTTGCTTCATCTGTACCAAAGTCCTGTTCTTCTAAACTGGAATCATTGTTTCTGAGATATATGTTTCATCTCTTGGAAGTAACGAGGGGAAGGTTCTGTCCTATACAATTATTCAAACAGCTATATGAGCTGGTAGAGCTTAAGTGTATGGATTATTCCCAGCGGTACACATCCTCTGCGTCATACTATATCTTGCCATCGTTCAGAGTGATCGTTTTGTTTCGCATAGACGATCTCTTCATTTCTTCTTAAAGCCATAGGAACCATATTCGTAGCAATGCGAGTGTTCCAACCAAGGCATAACTTGATAATGGGCGCAGGAGTAGGAGGGCTTCTCGAGGATTGAACTAGATTCAGGGGAATCTGAGAGCATCCTGTTGCAGAAAAGATGAAAGATTATTGCACAGAAGCTTCGACGATACTAAAGTGAGCATCAACTTGATCATCTTCGGTGAGTATTCTTACTCGCAGGTATCATTACTGTCCCTATATAGCCATCGTCTCATTTGCAACACAGAAACAGATCTCGTTCGAGATAGCCTTTGAGAGTAGTATTTGCTTACAAAACTCCCCCTCGTCGTTGTATAATGATTCGCTGTTGAGTGCAAAACCTAATCCAGATTTGAATAGCCAGTCAACTTCTTGCCACAGCATTTTCCATCCAGATGAATTCTTATAAAGCTTCTTATGTATGGCTGCTATCAAGGCATGAACTCTTGGTCATGAAGAGGAATATAACTTGTCTTTGGAGAATGAGTGACAGAAGAATAGGGGGATCGAAGCCTAGGTATAAATCGGTAATTGAGAGCGGATTCAAGTAATATCATTTTCATTCTTTTGGAATTTTCTTGCTCGTTTCAATCTTGTGCTCATGAAGAAGCACAATTTAAATATATCGTCGTCGTACTCCTGATGAGTTTTATTCATCAAGCGTCTATCACATCAGACAATCGTAACGCTTCAAGAATTACGAATATCTACATTGCACACAGACGTACTATCAATGGGACATGATTATAGAGAATGTGGTCTAAGAATTCTATGCTCGAAAGCCCGACAACGCCCTTGGCTCAAGAGCTTTCACGTCTCCAGCTCTTCTCATAGAGCAGCTCAACCATACATACCTTCACACTCTGGTCCTCAACTTGAAAAAGTCCCCACAAGATACGAACCAGATCAAGAGCATGCCAATCTCACCCCGGACAACAAGAAACCCAAGACCTCACAACAAGCAACAACATCGCTCCCAGCCGCTCCCATCGAGACAAACACCCACCCCTCAACACCTCACCAACAACAGATCCCAAGCCCCATGATCCGCAGCCACGCAGGCACGAGAATCCAAACCCAATGCGGACATCTGCCCCTCCCATGCCCACCATCCGCGCAGCACTAATCGCACCCGAGAAGGCATCCCATCCGGCTGCAAGGCGGCATGGAGGACGGAGCAAGCAGCGCGTCCACGAGGCAGAGGGAACAGCAAAGCAAAGAGATGCACTGATGTGCTGGAAAAAGCAATGTGAGGGAGGGGTTTGGTTTTGCTACGTTTGGACCGAGGGGATGGCCGCTCGCGACGACGGCGTCGCCGAAGCTTGAGTGCGGGACCTATGGGGGGAGGAGAGGAGGGAGGGAGAGCGAAGAGAGGGGCAGACGTTTTGGGGCTGAGATTGGGATTATTGATGATGGGTGAGGTGGATTGGCAGGAGGATCTTGATGGCTGAGGGCGGACTTGTGAGACGGGTAGCGGGAGTTGAGAAGAGGGGTTGTTGATGTTGATTTCGGTGTGGATTGGATTCGTGGACTTGATTGGGTACCGTATGTGTGTATTTCTCGAAGAAGAAGCAAAAGGGAAGCGTCCCGATGATGATTGTGCTACGTGCCGTGGAGGCCGTACTGTACGATGACCGATTGCAGCATCGTGAGTCGCGTGGAGTTGTAGTCGTGCTCAACATTGCTTGTATCCATACTGCCGCTTGTATGTACAGCATAGTACAGTATGTATTGGCTTCTGCACCACCTACAACATCTGTCAATTGATTTTCACTCTACAAACTACTCTTTTTATCTGTAACATCACTATCTACAACTTTAACGAACAAGTACCTCACTTATTCTACCAGAATCACCGAGCATCAGCCCTATGCCATCGATATGACTCAAAACTTCGTCGGGTTAACTCTTCACGTAAGTAGCACAATGGCACTTAAAAAGCCACAGCTGAACATATTACAACACTCGCGTCTTCAAGTACAATGCAACGTATCATTGTCAATAAAATCACTCCACAATGAACAGGCAGCGAAAAGCTGTATACTACAGTTTCAAAAGTGTCATAATGAAGTGGAATAAAGTACTATGGACACTTTTTCCGAGTGAGTGTAGGCATTAAGCAATATACATATTTTGTTGTTCGCTTTTTTATCATCTTTAATTCGGCGCACGGAAGCCGGAGAATGAATCTAGACTTCAACTTCAGACAGATATATGGGTATGCTACTTGATAAAAGTAAGACTCGGCCCTTTTTTGCTTTCCCTTTTCTGGTTTTGTTTTGTTTTTGTTTTTTTCAGCAAGGCGTACTATTCGGGCCGTATGGCTTCAGTTTGGAGAATCATCACTGAACATACGAGTAGGACTTTAGCATCTTCCACACAGAAAAGCCATTACCGGAAAGATTGCACGTCATAGCTTGCAGCTTGCAGCATGTATCAGATATTTCGAAGTAGATACCCAAGCTTCATCCAACAAAGGCCCAATTCTCAGCCATGTCTTGATTATCATGGCCTACCTATCTCTATCATCAAGTAGTCGAGTACTCGAAACAGCCTCCGGCATGATCTCTGAAAAGCCACTTGAAGATAAATGGGTATTCAGCAGAGTCCTACCATTTACATAGTAGACGTCTTGAAAGCTGTTCGGATCGGAAACAGTTGCATCCCGAAAGTCTGTACTATATCTATGCTCTGTATGTTCATGGGCTCGCAGACTTGGGGCCGTCGCGGACGTCATATAAATGAAGCGGCACATCAGGATGAGAGCGCCTAGAGCTGTGAAGAGAAGGTTGGCGGATTGGTATCGATAGCAAACCTTATTAATCTATTACCTTGCGCCATTCCAGTATCCGCATTGTCCATATCGTGCCATAATCATGGCCATGTCCCACAACACAAGGTATCCAGAGCTCTATCCATCAACAGCTTCAGCCCTTCGGAATTGGGTAGCAAGCCCCCAGTGACAGCAAGTATCAGCTCGACCCTGGCGCCATGGCCCGCAAATGCAACCCTTCGACCTCCCAACAAACGCCTCGTATCCATTTCGTCGCTGAATAGATGCAGAGGGTGAGTCCACTACGTATGTCGTGTCCACACATGCTCTTCAGGCACAGGCACAGGCACAAGCTCCAGCACAAGCACAAGCACAAGCACCAGCAGCTAGGCCTACCCATGTGTGCAAGTCCAGCCCCCCACTATCCCCTTCCACCTCCGTAAACGCCGCGGTGCGCAGTGGACACGTCGTGGCCATGAGAGGTGGTCTGCCTACGGTACGCCAAACGTGCGCCTATCTGCCTGTATCTGTATCTGTGCCGAGAGCGTGGAGAGCGCCGCAGAGCCGGCCTGGCCAATCAAAGCAATCGAATAAATTGACTGAGAGTGGCAGATATCAGGCCGTGTGAAGATGTGCTTGAGTTTCGGCGTTTTCGTTGGGGATGCTGTTGTCTCGTAGAGTAGAGGTAGAATAAGTAGAATAGCTCAGATAGAGAGTATGATGGGATATCTTGAAGAGCTTGGAGAGCTTTAGGTAGAATAGCCTTAGGGAGAGCGTGCACGCACACCAGTAGCCAAGATTCAATGCCGTGCTCTAGCATTAGCACTCAGGTAGGTACTTACAGATATACACATTCATATCCACATCCATATCCAGCCAGAGTCGGGACATACCCAGCATCATCTTGAGAGTCCGGCATTCATATCGTATTCACATGAGAGCAGTATTCAAGTATTCAGCTCCACCTCACCCTATAATGCAACAATTCTATCGCCATATACAGCGCCGTGCACCTACCTCTGCAACGCCGACGTGCCGTACGGCACCTTTTCCACGCCATGCTGTCCAGAGCACGGCAAAACACCAGAGCAGCAATCGCGCCATCGCAGCGCTCCGAAAGTCAGAGGGCGTTGACGCTGGAAGACGACCCCTCCGCATTGGTGGGTTCGCTACACATATGGGTACGGGTAGAACAAGTGAATACTTAGAATACAGTCACAAGTGCTGGTTAAGGCTGTCTATCGGCTACATGTTGCGGGGAGCTTGGGGGGACATAGAGGACGGTGTGATAGCCGCTGCTTTCCATGAGCCATGAGATGAAGCATTCGTAGTGTGGAGTACGATACCAACAGTCGGCCAGTATCTCAGTCTGGTGGTCATATGATTCTGGGTGTTTCAAGGAGCAATTGAACTGTCGATCACCTGATATACAAGCCCCATTTGTCCACCACCGTCCGTTCAAGCCTCCATGAAGAATCGAATGGAAGCAATCCCAAGGTAGAGAATGGAGATGTGATAGGATGCATTGTCCACAGACACGAAGTCTTCTCAAAAGCCGCCTCTTTCCCCATCGAGATCTTCTTCCACCTATCCACCACCAAGTGCGCCTCAAGTGGAGGGGAATGAAGGAGGGTGTTTCTTGCTGAAGGTGTGGATGGAGATATCAATCGGGGAAATGGGCTTCAGATTTTCCACGATCCAATACTGATATATGGTCTGGCATTTTTAGATGGAAAAATGCTCTACGTCTTCAGATGGATTGTGTGCAACGATGAGCTTTGTCTTGATTAAAGTTTACGCCCTCGTTGAGCCATGACATCGCGAGAAAATTCAACAAATTCCAATGGCCAGAGACAGTTCTGTTCGAAATCTAGGATATCTTGGGATGCACTCGGCGTGGAAGGGCATGAAGTCCACTTAATAAGTTAAGCACACTCACCATGTGCACACATACACCACATACACTCAAACCAACCTGTGAATGGCCAATTCGGAATCAACAACGACGCCTCACGACTCCCCATGCCGGAAAGCCATGTTTCATGCTGCTTTTGTGCTGTGGCATCGTGGTGGCTGCATGGCTTGGGACCTGGTCGACTTACCTGCGCCGGGCCATCTTTGACATAGAATAGAGCAGACGCCGGCCCAGTCCGTCACAGGCTAAGCTTTCTCGCAGACCCTGAAGCCAGAGCTGTTGTTGGCGCGCCTATTCTACTCTACAGCCACGCTTCAAGGGCGCTCATTGAGTATTTTTGTCCTTTGGCTAAGCTAGGGCCGAATTGACAGATGTTCCATCATGTAAATACTGTGTTCGATTTGTGATCGGCTAGTGTGGCATGGAACAGGTTGAGTTACCTACCTCATGATTTCAAGACCACCATTGGATAGAGTGTGTATATGGTGAACTAATGTAAGGCAAAGAGTTACCGCAGCATTTATTGCAGTTTTTGTAGTTGGGAAGTGGCTTTCTGCTTATCGGATAATCTTCTGTTGATGAGTAAAAGCAAGTGAAACAAACACATCATATACTTACACGCGCCACTCACAGTACGTAATTCGGAAAGACTCTACCCCCAGAGCATCTTCAAAATATTGTGGGATCGACAGAGACTTGTCGGGCGCCTCCTAGAACCTGATAGATAGAGCTCGTGTTATACGTAACTGTAATTTAGCAAGTGCTTGCTGTAGACACGGCTTTCACTACCGATCACCAAGTAGACACCTTAATCGCCAATGCACATCAATACGGATATCTCCAGACTGCAGATGGCTTGTTAGGGTTTCCCGTTGCTCTTGACATAAAGAATCGCAGAGCTTCATACATGCGTTCGCTTGCTGCATCCTATCAAAGCGACCGAATAACACAGCGTGAAGCAATGAGCGAGGTGGCTTTCCACGCTTGAAACTCTTGAACTCGGTAGTCGAGATGCTGAAATACTCGTTCATTTGGCATCGTAGCCAACGATGACTTGCAGACGTGCGTAAATTCAATCTTGTCATGTCTCTCAAACTCCGATTCCCAAGTATCAGACAGGAGACCAGTGATGAATAGGGACACCAAGCTATCACATCTGTAGCGCTTTGTCCATGTACGTCGAGTGAAGGAGCTTTGGATGTCAGGAAACCGCATAGCTCACGTCCAGTCCAGATTAGATCTGCAAAGCGCCAAAAGACATTCCGCCGGGAATAGCCAGTTGGCGTCCATCCCCGCGGCACGAGTCGCAGGACTGCAAACTGGGAGGATCGACAGCACCGTCCCTGAGAGTGCCCTGTTCGCCGGGCCGAGAGGCAATACCAGGAGGATCTGCATACCTACGAACAGAGAATCGCGACGAGCGTGTCGAGCGCGCTACTGTGCAAGGAAGAGCTGTGTGGGTGCCAGCGGGCACCATCCGGCTTCGGCACTCAATAGCCCGCAACTCCAACGGCGTTTGCGCGCCGCGTGAGGCAATCCTCGGGAGAACGCCTGATGGCACTCGATCTATTTCACATTGGGGATGTCGCAGGCCTAGATGGTCGTTCTGGGTTTCGATGGATCCTCATTGCTTGCCGATCTCGAATACTAGTCGGCGCGGATCTTTTGAGGACCCTTGCTGGCTATCGGATTGGCGTGTCGAGGTAGAGTGGGCTTGCTGGAAATAATGGCCATGTCGTCGATCCCAGATGCGATGGCGTGGATATTTCGTGATGGTTATCTGCGGTATCCTGTGGCAAAGCCACGGGACTCGCGGTCATGAGGGGCATCTACCCATAGATCTCGATGGACTTGCACTGAGTAGTAGTGAGTATGCTTGCAATATGGATTCAACAATGTCGCATTCGACCAAGGCAGAATACTCCCTGATACTCACCATGTATCTTGAAGGAGAACATGTGACTTCACTTACAAACCCGGCGGACTACACACGTGGGATGTCAATATCAAAGGGCGTGCGTGAGTCGACTCGGCAGCGATGAGTCTTGACCGACAAAGTAAACTAATAATCTGCGGCGCAGAGCAAGCGATAGCGAGTATTTACAAGAATCAAAGAGGAAGAAGATGCTTAGAAATGGCGGGAATGAGAAATGCCTCATCAGCGCATGATGACTCACGCACGCTTCAGCCTGGACGCACAAAGTAGATAGATCCCTGCATTGCTTTGCCTGCATGGATTGGGACGTTTGCATCTCATCGCAGTATCGAGCACATCAACCTCGGACAACGGGCTTCGAGAGATCAAAAGCTACATCTTGATTCCTGTATCAGCCATAGATTTCTTCAGAACAGAAAAGTAGAGATTCCGTAGTCGATGCAACGTTGCTTATGAGTAAATACCGCCAGCACGGAAATGCACACTCGTCAAGAGAACATGATGATGTCCCAGAATGTACACAATACATCCGACGCCATGCCATCGATAATGATATCAACAACCTCGCCGATCTCCCCACATATCCATCCATCCCCAAGAATGATGCCGAACCATCTCGCACCACTAACCCAGCACCGACGTCGCATCGTTCACTCGGCGAAGAAGTCGAATACGCCGAAAATGAGTCAGTCCCCAAGTTTTGTCAAACACTTCACCAAAGCAAGAACACCCCAGAGCCGCCAAAGCCTCCTCCACAGCCCCCTTTCCCAACCGCGTTCCGACACATTTTGAAACGCGGCTCTCGTGAGGGCTCAGGTAAGTAAGGTATCGCTTGTACACCCGTAGCATGAACATACGGCTACACAGCGGAGCTCGTATGGCATCGACTCACGGCGGTTGCTGGATACTAGTCACCGGACTGGTTACACGCATGACCTCACGGACGCGGCGCCGAGGTTGAGGTCAAGCTTGAGCTACAGCTACTCTACAGCTACTCTACAGCTTGTGAGCTCTACGATGTCGGCATGCTGCTGTACGTGAGGGGAGCAGGCTGCATGGGAGAGGAGCTGGGTGCAGTGCGTACGGTATGAACGTGGGCAGCGCAGAGCAGAGCAGAGCAGAGCAGAGTAGAGCACTGGCTCAGCCACGCTCACATTTACGGACCCCATGCCGGCTACGGGCAGCGGCGACGGCGGCGACAGGGCCATCCAACGGGCCGGCTATGGGGACGGTGGGGGGATACTCGAGCCTGGCATCTCACTTCTTGCACTTGCTTCCGACTGCTGGCCGGTGCTGGTGCAGAAGGGCGCAGAGTCAGCACTCTATATCAGCCTTACGACGAACCTCACGTCTCGACGATGGAAGGGCTTGCCTTTGAAGGGATGTCCCCTTTCGGGACACACAGGCTCATGCCGCGAGTGAGATTGGAATCTCACCGTAGGGCTCGGAGACTTTGGAGGTGAGATCGGGCATGTGGATGTGGATTCGAGGGAGTGACTCGACAGGCTTGATATGGACATGTCTTGAGTCCCTCCATCGTACGAGACGCTGAGACGAGCTGAGTTGTGTTGTAAAGGGGGCACGAGTGAATGCGCTTTGGTGCATGATACCTAATATGAATCACATATTTTAGGGTTTCAAGAGTCTGGGCATTTTGAGATTGTCTTTGGAATGGAGGATATTTTGATACTGTATCTGGGGTCCATCATCAGGAGCAGTATGGTGACCAGTGGAAAGTGCCTGATACTGCATGTACTCTATACACAGGATGGTCTTGGGCTTGGGACATTGGGGGCCATGCGGGATCTGCTTGGCACACATGTATCTATTGTGTACATACGGAGTTCAATGAAGGCATACGCTTTGGCCCCAAGGCCCCTTTGTAACGATGTTTTTTGTTCGCGGGAAATTGCATCTCCTTCCCCCAAGGCCCCCAAAGCCCCCAAAGCCCCCATTGCTTTTTTGGACAGCAGGATTCAAAGCAGTGCATGGGAGGCAGAACTCATGACTTGTATGCATCGGGCTGAGGATGAGAGTCACAGCATGCAAGCATACAACATACCTTACCTTACTTTCCTGACATACTCAGAGCAAAGGTCAAAAGTGCTAATTAGCCGTTGAAACAGGAACTATGGGGGGGGGGGCAGAGTCCATTGAAGTACTGTATCAATACACATCCATCTTCTACTCTACATAGGGAGTCATGGCGCGAATGCATGTGTCTTGTACCTGGGGACCGCACACAGGGAACCCTATTTGTACGTATCGTAGGTACATACAAGTACCTAGATATTGGCGCCGCACGCTAAGCTTGCTGTGCCATACAGCACATACCCACTCTCTGCCGTCCGTTCACTTGAACGTCACCTATTTTTGGCAAGGCATTTACGAGGCACTTTCTATTATATTTTTGTTTTATATATCCACGCGCGGAATTGATATGGAAGAAAGATGGCGGCTATGCAAGACGTTCTGTCTGAATGCAACAATGCGATATACAGGTGCACTCGAAGACTACGAGACTCAAGAGAGGAAACGGGAATGGATTATTAATGCACATACCTGCAGTGCAACTGTACATGACTAATAAGATGAAGGATTACATAAGGAGCCTTAGCAAGCACACAGATACCGTGATGCGATGCCAGTACAAGGCTGACAGTGACAGCGACAGCGACAGTGTGATGTGATGCGATACGATTCTCATCATTCCCAAGTGTCTGGGCGACATGGATGGGCAGGACGGATCGAAGAGAGGCTGCATGGCAGATGTAGGCACACGGGCAGTAGGCGGCGCGTGAGTTACTCGGGAGCTTTACACTTCTGCATTTCTGCATCTCTGCATCTGTATTTCTGCATCTCTACATCTCTACATCTCTACATCGCTGCACTCCAACATTGACATTGACATGTTCACCGGTGGAATGTGGGACAATGGCGGTGGGGTCTATGGCTCAGACCGTTGCAAAAGCCACCAGGAACCAATGATGGAGGCTAATGAGGTGCAGAAACAAGCATTCATACCGTCTGCGACGGCGGTGCGAGCGGTATGCAGGTCGAGGCGGACAAAGGTATGACTGACCTTGACCTGCGCACATCTATTGTTTCTTGGGTGATTGCATTGGGGTAGTATTCAGATGTATGGTGCTCAAGGTGGATGCATAGATGCATAGGTGTATGGATGTATAGATGTACACATGTACATCCAGCACCTTTCAATATACTGCCTGACTGTCTTGTCTCTGTTTCACACAGCCGGCAGGGGAATGAGAAAGAGAGAGATGAAGATGGATGAAGATGGATGAAGATGGATGAAGATGGATGAAGATGGATGAAGATGAAGATAAAGGTGAGTCTGCAAGTATATCAAGGGTGAGTGAGTATTCATCAACGATGCATGATGAATATACGCACGCCAGACCAGAAGAAGCATGATAGCACGAGTGTCCTGGCACTGGCGCTGGCACTTGCACTGGCACTTGCACTTGCACACAAACACATACGCAGAGTACATGTCTGGATGGACGTATCTGTATACAAGTCTCGAGCATGAACATGTAGAAAGGATTCCCGCATGCAAGAATAAGAGTCATCGATAGTGGATGACAATGAATGAATGAAGTGTTCGGTTTCGAGGTTCAAGTTCAAGTTCAAGTTCAAGTTCAAGATCAAAGGTCAAAGTCACGATCAAAGTCAAGTTCAAGCGCAAACACAAACACAACTACAACCACAACCAAACCACAACCAAAAACACAACCAAAAGTACAAGTCTCCAGTAAGGCTGAAGGGGAGGGTCCCATATGCACGATGGCGCGTTGGGGTGATGCCGGGCTGGCCGACCGAAGGGACCCCTAGTATGCCCAGGTAGGTACACGCATAATACCTATGTCGTTGTAAGGGCGCGCGCGCGCGCACGACCGCCTCGGTTGACGGAGAATAGAGAGACTCACCGTCGAAAGACGTTGCGCTTCCGCCGACCGGGCCAGATGTGGGCGGTGTGATTGGTGCAGAGGGCCTCCAAGCCCGCTTTCTGTAGGAATGTGCTGGGGGTGGGGTCGGTGAAGGGGTTTGTGTGTCTTCTTGATGCTATGGGCCTGGGCGTGGATGCTCATGTATGCTCATGTATGTGCGTGCATGCTGGTGGATGGGTGATGCATGGGCCAGATCACCAGAATTCCGACAATGGTCTTTGGGCTCGTATGACGCTGCAGGGGGGAAGAGAGAGGAGGAGGATGATGAGGATGATGAGGACGAGGGACAAAAGCATGTTGGGGTAATTAGGGCGCCGGCACTCTGTTTTTGGCTCGGCTCTGTCCTGTGCACTTGTCCCTTGTTGGCTTTATACAACGAGATCACCCTCACTCACTCACTCACTCACTCACCCACAAATGGCCATCCTTCGTTGTCGTCGTCGTTGTCGTTGTACTTTAAAAGCGGCCTCTCTTGATATCAACACCACCCACCCTTACTACAAGTACACACTCCACATGAGCTGGGGCAACGCTCCAAGCTAAACTCTCATCGTAGTTGCACATACACAGGAGAGGTACATCGTACATCGTACATTACACAAGGCACAAGGCAGAATCTTGATCGAAAGACGACAGACGACAGACGACAGATGATGATGGGCCTTTTCGTCTGTACTGTTACTGTACAAGCACCAAAGTAAGTATTGAAACTTCGAATATGCTTGCTTGGGGGCTAAAAGGGAAAAGGGAAAAGCAATCTCCAATGCCACACATCCCTACCTACTTGACCACCCAGCAATCAGTCACGTATGTATATATGTACTGTATGTATGAATGAGTGAGTGTAATTACTCTACGGAACCATAGGCGCCTGTGACAGTATCGGCATTTACTTGACCCGATGGTCATTTGCAACAGAAAAACGAGGGTCATGATGAGCATGCCTCATCAACATTGGGAAGAGAAATGTACCTATGTATGGACACACGAAGCACGAAAACAAGGTAAAGTAAAACCTTCACACCGAGAACTACCTATTCCATTATAGAATCGGTAAGTATTAGGTATACGCTGTTCCTGACGAGCTACGGTTGACACTATAAGTGTGGAGATATGGGGCAATTGAGGCGATGAAGTACAAGTACAAGTACAAGCATTTCGGGATGGGGCATCCACCATCCACCATCCACCATCCACCATCCACCATCCACTTCATCGAGTTCATCGAGTCGCACGGAGCAAGAGAGACGAAGCGAGACAGCGAGTAGTAAGGTGATGGAACAGAGCCTCAAAAGGACGTATCGGGGAGCGAGGGACAGCGAGAAGCGAGCGAAGGGCGAGTGAAAGAGGGGGGATCCTGAGCTCCCCACCGAAAAGGGGTTGGCCATGGTCGGTGGTCGGTGGTCGGTGGTCGGTGGGTTTTCAGTGCCCGTGGCCGTTTCTCACGCACAGGACTTGACAGGTCCAGTGACAGGGTCAGTTGATGGCCTGTTGCTTTGTCTCTGTCTCTCTGCCTCTGCCTTTTGCCTTTTTTGCCTTTGCCTTTACCTTTGCCTTTGCCTTTGCCTTTGCCTTTGCCTTTCTGCCTTTCTGCCTTTCGGCGTACACCAGCGAAAGAACCCGGCCGGGACATACACATACACATACATATACCTTAGCCATGGCATTCGAGTTGAAAATACGATGCCACTATCAACAATAGAATGAGCTCTCCCTTGCGATTGGGTGGATAGATGAACTCCGAAGATATTGTTTTCTAGGACTTTGTCACATATGTTTTCTGCCAATCGTGGATAGGTGCTTTGGTGCCTGCAGTTGTCTAGGTATGGGTACGTTACTATACTCTACTCTCTGATGATAAGTATCAATACCAATTTAGATACAGACAGTCCGCGAAACCATGCTATATCATATCATGGAGTACTACTCATTACTCCGAGTTCCCTACCTACTATGTACATAGTATGAATACGATGGGTGACCATCTGTGACTCAGCCATGATACGGGAAGGCATTGAAATGCAAATTCCAGCGGATTTGAAATGGGCGATCCCGTCCTTCTGGAATTGTAGAGCATCAAGTGTGACTTTGTGCTTGTGCTTGTGCTTGTGCTTGTCCTTGTCCTTGCCCTTGACCTTTTCCTTGACCTTTTTTGCTTTCTCAGCAAGAAAAGACCGCGGTTGGTTATCAATCATTGCAAATACTTCAAAGGACAAGCCAGCGTAGAACAAAAGACATCATGTGCTCGACTCTTTCTTACAAATCAGCGCAGAAACTCTACGCAGTGGGTAGGCCTGTTGAATGCATCGAGATCTGATAACTCACCATGACATCCTGTCCTATGGCGAGAAATACAGTACTATGTACACACTTCCGTCGGCCAAGCAATAGACGAGGGGGGACTCCAAGTCGGACCAACTGATTGCGCGTGGAGCCGACTGGGAACCCCGCTGGCTGCCAAGGTAGGCCGAGAGCTGCGACACTAGAACTAGAATATCCACCTAGGGAAGAATTACTGTACCTTATTCGTTGGGTACACGTTTCAATACTCTTCGGTGCTCAAGTCAGTCAGTGGTTATCTTGGATGAAAGGGTATTGGGAATGCAAGAATGCAAGAATGCAAAGAGCACTTCGCCCCCTTGCGATAAACAACTCAAGTTACTCATACTATCCGAGTAAAGTAAAGTAAAGTAAAGTCCGAGCTGAAGGGAGACTTTGATGTTCAAGCTGCTATGTATGTATCTGCTAACTGCGATGTTAATTCCGAGAACTCGTGATGCTTGCTTGATTTGAAAGCAAAGCAATGGTAGCTACCTAGATATCCTACTCTGCAACGCCGCACCGAACAAGGTACTCAATGAAATGGAATACCTGCTCTCTTCTCCTGCGTGTCTGTAGATATGCAAATCCAATTTACTACGTACATAGTAAATACCGCACCCATTGGACATTGTATTACCATTGATACTTCAAAGGTCTGGCGTGCGGCCGGCATTTACTGATACACCGAGTCCCTCGGGCGTTGCGGCCTCTCTTTCCTCCATGTCCGGAACATCAGTCAACATATACATAGTACATAGTACATACTCGACCATCATTCGTCGTCATGACTGGCTGACTAATGACGGAACATACTGCATTTCATTTCACTTTTATTTCCCCATACTAGGCATTCTAGGCATTCTAGGTCAAGTAAATCCTCTACAATACAAGTACACATGTTGATCAAGCAATTGGCCCCATAGATCTACGCGCGGATCGTCCACCTCCATACAATCCATGCGAAAGTCACCACCAGTCGAAGTGTGATCCCGAAGTGATGGTGAAGCTTCTCATTCTCGGTCCATGGAATTTCCATGGCCATCAAGAAGCGACCTCATACTACTCCATGGCTGGGTAGCTACCTACCTTGTCCGAGCTACTCTACTATTACCAGGTACGTCAACGCTGTGACTCCCATCGGATGTCGGGATACAAGCTCAGCCTCTGGCGCACGCAGTCAGGACCAGGGGTCTTGTATAGACCTCTGTAAGACCTCTGTAAGACCTCTGTACTAGGTACACATACAAGTACATACATAGTACTATGTAGGTAGTATGTAGTATGTACTATGTAAGTAGTTATGACAGAATGGAAGGGATGCAGTATCAACACAATGCAATAGATGTATCCAACCACCCAAGATCCCTTCAGATGCGATGCTCGCAGATTGGCCTCTCCATGAGTTCCCATCTGACGAGATGATGATGATGGCCATGGCGTGGAGTTGGCGTGGAGTTGGCCCGCATGCTCGGGTGGAGAAGGCCGGGTCGCCGACGGCCTACCCGAAAATAGGGGACTGCGCATCTAGATTCATGTACAGGACCGTAGAAGAACAACATCATGGTATACTTGTACATGGTATATCTGACTGTATCAAGATGGCCAGTCTTGCCTTTTGCTTTTTTGATTTTTCATTCTTCATCTTTCATTTTTCATTTTGCAATTATCCCTTTTCTTTTTCTCTTCTTCCTTCTTGTCTCCCCTTTGAGGCTAATGGGTTGGGGCGCGCATCGCGGATTCACCTCTTCATCGAGATATATGCCAGAGAATTGGAGGCTAGATCTTATTATGTGCCTGCCAACGTCAATGATGGCCTGCGTTGTACCGCAGAACAACAACACATCTCGTCCGCCAGCTTTTGCTTTTTCTTCCTTTCCCTCTTCTCTTTTCCCTCGCTTTCTCTTGAGGGCTAGTGATTGAGACGCGCATCGCGGATTCATCTGCCCATCTGGGAATACGCTGAAGATTGGAGGCGGCGTAGCTGTCAGGTCGGTACCGCCAACGTCTCACAGTCCTGCATTCGCGGGTGCAATGGCAGCACATGGACGACTAGCTGCAAGCACCAGCTCTCCTCGGCACATCTGTCTGCAGTAGCTAGAGGCATGAAGTGAAATGAAACAAGACGAAACAAAAACAAGCAAAAGAAAGTGAAATGCCATCCTGTAAATCGTACTTGTCATACCGGCAGTATCTCATCGCCTCGTCATCTCGTCACCTCGTCACCTCGTCATTTCATCATTTCATCATCTAAACCTATAGTGATACACCCTCATCTCCCTCCCCAAGTCCCGTGACGAACAATCCACTCGTTCTATTTCTGCCCTGCCATGCCATACCGATCCAAATGATATGTACCTGCCAGCCACGCGCCATCTCAATCTCAATCTCCATCTCCATATCCATATCCATATCCATATCCATAGGTATCCATATCCATCGACGAAACCATGTGCAGCCCACCATCGAATAGCGTCGCACGGCGCACAGAGTCCCCAATTCACAAGTCCCCAAGTCCTCAAGTCGCAAAGTCAAGCTGGCCTTTGCTCTTCTCGTGCCATCGCGCACCCGCGGGAATGCGCGCCGCGGACCACTCGATTGGCTGCGCCGTGTAGCTGCTTGAACCCTCTCTCCGGTTGGCACCCTCCGCTCAGCACTCCCCGCTTAGCACCTTCCGCTTAACACTCTCCGGCTGACGCTCCCCGGCTATCTCTGGTCCCCTACTCATCAAACAGGCAAACCGCTCTGGCGCTGGCGCATTGTCTCGGCTGGATTGCTGGATTGCTGGATTGCTGGCTTGCTGGCTTGCTTACTTGCTGGCTGGTGGCTGGCTGGCTAGCGGGTGTGGTGTGGGGTTGCGAAGCTTGATTTTCTCGAGGGGCTTGGGTGTTGGGTGTTGGGTGTTGGGCTTGAGGGAGGGTACAGTACGTACATAGTACTACGTACCTGTCTGTACGAATGGAGAATCTGTGGATGTACGTACTGCGTACCTAGAGTGTTGGGTTTTGGGATATGGACCATGAGGATGTTTACTACATTGAGAGGATGGATGAGGCTGAGAATTGGGGGAGGACATTTCCGCGGAGTTTTCCTGTGTATCTTGGTTGACCTGACTTGATATGGCTTGACATGTCTCGACATGATACTGTAAGTAGTGGAGTACTACTACATCTGTACGTACTCGAGTAGAATCACGTTTGTTGATCACTCAAACGCCCTCCCTCCTGCTTGGAGCCCCTACCTTACCATCCACGCTCGAGATCTCCTCTGGGATATGTACGGGGTATCTCGCACAAGGGACGAATGGGATACAAGACCACACTCTGCGATGTTCCTCCCATGCCTATGTACCTATCATATGGATAGGGATATGTCCATCCAGTACGGAGTATCCAGTATCCAGTATCCAGTATCCAGTATCCAGTATCCAGTATCCATAACCATGCCCTCCCAAATCACAAATCACAAATCCTAAATCCTAAATCCTAAATCCTAAATCCTAAATCCCAAGACACATTCCAGAAACCAAAACCAAAACCGAAACCGAAACCGAAATCAGAGATCAAAAACCCTCCTCCTTTCACCATCAAAACGCCCACGGGACCATCAACATCCTTCCACTCTCCCCTCCCACCCGACGACGCCGCGAGCACCACGCTCCGCCATCCTCACCAAGTCCTCTGCTCCGATGCCGTATGCATGGCGCTCTGGGCCAGTAGCTTATCCACAGATAGGCAGGCAGGCAGGCAGATAGGTAGGTAGGTAGGTAGGTGGGCTTCGGGTGATGATTATCGTGCGCTTTCGTAGGGCTGCTGGGGAGGGGGGGGGGGGAAGGGGAATGGAAGAGGGAGAGGGAGAGGGAGAGAAGGAGAGAGAGGGCTTAGAGGTGAGTGTAGGATGGGTACGAGAAAAGGTATGAGAATAGTAGCCGTCTGTCCATCTGGCTGGCTAATTATCTGGATTATCCGTCTATTCTCAGAGGGCGAATGGATGTGTGGAGGAGTGGGGATCATGTGAGTCGTTTTTCCTGAGCTGCTTGTTCCTGTTCTTGTTCATATTCATGCTCTCAGTCTTGAGTGGTGGAGGCCGGAACACGCTATGATTCCTTTACGAAGTGCTCGACTAGAATGGGATTTGCATACATCTCGGTGTCGTTGTGAGCTTTGTTGATGCTGTATGCATCGTTCATGTCTATACTTGGGTACTGAGGATGGTGATGATAATGATACCTCGAGAATTGCACAGCCATATAAATGCATAAGCCATCGTGACGGCGTATAAAGTCGAAAGTCAAAAGTCAATTGTAGGCAAAGATGTACAGATGCGGGAATGGATGACTTCTATTTTTTATACCACGTAGAATACTCTGGTTTCCATTCCCGAGTGCCAGTCTTGTGACTTTCTTCAACGGCTCTTGATAGGCATGTCAGTATCATGTTGTTGTTGTTGTTGTTGTCGTTGTTTGTCTGGTGGGGAATGCTGCCGTCCTACCCAGCGTGTGTCTGTGTTGTGCGTTGAGGTTGAGCGCATTGGCGGGCACTTGGATGGCTAGGTAACGACTAATAAGGTAGCGTTTGGCGCCGGTGTTGGGGCTTTGGTGTGCTGGTGCGCCGTGCTGGTGCGTCGATGGGGCTGTTATCATCACCGTCACTGATTAGAATACATAGATAGATACATACTCTTCATATGGGCCATGCGGGGCAGTGTCGAGGGGGAAGATGAACGATGGTTGGATGGGATTGAGTAGCTACGGGAATTCGTCATGAGAATGCATATGGATGTAATGTCTTTGATGGCAGCCTTGAAGATTGATGACTCTTTGGGGTCTCTCTTTTGATCAGTATGATTACCGGGTAGGTATGGATATGAGTCTTTTTGATGGGTGATGGGTGATGGGTGATGGGTGATGGGTGAAGGATGAAGAAGGGTAGGATGACTACTGCGTCGAGGATCATCCTTCTATGGAGTACAAGAATAAGTCTGCAATTCTTTTACGAGCACATAATAGATGATTGTATTCGTACCTACGTAGTACCTATGAATACCTATCTAGGTAGGGCATGTATATAGGTAGTATATACGAAGGCTCTTAACATCAAGTCAAGTCAAGTCAAACCAAGTCAAACCAAGTCAAGCCAAGTCAAGCCAAGTCCAGTCGGAGTCAAATCGAAGGCTCACCGAACACACAAGCCATACCCCATCCATCCATCCACCACGCCGCCCTAACTCCCCCTCACCCTCACCATCACCGGAGCAGCACCCTTTGAACTCGCTTCCATTGGATTCCCATGTTGCGTAAAATATGGGCGGTACACGGGATGAGATGGGATGAGATCGTCTCTGGCGGGCGACGGAACGACCATGCCTCGCTCAATCCCTGCTGCTCCTCCTCCTTCTTCTCCTTCTCCTCCTCCTCAGGAATAAGCCCACTATCTCTGAAGGAGACTTAACTTGCAAAGCCACAGCGATAAAAACATACACGAGGGAAAAGTGTCCGAGTGAGGGTGAGGGAGTCAGAGGGGTAAAGGAAAGTGGCCGACTTGAATGTTAGTCATGAATGATAATGATACTGCACTGTACATGAATACTTTGGGTATTATAGGCTTCGATGGAATTCATATAAATATTTCAGGTGTTTCTATCTATTTAATTAATTAATTAGTTTGTTTTTGTTTGTTTATTTGTTTTATTCCAATGACACTTCTGTATATATCTATCTATATACAGAGAGGCATAACATGTGTTTTATCTTGTCAACAGTCCTTATTTAAATGTGCACGTTTAATAGGTAGACTGTCTAGATATACTTCTGATGTGAAGAAAGATGACTAGCCTGGGAGATCTGTTTATAGTGTTTAAAAGGGGACTTAATATTAATATTACTATATGCAATCAATTGACTTTACCACATCTGAATATTCTCTTTGATTCTTTGTTCATTTCTATTCATGTAGGTACCTATCATTCCTCGGCAGCTCCAGGGTATCACCAGCCTTGTAGCAGAATTGCCTCTTTTGGTTAATGGATGTCGTATAACAGAAGAGAGAACAGATACAATGGCATTTTGGTAACAGCTATTTACTCACATCAACCAACTGTTTGTCTATGTCCATGTCCATCTCCATCTCGTACAGACATTCATCTGTAGACAGAGAAAGAGGGTTGATAGCCATACATACTGTGCTATACTCGTCATTCATCATTCATCGTCCATCGTCCATCGTCCATCGTCCATCGTTCATCGTTCATCGTTCATCGTTCAACATCACAACAAGCATATTCATAAGGTATAGCTTCTACTCCATCCACGCCCCCTCCCTACCAAGTACTATACATGCACACCCCCCCCCCTCCAGAAACTTAACCTTCACACCCCCATATCCTCCCAAATACACCCCCCTGCACACCCCTGCACAGGCCTCATGCGTCCACCTTTTCCCCAAGAAGCATGCAGGGCGTGGGAACTGTAACATGTACATGTCCTTCGACGTCGCTATGTATCTGTACATGGACATGGACATGACAAGGTTTAATCTTCGTCAGGGTCCGGAAAGAAAGCATCAAATTAATACCACACTCATACTACACTCACACTACACTACACTACACTACACTACACTACACTATACTTGCACACACTCATACTCATACTCATACTCATAATCACAGAATCAACACTTACTACCTTACTAGGTATCCATCTACTTCCTCCACGCTGAGAGATCATAGACCATAGACCATGGACAACCCTCATTTAGCTAATCTCCACTTCCCGCTGTGGAGGCTGCTGCTTGACTGCGACTACCTACCTACTACTGCCTACCCTACCTACCACCTACCTTACCTACCGCCCTTCTCACCTACCCACCCTCCACCTCCAGACATGATATAAGAGTATGCTTGTCCCGGCCATGAAGCTCTTTCTTCTCACAAGGCTATCATATAAAAACTAACACTCAAACTCACACTCACACTCACATTCACATTCACATTCACCTGTTCCTATCTCCACCCATTCGCAGTACCATCGACTGTACTCAGATATAATATACAAGACAAGACAATCACATATACATATCAAATCTTATCATACCTAAATCATACTGTCTCTCCATACCTACCTAGCTGTTGCCAACATGTCGAGACAAGGTTACCAACACTCGTCCACGGCGGCCACTACAACAAAGACCTCTTCCAATCATGGTATGAGCAGTGCATTCAGTCCCTCTGCAAACCCAGACGAAGACTGGACCAAGATCTCGGACCTTGCAGAGCGCAGACGCATCCAAAACCGCATTGCTCAGAGAAATTACCGTGAGTGATGCTTCCTCAAGAGAATAGTCGACAGCTATAGCTGTTGACTCATGGAACCTAAACTTGGACCCCATACTAACTCATACTCCAGGCAAGAAGCTGAAGAGACGTCTTGAAGATCTCGAAAGAAGAGCAGCCTCCACATCCGAATCTCCAGAAGGATCAAATGAGTACGAGGCGGAAGAAAACTACCACCACAGACGCAGCTCCGACGAACTTGAAAACAACGCCAGACAGATCTCACCGGAAACCATTCCCAACTCAAGATATACTCCTCCAACACAATACGAAGATGATACTTTATACTCACATGGCTTTGGAGGACGAGAACGCTCAACGACACCACCTTTCACCTACCATACGTATCCACCACCAGATACCATTATGTATCCATCCTACCAGCAGCAGTCGATCATATCCCACACACAGCCAGAGGCATACTCGGATTATCTTACTTCAGGGTCAGTCACCTTGCCAGGGATGATGGCGTATGGAAACTCGATCAAGCAAGAACCTCTTCACGTCGACGACAACACCATGAACCCTTTCAACATGAGTTATGCTTCAATGGCTGGTCTTGATGTGCAAACGTCTCGTCATTTTGACGACTCGCATCCTCAAGTAAATATCCCGCAGCAGAAACTACCACGATCAAATACTGATGGATATTATTAGACTCCTCCACTTTCCCGCTCCTTCGAGCACTCAACGACATGCTCAGAGTCGGGATATGGCTATAGCATGCCACTGACTCCCGGTTCACTACCTGCTTCACCTCGGACAATGCAATGCTAAAAATTCGGATCGGCACCTTGCCAGTGACTCTTTCAACAGAGAGAAACTCGTGTGGTCCTCTTCCTCTCTCTCTGTTTCCTCCATTTCTCTTTCTTTTTCAAACAAAAACAGTTTCATGGGACTCAGAAAGAGAAATACCCTGTCTTCGAATTTGAGCATTGCTAGTTTTTTTTTGGAAGAAGCATCGGTAGTCTGGCGTTCGAGTGAATACATCTCCACTTTGATGTTCCTCTCCTGTTGGTTTTGGTCTTGGTCTTTGTTTTTTCTTTCATTTTCCCGTTTGATTTTGTTTTGGAGTGCTTTTCACTTCAGCAAATTGATGCTTTCCTTTTCATTTTTCTTTTTGTCCGGCTTTTGGAATGAATTGATGGTGGGACAAATGATGGCTGGAGGACTGGGATAGGTGTTTTATTTTTCTTCAAAATTTATGTTTCTTTATTTCATGAAGATGAGATACGGTCTTGGGATGAAAGTCAAATTGGACTATCTCACCAAACTGTCGCTTAGTTAGCGATCCAAAATGAGAAATTGAGAATTAATGACATTACCATTGGCCTTCATGATTCGTTTTTTACAGTGTGATGTCTTAATACCAAGATCTAACGTTGATTAGTATTAATATTGCATTCTTAGTTCGAGTATCATAGAAGATTTGTAAAAATTTATCATTACTTAATGTTCGAAATATCATTCTAACAAGGTAAAGTCAACCTTCACATGTACATACAGTACATATATCACTTCGTTGAAACAATTTTCATAGTGGAATGAAATTAAGTAAACTTCCTACAATTCACCGTCCATATTCACCCAAACAGGATAAGGCATCCACATCTATTTTTGTCATCCATCAGATATTCCATGATAATCTTATCTAACCGCGGAGATGTCAACATGCGTGGGTCACAATAAGAGTTTAATCTCATCCCATCCGCGCGCTTAGTCCGCTCCATGATATCATCACATCTTTAATCTAGAACTTCCCACCTCCCAACCCCAGCAATAACCATGACAACGAAATACCTCTACGGCGGCACGACGTAAGTCCCTCACACGCCTCCCAATCGCATCACGAATCCACCACTGACACCCCACAGCCCCTGGTCCGCCAACGACTGGACGTCCTCGGACGACCGCGTGCGCGGCGGCGCCTCGCAATCCCACCTCACCCCCATCCCCTCCACCACGGTCGCGCGCTTCCACGGCCATCTGGACATCACCGCCCTCGGCGGCGCCGGCTTTGCCTCCCAGCGCTCCACCAATCCCTCCCCCTACGACCTCGCGCCCTACGATGGCATCCTCCTCGACGTGCGCCGCGCCGACGCCAAGAGGTATACCCTCACGCTCAAGGACGACGTTGCCGGGAAGAGGCCCGATGGTAGGGATCAGAGTACTGTCAGCTGGGAGTTTGATTTCGTCGCCGAGGAGGGTGGTGTCTTTGTGCCGTGGGCTGCGTTGAAGCCTACGTACCGAGGCAGGGAGAAGAGGGATGCTGAGGCGCTGAGGTTGGAGCGGGTTTGGAGGATCGCGATTATGATGCGGAGGTGAGTCTATCTCGTCCCCATCCCCCTTCTTTCATATCCTTACATTCGAATCCGTGCCCGGCATGCGCATTTCGTGCCGTTTTCTCACCTTTCCTTCCGGCTTCTGTCCTGATCCCCCCCCCTCAAGCTCGCCTGCTGGATGCACAATGTCTGACCCCACACAGCTTCTTCGGCGACCAGGAGGGCCCCTTCGACATCACCATCGCCTCGATCGCCGCCGTCAAGCGCCCCGCCCCCTCGGACTTTCCGGCCCGCTACACGGATGACCCCCTTGAGGCTGGGACGTCGTCGATCTCGAGCCACGAGAAAACCCCTCCTTCGCAGCAGGCTCCTAAGCAAGGCTGGCTGAGCTGGTTGGGAGCATGTATGAGACGGTGATGGGCTTTTCGCTTGCGCTCGGGCTTGGCCGTTGGGCGTCGTAGGGTCTCGGGCTTCGTATGAGCGCGTCGAGTCTGGACTCGGGGTTCTGTGCGACGGCTACGTTTGGATGATATCTGCGATATCTGCCTCGCTTCACGGTTCTTGATGGCGTATACAGATGGATTCGGAATGTGAATCATCCGTGAATGTGACGGATGAGGCCCTGGGCTTTATTGTACATCATATGCCCCGGAATTTCCCGTTGGCTTTCTCAGCGTTTGAGAAGGGGGATTGTGTGTGAGATAATGGCATGGAATTCCACAATCCGGTTCTGCGTGCTTGTGTTTCATTTGCATGCTTGGACACCGGTCGTAAGATGGGACTATTACTTGGATAGAATATTTACTCGCATATTATATGCGTTTACATATCAATAACAGCCTCAAGCTCCCTTCGTCCGCCATAACATCCTTCCAAGACTTGATGTAGACAGCTGAATGTTAGGCACAGCTTTGTCCTGTATTTGTGCTTTACGTCGTACATTTGACTGTCGTCAGTATCGAGAGAACTGGGGTTCTTCATACGGTGCGTTTACTTGTGCTAAGAGGAGCTGGTGCTTGTTCAGATAAATATGGCTATCTATTGTTTATGTTAATCCTGGCTTTTGGTGTGGCGTTGTGGGATTTAATGGTGACTTGGGGGCTGTTGACTCGTGGAGTTCTTCTGACGTGGGATATCTCTGTCGTTCAGGTTGTGGATGTTCAATAATCGTTGAATAGTCGAGAAGAAACATCATTTTTCCATAATAATTTTGCTTCAAGTCATGCAGCTTGTAACTTTCGCTTGAACCCTTCTTCTAAGTCTTCATATCTGCGCTTCTACGTACTAGTTATGCCAAATGCATTCTGATGGGACACGGTTGAGTACAGTGTAATGGGTGTAACTTGTCGTTCTTTACGGTAGTTTTTGAGGATTCATGATATCATGTACTTTGATCTAATTCGAGTCGCTAGATACACATGAAGTGAAGATGGCGTTGACAGTTTCGTAGATTTGACTATCTATCTATTGGATTGAACATTCATTGAGCAAAGAGAGACGGCAGGACGAAATCAAAGAAATAAACCCATGTCCAAAGCCCATCATAAATCTTTAGTCCTCTCCTCACTACTCATAATCCACTCCCTCAACTTCTCCACGTCTCTAGCCCTGAACCCGCACTTGAACTTCTTGCATTCCGTCGTCAAGCTCGTCGGCACGGAGTTGCACTCCAAAGCATCCAGGATCGGCAGGTCTTGTGGATCCCTAGGAGGCACAACATGAAAGCCGCTGATGATCCTGATGAACGCCGTGTAGAGCTCGCGATTGGCCAAGTGCGCTCCGATGCACATCCGGGACCCCGCCCCAAAGGCATAGTGCAACGTCCCGGAACCCTCGGTCGACTCGAGGTATCGTTCCGGTATGAAGCTCTGCGGATCCTTGAAGTGGCTGGAGTCGTAGTCGGCGGCCCAGGCGTTCTGTCGGATGTTAGTATATCAGACTTGCATGAAAGAGGAGGAAGAGTAGGAGTAGGAGGAGGAGGAGGAGGAGGGAGTACCATGTAGAAGGTTGTCCCGGCTGGGATGGTGGCGCCATTGTATTCGATGTCCTTGATGCTTGTCCTGGGGAGACAGATGGGGATGACAGTGAAGAAGCGGAGGATTTCCTTGACGAGCGCTGTCACGTACGGGACTTTTTCTTCCGACAGGCATCGCTCCCATGCATCGCCGTCTGGGTATACCTTCATGATCTCTTCATACGCTGTCTTCTGAATCTCTTGACCGTGTGCTGAGGACAGGTAGGCTATGCCCATGATCAAGTTCCCTGGAACAGTATCCAGACCCGCGGATACCATCGTGAGGCAGATGGATTTGATTTCGTCTGCTTGTGTTAGCTGGCTGTGTATCTGAAAAACAGGGGATGTTGGCACCTTTGCTAAGCTTGGCCTCGGGGTCTTTGAGGATATTCCCAGTGATGCAGGGCTTATCTGTCCCGTTTGCGATCTTGTCCTGTAGCTTTTGAAGGAGTAATGACAGATACTTATCTCTCCTCTCTCTATACTCTATCGGTTTTGTGTTCTTGGATGGCAGAAGCCTGAGTAGAGGAATGTAATCTGCCCAGTTGTTGCTGGTTGATCGAAGATTGCTGACTTCTCTCTCGACATGCACAATTTCCCTCAACAGCTCATCCTCCACGTTACCGGAGATCCTTATCCCATAATTCAGCGTCAGACTCGTGTTCAAGGCGAACTTCTGGAAGTAGGGATTTGGGTCAACGTCGATTTGTCCATCTTGGCTATCATTCAGAAGTTCGCGGATGGAATCGGTGGACTCTAGATCGATGATTGGCATGTATGTTTGGACTGCTGGGCGGTTGAGAGCTGTTGCCGCTGCTTTGCGCCGAGCTTTGCATGAATCATCCCATGGCGAAGTTCCAATGGTGAATCCTTGAGACGTAGATACCACATTATGAAAAGTATGGAGTTTTGGTCGAGAAATTAGGGCCGATTGATTTGTTATCCATATATGCTTGACGGCCTCGAAAGTATTTGCGAATATGATCCTCTGTATCGTGTCAGTTTAACTTGAACGCAGAGATGCGAATATAGACAGTGGGATAATAAGTAGGGTCAAGATAGGCTCGGGCTGGTGATGTTTGCTTGTTACAGCCTCTGTTGTTCAAGTAACATACCCGATTTCCCAGTCGCACTTGAAATACGGGGCCGTATTGCTTTGCGAATCTAGCAGCTACCTTGGCATGAGTGCTCCCAAACTGCAGAAGATTGCCAAACAGGGGGACTCCGGGGACCTCTGGTAAGTTCTTGACTTTTGCAGTATCAGTCCTGTTGAGATACTTGATGATAAAATATACAGCTGCAACAAAGGCAATGCCAACAGTCTGGAGGTGAATCGCCATCTTGATTGTTATTGTCTGGAAACTGAAAAGACGACTTGGCATAACTTGATTATATATCCAGGTCTACTCTACCGCTTCTGAAGTATATTCCACCAGACCATATCCTCACCATCTGATTCGTTAGTGCCAAGAGCTTAATTACCCCAGATTTCTTCCCCCCACCGGTATCCATTCCGCATGTCTGTGCTCCTCTTTCTACATCAATGTGACTAGCTCCAACGTCTTACTTGCAGATCAGACATTGTCCATTCCCCCTGAGATGCACGAAATACCGTCTAGTGCAGGGTTGGGCCGCATGGAGGTCACGGCAATTCTCGAGTCCATCAAAAACGCACTCATTGTGCGGAATTGTTGTCCGTCCTGGCACACCTTCGTTCCTAGATCTTTAGCAGAAGCAGGTCACTTGTCGACCACGAGGAAGAAGGCCGCCCCGGCTACACGTTTTTGTAGAAGTTTGCATGAATATATTGTTGCATGTCTTCGCAATCTCTACCGATAGGCGAGATGTTGTCGATGAAGTGTTGTCGACCCACAAGAATGGTAAACGAAACTTGAAAGCGCGGAAACTGCACCGCACAACGGAATCCACCATGAGGTCCACGACGGAACTGATGTCGTAGGTAAGTTACGAATCAATTCCACAGTTCGTTATTATCTTGTCTTGTTACAACGTACATTGAATCAGTTTGGCCCATTATCCTCCTTTCAAATTCTGGTGCCTCGCAATCATGTCGCTGAAGTCGTGGATCAATGTGCCGAAAGGGTCGCACTTCTCTATTGCAAACGTTCCATTTGGCATCATCAGCACAGCTCTTGCGCAAGAAGCCAGACCGGCAGTTGCGATTGGTGATCATGTCCTTGACCTCAAGGCATTTGCATCCAACGATGGCTTCCAAGGCCTTCCTGGAATTCAGAAATCCCTTTCAGTCTTCTCACAGCCTACCTTGAACGCATTCGCTGCATTAGGCCGTCCGATGCACCGCGAAGTTCGAACCTACCTCCAAGAAGTCTTCTCGAACGGTACCTCACATCCTGGTGTCCTGAAGGAAAACTCGAAGCTTCAAGAACTTGCTCTCATTCACCGCAAGGATGTTCGAATGCATTTGCCCATGCATATTGGCGACTACACAGACTTCTTTGCAGGCCGAAACCATGCCTTCAATGTGGGCACAATGTTCCGTGGCCCAGCCAATGCGCTTCAACCAAACTACACACATGTTCCTGTTGGGTATCACGGCAGGGCATCGTCGGTAGTTGTCTCGGGTACACCTATTCGCCGTCCTCGAGGCCAGATCCTTATGGATCCAACTGCCGAGCCAAAGGTTCCTCAGTTCTTGCCTTCTAGGCGACTTGACATCGAACTGGAGTTGGGAGCTTTCTTATGCTCTGGCAATAAGATGGGAGAGACAATCCCTATCGAGAAAGCCGAGGAGAGTCTCTTTGGTTTGGTGCTGATGAATGATTGGTCGGCAAGAGATATTCAAACCTGGGAATATGTACCTCTTGGTCCCTTCAACGCAAAGAATTTTGGGACATCGATAAGTCCTTGGGTGGTTCTGGCTGATGCATTGGAACCATTCAGAACCCAGGGCTTGAAGAACGAGACTGAAGTTCAAAATTATCTGAAGGAGAGCAGGGAAGATACAGTATATGATATCAAGCTTGAGGTTGATCTTACAAGTAAGTTCTTTGTGTTTCTCAAGACCAGTCAGACTGATTATACGTAGCACCCGATGGAGACACGACAAATCTTAGTAAGACAACTGGCGCCAATCTTCTATGGTCATTTCCGCAAATGATTGCACACCATTCGGTAGGTGGTTGCCCTATGAATACGGGAGATCTTCTTGGTTCAGGAACAATCAGTGGGGAGAGTAAGGGAGCGCTGGGAAGTATGCTTGAAATGAATAAAGGTGGCAAGGAGGAAATCATGCTGGCTGGAATGAATGTCCGGAAGTTCCTTCTGGATGGAGATACCATCACACTCCGAGGAGTTTGTGGCACCGACGAGGAATATCTTGTTGGATTTGGCCAATGTGTTGGTACAATTGAATCAGCAATTATTTCGTAAGTGATCGAACTCTTGACTGGAATAGTAAGTAGATGGGCGCTGGATGATATAGGGATTGCTTGCCAGATTTCAGAGGTTATTTTCCTTCTCTCTGGTAAATACATACTACCACAGCTCTTCTAGAGATGACCAATTACTACACCACATACACCTTTTCAACTTGACATTGCCATCGATAGTGCTATAGCCTCACAGTTTCGTGATAGATCTCACGTGATGTCCACTTTTCCCCGCACGATTTCCGTGGTGGATTAAGCGACTAGAGATGGAATTCGGAACGCGGAATGACAACGCTCATCAAACAATATCAACAAGACCATGAATGCCCTCGAAGATCAAGTCATATCGCTGACTCGTCTTGCCGATTCGCCAGTTGCTCCGATACCTTTCTTTGAAATGAACGGCCAACAGAATTCCCCTTCTGCGGCATCTCCCGCACAGGACAGTAGCAATTCCAACGGTAAAAGAAAGGCCGACGAGGAAAGCAGCACCGGAGGACATACAAGAGCAAAAAGAAACAGATACATCTCCATTGCTTGTGATCAGTGTAAGCGGAGAAAGATCAAGGTTTGTGTTGACTGGGCGCGCACGATGTTCTGGTTGTCTGTTGCTGATTGCATAATATAGTGCAACGGAAATACACCATGCCAGCGATGCGGGAACCTCAATCTCGAATGCAAATATGCGCCGAATTGCTGTTCGAACGGGTTCAAGGATTCGGAGGAGTTCAGACAGATGAACTCGCAGATTGCTTCGTTGCAAGAGCAAGTTGATAACTTATATGCAAATATCAACGCCATGCGTGGTGATCCGAACCTTGCCATCGGAGACTCCCTTTCGTATCCTCGACCATCGGAACGTTCAATGTCGATGTCACAACACTCTGCCAATCATCCCGGATCCATTGATTCACCAGGGATGAGTCGTCCTAATAGATCGACACCAAAACCTCCTCGATTTCAAGGACCAACCAGCTCCGCTTTCAGCTTAGATGTGGCTAAGACCACTTTACACAATATGGGGTATCCTCCCCTTGAAAGTGGCGAAGATGGACCTACTCGAGATGACACCCCTTTAGGCTCTCCACCGCCCAGAGTACCTCTGGCCAGTATCCACCCCTCGAAGGATCCTCTGTGGCTATTCAGCAAGGACGAGGCTATCAGACTCGTTAAAATATACGAGGAAGAAATGGGCATCATGTATCCTATCATCGATATCGAGGCGATAATCATCCACACCACAAATCTATATACATTTCTTGACGCAGCCCAACGTACTGGTCTCGCCCAGCTCTCTCTACCCGGAGATGACGGAGTCCGAGATGACAACTCATGTGTATTGAAAATGGTATTGGCATGCGCTCTAATGGTCGAGGGCAGTGGGCAGAGCGAGTTGGGAGTCAGACTGTTTGAAAGTGTGAGACTCGTTGTGGATAATTTTCTTTATTCCGAAAGCATCGACTTCAAGAACCTTCCACTGCTTGTTCTTTGTGTAAGTCGACCTCGCTTTCTATCATATGAGTTGACTAATGATTTGGCATAGGCTATGTACCACTTCCATTGTGATGAAGAAGCACTTGCTTGGAGATTGATTGGACAAGTCGCACGTATGTGTGTGGAGCTCGGTCTTCACAGAAGAGAATCGTTATTCAAGACTATCATCGACGATGAAGAAAGGACAGAGGCAATTAAACTCTTTTGGTCAATCTACGTTCTGGATCGCCGCTGGAGTTTCGGTACTGGAATGCCATTTGCCCTTCAAGATGCCGACATCGACCCTGGACTCCCTGAGCCTGTAAGTGTGATTACTAGCACTTCGAAGCACAGCCAATACTCACACACGTCTCAGGATCCTTCTCTAGAATACTTGAACGTGATGATAAGTTATTCTCGGATCGGCTCTAAAGTATGGCGATCAATTGCTGGATTTGATGCCACCGGCGTGACAGATATCAAGAAGGAGGAAATTGGGTTCCTGGACTACCAGATAGTTCAATGGCAAAAATCGATTCCCCAGACCCTGCAGCTACCAACGACAAATGCCCCTCAAACCGCTTCCAGGGCAATTCGACGATTACAAATATTGCTTTACCTTCGAGCGAATCAAATGCGGATCTTGATTTATCGACCAGTTCTTCATAGCGCTAACAGTATTATGGAAAACCTACCTTATGCTCAGTCAGTCGTTGAGCTGGCCAAGGATACTATACGGGCCCTCACACATCTCAACCAAACCAGCGATATTTATCGTGTTCATCAAGTATGCTTCAATTACTTCTTGATATCTGCTCTTGCGGTCGTCTTCTTAGGGTCCTGTCATGCACCTGTGCAATTCAGCGCCGGCAGCCGCGAAGAATTCTACATGGCACTCGACCTTGTGAAAGGCTTCTCAAGCAAATCATGGATTAGCAAACGCCTCTGGCGTACCATTAGAGGCTTGAAAGAAGTAGGACCCAAACTTGGCCTTTCAGAGAACACCACCACTGCCTCGCCAAACTCCGAAGATCCACACTCTAGTGCTGCGCTCGCCATGGCAGGACTTGCTGGCCACGAAATCAATGGCATGGGAAATTTCAATATGCAGGGGCAAGGTCAGAGCCAGGCCCAAGCACAACAAGGAGCACACCGCCCACATGGTAATAGTCCAATGAGTGGATTCCAGATGAGCCATGAGATGACGAACTTGTTTGAGGCTGCTTTAGGCAGTGCCAGTGCTATAAACGGTACTTCTCATGGGATTGTGGGGACAGGGTTACAAGATGGAGTTCAGACTGATGGGTTTGGGGTTGGCGTTGTCAATGGTGCTAGTAATTTTGGTGGGGAAGAGGAATTGTACAGACAGATGCGGGAACTCTTTTGATATGTATATATTGGTTGTATCTATGGCTTTGTGTAATAAAACACATTTCTTCTTCCGCTTCGTTAAGTCAGATGTCCTTTTATGTGTCAAGCTACTTCTATGACCTGCAAATCCCCTTCCGCTGCGGCATCATACCTCTGCTATGTAGGCTCTTCAACCTCTTGACATAATGATGTCTAAAGGAGACCAAGATTCACAAAAGGAGGTGTATGATTGGGAAGAAAGAGAGACCACGTGTATATGAGTAGTCAGCGGAGTCACGTAGATGAGCCAGAGGAAGTAGGGTATAGATAGGGCGCACAGTCAGTCTAGAAGTCATACCATAGACCCCTTTCGGTGCCTGATATTCTTCTGGTAGCATCGTAAGCCTCAAACCCGTGGCTCTACGGCGACAAGTATGAGTACGCCCTAAGCCCGCCGAGAGCTCTACTCCTTCACTTGCTGGCCATATATATTTGCTCTCTTTAGCAACTTCTTTCCGCGTCTCTGCATCTTCCAACATCTTCCTTCTTCCAACCTCCTCTTTATCTTCAAAGCTTCCACCGACATCTTCTTCCAGAAGCATCACGACCTTTCATAAACTTCCCCCTCTATATCTTCTCGCTCATTATCAAAGCACTTATAGTACCGACACCAGTATATCCTTGTATATACATTCTGCACCATGGCTTCAAAGATCACCATCGTTGTCAAACGCGGCGACGAGATTCTCCATTCTCAAAGTATGTTGACTTTGATATCTATCTTGTAGTCAGCCTTATTCTATACATCGGTGTTAGAGTTACTTACACATACCAAACACCCATGAGCATGGCTGTGAATACTCCATGTTGATCGTCATAGCTTGCAGTGCTGTTTGAGCGATCTCAGATCCTCAAATGTTGGAGCTGTTCAAACTTTATGGACCATTTTGATCTCCTTGATTTCGATTGCTTTCAATCATTCTAGCATTGTTGAATATCCTACACCTTTCGGTCATCTCATCAGCACAAACCATCCTGCCTTATTCATCATCAGAAGGACTCACAGTTATCTGAGCCCCTTAGGTCACTCTACCTCTCTCAATTATCCAAGCTGTCCGAGTCACTTGACCTGTCAATCGTTTTGCTTTCCTGCATTGCCCAGAGTTCCTCAATTATCTTACCCCTCCATTATTCTGAATTTGTCAGTTATCCTACCTCTCTCTATGATCGAAAAGGTTCTCAGTTGTTCAAGCATGCTTGGATATTTTGAGATTCTTCGATTGTTCAAGCTTCGCCGGTTATACTGGCCGCGTGAATGATTTGAAGCAAGCCAGTTGTTGATAACTCATCAATTATCAATGATGCTTCCATCATTCATGAAGCCCAAATGATTGAATTAGGGTCGAATATTCAAAGCTCCATTTTTGAGGCGACTGAAAGAATTGAACCTCGTTCAATCATCAGGGACTTCTGGAATAATGAAGTCGCTTTGGTTACTCCTAAGCACTTCACTTATACAAGAGCTTGCAGTCATTTGAATAGCGTAAACTACTTACAGTTGCTGACGACAATTCTAGAGTACCCAGTTGATGAGACCACCATTGCCAAGTTGCGCGAAGCTCAACAGTCTCGCTCAGGAACCATCAGCGTCGACGCCTGGATGACAGAACATAGTTACAGCAATGAGAGCACCCAAGTCGCTGCTGCCGAGTTCAATAGCTACTCCTCCGAAAGCTCTCTTTCTTCAATCTCTTCACTCTCCTCCCCCACTCCATCCGTTAATGGCACCAAGGATGTCGAACCTTGGGGCCGCATCGCTCCAGTCAGTTGCACAAACTGTGTCGAACAGAACGTTGAGTGTCGTATCGTCCCTCTCGATGCTCCTATCCAGACAAAGGGTTGCTTTAACTGCCAAAATCTGACGTGGCTGTCCCGTTGCTCCTTCGTCAGTTCAGCGATTCCGGACTCAGAAATGCATGCTGACAGTTTTAGGATCCGGCATCACCATCTGCCACCGCCGACGTGATGGATTGGGAGAAGGAGGTTCGCGATGAAGGACTCGAGGATGCAGTAGCACTTCATACCAAGCGAGTCACCGGCGTTTCTGCCCATACAAAGTCATCTCGTGCCGCCAATGCAAGCTCTGTATCTCAGCGCCAACCAGTCAAGCTGAAGTTGAAAGTCGGCAAATCAGATGCCTCAAAGGTCTCAAAGTCTGTTCCCTCATCTAAGAAGAAAGTCAAGAAGGAGTCAATCGAAACTCCAGCTCTACCAAAGTATGTTTCCAGAGAGAGCGACTATGCCAAGGAACTCAGAACATCCGGAAAGCCTGCGACTATCCCCTGCAGCTATTGTGCAGAGAAGAATACAACTTGCATTGTCAAGAGTGATGACTCGGCTCTGCGCACTTCTCGTTGCTACAAATGCCTGGTTGCAAAGAAGTCCTGTACTTTTGTAAGTCTGCAGTCTTTTTTACTTAGGGGTCCATACATACTAATTGAATGTAGGTGGCTAAGGGAAAGAAGAAGTCGTAGATTGAAGAGTTCCAGCAGGTGGATACCACTGAGGAAATTTCATCAAGTGCTCTAAGAAGAAGCTTCCACATGGTGCTCTATCTTGTTTCCGGTTGAATTATGGTCGAGGTCGACAGGCTCCAATATATGCAGAGGTTTTTGCCCAATGATGCAAGATCACATTATGGTATTTCGTGGTGGAAGCTGCATGGCTTGGTCTGGACGTATTATCGTGAAGGGGTTTGGATTTTTCCTGGTCTTTCTTTTTCTGTCATTACAAAGGTAGCGCTGGTTTTTGTGGTCTGGAAGATACGCAGCTTGAAAGGAAACGGCTTCTTCTTCAATGCAATCTCCTACTTTGCCGGTCACGATTCATTCAAGAAAAATGCAGATGCATGTCATAGGCTGAGAAGCTGTTGACACTATTCATGTACTGCGATGCATGACTCGTGAATGTGCCATGGTACTTCTGTATGTGATCGGGCAACTTGGAATTACTCTTCAGTACTAGCGCGTCTTCATCGGATGGGCATCTTGATAAAAAAGCACTTTTCCACCCGCACTTCATCCTCGTGAATTTCCAGATACTATCAACCCTTATGCCATGGATACTGGGGAGCAAGAAAAGCAAATAATGGTAAGCCACAAGTTTTGAGCTTCCAGAATGAACGAGGTCTAATAACTTGAAGTGCGATGGACGAGGAGGACGTGGATTCGCCAAGTTGGAACCAGCTCGAGATATTGAATGGGCTCGTTATCATGCGGATCATGGCTTCTCTATCACATGGAGTAACTCTGCTTCAGGAAATGGTAACGAAGGAACAGCGAAGACGCTCAATGAAAACATCGTCAACTTCATACCAAGGTATTTAAGAATCAAACGCAACCATATTGCTTGTCCTGAAAATACTGACATCCAAGTCCACCACTCATCTCTGAATTGATCTTTGGAACCGCCGACCTTGGCAGAAGTTCTGACAGTAAAGCACATCTTGAAGACCAACTAGCCAAACTTGCAGAGATGCAGCACTCGAACAATCCGGAAGGTTCTTCTGGACAAGAAAACCTATCGCAGCACCAGTTCCCTCGACTACACCAGCAAATAGCTGCAGGTGCAACTAACAACATCAAACCACCCCGAGGTCCTCACCAAAAGAATCCAAACCCAGCTGAGCATTTAGACGAGCGTTCCAAGAGAGCCTGGGAACCAACTGGCAAGAAACGCGGCGGTACTGCATTAACTATCAAAAATGAACCACAGCAGGTGAAGACCCTGGATAAATCTCACAATGGTGGAGCTGCCACTCGAGTTGTGACCAGCTTCAGTCAGGATTCGAAATCTCCTTCAGTTCGCACCTTCAAACCTATCCCGGTATCAGAACCAACCGGCAGACGCCTTTTCTCTCACGAGAGAATTCCCGAGTCAAAGCCTGCTAAAGTCCGAGCAACTGGCACGTCAACCACATCAACCGCTTCAACCGCTTCAACCGCGGCAACAGGTGCATGGGCTGCGGCAGCAAAAGCTCCATTTGAGTCCACCAAACAAGCAGTACAGACTGGCCCTGTTTTTATCCCAACTCGCAAGACATTTCTTAAGGACCTTCTCGGCGATGTTGAAGAGCCAATACCAACCGTACCATTGACTCCAATCACCCCAGCTAACATCGAGGATTGGGAACTTGTCCACCAGCGCAACTTGCCAGAGACCAAGCACGTGGCGAAGTTGATTCTGAACCCAGGAGCTGCTTCTTTCGATCCACGCCCAGAAAGCCACAAGAAAGTTCGGGGCATGATCAAAGACCACGAGACCACCGTTGCTACCATATCCTCCGGTGGAGATGCTCTTGATCCCAATATAAGAAACGTTCTTGTCGACCTGGCCAAGCCAGATGCGCCAGCTACATCCTACGAGAAGCACATTCGCGAGTTGGCATCTCCACTCGTTGACGCTGCTATTGGAACTGGCCATAAAATCTCTACCATCCAGGTTAAGCTAGATGACTCTGAGGCAGCAGCCATGCCCACTGATCCAGTCATCATTGGCATGGTTCCGCAACTCGTTGTGGCTCTCAATCAAGATAACAAGCTTATTCTCCGTGCTGTTTGTACTGTTCGCGATACAAACCACGAGAGCTCGATTGGTCGTCATGGCCTGGTCCTTCTTCCGGAGTGGGACTTCTCGCATGAGGAACTCATCAGAAAGTTGACTGAAAAGTTGGGAGTCACCGATTTTGAAGCATTGAAATGATGGATGAAGGAAGTCTGGTTATACTGGGCGTTTGGCCCGCTTTATATCCTGATGGGATCACTCGGACCTTGCAAGTCGAAACAGCTAGACTCATGTAATTGATGTATTGGAAATAGAGAGATTGGTTTTTCCAATAATCAACAAATAAAAATGAAATACCAAACACACTGGGCTGAAGAACTACTAACTGTACTGAGGTAACTGTTTCTGATCCATCTCTGCCTTAGCCCCTGCGTCATTAACACTTCTCGACACATCGATCGGTAGATGCCCATTGCCAACATCCTTACCAGCGGGCCTAGTGAATCTAGCCTTGAGAGGAGTCCAGCTCTCCTCGTTATATCCCTCCTGTAACTTCTTACAGGTCTTTAAGCCCCACTCTGTGACTCCAACCATATAGCAGCTCTCAAACATGAATGCCATACTTCCCTCGCCGATTTTGGCCGGCTTAAGCTCCGCATTGCTCGCTTTTTCGTGGGTATTGCTGTCAGGTCCATGTGCACTCATAATGTTATGCAGGCTCGCTCCAGCAGGCTGGAAGCCACCTCCTGTTTTCGCATCATAATCGCCTTGGATGAGGCCCATGAATTCGGACATCGTGTTACGATGGTACCAAGGTGGGCGGAAGGTATCTTCGCCAACAAGCCATCGAGGAGGGAAAATCACGAAGTCGGCGACGGCTGTGCCGAGGGTCGCAGATGGAGCAGATAAGACAGTGAATATGCTTGGGTCTGGATGGTCGAAGGAGATGCTTCCTATGGTGTTGAAGCGACCCAAGTCATACTTGTAAGGGTAGTACAGACCATGCCAAGCAACGACGTCAAATGGTGTGTGCTTTTGCTTCGCAGCGAAGAGGTGGCCATTGAACTTGGAAAACAGAGTCCACTCATTTTGGGTATCCTCTTGGAAGGATGCTGTTGGGGCTTGGAAATCACGAGCATTAGCAAGGCAATTTGAGCCAATGGGACCAAGTTCAGGCAGTTGGAAATGGCCTTGGTACAGCTCCAGAATATAGCCACGGACTGGTCCTTCTAGCAGGTCTACTCGATAGCGAATACCACGAGGAATCACGCATATTTCATTCGGGCGGACAAGGATATGCCCCAACTCTGTTTGGATATCAAGCACTCCATGCTGGATGACGATGAGGAAATCTCCGTCGGCAGAGTAGAAAGCTTCGTGCTCCCCCATCGACTTTCCAGCCGCGAAGATCATGATTCCTATGCCAGATTTCATTGTTGGGTCACCTGCACCAGCTACAAGTCGCAAAGAGTGCACCCAATCCACCGTCTCGTTCATATCGAATGGGTCCCATCGCAACTGATTTGGAATCTGGTGCAATCTCTTGTGTTCCGGGTTTGTGTTGTAGGTCGCCGATTCACGTGGCTCAAAGGATGAGTGAGCTGCTGAAGGTAGGATTCGATATAACCAAGACTGTTGATTCTCATGGCGAGGTGCTGTGAAAGCTGTGCCCGAGAGCTTTTCAGCATATAAACCATATGCTGGCTTCTGTGGCGAGTTTTGTCCTATGGGAAGAGCACCTTCAACGGCTTCCGACCTGTCCGTTTGTTGGTAACTTCTTTGTACAGAGACGACGATGCTTACTCATGATAGGAGCCGAAGCCATTCTGATATTTATATTTCTCTGGTGCTAAGAATTTTGTGACAGGCATATTGAGATTATATCGCTTCACCGTCACGATTCGCTATTTGGGAGGGATTGTTGGTTGTCAATATCGCTTGAAGTGATGTTCAACTATCCACTATATCACTCACAGTCGATATATGGACTCATTAATCTCATCAAAAGCCATCCCAACAATCGGCAGTTGGAGATGAATCGATATGGTTACTACCGATACAGACATCGTAAGATGATTGTTATTTCGAGCAGGCGGAATGAAGAGCAGCTGCCTTGTTCTGCTGCAGGTAATCGTAGATCGAGGACGGAATTGAGCCGATAGCAAGCGCTGCTCTTAGAAATAAGCATCATTTTAACATCCTCGTTGGATCTTCAGTGCGGGGTCTACAAACTGCGGTGGCGGGTGGTGCGGGGTCTCACACAAGTCGCGCAGATCAATATCAAGGAATACGGAAGCTCGTTTCAGTTGCTCTTGAACATTCGCCATAATTCCGCAGCGGAACGACGCCGTCGCTCGCCTTGCGCTGGATTGATATACACTATGTGACTTGCGACATCAATGCACGGCCACAGTTATGATGCACGAGCTAGCCAGAGCTCACGCCACCGCCACATCTCATGGAAGTCATAAAGATGCTGTCATTTCATCTGCACTTCAACATATCGTCTAAAATACAAATCCTACCAAACGACCACTCTACAGCAAGTCAAAACAAAATGCCTCTCATCGTTCCAAACGTCACTGCCGAGAACCCCTCCGAGAGAGCGGCTAACGAGTTGGCACACTCGAACGCTTCCAACAGCAGCAACAACAGTAACAACAATAACAACAACACCAATACTACCGCCACATCGACCACCACACAAAAGACACCAGAGCAAGAAGAAGCCGATCGCCTCTATGAGGAGAGAATAGAGGAGGAATACGCAAAGAGAGAAGGTGGTGCATAAGTTGTCTTGCTTGGTCAAGCTAGAGATAACTGCTGCTGCCCTGAAGCATTGTTTCGGTGTTGGAAATGAAATGGCATCATTCAGGGTCACTTGATACCCGGAAATCCCAATGAATTTGATATTAGGAATGGAACTTCTTGACTCTTACCTTTTGATTGGAATAAACGTGACACTTTCAAGCTTTTGTGAATAGTAGAACATTATTGAGTATATGATCATCGTAATCTGATGCTGCCCATATAAATCTCAATTATACATACGAATATCATCACTTCTCTCCGAATACCGGCATCTTGACACCGTGCATCCCCTTGTAAGGAGCTACCTCGGGGCTCTTCCATGCTTTCAATATATCCTCCTGGTCCTTTAGCTTATACACAGTCACCCCAAGCGGTCGACAGGTATCCAGCATTCTCTGAGCACTGTCACCTCCCCAGCCATGCACACTTAAGTCACCGCCTGGGCAAGCAGACATAGCACAGATCACATCGACTTCAGCAAAGAAATCAAAATAATCCCCTGCTTTTGCAGGAGAAGGTTCCCTACTTTCATCAGTAGGGATCGAATGGGCTCCAGAAATGGCAACTCACATGAAGTACTTGCCATCTTGGTTCAGACCAGTTACTTGAAAAACATTGAGGACGTCGTGCACATCGAACTCAGTAAGACCAAATGGGATCACCGCTCTGGTGAGATTGCTATGACACTGGAAGTCGAAAGAATCACCGCTGAGCAACTTGTTTACTACCTAAGGTTAGATTTCCCCTTTGCATCGATGTTCTTGTAAGTTACTCACCATATGGGTCACATCGTGTACCAAGGAGGTCGTGACACCGTCCACCAACCTCATCAACACCGTAGTCCTTTAAGCTATCGCCGACGATGGTGACAAGAGGACGTAGATAAGGCAGGTTCGACCATAATCTGTCACCAACTGATACATGAGACGCATGCAACTGGCGGGTCCTAGCAGCCCAGAAACGTTCTCGAGGGTTGGCTAGAGAGAAGATGTTCAGGTCTGCAACCTGTGGGCCATGAGGAGTAGAAAGACGACAAATATGACCTTTTGATAGTTAGTTATAATTCAAGACAAACAACTAAGAGCATCCATGTCCTAGAGAACGTAGAATAAATTGGTTGCTTGAGTCTCATTCTGCTACTGGGAATATAATATCAGTATCCCACCCTTGAGATCCTCGGATAAACTCCAGCACCCAGATTCAACGAAGAAACGACACTTACCCGCAGGAACAATCCAGGCCTTTCCACTACGGATTGGAATCTCAAAATTCTCCAATACTTTTCTGGAACCGGCTTCATCTGCTGTGGCACCGAGACGGGCGTAGAGCTTGGTGTCGCCATACAACGCGGTGCTGTCTTTCGCGGGGTAAGCTGGTTGTGGGACACGTGGGGTCGACATGATATCCGTGTTTTCGAATCTATTAGGTCGATAGGTAGTTTTATTCAGAAATGGAACTGGGAGTTTATATGAGGAATGTTGTCTGCACCATTCAGTAATTGATACGAGTAATTCTGGTACGCATTATCGCGGCTTGGCTTATCGCCCCACGTTCGGATCGGATGCTCGAGCACGAAGATGGCACAAATCGGAGTCAAAACATTGTGTGCCATATATCTCGATTTCGGCTGTGATTGTAACAAACCCCTGTTGGTATATCAAAGTCACTTTCATGTTTGGATATTTTAAATGACCAACCCATTTTCTCATCTTGCCCAGCCAAGCCATGCCGATATAAATTTACCTTTAGAACGCCATCGCTATCAAATGAATCAAAATACCAAATCATTTGCGTAGCTTTGCCAATGCAGCAGCAACTCCGTCACTCAATTCATCATCCTTCTTCTTCTGCGCCTGCTCCCTCTCCTTTTCCAACCTCTCCTCCTCCTCTACGGCAGCAAGAATCATAGCCTCCTCGTCATCATCGCCCGGATCCCACATTTGCTCATCTTTCTGCACCTCTTTCCCTTTCGCAGTTTTTTGATCTTTACCACTCTTAGCAGAGTTAGGCGTCTCATCGACGATCTCCTGCTCAACGAACATTCCTCCCATGGAGCTCATCTCTCTCAAAGGCACTCTACTCAGTGGTACCGCACGATCCAATACATTAGGAGTCTCCACGCCATCCTCCCCTCGCGTGCTCTCGTCCCGGCCCAACTTTCTCCGCGTAGCCTTTCGGACACGAAAGGGTTCCTGGATAACACCGCACCATTTCTTGACCTTCTTCTCTCCCCAGCCACTGACAACAGCCACTTCCTCAGGCCTGGCATTGATAGCACCCCTCACACTCCCAAAAGCACTCACAAGCGTGACAGCATCCGTCTTATTGATGCTACGGGGCACCGTAATAAAATCCACCAATTTGTCCGCATAGCTCGTGCTCTGGTGGCTCTTTATAGCTGTCGGATTCGCATGTTCGTAGCTCTTGTACAGCTCTAGGTATCTCGCGGCTTCCGCCGCGCTCCAGCACAGGATCACCGTAACATTATTGATCACACTCGTTTTCGAGAGTTCCTTTAGACTATCCTCATGGTTGCCAATATCGACCATCGTAAGCAAGATCCGCAGGTTATATTTCCCCTGCAGGGAGCGGATACGATTGTAAATGTATTCGGGGTGTAGACGGTGATATTTCAGCGATAGGAAGAGGGCGCATGTCGTGGTGCCCAGCACGTAGTCTGACGGGATATCGGAGTACTCCCATGGCAGCGAGCGGAGGTGCGTAAGAATTGGATTGCCTTTCTGCCGGGGGGAGACGAGAATCGAGGAGCCCGAGGAGCGTGTGGGGAGTGCTTGTGGTGTTGGTTGGACGATCTTGGGCGCGGATGGGTTCACAGCCTGCGGTTTTGGCTGCACGACCTTTTGTGGTGTTGGTTGAACTGGTCTAATTTGGGCTTCTGTCGCTGCCAACGCAGCTAGGAAGTCAGCATCGCTACCGAAGTTATCATCATCGTCCATGGTTTCCGCGCTGCTGGTTTCATGAAGGTCGTGAGAGGCTGTGTTGTGGTGTTTTTCGAAGCCCACACCTTGTGGTTATGACGTTGTCGATAACATCGGCTCAGATAGGCGCGAGATTGATGCTGAGATCACAATCATGCTTGATTTTCAGAAACTTCTCCATAAACTACAAGATGGCATCACTAAAGCACTCAATAACGAGAGTGACTCTGCTTCCAGAGTTATGGGGCTTCTGAGATACAACAGATCACTAATCACGACCTAACAAAGAAAGACTCTAAATCAATTTCATTACTAGCTTCACATCTAGCTAGAGTTGTTCGGTCTCTACATAGAGATCGAATTGGATCGTGGTATCGAGAAATTCCGGCCCATATGCAATCGCTGAAACCCATACAAAGAAAGTGAGCAGAAAGTTCATCCTTGAAACCGTCATAGTTAGTATGGAGGTGTTTTGGACTCCATGAAGATGAACTGCACACAGTAGGCACTCCAAAAAAAAGAAAAAGCTGACCTTCTCGGCCCCTTAGTAAAATTGTAACAGCCCTTGTACTCCGACGGGTGGATTTGTCTGTCGTTCTTATGGTATTTCAAGGGAAAATCTTTCATAAGCTTCAAGCAAAGGCTTCCTCCCCGTTCTCGACAACCATTGGGCTACCACCGTCTCCTGCTTTTCTTCTAGCAGCTGCAGCAAGTCTTGCCTTCGCGCCGGCAGCCGCACTATTGACGCCTTCAATGGAATCATCACTCTCCTCTCCATCTTCAGCATGATATCTCGCAGCCTCATCAAGCTCATTGATATCATCCGGTCTCGATCTCAGCCACTGCATTCTTGGTCCACTTCTTGCGCGCTCCGAGACTTTGAATCCGTAGATACGTGGCTCGTAGACCTTGCCTGATCCAAGTCCTGGTGCCAAGTTGTGTGCAGTCATGCCGTTGATCATAGTTTTATCGCTGTCGGCAGTATTATGGGTAGAGGAGGTGATAGAATCGGTAGCTCGGGTGCTGAGGTTATAATCAGGGAAGGTCATGAGGAAGAGAGATCCGAATGTACGACCAAAGAAGGCGCCATCAACGGTCTGGAAGCGGGAGTTTGGTGGAATGTAGATATCGAGGCAGGAAGGACAGAACAGCTTCACGGTATCTTCTCCTGGAACATCGGTGGTGCCAACTGGGAGCGTACGTGCCATATCGCAGTTGGTTCGTGGGCAGTTGCCAAAGTGAGACAGCTCATACTTCTCAGCCATTTGTTGAATTCCAGTGCGTGAGAGGATGTATCGCTGATGGATAAGACCGTAAAGGAGCTCGGCAGATGATTCGATCATCGAGAGATCACTGGTCATACGGGTATGTCTTCGCTCAGTTGAACGTCTGTTGCGATCGTCACCCTCGATTGCAGACTCATCTCCCTCATCTTCTTCCTCCTCCTCTTCGTCATCGTCATCATCCTCTGGCTCAACATCTAAAATCATCTGAGGGAAAATAAGTATAATGCCACGAGAATGTGCAAAGTGAACCTACCTCAAGGGCTTCCTTGTACATTGGAACCTGACTCTGAAGGCCAGTCAGATTGAAGTCATCTTCAATGAATTCCTCGGAAACTTCAGCAAAGTACTCGTGCCCAAGAAGTGAGCAGAACGAAGAGATCCAGGACTCTCCAGCCCCAGAAGAAGTTGACATTGCTTCTTCTCCCGATAGGCGTAAGTATCGGAGATTTGAGATGTGTGTTGATGGGTAAAATGGGACGACCTCCGGGTAACGAAAGAACTGGGAGCTGGAAGAGGTGCTGATGCTGTCGAATTCGGTTATTATATCAGAATCAGAAGCAGAAGTTGCATAGATATCCTGGTGGGCGGGGTGAGGCTGATCAAGATCAGTCGGCTCCGAATTTAAGCCGGCTAGAAGCGCGGCTAATTCCGACATGTCTTCTGCTGGTCCGTGCGTCTCAAGATTCATTCTTGTTGCTAAGTCTTGGATGAGAAATAGACCTTGCACAACGACGAAGAACCCGAGTTGGATGTTGTCAATGATCAGCGTCATTGGAAGTTCAGGTATGAAATTGCAAGCTGGTTGTATGTTTGTTTTGGTTATAACTACGACGCTGCGAAGTTGGAGAGAAGGCTTAGCCTTACCTGACTCCCACGGGAATCAGGCCGGCGAGCTTTGTGAATGCTCTCCAGGTACGGCAGCATTGTGTCTGGAGATTATGACAGTCTCACTCATTTATTGAACACAAAAGATCTGTCTTTTGTTGTACTATACACATTGTGTGTACGTGAAATACTAATCAATTGGAATTTGTGAGAGATTGATATTCCTCCGTGAAGGCTTGGTGGGGTGCAGTCTACCTATGATTTATCAATCAAAAATTATAACTATGAGAAAATAAAAAGGACTACCTAGTTACAGCAACATGGAGGGATACCATGACTAGGTCAGGTGCCTACATGTACACGTTCAGTAATTCCATTATTACATGTCCAGTATGTAAGTCGTGGTCCATATATTCTAGTATTGTTTTCTGCACAATGTACATAATACTAGCCTACCAACCAGACTGTCGCGCTAACAAGATCATGCAGCAGAGACAACAACTCGCTACATCTCTAACAAACATCAAACTATGGCAAACGTCTCTCGGCGTATGCCATTGTCACGAAGGTCCCAATTTCAATGCTGTAGAGTCTCCATTGTACGCCGATTTTCAGATTGCAAGTCTCCAGATAACATTGATAGCCCTATTGCTGAAGCAAAAGATACTGATGGCAATATTATCGAAGCAAACAAACACTTGCAACCCGTCAGGACACACGGCACACGCTTCGACAAAATACAAGTGAGCATCTTCAGGGAGCTTGCTTTCAAGCCTGAAAAGCCACTCCATTTTTCTGAAGGTTTTTCAAAGGATAAGGCCATTTATCCTGACTTCCCGATAGCTGCAGCTTATAAATGGTTTACTCGCCATGAACAGAAAGAGGGAAAGGAAAAAGGAGAAACACGGACTTCTTTCAATCATAAATACCTCGACCAGTTTGGCGGCCATGTCTTCAACTTTGAAGCTATAGTATCAGGAGGCAATAGACCGGGGGAGAGAGAGCGATTTCTCCAGATGCAAGCACCCTTGCATGCAATGTTGAGCACCACCAAACTGGAAGAGGCGGCCGTTGGTGCCAGGGAATTTCGAGTTCTAAGATATTATCTTGCTCAGACACAACTCATCGATCTTCCGAAAGGTATGCAAGATGATATCGTAACTCCATGCCTGATCAAGGAAACTGGAAAAGGGGACATCTACGATGCCAATGTGTGGATCGGTCAAGCACCAACTTATACTCCATTGCACAAAGATCCAAATCCGAATCTCTTCGTTCAGATTGCAAGTGCCAAGGTTGTGAGGCTATACGAGCCCGGAATCGGCAGGGCAATCTTCCAACAAGTTCAGACGGCACTGGGTGCGCATGCTTCGCCTGTATTCCGAGGGGAGGAGATGATGGAAGGACCCGAAAGGGGAGCTTTGAATTCCGCTGTTTGGGGGCCCTGCGCCACACATCCAGGTTACGAGGTCCATTTACAGGCTGGTGACGCCCTTTTTATTCCCAAAGGCTGGTGGCATAGTATCAAGAGTGAAGGGCCTGATATCAACGCTTCCGTAGGTATACCGCAGGTAATTCTCATGGCACATACTGACGGTTCCAGGTCAACTGGTGGTTTCGATGAAACTGGAATATCACAGCTCTTGGAACCACAAGCCTCAAGTAAAGGCGGTCATTATGGAAAGGGCTACTTTTTGAAAAATATATTCGATCTGACATCCCGAATTACTCCTTCTTCCCAGCAAGCTTGTCTGCCTTCTTCATTTCCTCTATTCTCTTAAACAGACCCAGGTCCAGTGGAAATCGCTCACCCATCCAAGTTGCTCTCTGACTATGATCTCTGTACTCATTGTCGTTGGCTCCCGTCTCGGGGTTAACAGTATTTGGGTGTATGAGGGCTGAAAGTGGCCCACGGTTGATGACAAGCCAAGGTATGAAAGCGCCAAACTGAGCTGGAGTGAAGAGATTCACTTCAAACATGGCTACAGGATGAGGGCCAACTGGCTTTTCCCATAATCTGTAGATCCTAAGTTCGGGAACTGCGCATATATCAGCAGGGTTTGATTTACGCTCCTCAGAACGAAGACTAATATACTGACACTCCCTTCTGACCCTCTCCCATAGCTCCTTCGCAAACTTGGTCTGCTCTGCATTTTGTTGAACGTAATAAATATGCACATCACTAAAAGGTCAGTCAAGTGTATTCTGTGAGGATATCACGTGACCCACAATCCACCTCTGATACCTTGGTCCACCTCGACCGGAAACTTCTCATAACTGGGACTCAACTTCTGATTCAGAAGTGCCTTGTAGCTTTTTCCATCCTCGTTTCTCTCGTCGGAGAGGGGCTCCAGTTGCTGGCCTTCGTAAGGTGCGAGCGGTGAGGGATAGGTGTAAATAGAAGGATCAGCCATTCTGTATTTTGAGGTAGCGAGTTACTTGGAAGTAGAGTTATTTGCGATTACAGAAAACATCCTACAATATTGACGATCTGGTTTTATCGTCGAAATATATATACTTTTGCACGGTTCCGGAGGCGCATACGTAACGGAGTACCATGAGGTTGGGTACGTACCTTAGGCTTACGAGACGTACAAAGTGGGCGTCGGCAGGGTTCCGCGACGATTTTGTAAGCAGCATTACGGAGGACCCTACACAAGTACTTGCATTAACAACCATCACAGGCGTTCTGCATCGTCCATCAAGGGTCTTGACTTGTCATCTCGAGTCCCCTCCATCTCATTGAGGAGGACGCATCAGGATTGTTACCATGGCTTACATCAACTTAGTAGCACTACATTCTTCCTCTGTCAGCCCGGCCGTTATGACATCTCAATCGACGATGCTCCGTAATTCAACTTAATAATATTCTAATGCACAGATGCTCCTGGCTAAATGAAGCAGCTTCAAGTACGCAATACCTGGCCATGATTGTGCAATAGAGTACCTAGGTAAGGTAAACTCACTCTCCTAACAATAGATCTGGACAGGTATTGGCACGCCTTCTTCCAGTACATTTACACAGCGTGACGATTTGCCATAACTAGGCAAGTTCATATGGCATCAAATTCAGGCAAAAGAACACTTCTTCGCTCTGTCAAAGCTATCGAACAATGTCATACACCACTTTTGGAAATTCGCCAGAAGTCGCTCTGCATGGTAGCAAGTGCCACACAAGAAAACAGAGCAAATGATCCATTGCAACAAGGTAAGGTAGGGCACATACTCGCATCCTTTCAAGTAACTATAGATGCTCCGTATGCTCTACTTACTTGTCATTGGCGAAGTCAATGGTTCTGCTTCCTTTGACATCTTCTTTGTCCTGATAACACAGATTTGCTGGGTTTGTTCATAAACTGCATGTGTTCTACATGAATCTTGTTATTCTCTGATATGATCAATTTAATTTGTATAAAAATTCATCGATTATCTTTCTACGACAAACAGGTTTCACTCCCAAGTTTCAGATTCACACTCACCCTCGGGTTGATCTATCAATTTTATCTCGAACTTGGCATCCATAAAGAGCCAAGATTGATAATACCTTTGCCATCATAGGTGCTCGGAAACCTCAACAGGATCATCCTATTCCTATCAAACCAAGTACATTGAGACTGACTGGCTATACTGCATAGTGAGGTATATTCTTTCGGGACAAGGTGGTGACTACGAATGCGCATATAACTATGGAAGCAAAACATGAGTCTAAGGAAGTACTGCTAGTTACTCCCCTGAAGCCACCTGCGAAGAGTTCGTCAAAGAAAGTAGTGCCAGTCACTCTTTTGAAGCCAGCTGCAAATAATTCATCTAAATTAACGCCACCGGCTACTCCTTTCAAACGGGTTGAAAATGCCGAAGCTACAACCGTTGACGCGGAGTGTCAAGTCTATGCAAGTGAGCTATTGGATATATCTGATGCAGAGCCGGTGCCCAAGAATAAGGTGCAGGTAGACAGGCTCTTGGGGCCGGAAGACGTTTACGTAGGTCTAATCTATAGCGCGCCTTACCATGAGCCGCGAGTGAAATGGGACAAAAAAAGCAATTCATTTACCATGACACAGGGCTCCGGGATGATATTCACGAAAACGAGGAAGATGGTTGTTATTAGAAAGTTCACCAACATGTTCCTTGCTGTACCAATATTTTCGTACCGCGGTCATGGGATGTTGTATAAGGATTCCGAAGTGATGCTTGAACACATTGGTATTCTACCTACACTAGAGGATCCCAAGAGCTGTGAGGGTGTGGAGACTACGCAACCGCTGGAAACGCAGTCACAGGGTACATAAGTCTCACACATCCCGTCGGCTTGGGAGCAGGGTCGAAAACTAATCTCGCATGGCTATCTACGGGTTGCTCCAGTGGGGTCTATGGATCCAGAAGGAGTGCGTGGTGATTGGTGGAAAGTGAAGGAAAACTGAGGGGAAACTCGTTCGTTCACTTCACCAAGGCAGTAGTCCAACCTTATAATGAAGTAAAAGGTATAAGACTTGCAGAACTTGATAATGTCTCAACGAAAAGGCTCCGTCGCCTCTTCGAAAGAGCAATGTGGAGCGGTGCTATTCGTCCCAGGCATGAAGGTTATAAGAAAGACAGCCCAACTGGCGAACTAATTCATTTCGAGTATTGGCCGCCAAAACAGACAATGAAAACGAAGTCTTCGAAAAGTGATCACAAACAAGATCGGAACGGAAAGTCATTAAGAAAAGACAAAAATCACTAAGACCCAAGAGTCAAGCCAAACGAGCCAAAAGAGGCTCAGGCACAAGATAAGGGAAAGATGCAAGCACTGCAAGAGCTGTCTGGAGATTATATAAACCCATCGCTCATGAACCTGGGCGAGTGACAAATGGTTGGAGCCAAAGGGAAGGTGATCAAGAGCGAAAAGAGTAAAAATTCCGAAGGGGGTACCACCAAGAACGGAAAGAAAACGGGGGACCAGATGGATGCGGCATTCACTTCTTCATACTACCATGGAGGGCCGAGCAAGCATTGGGAACATCTTGTAGATATTCGATTGCCAGAGGATTTCAGCTCATCAGATTCGTCAGGAACTGGCCATCTTGGAGATCCCAAAACGGCGGAAAACCAGGTGGAAGAACCAGTGCAAGAGAGCAGTGGAGAGAGTGCCGATACTGCGCCCGTTGAAGACAATTACAAGTACCCAGTCGTGGACGTTGGAGACCTCCTCGAATTCATAGGAGTTCCAGATTCATATGCACCTATACATCGACATGTTCCTAGGCCCTGGCATAAGGATTGGCCCTTCGACTACGAATATGAGTATGGTTTTTGTGGTTCTATGGGTTATTAGTCTGAGGACCGAATTTTATTAGAGCCGAATGCATACTTACTTTCAGATATGGTTGTCTCCACAGGGAAACGTCCTCGCCCGGTTTCGTAGACAACGGTTATTTCAAGTGGTTTTTATGGTAGTCGGAAGATAAAATTTGATGTCTGAATGCAGTTTTTCTTCTTTTCTTTGGCGTTCAAACGATTCAGCTTGAAGATCCTCCACAAGCTTTTTGTTGATTTAGTATGTATTAGAGTTTTCGAGAGACATACAGCGTTTTACCCCAATCTTATGTTCTATCTCATGATTCTCTAGTTTCCAATAGACACTCCCTGTCGATGTTGAGTTATGATTAACCAAAGCTCTTGTGGAACAGTAAGTAGTATCGAGATACAAGTCGTCAGACAAAAGGAAAAGAAAGAATTTCAAAAAAAAAAAAAAAAAACAAGTAAGCGACTGTCATAACGCCTCATTTGAAAAGAGTTACACTTAACGTTGTCTGACAAGGACTTGGCTTTCAAGCCTCCTATGTTATTGAGCGCTCCAGCCTAATGCTTATGTTAACCTTGATCCAAAGGACAGCTCTCCAATCCAAGCTCATCGATACAGCAAGTAAACTTTCTCAGTCGTCTCCTGGGGAGGCCCTATCATTTTCCAGTCCTACCGACAAACCCAACCCATTTCCTCAAGGAGCCTAGATGTTATTGCTCGAATGTTATCCTATCAGAGTACTTGAAAATTATGCTGGACCTCGATGACTTCCATCATCAGGGTAACATTTACCAACATCCACCTTCATGACTCCTGTCATGCTTGCTTCGGAGCTCGACTCCGGTCGGAGCAAATAGTAACACGGCATTGCTTTGTTGTTTTGTACAACTTGGAATCAACCTCACATGTCTATGACATGATGGGTTAGACAGTTCCACCAATATCTTGTCTGGATTTGCAGCAAGTCCAAATTTATAATCATGGGCAAGATTACTCCTTTCCCGATAGTTTGAGGACATATCTGCCATTATCTCCGAACTTGTCGTTGGTTCATTGCTAAACAAAAGAAAACAAAACAAGAGCATGAACAAAAGACAAAAAGCCATTGTCCTTCAACTTGGGGTGATGAAAGAACACTTACACAATGGATAATTATCAACATCCACGGATATGAGTTGTTGTGAGGCTGCTTGAAAGATAACGTGATGCCAAGCCTCACAACAAAAATGCATATCTTTGATCCAATGATTGAGAGGAGTTAACCCGTCGTTCTCAGACAAATACATTCTCCATAGAGCTGAAATGTGGCACTCGTCTTTGTATCATAAGAGAGCAGATCTGTGGAATGGTATTGGTGTCATTTATGATGAAATGCTTGTGGTGCGACACCAACGTCGCCGGACTTGGCTCTTCTTACCTCTCTCTTCACCCATCAACAGTACCATCTCTCTCATAGGATCAAGAGTTTTTGGAATTGATAAAGTGGCTATGATGAGGCAAATGTGACCTATGGTGGAGTTGTGAAAAGGTAAAATGTGTGAATGAAATCTGAGCCACCTTCGCCTCCTATTTTACGCAATTCCTGCTGGGGTTGAATTAGAAAAATCATGCTTCTAAGCTGGTAAATTTCGTACTTAATACCTTGATCTTCCCTCAGGTTGCTGTTCCCTCCACTTTTAGTCTTTTGACTTCCTTCTTCTTTTGTCTCGAAATGTAGGATCTGTATAATAAAGCCTGTTGAGGTGCTGTATCGGCCGTGCGATGCAAAAGCTACGGCCCATATATAACTTTTGTGGCCATTAACTATGTAATACTCGACATCGTCTTGTACTTGGGATATCTCAGAAAGCGGCCGATCAGCAATACATACAAAACGACTCAAGCTTAGAGCGATGTTTTCTCAAACACAGCAGCTCTTGAGAAACACTGCCTGGACAGACCGGTGCCAATCAGAGCGTAAGATTTGATGCGTACATATGTACATCCAATGCCATACATACCTACCTGGATCAATATTGTGCGACGGTATAATCACAACCTTCTATTTTGCCTTGATATCTCGTATCTGTGATCATTCGATACTGTGATACGATTTGTGTGTAGTAACGTAAGTTGATCTGTGGGGTTTGCTGGTCAAAGGGGTTCATGAGAGTGACAAAACCGGCAGGTAGCCGAGAGACGATGGCACGGCCTCTGTGTGATTCAAATACCAGCAGAATAATAGGTATGGGATCTAGATCTGATACGCTCATAGCAACCCCTTCATGCGAGGTCTCTCAGCATAACTCGAGAGATGCCGAAGAAAGCGGATGAAGCTCTCGATACGGTTCTCAACAGTTCGTCATGCTCCTCGGCCCAGCTCCAGAATTTCATAATTTCGGCATCACCAAAGCTTTTTGTGGGTTTACAGCCTCGCCAGCCTGGTGTACCTCGGCGTTTGGAGCTCCATGGACATTCCGGAGCGCTATCAATGCTAGTCGCCGGGCATGAGTGGGCCTCTTAAGGCCATCTGGGTCATGTTCGCCATTGCGGCCATTCATACCTCACATGAATGGCCTTTCAAATCTACTCTGGTGCTCTACTCCGTGCGTCTTTGCGTTCGCCGCTGCTCGCCTTCGTTTCAACCAAACAACAGGGCTAGTGAGCGTGGATATACCACGCAGCAATCGCATTTCAAATTGCACTGCGTTCCGCAAGGAGTCCCGCTTGGATGAGATGTCCTCGGCCTACTTAGGGTCGGCGGGCAGTGTTCCTGTCGGAAGACGGAGAAACTAGCGAGTGACGACTCACCTCAAGGGGCGCACATGCTAACGACCAGTCGATTTCTGTTTGTTCCATCTCAGACAATTGCGAGAGAAATCGAGACATGCAGAACGTGTGGTCCTTACTGTTCCTGTGATACCGAGGAAGCAACAAATGATTGTCCTTGCCCTGCAAGATCATTTGAGGTCTATGCTTTTCTAAGCTACTTTCGTATCCCAAGATACCGAGGGATAGCTGAGTTTCATGCAAGAAATCATTCCATAAATATTTTCCTAGTTCCTCGATTCCGTCCCCTTCTCCTGCTCTTTATCTCTCGATGACATTTTCTCTACCTAACATCCAAGGAAATACTAAAGCCTAGGCGTCAATTAAGAATGACGGAATATACACCTATACCGGGGCCAACAGGTATCCCAATACTGGGCAATGCCCTGGAAATCGATCCTGCCAATGCCATGGCCAGTCTTGGTCGACTTGCAGATATCTATGGTAAGTTGGCGTTGGGCAGTTTTACTGAATAAAACTAACTCTTTGGCTTAGGACCATTCTACAAACTTACGCTCAGTGGTCACGACCGATATTATATTTCGAGCGTGGAACTCATGAACGAAGTCTGCGATGAGAAACGATTCGACAAAGCTGTAGCCGGTGCGCTAAAGGAGATCAGAGTCGGCGTCGAAGATGGCCTTTTTACTGCTTTCCCAGGCGAACACAACTGGGAGGTAGCACATAGAGTTCTCATGCCTGCATTTGGACCTCTCTCCATTCGTGGCATGTTCGACGAAATGCACGACATTGCTTCTCAGCTTGTTATGAAATGGGCGAGATTTGGATCGAAAGATACAATCAATGTCACAGACGACTTTACCAGATTGACTTTGGATTCTATCGCAATTTGTGCTATGGACACCCGATTCAACTCGTTCTACAAACCTGAATTGCATCCATTCGTCGATGCTATGGTAGGATTGCTGATCGAGTCCGGTGAGAGAGCAAGACGACCTGCTATTCAAACATATCTCATGGGTGCAGCACAAAAGAAGTTGGAGGAAGACATTGCATTTATGAAGCAAGTTGCTGCGGAAGTTGTAGCAGAGAGAAGGGCTCATCCAGCGGACAAGAAAGATCTTCTGAATGCTATGATTTTAGGGCGGGATCCAAAGACTGGAGAGGGTCTTACAGATGCCAGTATCATGAACAACATGATTACATTCCTCATTGCTGGCAAGTAGCATGCCTCATATATAGTCACTTCATCTAATGTTTTGCAGGCCACGAAACGACTTCCGGAATGTTATCTTTTCTTTTCTATTATCTCTTGAAAAACCCGGCCGCATATCAAGCAGCACAGAAGGAGGTTGATGCGCTAGTTGGGCGTGGCCCCGTCACTGTGGAGCATATGTCTCAGTTGCCATATATCAGCGCATGTTTACGAGAGACGTTGAGACTTCGACCTACCGCCGCTGCTTTCTCTCTAACACCCAAAGAAGATACTGTCTTAGGAGGGAAATTCCAACTCAAGAAAGGTGCACCAATTGTCGCAAATCTGCCCAAGATACACCGCGATCCTGCTGTGTATGGCGAGGATGCTGAGGAGTTCAGACCAGAAAGAATGTTGGATGAGCCATTCTCAAAACTGCCACCCAATGCTTGGAAGGTAGGTTTCGTTCTAAAATCATGATTCCGAAAACTGACAAAAATTAGCCATTTGGAAACGGCATGCGTGGCTGTATTGGCAGACCTTTTGCATGGCAAGAAGCACTGCTCACTGTCTGTTTGCTTCTCCAAAACTTCAATTTCCGCCTACACGACCCAAGCTATGAGTTATCCATCCTCCAGACTTTGACGATCAAGCCAAAAGGATTCTTCATGCATGCAAGTTTGCGGGAGGGCATCGATTCGGTTCATCTTGAAAAACTGCTCCATATCGATACATCTAAGGAGGGCCATGTTTCTGAAAAGGACAAGAAGCTTAGTCAACCCAGTAAATCAGGAAAGGCCACCAAGCCAATGACCATTCTTTACGGATCGAACTCCGGAACTTGCGAAGCATTGGCTCAGAGTCTGGCCAGGAGTGCAGCAGGATACAGCTTCCATGCGGATGTTCAGCCATTAGATTCAGCTGTGGGCAGCGTCCCCAAGGATCAACCTGTCCTTATGATATCCCCCAGTTACGAAGGGCAGCCCCCTGATAATGCAGCTCATTTTGTTGAGTGGTTAGCTGGTTTGAAGGGCGATGAATTGAAGGGTGCCCAATATGCGATCTACGGAGTTGGAAACCATGACTGGGTCTCGACTTTCCACAAAGTACCAAAAGGGTTGGACTCTGCTTTCGCCGAGCATGGTGCCAAGAAAATTGCTGAGACAGGTCTTGGTGACGTAGCTGCAGGCGATATCTTCAACGACTTCGACAAGTGGCAAGATGAAGTCTTCTGGCCATCAGTCAGTGGGGCGCCGGAAGATGTGTCTAACGAAACCAGTGTTGATGTCGAAATCGATACAACTACTCGCACTACTCGGCTTCGTCAGGACGTCAGAGAGGCCATAGTCATCAGCAACGAAGTCTTAACAGTTGCTGGCGAGGCAGAGAAGCGCCACATCAAATTGCAATTACCAACCGGCATAACCTACAAGGTTGGCGACTACCTCGCTGTTCTTCCCCTCAATGATTCCAAGAACATTCACCGTATTCTTAAACGATATGGTTTGCCATGGGACTCCATGATTACTATCAAATCTGGCGCGAACACTACTCTCCCAATGAATCAACCCATGTCTATCAACGATATTCTGGGTGCTTATGTCGAACTTGCTCAACCAGCGACCAAGAAGAACGTTTACAAAATAGCCTCCAGTATTCCCGATGAAACGATCAGAAAGCAGTTGGAGGGCCTTGCTACAACGAAGTTCGATAGTGAGATCACCTTCAAGCGTCGCTCACCTCTCGATCTTCTTGAAGAATATCCTTCCGCCACACTAGCCCTCGGGGACTTCCTAGCCATGTTGCCTCCAATGCGCATCAGACAATACTCTATTTCTTCCTCTCCTCTCTTCGACCCGTCTACCGCATCCCTCACCTGGTCTGTTCTCGATAGCCCTGCGCTTTCAGCTGAAGGAAAGCGTTACCTTGGTGTCGCATCCAACTATCTATCCAAGGTCGAAGCAGGAGATCGCGTCCATGTCTCTGTCAAACCTTCCCACGGCAATTTCCGTCCTCCATCTGACGTTGAGAAGACACCTCTGATCATGATCTGTGCTGGAACCGGTCTCGCACCTTTCAGGGGTTTCGTTCAGGAGCGTGCTATGCAAATTGCCGTTGGCCGAAGCCTTGCACCCGCACATCTCTTCATTGGCTGTGCTCATCCGGAGAGGGACATCCTTTTCAAGGATGAATTGAAGGCATGGGAAGAACAGGGTGTTGTCAAGACCTACTACGCGTACAGTAAGGCCAAGGATCAGAGCAAGGGCTGCAAATATGTTCAAGATAGACTCTGGGAGGAGAGAGAGGAGATGGTCAAGATCTTTGACGAGGGCGGAAGAGTTTATGTCTGTGGCAGTGCTGGGGTCGGTGATGGCGTCAAGGGCATTGTTTGCAGGATGTACAGGGAGGTTGCCGAGGAACGAGGCAAAGATAAGACGGATGAGGAGGTCGAGGAGTGGTTCCGAGGCATCAAAAGTGATCGTTATGCAAGTGATGTCTTTGCTTGATCACATGTATAAGTTAGAATTGTTTGGTGTTTGGAGGTATGGGATCAAAGGTTATGGCAATAGGCTTAGAAGTGTTGGTGTTTTTTAGATTAATTTATTACTTTTGCTTATTATTTGGTGTTTGAACTTGGTATGAGGACTTTACTCTACCCATTTCGTGTGCTCATCAATCAACCATTCCTTCTGTTGGGCTAAGATTTCCTACTGCAGCCAAGCAAGGGCGAAATTGTTTTCTCCTTTTCAGTCGGAAAAGGCGGAGCAATTGAAAACAAAGTTGAGGATAGGGAACTTTATGTGCTTTTTACAACATTCCTAGAAGCTCAATTTTGAAATAAACACAAACTGAACAGGAATGTAATGGAATGGTGAGCAGATCCGTTAAACGTATCATGCCATCACTGAGAAGCAATTAAGAGGATGACTCTATACCAGAGCTGCGAGACGTGACGTTGTACCGCCCAGATGACTATGATCCAAGATGTGCTATCTTGAATTACAGCTCATATTGTCAAGAAACACGCCTCCGATCGAAGAATAGACGTTTACATTCATGGAGAACGTTATGATGAGGAGTGCCTTTGGGGTCTGACAGAAAATAATTTGAAAGGTAAAGCGTGCTTTCTTGCCTTTTTTGAGAGGGAGGCCACCTGCTCGCATACAGATCTATAGTCCCTTTATAACATACTCCACGACCAAAGAAGGAAAAAGTTTAACTGGTCCTGAAGTCAAAGAGGCGCGGGTGCAGCACGAATCTACCAAGTCAGCTGCTAGCATCAGCAAGGACAAAGTTAAAGCAAAACTGAGTTTCGACTTCCTTTTGCAACCTCCTGAGTAGAGGATATACACTTTCCATGATGGAGTTCTGTGTGGAGTATAACAAGTGCTTTGATCTCGTGCTGGACAAAGTTCTTCCGACCAAGTCGTAACTCTGGACCTTCTATACATCAGACTAGTTTGGGCTCTTGAAATGACTATATCTGGTCAGATTTCCCGAAAAATTGGTATACAAGAATTGCAAGGTTTTCTATTATCGGGTATAGCACGTCTTAATAATAACAACACTCTCATATCAAACTGGAAAGAATTGACATAGCCTGCTTGGAAAGCTTCTAGATGTCATTAAAGGGGACTACCAATCATCCAGAATCAGTTCATTGTTAAGCAAGATATTACACCCGATGAAAAGATGTACTATATTCCAGCACTTGCAGGAAAGTAAAGTCCAACGAATTTTGGCTTGAATCCTACAAAGCAGCTGTTATGAAATGAGTTCAAAGGTTGTGGCCTTTTTCAAGGTAGACTTCGAATCACCCCTTGACAGAATCGACAATTAAAGCGAAGAAAGTATTAAGAATAATAGAAATCTATATCTCACAACAAATAGCAAGTCTTGCCTCTTTTAAAAAAGCTAAATAGAATCTTTATATGCAAATAAGTTATTTAGGTAGATCAGAGCAATAAGCAGGGTTTCTAAACATGAATTTCAATAAATACATAGTTTTCAACGTCAAGGGTCAGGTCAAAGTCAGTCTAAGACAGAGGTGGTAGTTTTATAGCATTCAGTGAGACAACCAGTTGCAGCTCTGAAATCTCTCCTTTATTTCGTGATAAAATTTCAAGTGGAACTCATTGATATATGACCAGCATAAACTCCCAGAACATCGCAACATGAATACATATGCTAAACAGATATTGAGTTACGTTATGACTATCCCAATTTATGAAAATATATCATCTCAATTCATGATGGACCCCGATTTGACAGAACTTAATAAATTAGCTTTTCCCCTCAACTAGACAGCATTTTTATTGAAGCAATATCACAGGAAGCCCACTCCTTCAATTATATATATATACTACAAATTTTTAAATTTTTAAAAGGGGCTTTTTGCACATACAATACGTATTAGAAAGACACGAGTTATCGTCCCCAGAGCTAGGAATAGTATGGAAGGTGATTAGTCCAATGACAGCCTTGACATCGAATCTTGTCGCAGCATTTATATGCAATGACTGATACTCTTGATCAGCACGTTGTCTTGACTACCCACCATCGTTTGACTATCATAATCAATAGAAAAGAGTAGCGGGTTCACACCGTGTTTAGAGATATTCACCTCAACTAAACAAAAGAACGAAACCACCAAATATGAAGCTCAAAATAGGGGACAAGGCTCGTCCGCAACTTCGGAATAAAAGGAGTCCAGCATTCTACATTTTGAGCATAAATTTCGTGCCTATATTCTACTTTATTTGCCAGCGCCATAAGTGCTAGCAAATCTCTCCATCATATGTTCCTCGACTGTGAGAACACCCTTTTTCCCGACACTGCCATCCAGAGGCGCCAACTTGCTGTCCAAATTGCCATCAAAGAAGAACGGTACGGAGTATCTATCTGTCTTATTCTGGCAGAGCACACGATGCATATTACTCTTATACTTGCCGGATGTCCACATATCTAGCATATCTCCAATATTGACCACGTATGCATCAGCATTCGGAGCCACATCGATCCAACCACCCGTAGCATTGTTCAACACCTGTAGTCCAGAATGATCATCTTGCAACAACAGCGTAATAGCACCGAAATCAGTATGCGCTCCCGCACCAAGCTGTTTATCCTGGACGACAGCAGCAGGCGGATAGTGTAGAAGACGCATGACAGCCACGGCGTCATTTGATGTAAAGTCATCAAAGACATCCAGGCCATACGGTAGGCCTCTAGCCAGAATTTGCAAGACCTTAAGGCTGAGAGCATGCAGAGTAGCATAGTATTCCTCCATGGGCTGCTGAAACAGTTCGGCCGGCAAATTTGGCCAGACATTAGGGCCGATGAAGAACGGGTGTGCCATTGCTCTCGGGTCCTCAGGGGGCGTCTCCTTGCCAATATAGAACCCCTTCCGGCCGAAAAGATCAGATTTGCGCCCAATATTCCTGTGACTCGAAGCGCAAACTCACCTCCTTCAAGTCCGGCACTCCACCGGCCTGCAATACTTGATTACCAATCACCTCGTACCCCCGGTTACTGCCCTGCTTCGCTGTCGTCTTGTCCAGCTTCATCTTCTCCTCTATCGGCAGCGAGAAGATCATCTCAGCGCCCTTGAACACAGCTTCCTGCAGCGACCGAGGCACGCCGTGACCAACTAGCTGGAAAAACCCCGTCGTCGTACATGCTGCGCGCACTTCTTCTACGATGCGCTGAGCCTCGGGAGAGTCCGCATCGCGCAGGAATGGTCCAATATCGACGGTCGGGATGTGAATGTCGCCAGTGGCCATTTTTGCAACTGTCGTGATCTTTCTTGTGGAGGAACAAAACTGGTGGATTTACAATAAAAAATATAAATGAACACGAGTGCAAAGTGAAACAGAAATTAAAGAAATCCGATGGGCTAGAGGATCTTGTGCAAGTGCAACCACTGTAAGCCAGCCCACTCTCACTCACACTCACTCATGCAAGGATATTGGTGCCTGACGATACAAATGCCTGCCTGAAATGGGCTCTCCTTGCACCCCTAATGCAAAGGGTCTCGCAGAAACAACGATATCAGACGCCAAGCACCCCCACGATTTCGCAAAAGATAGAAGATAAGTTATCAGTATCCTATGAATAATACTCCGGAGTCCCTATCAAGCACGTACTGCAAAGGCACGCGTGCGCGTTCTATTTGCAGCGCTGATACATAAGTTTTGCGCCGGAGCTCCCCATATTTTGCAAGGCGTCTGGGGCCGGCACGCTGTCGCTTTCGGGCCCCGCCGGCTGCAGATGAGAGTCACGTGATATAGACGGTTTCGAAGCGCACATCGACAGGAGGGGCGATAGCTAGCCGCGCCCTGTGACGTCTGATGGGTATGAAGGCTGTAGTCATCGAGTAATTTGTGTGTGTGTTCTAGACATGGCGTATGTGTTGCGAGAGTTAGTAATTGTGAGGTGATGATAGGAGTGTATCGGAGAAGGATTTAGAGGATGGTTTCCTGGATGCGACTCCGGCTTTTGTACTTGGGAACCTACCCTACCTACCTATGGGAGTTTGGCATTCTGGCGAAAATGCCAGCCTTGCATTTACATGTCGTCTTGAGCAAGGCCAATAGATCGATGGCCTAAAGTTAAAGTACATGCTGTGATCAGCTTAAAGGCCAGATAGGATCGTCATGATGGTCCAAGTCAGAGGAATGTTTGATACTCTGTAAGGGTTTGGAGAGAAGTTTAACCAAATGGAATTCTAGGAAGCGCAGAATGCAATCATGTGAGCAAGTCAAGAAACATATGGTACTATGTACGTACTCATGTCTTTCATTTCTTATGCAGTATCAAGAGGACGAAATCAAATGACACGTCCTGGGAGAATTTTACAGTTTGCAGATTGAATACCAAGGCACTTGAAATTTTACTATTTGGTGTCCCTACTGAATCTAATATCAAGAGAGAGCGAGAAGATGTGACCTGCTCTCAAGTTGAAGAAAAAATATGGTCCTCTGCGAGGAAACGTACAAATATGTGAAACTCCCAGCATCAAAATCCAAAGACTCCTTTTCCCACCAATACACAACCTTCAAGAGAGTCAAGTCACTCGATTTAAGAGATGATTTCTCCACATTTTATTGGAATGTCATGTATAGATGCATGTTGAACAATGAACTGGAAACGACGAGGCTTTTCAACAGGGAGATGAAGCCCATCAACATGCAAGAGCTCCATGGAAAGCATTGCTCAGATGCATATGAATACGGGATCATTTCATGCACTTTCACCACGTACCAGGCAAAGCACGGAAGGATGCAGCGCCACGAATTAGAAGTAACACCACGGCAACTCGACCGTCAAAATAGCATAGAAATGTGCGACGTATGCACGAAGGATGGAATTGTCTTGGCCCAAGTGGAAAAGGACCCCGAATGAGTTTGACAGCATGTACTCCGTACAAGTATGCTTAACGTACGATTGGCCGCCGATGTCACCCTCAATGACAAACTTCTCAATGAGCGAGTATTGATGCATATGGATATGAAGCCAGTTCGTGCTTCTCGGCGGTCTAATATGCACATGCAGGCTATAACAAATTAGTAACCAACACCAACAACTTAACAACATCCAATGTCTTACATAGATACTGGACTACTTGTACTTGTGTGTTCGCGCATCACATGACTCCCAATCAACACAACTTCACTGCTGCCAGGATTATGAGATAATTTGACGCGGGATTTCGATGGCCATGAGCCAAGACGCTTTTTTGGCTTGTGTTGCGAGCGACCTTCGTGACAGTGGAATTGGTGTCGCGGCCTTTCATTTGGGCGTCTTCAAGGGTCGAAGTTCGGATTGACGAATGGCGTTTGAAGATTTGAGAGTAGCATAAGAAGCCAAGCGGAGTGTGACCTGGTGTCCGTGGAACTTTCGCCGTGCTTGATCGTCGATGTGCAGGGATTTGTTGTGGGACAGCTAGTAGAGTGAGATCGCACAGAATGGATGCAATTAGGGTTTTCAATTCACCATTGCGTATTGATTCGATTTAGTGGCCAAGTGAGTCGGGTCATGTTGGATTGATGTTGATGTTGCTGTTGCTGTTGCATTTGCATCGCTGTCTTTACTTCCTTCCTGGGGACCCTTTAGATGTCGTGGACATATGTAACGTGCTTTGTGTGCGCACGTTGAGCCTTTCCTTTGTGCACTGCATACACGAAGTGCCGCATCCATGTGCTTGTTTGTGTTCCGTATCATCTTGTAACTCTTAACTCTGATTTTTATTCCGAGAAAAGTATTCACCGACGTCTGGCTTGACTTCTCGAGAACAATTCCCAGTAACATGGACAAGGACTGGACTTTGTTTCACTCGGGTCCCTTGTGGAGTGCTCCACGGCGAAATTGACGGCTTTCCTCTTGGTGTACATACAAGTAGTTGAATTTCGCTCACGTGCACTTGTAGTCTCTAGACCGACTCGGCCCCCACTCGCCGAACAATGATTCCGAAGCTCTTGATCTCTCTGTGTGCCTTTGAGCTTCATTATCCTATCATTGCATGGAATTCCATTGCGAACGACAGCGTAATCCGTTTGTGCCTCGCGTTAGGCCTTGAAATCCTTAACTCTGAGGCTTGACCGACATGATGGACCTTGGCAACGGATTTGGCTGGAATCAAGCTTCCTCTTCATGCTTAGCTGTACCACGCCGAGAGACTTGAACGGGAGAACAACGTCGAGAAGAACAATTAGTAGGATACTTGGTAAAAAGATGAAAAACCCGACGGGAAAGAAGATTAGAAAGGAAGAAAGACAGAAATAAGAAAGAAAGGGAAATATCCATCTTGCTCCCATCTTTTTCAATCACTTATTGTGTGATGATTTTCAGCCTTTGCCTCTCCCAACTTCCATGCCTCCTCGTAATGGTGTATGATCGCTCAGCTTGTGAGGCTAAAGCACTGCTTGACAAATAACCGCCTCTCATTTCCCTTCCTTCGCCTCGCGTCAGTTTTCAATCAGAGTCATGTATTCATATTGGACAGGGTCCTTATCTGTCACCCTAGCCACTCTCATAGCACCTCTGTCGACATCCACATGGGCCTTACTTCCTCTGGGGGCATCCCCGTTCCACTAACACCACAGCACGCTCATTGAGCTGAACGTGAGGGAGTCGGCAGCTAGAACACGGAAGGACTTGCAACAATAGGCACAGGATAAGCCCTGGCGTGCCTGCTAGCATATCGAGCCACGAAATGGCCACGGAATACAGTCGAGTAGCCACCGCAGAAATGTCAGAATGCGACCAAATGTCTGTCTGGGTGCCGTGAGATGTACAGCCGCTGCCGCCGAACACACATGAGCACGAGAAGCAATCGGACCACATGGAGTGAAGAGGATCATGTCGTGTGAAAGTCATGTAAGACGAGTATGAATAATGATCCTGGAGAGTGAGGGTAGAGTAATGGTAGAGTGGAAGAAGAGTGGAAGAAGAGTGGAAGAAGAGTGAAAGTAGGTAGAATAGAGTGAAGATAGTCTGGGTTGCGTGCGTACAGGGTTGATCCGCTCAGTGATGACCTAGGGACTACTCGACCTTCCCGACTACAACCACACACAACACACAACACAACACACCACACTCCACGCCGCACCGACCGAGGGACGCACGCGTGCTCCTTTCCTTTTTACTACAATTGATCTTCACATCCGCCTACTCTTCCTCTTCTCTCTTTAACCACTGTGATTTGCATTGTCCCTAGAATGCGATCATAGGCCATCCTTTGCGACAATCGATATTCAATTCGTATCGTATCGCATCGCATCGCATCGAAACCTTCCTTCTCTTCCGACCTTCAATATGTCTACCTCCCCAGTTCACCCGGCCGGCATGTATGAAAAAGATGTTCAGACTTCCGAGCCCAGCTCCGTCCATGAGAAGAAGCACGACCACGATGGTGCCGCCGCTGCCGAATACAATGGAGTAGAGGCTGCCGGAGAAGACAAGACTTTGGCAATCTTGGAATTGGTCAAGGCCCACGATGTGCATCATCCAATGCACTGGCCTGCGTGGAAAAGATGGAGTCTCTGCACTTTCTACTGTGCGTTGCAGGTCTTCGTTACTATCACTTCCACGTCTTATGTCAGCGCCGAGTTCTTGATCATCGAAAAGTACAACATCACCGATACCCACTCCCAAGTCGTCACCCTCGGACAATCTCTCTTCATCATTGGTACCGCTGTTGGGCCGGCTTTCTTGGGTCCTCTTTCCGATATTGGTGGTCGCAAATGGGTCTACGTTGTATCAATTGCTCTCTACGCGATCTTGAACTTCGTAAGTTGATATCAACATGCACGAAGGGATAGCGTATCTGACAAATCAAACAGGGTACTGCTTATGCCATGAACTACCCAATGTTGGCTATTTTCATGTTCCTTATTGGAACCGCTGGTTCTACGGCCCTCTCCAACGTCGCTGGTACTATCGCCGATTGCTTTGGTGATATCGACGGAGCTGGACAAGCCATGGCCATGTTCGTCATGAGTGCTAACATTGGTCCCTCCATCGGATCTCCAATTGGAGAATGGATTGCGGATAACAGTCACATGGGATTGAAGTGGATTTTCATTATCAACATCATCATTGGATTTGCATTTGCCATCATCATGTGCTTCCTCCCGGAGACTCTCCCACGCCTCGTTATCGCCAAGGCAGCTCAGAAGGCCGACCAAATCGATCCAGAAGAGGCCCAGATCGCTCAGAGCAAGATCAACGTTCTTGCTGAGCTCCGCTTTGTCGCTACCATGACCTTCCGCATCATGTTCACCGAGCCAATCGTGCTGGCCCTCGGTATCTATAACGGTTTCGCATACGGCATTCTTTTCTTGTACCTCGATGGTGTCTTCTCTGTCTTTGTCTACAACAACGGCCTTTCCTACATCGGTGCCGATCTTACCTACCTCAACTTCGTTGTTGGTGTTGTCGTTATGTTCTGCTTCGTTCCCGTCCAGACTTGGTTCTATGCCCGTGACCGTAGAATTCGCGGCGCAAACCGTCCCGAGGCTCGTTTCTTGACCTCGCTCGTTTTTGTTTGGCTCTTCCCAATCACCCTTCTTTGGTTCGCGTTCACAAGCGATGGCAAGACCTCCTACTGGTCCCCTGTCGTAGCTGGTGGTGTTCTTGGTTTCGCCGACCCACTTCTCTGGTTGTCCATGCTGAACTACATCTCTGGTAAGCCCCTTTGTCAAGCCGGCCCATCAAGGACTCCCCCAAAGAAACTATGCTAATACTCAACAGATGCCTACCCTAATTTCATCGGCTCCGCCATTGCTGCGTTCCTTATCCCGTCTTTCCTTATCGCCGCTGGTCTCGCCCACGGAGGTGTCGCTCTTTTCGTCGACCCTGCCACTGCTTTATCTACTAAGTGGGGATTCGCTATCATCGGCTTCATTTCATTCGGCATCGTCGCCCTTGTTTATGTCATCTACTTCTTCGGAGAAAGGATCCGCAGACATTCCAAGCTCGCCAAGCAATTTTAAACCCCTTTTCATCACTGAAACAAAACTTAAAAAAGTATTCCTTTTCCGAGAATCAAACCGGGGATTATCATCTTCCTCTTGATTTTTGGATGCTGATATAGAGAGCCATATATATCCTTATTTTTCTTTGTGTGGGGGCTGTGGGTGCGGGGGACTTTTTTGATTGGGCGAAAAAAGAATATATCCTGGGAGTTGGTTGTATGTGCTTAGCTATTTCGGGCTATTTATGCTTGGCTTATTTTCTCTTTTTTTTTGTTGTACAGATTTTATGAGGCTTTATGTGCGTATATTGTGGCTATATCATACCCCTCGTTGATGGTCAGGAAAGAGAAATGAAGATGATTAATACTGTATAATTCATTGTGTTGATAGCTTTGATGGTTTGATTTGATTTGATTTGTTTGAGTTTGCATATGGAGAAGGTGTTCATGGAGGTCTGGGAGATAGGGGTGATGAACACTTGGTCTGGGACCCCCACCGAGTTTGCACCATAACTTAAGCATGAGATGCATCAAGATACATACAAGGATATATCAACCGCAAGCCAGATAAGGTGCGTTCCTTTGTGTTATCATCATCGTCATTGAAGAGCTCACTGTGTGGATGGCATGGAAAATATCTTGGGTCTGTGTACGTTACCCGTAGCAAATCGAAAGGCACACTTGCTTAGGAGTTATTGCCACATGCTACTTGACGTAGTCTGTACTTGATCAAAATCTAACTGAGATTTCAAGTGTGGCAAGATTTTGACTTGAGCAGTATCGAATCGGAGAACATCATCTTTCAGGTGTGTCTTGCATCCCGATCATCAAAGGCTGCTGGGATTAAATCGGCACTTGAATTCGTGTGTGATATTCACTTGAAGACCTCTCGAGAGCAACTGTATTGTGCCGAGCTTTTAGGAGCTACCTATCTGATATTGCTATTATTACCATTATACAATCTCTTGACATCGTTCTTGGCTTCGTCGCGGTGTATAACTGTTTGGCGGACTGGTGAAGCATGCCAAACTGGAATTGGATGGTGGGAGGCACAGATTGTGGAGCTTTTGAGTTGCACTTGATTGCTCGCAATGGATGGTCGATGGTTGTGAACGGATGTGTATATAATCTACTGTACCACTTCGAAGGTAATACCTGATAGACGAGGGTCCGCACTTGCTTTTCATAGCCACCACAGTACAACACTTAGTGTTATATTATGAGCTGAATTATGTAGCTATCCGTTAGTATGACCATGAGTCGACTTGTCATTATCCTACCATGGACCTTCATTCATTATGTAGCCATCTACTATACAATCAACAATTTTGATTTCACGAATCGTATGTTTTATAGTATCGATATATGTTCAGGTAGTCTTCAAATTTTGCAAAGGAGGAAGCTGAAATCATCATTTTTTTTTAATATTGGCTGCGGCAAGTTATCTAAGGTAAGTATAATTGAAGCTGTAGAATACTAGGATATTATCATGATACAGCTATATAAGGTCGGCCAAAGATAGAGATTAGAGAATAGCGTCAAAAGAAATATCAAATAGAGAGTTCATGTTAGATATGTCTTTGTAGATACTATAATTGTTCAGGTGCTACAACTAAGAGCTTATCCTGGTATATTATTACTCCATCTTGCCAAAGGCTTTGAGCGGCTGAGTTACATATGTTTACGGAGCTATTTCAGGTAGTTACAATGGAAGATTCACATTTGCTGTATTTGATAAGGCTTACTCCAGTCTGTCATTTTATCATCAACCCCTCGTCGTTTCCTTTTTCAAGCTCAAGGTCGTTTCTGACGATGTTTCAGTAATAATCTACCTTCAACGACTGCAATTGTCCAATCACAGGCGATGGTATGGCTAAATATATGATAAATTTTCTGTGAAAGACTATGATTCGACACATAGTCTATTCTCCGGACTAGCCTAGAGAGTCTCAAGACGATTATTATGTATTATCTTTCAAGTAAACTGCTGGTAGTACTGTGACGCGCCCATCATGCAAAAAGGACGACTGTTACAGAATAATGCTTACAGGTCTAATATAACCTCTCTCATATATCCCCTCTATCTCATCCTTATCAATGCACCAAATGCACTCCTATCTAGAAATACGAGGCTGAGTACACGTAGCATCAGTCGAAGTTGTGCGTTGGGCATTTGTTGAGGAAGAAGACATTACCATTAAACTCCTATGCATGTTATGTGTGGCAGCCCTGCAACACATATCCTGCATCGACAGGTATTCAAGCATATTTTGAGATCTCATGCAAGCGCAAAGTACTGAAGTCAGTATTGATCTCGAAACCTTCCATAACCCATGTGAATGTCCGGCACCTGCTCAAATGATCCGAGAAGCCGCCGCCAAGAAGGAAACACTGAGTGTGCATGATTGCATTGGTCGGCAGTTGTTCTTTCAGAGGCTTTGTTTTGAAGCAGATGTAGATGCAGATGCAGATGCAGATACAAATGCAGCTGCAGCTGAGGCAAGAATAGGTAGTGAAGTGAAAGTCCGAAATATTGGAGGCCAATCCAGGAAATTCCTAGCCATCAACATCAAAAATCACAATAAACTCATTGCAACATGACACAGTGACAGTTACTTCGTCTTGGAGACCCTTCCGTTAATGCCGGCAATACCATATCAATAGTGTTCGTACACGTATTTTGTATCAGTGAGACATCATCGTGGATAATTTCGTTGGCAGACTTGAATTGGCCGGAGATCAATTCGTTTCCGTGGATTGGGTATGTCCTTCACTTGGTACTGGTCGGCTACCCACAAAAACATGGTCGGAACACCAATAATCCGCCGCGCATTTCTCAGAGCGGAGTGTACCCAGTACGAATCTTTGGTACATTCGTTGAGCTTGAGGGAAGTCTCGAGACATGTAGGGGGCATGAAAGTGTATGAAAGACTCTCGAAACCCTAGAGGGAGCCCGGGAGTCACATGAGGTCACGGTCACGGTCGCACAGCTTGCTGCGCCGACAAGGACGCTGGAGAGTCGTGAGCTGTTCGAGTGTCACTGTCGCCCTGCTGTTCAACGTTGATGGGGGAAGAACACAGGCGAGTCTGGGGAAGTCTTGGTACTGTACCCCGCAATCCCAGAACCGAAGGCCATCGAACATCAAGTCTTGGCTCGCATTTGGGATGAACAACGTCTCTTCAAGTCTCTTCGAGTGAAGCCCGATCACCATATATATACACATGTAATTGTCGTTGGATTGAGATGTCGGAAAAGAGCCTTCGCTACTTCGCTACTTCGCATCTATTGTTTTGTGTCGGGTATTCATGAGGAGGGCAGCTGTGCCAAGGGACTGGTAAGCTTGTTTTCTCCTGTCAGTGCCACTGCCTCCACACTTCAGTGCACCAGTGTGTGTGTTTGAGCGCCCAGCCCGCTACACAAATGCTTGAGAGTCCTCAAGCTTTCGTCACCCGCCCACTGTCGAAGCCGTCTTTGCTTGGCCTCGCAACGACGGTCAAATCATCATATTTGATCGACGCCACAATAGCAATGTCTTGGAAGAACAGAAATCCTTCTTACGCTGCTGACGCGAACCTATGGTGGTAACGCTGTGACCTATCCTTCGGGGCTGTCAATCCGAGGGCCCTTGGTACTTAGTATTCATACTAAGCAGAGTATGGGGGTATCTTACCTCGGATCCTCACCGGCACTTATCATCATGAGCACTCTCCCCGGGCAGTCCTCGGGCCCCGGTACAATGCTGTACGATGGCGTTGGCTAAGAAGATAGCCCGAGCACTTCGCAACTTTGTCATGCCGCATTGAGAGAGGAAGGTTATCCGCAGAGACGCTTGAGTTGGGACGCAGACACCAGACAATGCTACCTACAATACTTGGTCAAATTTATGCCGCCAGGTACATACGTTTCCGTATTATGTGCCGATGTACTTGTACTATGTAAGTCAGTTGAGATCTTGTTCGTAAGCTGGAATGCGTTGTTGCTTACCTTACCTATTGGAAGGCTATCGGTGTATGCTTCTTTAAACAACGCCAAGTCTCTCATGCACTCAGATGGATACTCCGAGGACAAAGGGTTGGACTGTAAGCCCCGTTACTCGAACGATCTTACTGCTCCACAATCCCCACGAAATCTACAACCCTTCGCCATACGCCGTGTGGAGAGCAACCCTCCCCACACCTATGTGGTGAATGCATCATTTTTAGTGGGACTGCCGATGCATATCGTCACACAGCAGAGTATCAATGGGAGCGTACAGTATTGCAAGCTTCCACTTTGTAGCTACTGACCTGTCACCGGATTAGTATATCAAGTCAGTTGTTGGTTGTTGGTTGTTGGGGACCAGGGATGTACCCCTCTACATATAAGACTTCCTTTCCGTTCTCAATGTTTTCTTTGTACTTCTCATTCCATTCATCATCCTCTCCATCCCAATCTCCTCTTCTTCCCTGAATACTCAGATCATCTATTCGCTGGTCGCGACCCCACCCCTCAATCCTCTGCAACATGCCCACCATTATCGAAGAGAAGAAGAGAGAGGAGGACTTCGCGCACGTTGAAAGTGCACAACCTCCAGAGGGTTTTCAATATGCCGAAATCGACCCAGCTGTACAGAAGCGCACCGTCCGCAAGCTTGACAAAAATTTGATGCCTCTTGTTGTTGCACTCTGTAAGACAATTGTTCTTCATGAAGTAGATTCTCAGCTGATTGGTCTTTAGATCTCGTATCCTTCCTCGACCGTTCCAATATCGGCAATGCCAACACGGCGGGCATGAGTGACGCCCTCGGCATGAACGATGCACAGTATCAGTGGCTTCTCACTGTCTTCTACATTCCGTATATTGTCTTTGAGTGGATGGCGCTCATGTGGAAAGTTGTTCCCCCACACATCTGGGCTTTCTGCTGTGTATTGACTTGGGGTCTCGCATCCACATTGCAATCGACTGCTTTCAACTTTTCTGGGATGATGGTCTGCCGATTCTTCCTCGCAGTAGCGGAAGCAGGCTATGGGCCAGGACTACCATACCTCCTGTCTTTCTTTTACATGCGCTCTGAGATCGGTGTCCGAGTAGGCACCTTCCTTTCTGCTGCTCCTTTCGCCACTTGCTTCGCTGGAGCTCTAGCATATGGGATCACTTCCGGTAGTGCTGCTGTTGCCAGTTGGAGGCTGCTATTTCTCGTAGAGGGAATTCCATCCATCTGCCTCGCATTCATTACTTTCTTTTTCCTCCCAGACAGCCCCTCTAAGGCACGCTTCTTGACTGAAGAGGAGAAGGAATGTGCTAAATCGAGAGCGATTCGTCAAGTCGGTCAAGAGGCCGAGAAGCGCACTGGCGGCGTGAAGTTCAAGGAGATTGGTGAAGCAGTCGTTGACCCGAAGAACTTGCTGACAGCCGTAAGCCTTTTCTGACTTTCCAATACTGATTCGACAACAGCTAATAAGAGACAGTTGATGTACTTCTCCTGCAACGTCGCTTTTTCTTCTTTGCCAGTCTTCCTCCCTACTATCCTAGAAGGCATGGGCTACACCTCGATCACTGCGCAAGGTCTGTCCGCGCCCCCCTATTTTCTCTCAGGCTGCGTATGTATCCTATCCACTTATATCGCCGACCGCACACGCCAACGCGGTCTCGTCATTGCCTTCCTCTCCATTGTTGGTGGTATCGGCTATGTGATCCTTGCCACTGTGGACTCCGACGGTATACGCTACTTCGCCATCTACCTCGCAGCTGCTGGTGTTTTCCCCGCAATCTCGAACATCTTGCCGTGGGTGCTTAATAACCAGGGAACCGACACCAAGCGTGGCACGGGTATCGCAGTGTTGAACATCATTGGTCAGTGTGGACCGATTCTGGGCACGAGGATGTACCCGAAGACGGATAAGCCGCTGTACATCACGGGTATGAGTGTTTGCGCCGCATTCATGTTCTTGAATGCCCTGCTTGCGATTACTTTGCGCACGTATCTGGCCTGGCAGAACAAGAAGGCCGAGAGAGAGGAACAGTCCGTGAGAGAAGCGATGCAGGATGAGAAGGTGGCAAACGTGGCGGTTGAGAATGAGGGCTTTGGATTCAGGAATATCTTGTAGAATACTATGTGCTCGAGATGTCTAGCTCACAACATAGCTGGTTATGAATTATGAGTATCAGAAACCCAGATTTCCTTCGCAAGGGTTCCAATTGAATGTTCAACTCGTGTCCTTGTGTGCTGGTCGTTGAAATAGGCTTTGCTCTACTGTATAGGCTGGGCCGCTGCTCTGCTGTAGATAGTCCTCCAGAGTATTTTACCTGCGTAGTTCATTGGTGGAATTGACACAATGGGGTATCCAGCTCCATGTTTGAGGTTATTACTGGTGGGTGAGAATATCGCGTGCAGATATCAAAATCCATGGTCGTAACCGAGTGAGATGCGGAGAGGGAAGCTGGGATTACTGCAGTCGAACTACAACATCCTCTAAACAGATTCAAGTATTGCAAACTGGTATCTAATAGCTCTCACAAGCCATACGTAGCTTACCGCATCAGTGATCAAGTAACTATGGTCAAGTGTTTCTTGAGCTGTAACCCCCACCGTATATCAACCGCCATAGACGGGTGGACAGGAACGCGCTCAAAATGATTCAAATGCTGTAAGTTATCAAGGCCTAAGATATCTTAATCGATGATATTTAATAGATGGGTATTAGAGCCGCCCATCGGGGAATTGTGGTGAAGTGCTTCTTGAATCTTCCACCATAGCACGACGCATCACAACAACCAACCAGCCCCCATGATAAATTTATATTCGCCGTACAATCAGCTACCATATTAGCCTCACCAATCTCCTTAAACCACCACCCCCTTCTTCAGCCTTGCCGAGGCCTATCACCTCCTCACTCACTTTCATCTCTTCTTCCCAATTAGGAAATACGGGACACATTTCGAGGGCAAGCCCTTTCTTTGCCTTTCTTCACCACCCGCTTTTCAGATCCATTTCTTCTTACTCATTTTTCGTCTATTCTTCTTCTACTTCTTCGTTTTTACCAACACATCAACCTTCCCATCTTTCTTCCATCTCCACTCCCAAACATCAACATCATCACTCGCCACACGGAGGAACAGATCACATCCTTACTCTTCGTCCCTGGTCCTCTTATTCTTATCCACTTTCTTCCCCCCTTGCTACAATCATTGCCACACTCTTACTCGCAGGATTCCCTCCTTCAACTACTTCCTGCCACGCTGCTTTGCCCGTCACAGTGGTTTGCACTTCTGTGGATGCTCTCTTTGAGGCGAGAGCATCTACAGTTGTCAGACCACTAGTATGGGATGCAATATTCTGGCAATCATATTATAGTGGTTTGAAATTCAGTGGATGTTCTCTTTGAGGCGGGAGCATCTAAAAATTTTCGAATCACTGTATGGGAGTTATCCTGGCAATCACATTAGTCGTTCGAACTTCGGTGGGCGTTCTCTTTGAGGTGAGAGCACCTAAAGTCATCGAATCACTGGTATGAAGCATGAATACCAATTCCACTACATAAAATCTTCACAGCCATCTCATTGTGCACTTCTGGGCACAGCATGAGGTGCTTGGAAGCAGCATGTTCTGGTTCCAGTCGTCTCGAGCTCGATTTGAATATCCAAATGAGTGGAGATACAGCCACCGAGCTCTTTACTTTCTACCTTCTCCCCTTCGTGTACTCTGCTCACAAGGTTTCCTGCGGATTGATTCTGGGCACATGTCTATAGCGGTCGAAGCATACGGCCGTTGGATGGAGGTTCAACGTCCGTATGCTTAATCGCTGCTTCACATCCAGCACGTTGTTCGAGCTCTTCGTGTGGTCATAAAAGCTTCGTTCAAGAACGATACACCCCATCATCCCACAAACCCCCTGTCTTCGGACTGCCTTCTGCACATTTTCTCTCACTTTATGGTTTACTCCATCATACCCCAACAAAGAAGCCTACTGTCTTCGGGCTTTCACCCTGTTTTCAGACACTTCTACAGCTTGTCCATCACTGCTGTTTGGGCCCCCCTCAACTTGTTCTTCTCTACTTCACATTCAAACGTAGTACATCACCACGATGAGAAAGATGGCCATGATGATCGCACACATACAGCTAACTGTACGTTGATGCTCGCTGTCTCTTGTGCATTTCTGCCGTAAGGCAGAAAGCCAAGTGCTCAGCTTGCAGAAGCGCGCATAGACTCTTATGCACTACTGTAGCAGCTGAGCCATCTTTCGAATTTTTCCAATCTTCCTGTTCATCTTTTGTTTTGTTTTCACAGGTTCAGTGGGTATAAAAGTTCCTCTTAGAGGTCCTTGGATGTTCTCCATTATATTCAAGATGGAGCTGGCCATGATGGATTTAGATAAATTTGAAGAAAACCAACAACTCAAAGTCAGATTTTGTTTCTCTTCATCTGTGCCCCAGCTGCCAAAGTGATTTGTTCAATGTGACTGCTGAAAACATGATTCAATTTGTAGAAGTGTCAGATTCTTGTTGCACAGCAGTCCCAGGTCTTGGATCCCGGCGAATACTGCCAAAATATTTCTATTTAGGGTTTCTTTCTTCCTCAGTAGCTCTCATTCATGTTTTTATATTTTCGTGGAGTACCAAGAAGTCAGAAAGCTCCATGTTTCTTACATTCCCGGCAGATCTGTAATCTTCACGACACTGACCCATATATTCTCTTTGTTCTCTGAGTAAGCAACGACCAGGTTGTCGCCTACTTGCACACCACTTGGATATGAGAAACCCTGATTTTTGTAGTCTAGGTGTAGAAATTAGATATCAGCCATTGAAAAGCAGGTTGAGTATATACCTCTGGTATCAGGAGCAATAATGTCCGAAGCATTTGTTCTCAATACTCCTGCACTTCTGTAGGGCAAGTCATTGCCATAACTCATTGCAATTGTAAGTGGCTGCCTGATCAACTCCGAATTGTTTCTCGGGTTTGAGATGAAATATCTGTCGGTTCCATTGCCAAGTGCTCCCAGGAACTGTTTCGTCTTTGCATCTGGAATATTTGTTTCGGTGATCTGTCATCGTAAGCATATCTTAGTCCACATCACAAAAGCAACATACATTGTTGCCAAAATTCTCCTCCACAGTCGGATACCAATCTGCTCCATTGTTGAAACTGTACTCCACCCAAACCTTCATCGTGTTGTCAGTTGCAGTGATATCTCTCCAAAATCTTTGCCAATAACCCTCTTCTCCATCTTCACCAGCAATCCAGACAGCATGAGTATTCTCTTGCATATAATGCACCCCGTCTTCCGCATAGAGCAGATCGTTATACAGCCAAGAACTCCAAGCAGGGACCTCCTCCGGCTCGTCTAGCAAATCCTCCATTGCCTGTGCCTGATCGCAAAATTTCATCCCATATTCAGTTCCATAAATTGTCTCGTTATAAAGCAAGACATCATTAGTGTAGTTATTCATAACGATCCAGCAAGGATCTCCAAGGATTGTGTTATTCGCATCGATCTGCCGCGCAACACGGCCTGCCCCTTTAGTTCCCGAACCGATCGTGCCCCAGCAATAGAAGTCCGTCGTTTCCCCAACCGCCCAGATCTCTTCGTTGAGCTCAATCACCGCCAAGCCACCAATGGCTCTTTGCCTGTCGAGTCTCAGTATTTCCCTCGAGAGAACTCCGGAATGGGAGCTTACCAGATAGCCTCATTGCACCAATAACTGAAATTAGCCACATCCGTTTGGTTGGCTAACAGAGCAGGAGGAAGAATCATCTTGCTCTCAGACCACGTGAAACCCCCATCGTTACTGACGCTGCCCCAGACATCCATGCCCATTGAGTCTTCGTCTATAGCTGCGGTTGAATGAACAAGCCAAACATCGTCTCCCCGAGCATATATCTCTGGGTGATGAGCATACTGCAATCTTGTCAACTTATTAATCTCGTACGTTTCGGAGAATTCGGCCTACTGTTCGGCCCACGAGCGTGCCATTGTAGATGAGAATCTCTTTTGAGACTGGGATCTGCTCCCAACCGGCATAGAGAGCATCGGAGTAGTTGAGTGGTGGTTCTACCTGCCAGTATTCATTGCTTGGTAAGAGCGTAGCACTGATCAGTGACGAGAAGAAAAGGTGAACAAATGCGTGAAAGAACATAAATGCCATGAGTAGGTATCAGCTTCGAAGACAAATTCTGCCTACGGGAATCGCTATAAATTCAATTGAAGCTACTATATCGTACAGAAAGGATCAGGTTCGCAATCCTTCTTGAAGAGCAGAAGTATTTGAATATACGAACCTAATTTTCGTCAGAGGCAATAGTGGGTACTGGCAGGTACAATTATTATCCAGATAGCTGAAGCAACGTTACATTGCGGTTCTATCCACTAATATACTGGATTGACCAAAAACTGTTTGCTTTTACATGTATCAATGTCCGAAGGATGACACGTTGTTGCGTGGCTATATAATATATTAAGATCCCGTTACCCGTCAATACGGCAGCGACTTTATGAGGAGCCCTATACTTGACGCTTTTGGAGAAAGCAAGCAAGAACTAGAACTTTTATTTGACTGAGACGGGTTCCTTTTTGGCAATGAGTCAAAATAGGCTTCAGAAGCAATAGTTCGTTAACCAGAAGCAAAGAAACAAGATATGGCATACTTTTCAAATAAGTCAAAGAATGTCGACATCTGACACATCACACTTTTCTACCCCTACATACACTCGTACTCACGCATAGTCGACCAATTTTACACCCTTCATCTCTCCCACAACCCCTCCAATGGTCTTCAATGGTGCCAGAATCGCCATTGGCTGATCCCAGACGAAGCTGTCTCCGTTGATACCGAGCAGAACCGTGAATTGCATTTCCGTAGCATTTCCCTGGCCCACGCTCAGGAAAGTTCGGTTGCCCCTGCCAATAAGACTGACATCACTCCAAATACCCACAGGTAGCGTATAGTTCAGACTATAAGCATGCCCAGACGTGACCATCGTGACATTGGTAATCGAGCCATTTCCAAGCATGAGCGAGGATTCCGGGCCAGTGAAGAGGGCGCCAGGGGCAGCAGTGCTTGGTTTGTAGGCGAAGGAGAGAGTATAATTCATTCCCTTTGACAGCAGTGGTGTCGAAACAGAGCAATTTTCCGATAAGAAAAGAGTCGAGTTGGATAACTTGCAGCCGTTGTTGATGCCGTGATACCCGTTACCAGACACATCAGTGATCGTGGAAGAATTGCTTGCGGAGAAGTCATATTGCAAGATCGTGGAACCTTTGAAGACGATCTTTCGATCAAGATTTTGGTCTGGGATGGCGGTTACCAACGTCTCAAAAATAGTATCGTACTCCGCGCGTGTGAGATCTCCACCCCATTGTTTATCACCCAATGGCGGCAAGCCATCTCGTACAGAATAATAAGCTTCAATTACAGAAGTGGCATTTGGACCTGGGTCGTTCCACAACGCAGCCACGCTTCCTAGGACGTTTGGATTGTCTCTCGCCGGGTTGTTTGTTGAGTTACTGGTGTCAAAGATATGTGGAGACCAAGCACCTCCTGCGGGATTGCCTTCGAAGATGCGCGTGAGGTTAAATTGTTGGGGGTAAGAGCCAGACCATTTGGAGACGAGGTAGAATCCATCGTCGGAGTTGAGGACAGAATAGCCATTTTTGATGAAATCGAGATAGGGATTTGCCTCGAAGAACTCCCAGTGTTGAATGGACACTGACGTGTTAACATTGGTGGCATTGGATGAAGGAGGAAAAGTACCCCAGATACGCATACTCTTGCCGGAGAGGGAGTCGATATAGGAATTCATGGTGTTGACAAAGGAGGTGTAGTCAGCTTCGAGATCCGATTCGTACTCATCAGCCCCGATATGCACTGTCTTGGAATGAAACCATGGCAAAAATGTCTTCCAGATTGCCTGCACTGTTGGGATGGTCTCTGGATAGCTGATGTTCAGAAGTGAGAGATCTTCAAGTCCCAATTCTGGCTTCCATTGCGTGATGACCAACGCGTGACCTGGAGACTCCAGCTCTGGGATGATAGTCACACCACGAGAAGCGCATTTCTGCTGCATCATCTCAAAATCACTGTGATAATAGGATTCGTTCGTTCGTTTGGACAGTCCTGCTACTTCCGAATCATTAGAGTTGGGACGGAAAGCAGCATATATTTCCATAGAGCGCTCAAAGGTATAGATATCCACATTGTTGTAAATGTTGTCGCTGAGATGAAGATGAAAGGTGTTCTGCTTGAAAAAGGAGAGATAAGAACACATCTCTACGATGAACTCCGGTGGATAGTATTGACGACCAACGTCGAACTATTCTTGTTAGCGGAATCTTCAATGAAATCCACGACATACCATAACACCTCTGGTCCCCCATCCTGGAGCGTCGATTGCACTTCCATACGGAAGACTCTTGCCCTTCAATGCTGCCTGTTGAAGTACCGTTCTAGTTCCCCAGAAAACTCCCAACGGACTAGCGCCAGTGATTACAATGCCGCTGCTAGAAACATCGAGCGAGTAGCCCTCCGAGGTAGTTCTATTCGCAGCATCAAGATAATCACCCTTCTCACCCAACGTCAAGAATATTGCGCCTTTTGTCTGATTGCCCGCAACAACAGGAACGTCAATACCAAGGGTGCTAGCCAAATCTTCCACAAAGGTCTTGGCAAAAGCAAATAGGGTTGGTGGGATGAGTGTTTCACCCTCAGTATCAGTAAAGTCCTGATATTGTGCATCAACAATCACAGAGGAGATTGTCGATAACGAGAAGTTGCCAGGCACTGCAGACTCGGCGAATGGAACTGTTGGTATACCTACCCACCGCGCAGCAACTGAAGCACATACTCCATTAGCTGGATTTGAGACCAATTATGGAAGAGAACGTACCCGTCTGCAGGAACCAGGTTCCGGTGATAATTAGAGTTCTTGAAACATGCATCGTTGCGTGCTATGAGTCGAATTCATCGTGGGGACCTCATATGTATACTGACAGCCGCAGGCCGTTTGGAACATCACGTCTCTCCTATTCGATAACGATGTAACTACTCCATATTGCAAACGTCTTGTAGGGAGATACGTTGCAATTGACGTGGGGCTTCATCCCATGTCGAACTTCTTGGATGGTGAGGGAGAGATGCATTGCCGAAGTGCTACATGCTACACAGTACATAGAGTGCCAAGTCCATGAGCTCAAGCGTCAATGCATGCTGGTAGAGTGCCTTGAACGATGAAATGCTCTGCATGTTACTGTAGCTTTTGGTACTGATAACGAACAGCCAAAGCAATACTGTACGTCCGGGGTTGCTAGGATTAGAGATAAGGTATGGAGTATAACCCTCGGACGGTATATGTCGGTATCGGGGTCATGATCCTGGCACTTGCTACCAAGAGGTAGATAGCATCCATCAACATAAGAAATGGGGAATTCTTACCTACGTAGTATAGGATACAGCCCTCTCAATGATGCGGCGGTTGAAGTCAAAATCGTTGTTACATTGTGACTGAGACCGAGAGGTAAATCACCTGACGCAGGACAAAATATTTGTTGCCTGTATCTCAAGGCCGCTATTAACATCCAGCTCAGCACCACGGATATGCAAGGTAGGTGCTCATTCAAGTAACAAACATATTCCAAATCTCTGCATCTTCACAAATTCTCCCTCGACATCCAAAACTTCATTGAAGCGCCTGCGTGCACCCTGCACTGCAATACGGCATCGTTTCTTCATCTTTTCTCCATCTAAATCTTCATCAATCTCATCATCTCCCCTTCGAGCCCTTCGAGGTGATATCCTGGTACCCGTGCACTAATGCCGCCGAGCTCATTAAATATTGGAAATGGGTGAATATATTCATTCTTTGATATGTTGATGCTTGCCTCCTCAATCGCCTGTTTACTTTTTCACTCCGACTTCTTCCATCCTCAGATACAATCAAGGGTCCATCAACCGGACGGATCGGCCCTAAGTTATCGGACTTTCGTATTCATCTACTTATCACCCGCATCTATCTACCCAGTACAACAAAACCAATGCTACGGAACCACCCCATTTTGATCACAAACACGTGAATACCATACAGTCACTCAAGCATTGCACAAGAAATTTGAGCTAATAGACAAGTAGCCCATATTCATTAAAATATCATAAAATCTTGAAATCATGATTTCAAATCAACAGAGCGCCAGAACCCAACAATCACGATCCAGCTAGCTAGCCAGCGTGGCCATCACGGCTGCTCGAGATGCTCAGCCTTCTCTTTCGAAACACTGATATGTGCACCTTCCACGTTGAGTCTGAAGTCCTCCTCATCGGATCGGATCTCTGCCATGACAACTTCATGAGCCTTTCGGGGCTTTAGGGATGAATCGAAAAGGCGATCCATAGACTCCAACGGAACACCCTTGGTTTCTGGGATGAGGAACCACACAAACACAATGGAGCAGAGCATCAACGCTGCAAAGAAGAAGTAGACGCCGTAGCCCATTGACGCAAACATCTGGCCTGTAAATCTTGCCACGAGGAAATTCCACAACCAATTGTTCATGGCCGCAAAAGCCTGTGCAAGCGTACGAACATTCTGGTCAAACATCTCGGAGTTCAAGACCCACGGAGTACCATTCCAGGTTGGAGTGTAGCAAGCGGTCCAAAGGTAGAAGAAGAACATAGCAGAGATACCACCACTTGAAAGGGTGGCAGATGGGTGGCTAGCAGGCGCTGCGATGGCAATGTAACCTCCTACGTACCAAAGGCAGAGAGAACCTCCAAGGGCACCCCAGAGCAAGAGTCTGCGACGACCGAAATTATCGATCAAGAAAAAGAGCCAGACGAATGTCATAACAGTCTTGATAACACCAAAGATACCGGTAGTGAGGAGCGAAGTGTTGGTACCGGTGACACCAATAGACTTGAATACGGTTGGGGAGTAGTAGTTGATGGCGTTGATACCGGAAGTGTTTTGCCAGAAGAAAAGAGCTCCTCCGAGGCCGAATCGCTTCAAGACCTTTTTATCGGACCAGACGGCTGCGAATGGATGCCAGAAACCCAGGCCAACACCCGTACGCTGCGCTTCAAGAGCGGCATCGATGGCAGCCACTTCTTCGAGCATATAGATATCATCCGAGTTAAGTTGGCGAATCCAGCACAAGTTCTTGAGGGCGAGCTCGCGCTTGCCTTTGGACATGAGCCAGCGGGGAGATTCGCGGATCCAGAAAGCTCCTGCGAAGAGCATACCGGCTGGGATCAGCTGGATAGCGAAGGGAATGATCCATTGCTTGTGCGAGGCGGGGAGGGTTTCGGAGACTCCATACTGTTCATACTGTTAAGTATATTGGATGAAATAATATTACGGAAATGCTTACGTTGATCCAGAAACCAACCAGGCCACCAACCTGCCATCCAAATTCATAAAGACCAACCAATCGACCTCTGATAGCTGGAGGAGCAAGTTCGGAAATGTAAATGGGCGTTAAGTTACTGCACATTCCGACGGCGAAGCCAGCAAGTACCCTTCCACCATAAATCAATCCAAGACCGCGAGACGAATTGGCTCCCAACATCAACCCAGCTCCTAGGACAAAGATGACAGATGACAAGAGAAGACCGATCTTTCTTCCGAGGAAGTGGCCTGCTGGGTACGCAGCAAAGGCGCCGAAGAATGCACCAGCTTGGTAGAGCGAGACAATGTTGGCGGAGATGAGGTCGGTCTTCGCCTTGGCCATGGTGGTGAGGCCGAATTCATCCTTAAAAGAGGTGAGTGAGATGGTCGTACCAATGAAAGCACTGTCATAACCGATCATGATGGCAGCGAAGGCAGCGACTGAAGCGCAAGCGTAGACGCGCCAGTTGTAGACCGAAGCCGGTGTGGGCCGATCTTCATTCTTGGATAGCATGCCCATGTTGAAAGGAAATTCGATGCTTCGTAGGATAGGATAAGGATAACGGATCGATTGGTATCAGATCAATCAAGAACTGATTTGTATGGGTTTTCTATTCGGTCTATTATGCTCCGGGATCCGGGGCAGAAAAAAACGGTCGAAAAAAACGGTCGAAAAAAACGTAGTTGTGTTTTTTATCCTTTTTTTGTCCAAGCTCAGGCTTGTTAATGGGTATCTTCAAGGAAACAAAACAAGAAGGTTGAGCTGCAGGTATAGCTCACAGGTCTCTCTGCTTCTTTTAAAAAACGAGATTGACAATGGAACATGACTCCTTACTATATATCCCCACGCATGGTCGGTGATGGTTGAGGAAGTAGTGTTAGTCCGATGGGCAACGGAGCGGCATCGTCTCAAAAGTCTGGGGCATTCACCGGAGATGCCAGGCCAGAGGACACTAGGAAGGGCTAGAAAGAGGGCAGGAAAGGTTGAAGAGGGCGCCAAGGAGCAAATGAGTCTTCCCCACAAAAGGCTTTCTGATGCTGTGCAGCGGAAGAAAGAAGGGCAAAGCCTGGGTCTTGGGTCTTGGGTCCTGGGTCCTGGGTTGCAGCGTGCCTGGTCGCGAATCTCGGCGGACTTGACTTTGACATGGCTTGGCCAGGGGCACCAGTAGTGGGTAGTCGAGCCTTTCTTTCTCTTTTTTCTCTCTTTCTCTTCAACTGTTCAAGGTGGTATTCTAAGGGTAAGTAAGCCATGAGAATTGACCATTCGGAAGTCGAACCTTGTTACAGTGAGCAAAAAACTCCAAGTGCTGTGTAGTGTGAGAGTATAAATGTCCATATTAGGTGGTGTCTGTAGACTAGGTATGGATATGTGTTTGTCCTGGGGTCTGGTGTGTTCTGGGGGAGCTTTGGCCGAATAGAATAAGGGCGTAAGACGGATGGCTAAAGGGAGACAGCCTGTTTTATCTTTATCTCTATTTATTCTATTTATTCTATTTATTCTATTTATTCTATTTATTCTATTTATTCTATTTATTCTATTTATTCTATTTATTCTATTTATTCTATTTATTCTATTCTATTTTATTTTATTTTATTTTACTCCTTTTGTTTGGTTTTAATTTCATTTGGGGTTTCGCTTTTCCTTTTCGCGGGGTATGGCCAATCAAGTGTTGTCAATTGATGTACGCCGTCCGCCAATCCATCTCCAGATCCGACAACAACCCCGCAATCATCGTCATCCTCCCCGCATGCTTGTGCGGTATGTAAGGGACCATCAACCGCCCAGCCATGTTATAGAATAATACAACAACGAATAGCTACGGCCGCTCTATGCCTCAACGGTCATGTATTCCCTTCTAGTTGCAGCCATCACGCCTCCTTCCATTCCACTACCGCTTATATCTTTATCCACGACATTGCTACAAAGTACACATGCCCTCAAAGCCACCAGTGCACTCTTATCTCCGCGTAAAGGTGGCTCTCTCTTCTTCCAGACGGCTGTGAGAAGGGCTTCTAGCTGTCGAAATCTGGGGAATTACCGAAATGTACTCGCTCTTCCCCACAACGTCTAGACCGTTGCATTGATCTTTGGATATGTGATGATCTACTAGAATAGCAGTACGGGGCAGGTCAGTATCCACATCGATACGACCTCACACCTATGCTCCATCCACAGTCACCGTGATGACCAAATACGATGACCCGATAGAAGACGCCTTTGAGGGGATTTGAGATATCATCGGCTTCATACTACTTAGGAAGGTGTTCCGACACCCGAGCGTGCAATGAATTTGTACCCGGACTACATGCCTTGTAAGCACGCATATGGCAGGAAACAAACACCAAACTTCGTGCGGAGTTCTGCGTGTACGGGGTCGAGGTTAGAGTATCATTCATTAACATCACCGTTCAAAGTGCATGTCAGCGGATCCTATCTGTACTTATCAGAACTTACCAAGATCAATCACAAACAAGCAAGCAAAACGGACTTTCGGGATCATCTTGAATCGTCAAGCTTCAAACAACGTGTATTTCTGAGTAAGCCCAAAAGTGGGCATGACTTTATCCTCGTGCGGAATCCATTCCATTGACACTAAATCCACTGGAAACCGACACTAACTAGTCCAATCACTGGCTTTGGCTTCATTTTGCTCACCGGGCCGAGACATCAGACTTCCCCAGACTTACCGTTGACTTCAGATGTGAAATGGCGTTTATGAGTCTCACGTGCCAAGAAGAACATATATGCGCAGCTGCAATCAAGAGATTCTCGCAGACTCCAAGTGTGTTGAAAGCTGGGGAACGCTTGCTTTCCCCATGTTGTGAAGAGAGTTGGCAACCAGAAAGGGTCGGATACTGAAGGAGACTGTGGGGGAAGTGTGGGGGATGCGGGTAAGAATTTCTCCCTACTACAATTATACCCCGGTCATCAGCCGTTACAGATTGGATCTCCCTGCGAGATAGATTCGATTTACGTCGATGGTCATTTGTCAAGAGCTTCTGCGTCATGATGTTAACGATGGAACATCTTGCTCGTCGATGTGCCTATCATGATATCTAAACCATTGACTATCGTGGTTAAGAAGTCTTATTCCGCACATAAACCCTTTGAGACATGATAAACATGAATAACGATTTTGCATAACCGAGATCTCCGATACACTCAAAGGAGCGCTCTTGACATCAATGATTATCACGAACGTTACCTACAAAAGTTTCCAAATAACCGATCCATATTTTGAACGCGTCTCAAGCATCTCAACCTGCAAAGTTTCCCTGTCCTTCCATGCTCTCCACCCCTCCTCGCTATCCAGATCTTTTGACAAGGTGACGAAGACTAAACAGACTCCAACACTTGAACATGTCTTCTTCCCCACAAAGCCAAAAATGATCAGACTTTTCTTCTCCACAGACACTACCAACAGTTCAAACTACCCCAGATTCATCTCTGAAAGGCTCACTCACCGGGTATTCTATCTGCCAGCTCACGAGCATGAGCAATTGACTTTGCCGCGCCCTTCAAACAATATTCTTAACCACCAGAAACTTAGCTGACCAAATCATACAAAGATATGTCTGCAATACCCAGGGCCTCGGAGGTAATATTCAGTCATCCCTGCCACTTGGAGAACATATATAAGAACGAAAGGGGTCGAATTGGTCTCCTCCATCAACATCGACATCTTCTCAACCCGCACGAAACCATTCGTGATCCCCAGATCCCCAGATCAAAGCAGTGGTAATATCTCAACTCCCCAAATCTAAATAACACTCTCGACACTCCCATGCCCCTCAAACCCATCCCCTCTCCAAAACCCCTCGCCGTTCATCCCATCCCATCCCAACCAAACTAGACAGCAAACACACAGGCACAGAACCAGTGCGAAACGCACACCCTCTGCCCCGGCCCAGCACGACGGATGAAGACCCTTACTGCCCGCCCATCACGTTCCTCATCGTGCTCTTGCACTTCACTTCCTCGCCCTCCTCACCACACACTCTCGGAGTTGTGGAGCGGCCCCATTCACCCTTCGGAGCTGCTCCTGGAGTGGGCCGCCGGAGCTAAGCGGAGAAGGGGCGGAGGAGTGGCTCTGCTCTGACTCTGACTCCTCGGGGTTGGGTTGTTGGCTTTTCTCGGCGATTGCGGTTGTCGGGGATGTGGGCTCGGGGAATGGAGAGGGGGTAAGGTTTTGCGGATTTGGTTAGGCGAGTTGATGTTGATGATGGTGGTGGTGTTTTGATGACTTAGTTATTGCACTCGTTGACTTTGTTGAGGACGTTGTAGATGCAGGTTGCCTTTGTACTGCGTGGGAGGCTCTTGGGATGGAGTTAGGACTACGTTCAAGAGCAAGTCAACTTCGTACATGTTTTCGCTCTCGAGATTGGTGGGAAGTATCTTCCACTCACTCCTTTTCCCTGATCTTCTGGTAGAGAACTCGTAAGTTAGATACGTAGAATGTCGTCACTCAAGGCTGTTTTTTTTGTCAAGTGGCTTCAAAGCTATAGACGTGTTTTCGACTAATGTTGATTCTTTCCATACCATTCATGCTCGCCTTGATGAGAAGAGATGGGAAACTGATCACGCATGGGTAAAGAACAAGATTTTTCAACAAAAGTGGTTTCTGAACGTTGTTTCCAGGCTTTTCGAATGACCAAGACCTTATGCTATTCAAATAGAAGACTCCCTCTTCTTTGCATGTCCATTGAGTTCCTTTCTGAAGTAGACAAATGCGCTGTAAGTCGATAAATACAGGTTATGAATGTCGAATCTATCGAACAAAAACTTTTCCAATCTTCTATGCATATCTGGGGCATTCTAGCGTTCACATAATGATATCCTTGCCAGTCTCTGTAATGAAGCGATCTACATAACGCAACGTATGTACCATGTTCAAATAAGTCCTGGTCGTCGGGTATATCAAACTACGGATCTAGCCCTAATGTGTAATCACTGCTCGGTTCGTCTCAAGCCAACGACGGACGTTTGCCAATGAGACAGCTCGCATTTGGCCATCTCAACGCCCATCACGGAAAGACCTGCGGCTCTCCAGCCTCCATTCTCTCCGCCATTTCAAAAGGCCCTCGTAGCATTGGCTGCGACAGCGATATTTCTCAGCGCTTCGCGCTTCGTCGGCTCCGCGCATTGACCTCGGGCCCGGTTTTTATCTTCGGTGCCATCCCACTATCGGAATCCGTAATTGGAGCCGGATCCGCCACTCGTCATCGGGGCCGCACTGCACTGTCAGAGATCTGCTGATTCTTGGAATGCAATGATGGACTGATTCTCCAATGGCGAGCTGCTGACCTCCAAAAGTCACGCGTTGAGGCCCAATGTGGTATCGAGTCTGGCCCCCCTGTAGGCAGATCAAGAGATGGCTGGAGTTATCTTATCTTCGTCAAGTCTGCAACTTTGCAGATCAGATGAGCATCAGAATTAATCGTGGGGAAGTGTGAAATCACGGGCAGATACTTATAAATCAGTTATTCTCCGTCACAAAGCAAAGCTCTGTAGTGATAGATCGTCCAGGTTGTATGCGCGAATCCATCCATCACACACTCACCAATCCACGGACAGCCATTACCCATCACACACGGGTCCCCACCGCACACACAAGGTCCACCGCGCAGTATTAGACGTCCAATATCCACCGGCACGCCCCTCACGACCTCGCCCCGAAGTAGCTCCCCCAAAAATGTTCTGCGCCCTCCTCCTCGATCGCTATCCGGGCCCTGCCCCGACCCGGTCTACACCAAAGCCCTGCGCCCTCACCCAACAGCAAACTCCTCCTCCTCCTCAGCCTCCGCCACAGAAGGCCGCCCCGTCTAAACCCCGAGCCTTCCTCACTCGTGTCTCCTCCCGGACGCCGCTCCTCCCGAAGTCCAAGTCCAAGTCCAAGTCTCACTAAGATGGGGGCCTAAGATCGAGAACGCTCGCAGGGCCCGCCCCGGACCCGGACGGGCCCGAAGATGAGGCCTGTCATCGATCACTTGCGGAACCAGCTCTGGACACCACGGCGCTCCAGAGGGCTCTGATGACCTGATGTTGTGGGAGTGAAGCTGCCGCTCATCTCGGAGAGTCTTCGGCCGCTGACATGCACCGGCTGGTCGGTCGTTGATGGGTTGATGGATCTGTTGCCCGATGGGGTCACGGTTGGGATGTACGTTGGATAGGAATGTACTACAGAGGACAAGAAGTGTTTTGTAGGAAGAGAGTAGATTTGGATGCGAAGTCTGAAGGCTGGGAGGCAAGTGGGCTATGGCCATGGAGCGTGGTATCATGTGATGGGATGAGAGATGAGAGATGAGAGAGAGAAGATGGGAGATGGAAAATTCGATTGATTGATAAGATGGCTTGGCTACTTGACAGTGGATTTGGATCTTGATACGGACTGGGGATAGAATGGTTTAGTAAGGTATTCGAAGATAGAATTACAATTCTTTCGGCAAGGAGCCAGCTGATCGTATTTCATGTTATGAAGATCGACAAGTTTCTTGCTCCAACTTGAAAGACTGCAATCCTAGATGTCCATGTACCGAGTGAGCACCCACAGTTGAGCGCTCAGTCGTCACAATTCTCATAGTCCCTTCATACGGGTTCTTCATGACTCAACAGCGCCTCGATTGCGCGCTCACTCCCCTCCCATCGGAGAATTCGGCTTCGGGTGGCATTGCTTGTAAAGCTTTGAGTCCAGCAAGACATACATAAACCCTTTCTCGATCATGTCGATACGGAATACGGAATCCAAACTGGTCGATGGCCTCGATTCGAGATCGATAATTTCGCCAAGACATTCGCATTGTCCAGTGCACAGAGCCCCTTCGCCCCCTCTTTGCCTCCGTTGTTCGCTTTATTCCCGGACTTCAAGCACATACAGCACGATACTATGCTGTATGGCCGGCCATTCTTGCGGCTCAAGTCCATGTCGTATTACACAGTGCTTACTTAGCATCTAACATGATATCATGTGTCTCTGGTTGATATTGCACGTCGAGGCGTGGCCTACTCGGCAAAGCAATATGTAGCCTGGCCGCTGTTCGTGGGATGAATAGAGTGATGGGATTGTGTATCAAGTGGGGCTGAATCCTGCGCTTCGAATTCGCTTCACGACAGACGAGATTCAATTTCAATTCATTTGATTCACGCAGTACGGATGGCAGACTGGCGGTCTTGATCCCTGAGGCCTGAGAGATACATAGGTTACCTCTTTGCTTTATGTAGTTCACTGGGTGGATGCTGTGGAGATGCCGTATTAACGAAAGAGTTCGTGGAATCGCTTTTGATCCTTCTTCTGGGGAACACGCGTGGGATCCTGACTCCACTGTACAACTGTACAACATGACATGCACTTCTCGTTGATGCTGAATATGCGAGGCCTTGGCCGAAAGAGGATTTTCGAGGTGAGATGAGGCCAATCTGTTGCTTCTTAGCCAAGATGGTTGGCAGTACGGGCACATACTTACTTACTTACTTGGCAAGTCATGTGGTCGTATAAATGGATCCTTCTGATACACAGATACAATTCTCATTATATGCCTCTTCGAAATAGTTCTTCCAAGCCGCTTTCTCTGACACCGAGACGATGAAAATTTCGATTAACTTGGCATGCCTTACTGTATTCAGCACTCAAGAGCATGAGAAGCATGACCTCTCCGTTGCTATACATGATACAGGAAGCAGGGTCATATACGAGCCGCAAAGGCCGTGATCCTTCGAGGCTTCGACTACAATGCCAAGCTTTGGACAGGTGTTTAAACCCGAGCTTAATGACATTAAACTGCACACCAATTCATGGCTCTTATTCCGGCCAAGAGACATGCTGCTGGACTATGAGGTGACAGCGAGATGGAAAAGGGAGTTGTAGCACTATAAAGTGATAGCGGCGATGAGAGGGAATGAAGTTCATGACAGCGAAAGTCTCGTCGAGTGAGCCGAATGAGCCACATGATTGTCTGCACGTGCACATGCCAAGCTTTACGAGGGGAGACAAGGATGCGGCTCCTCTCTCTCGCACCAGGGTATTGCTTGACAACCTCAGGCTGGCACTGGCAAGTCTGACACTGGCAAGTCTGACACCAAAGTGAAACCAATTTCGCTTCAGTTTCTGTCGCTCCACTTTGTATTTCCGAAGACATCCCACAGCCTGTCGTGACCCGCTGCTCATTCAACGCCGTCTGTGAGCTCTTGATCTCCCTCCATCGCTCTGTGCGCGTGAGAGGTGCACTCTACTTTGCTTTGTGGGGACGAGGGGAGGCGATGGTCGAAGAGAACGAATCCCGTGCTGAGCTGCATGGTGGAGCACGTCGACTCGGCGTGAGGAATTTGTTCGATTCTGATGTTATACTTGTACATTGTTGACTCTGGATCATAGCAACCGAGGTTGAAGGCGGACGAAGAGTCGGTCCAATGCTGTGCATGGCGGCTACTTGACTTTGTGCGTGGAAATCAGTATGTACTCTCCTATCTCTCTTTGAGCATAAGTGGCCTATTTTAGGGAATGCGTACCTTGTTGGATATTCCAATAACTACCGGATGAGACCTGCTTCGAATGCGCTTAGTTGCCGGTGACGATTGTGCGGTGGAAATGGGCGCAGCAACAGCGACAGCAACAGCAGAAGAGAAATTCATTCCAGAAAACATTTACAATGCTCCACCCTCAAGTCAAGTCAAGTCCAGCCAAACCGAGTCATGATAACATGCATGTTCAGGGTAGTTACTGTACGTCCATAAAAATAGCTGCGGCTAAGGTGAGTAGTCCCCTCTTTGGCAAATGTTCTTCCTCTTCTTCTACTTATGTACTTACATACTGAGTTCACACTCCACACAGTGCAGTGCATCACCACATAGGGCGACGAGCTACGAAGTCCTCGTCATCAAGACTCCATAATGGTACAGCAAAGATACGGAATACGATACGATGACGATTTCACCATGGCAGTCAGCGACACATCTGTACCAATATGAGTCGATTTTCGACGTCGCTTCTCGTGAGGTCTCGCTTCACTTGGTCTGTACTTCGTAATACATCTACCATAGTCGTAGGCCTCATGCTTGAGCCGGACATCGGACAAAAGGTACAAGGTACAAGTCACAAGTCAAGAGGAAGGCAGTGGGTGACATGGCCACAAAGAGGGCTGATGGCGGCAAACCATCCACTCGCCGGTTTGCCGACGGCTTGAACTTTCCTTTCAACAATGTACATACTCGGGTGAATGCATATAGAAAGGTGCAGAGACGACGAGTTGAACCAGCGACATGCATAGATAAACGAGGGCCGCGTAATTTGAAGATGAGTGGAGGAAAGCAGTCGTTCTCATCTTCTTCATCCACTGTGGTTCACGATAAGGAAGGTAGAGTATTGAATCTTAGATATCGACAAATGCTACAATTCAGGCGTGAAAACAAGTACATCACTTCATATTAGATACGATTCCCCTCGTTCTTGAGAACCCCTCTTTCCCCCCTAGCATACAAGGACACTCGACCGTACTTGTACAAGTACAGCCATGGTCGGTCATAGCCTATCGAAGCCATATCCTAGGCACAATTGAAACCCACATCTTTCTGTCACCTCCCCCTGTCCACGTTGTCCTAACTCGGAATACTACTACTTGTACACCAACATCCAATGTCCATATCCTACTTGTATTCTGCTATTATATACCCCCCAAAAGTATTCTCATTTTGGAAGTGAACGGAGCACAACACAGCACAGCACAGCACATATGCCGATCATCTACTCCGTAAGAAGACTTCGAGAGCAAGCCGCCGTGAATGGCCAAGCTCGTATGTCCTACTTACCAGAATGTTTCACACTGGCTGGCCCATACCGGCGCTCATCATCGTATACGGCCTCCTCCCCAGCTGCTAAAGCACATTGTGAGACTCCTGTTCCTGCCAAGTGCTCTTCGCAACAATGATTTACCGCGCATCCAACAGGGCCTTAAAAGTTAAGTTGGACAAAGCACTCACGCCCGCCAGTCCAATAGGGGCTCGAGATGTTGCAAGGTGGGTTTGATACGCAAGCATCTCCTACTCTACATCTTAAGGCTGTGCGCTGCGTCAGCTTTCCCCCAAAATCCTTCTCTCGTCCAGTCCCTTCCTGTTTGTTGCCTCATCATCACCGCTTTGGATCCTACTCCATACACTTAGGTTTCGTCCCAGGACCATCACACTCTTTTGAGATTCCAAATCGACCTCGTTGAATTCCTGTTTAAGAATTTCCACTTCCCACAATCCTTTTTTCCCCTCGATCATCGAACCTTCAGGAATCAACCACTTTACTCCTTTCAATATGCGCTCCTCAGTCCTTTCCAGCGCCGCCGTCGTCCTCGGAGCCGCCCAGCTCATCAACGCTCAGACTTTCACTGACTGCAACCCAACTGAGAACTGTTCGTCCCATAAACATGAACAAAACCGTCCGATCTAGTAACTAACAAAGGAAATAGCTACCTGCCCAGCTGATCCAGCTCTCGGAAAGACCGTCACTGTCGACTTCACCAAGGGAGAAAACGATGTTTTCGTTTTGGCTGATGGAACTTCCCTCATCTATGGCGATCAAGGAGCCGTCTTTGCCATGAACAAGGAGACGGATGCGCCAACAATCACTTCCAACGACTACATTTTCTTCGGCAAGATCGACGTCTGGATGAAGGCCGCCAACGGAACCGGTGTTATTTCATCCTTCGTTCTGGAGTCAGATGATCTCGACGAGATCGATTGGGTATGTGAATTTTGCTCAAACTCAACATGACGGGGTGAAGAAGACATGAAAATGAACAAGCATGCTGACACTCTGCAGGAATGGATTGGAGGCTTCACCACTTCCGTAGAGTCCAACTACTTCGGAAAGGGCAACACCACCTCCTACGATCGCGCCCTCTATCACAACGTGACCAGCCCACAGACCGAGTGGCACAAGTACACAATCGACTGGACCTCGGATTACATCCGCTGGATCATCGACGACGTGCAAATCCGCCAACTCAACTACAGCGACGCCCTCAACGGCCAGAACTTCCCGCAAACCCCAATGCGCATAAAGATGGGATCCTGGGACGCCGGAGCCTCCACCGAGGCAGCTGGTACCATCGAGTGGGCTGGTGGTCTTACCGACTTCAGTACCGCCCCATTCAACATGTACGTCGCCAACGTCACCATCGAGGACTACTCCTCCGGTGGCAACGAGTACGTCTGGGGTGACACCACCGGCTCTTGGCAGTCTATCGTGATCAAGAACGGTACTGAGGCCGATGCCAACAACGCTTACGCTACCTCCTCTAAGTCCTCGGACTCTGCCTCGTCCTCTGGATCTTCTACCTCGTCCACCTCCGCATCTTCGGCCGGCCACAAGTTCGGTGTTGCCGATGGCGTCGTCATCGCTCTTGGCCTCGTTATGGGTTACTTCTTCATGTAAAGCAAGTTGATTTTTGCGATAGGGGGGGCAATTTTGATAATTTCCCCCGCTTTACTAATCACCTTGTCGATATGATTTGCGATTTTGCGTTTCTTTAAAAGCGGAGATGCTTAGATGGATGGCTTTCCCCGTTGTTTGTCTAGATGGTTGTGGGCGTGTGTATGTTCACTGTGGGATATATGTACATCCTCCCTGTCGTATATAGTTGCATATGCATTTGCTTGGCGCATTTCTCTTACTTTACTTTATTTTATACCACGAACGCCTTTTTCTTATTTGTTTTTCACCCACTTTCTTATTCACACTTTACATATATGGGTAGATATAATGACGCTCATTTAATTGTGCTTGTACGTCTCTCGTGGCTGTATGGGAAATGTGAGGATCTGAAGTGATGGCTGTATAATGCGACTTTGGGGAAGTGGTGTCTATATGTAGTCTGTATGCCCAACCATAAGATGGGGTGTTACACCATCACTATCGAACAGCGAATGACCTCTCGAACCAGAAGATCTACAGCAAAGGTAAAAAGCTTATATCCCCACGTCTGAGCTTGAGAAGGATCACCAAATGTACATCGTCTTTATTTTACGTATTGTCTAGCCTGTGTCACATATGGAGTAGCGACACAAGCTCAACACCTACCCCAGATATCGACAGCAACAGGACCCACCAGATCCGGAGGAAACTGATTTCACCCGTCCCATCCTCCCTCTCCCAAGCCCATCCAAATCCTGTGCCCTCGGGCCCAGGTCTACTCTTCGGCTCCAACTCCCCACGCCCCCATCTCTCGGAGCCGAAACGTACACGCCGGCACACCATCGGGCCCGCCCCTTCCCGGTCCCGGAGACGCGGTGTCCGACCAGGCCCAGAGGCTTGCATGTACGGGTGAATCCAACACCCTCAGCACCCAACACTGCCCTCTCCATAAACACATACTATTCTTTGATAGCCCCTCCCCTCCCACTTCTGCCGTTCGCGCGCCTCGGACCATGCCGGCGCCTGAAATGACGTCCGGGCTCCGACGCGACGCGCACCAGCGAGGACGAGCCTGGTTCTCGGGCGTCGGGAGATCGCCCTTGGCAGTGGGCTTGGCTGCGATGGGGGGGGGGGGCGGGGTTTGCGCTGGACGTGCTTGTGCTCACTGGTTCCGTGGGCCCGGTACCGCGCTCCTGTCGAGATCCGGAGGTGTTGGCTCGGGGCTTGGGCGTTGAGATCCGAGCGAGGGCTTTCAGTCATCCAGAGTACTCTTGATAAAGGTCTTATTTGCATACCACTATCTCCAATTATCTCACGGGATTGAGAAGCATAGCAAACTATAAAAGGACCTATTTTCTGACCTTCACTACTCATCAAAAATCCATTGCTTCTTGCCATTGAAACATAGGAAAGCAGACTTGTTGAGTATCTAGAAACACCAAGTATTTGCCATAAAGCCATGAGTGAACGATGACGAAATTATATATGATGACACCAAAGATTGTGTTTGGCCAAAGAATAATTTCACATGGCATACAAATATACACTTGATCATACCTTTGATTTGTGTTTATCTCCCGAAGTATCCTAGTGGTCAGCTCCTATATCGTTTGACAACTTCCAGATGGCTTCGTCAGGTAGGCATGGCTTACTACGATCACGAACACTGTCTTGAGACATATCTTGAACAAATCACGGCATCTTCATAAACCATACTCAACGGGCAAAAGAAATATCTAGCCACCTGTTTTGGTGAGTGTGGAGTTATGATTCTCTGTGTTACCCAAAGTATGTGCTTCTCCAAACTTCACTACCTTCGATATATGTAGTGGTATACCCCCAGGTTGGCTACGACTCGAAGCTATATAAGTTCCTGTCCTTTGATACTTTCAACCGGCAAGAGATACAAAACCAAACACCATATTGCTCCGGTGTGGGATTCCAGGTACCGGCCCGGGACCCGATTTCACAGTGGCGGGGTTTTTAACAAATGATTGGTATTGAAATGACGACAAATGCGAGATCAACGGTGATGGTAATGACATATACACAGGGCAAAGTGCAAAGTGCAGACGACTTGAGTCAGCTCGATCTCTTTCGCAAGGTCCCTCTAGGATGAAAGTGCTCCGGTGGCAGTATTAAAAAATTCCTACGAAAGAGCTCTGACAACTCGGTACTTTCCATCAGATAAGCTATATGAAGAGCAGTTAAGGCCAAAGATTTAATATTGTTAGTCAATAAAACAAAGGGTTTCGGATATTTCGCATCATAAGATACTCTATTGGGCAAACCTGAAGGATACAGATAATCGCTCGAAGCCAATGGCGTCGAAAACGGTCAACAGCAGCATCGCAGAATTCCCAGTACTCTGGATACTATCCCGAGATCTCTCAATCCATCAGCCTAATGTCAAACATGCCATTATCATCTTCTTAAGTGCCCGTTCTATTCACCATGATGTTTGTAGGGCTGTAGATCACCATGCGTAAAGACAACACGCTGGTCTCGCAACATGGTAATGACGAGTGAACTTGGGAGTGATAGGTGTGATAAATGTTCCGTCTTCTCGAACCGTCTAAGGGTCCCCTTGTTTATCTCTGCTTCGTTCTGGAACGGCCCTGATATCAAAGGATCGTTCTCAGGATCCCAGAAAATTCTATCAGCGAGAGGCTGTCGACTCACCGAATCGATGTATGGAGGCGGTCCAAGCATTCAAAGGTCAATGACTGCAGCTTGAAATTAACTGGTGATACCAAGCTTCTTGGTAGGCATTAGAGCTTCCCAGGACGCTTCAAGAGTCTGGCCGTGGACGAATTCTATGATGATATATTTTATATTTGTGTCGGAATTCGCAGATACATCGAAAATCATGGGCACTGAAACGCAGTTATTCTTTATAAATTAATGAGTTTCTGGGACTATCCTTCCACAAGAGACGCACCTGGCCCAAATTTCACCTCGAAGTTTATTTCGACACGCACAACTTTTGAGAAGGCATCGGATACGCTGAGAATGCTATTGTCTGCCTGAATCTGTGTGATAGATGGGAATCCCAAGTCCGGCATATTCTGACAATTTTTTATTAGGAAGAAAAAAGGTGAACTTGATAACCTTCATGAAAATAGAAGCTTATAGAAGTAGGCAGACCACCATGGAGCAGTGAATTCCTTCGATGCCGAGGCTACCTCTGCTGACGTTTTGAAATGTCCATCCCAACACCCACGAATGATATCTCGAATTGATATAGTCGACAAATCAGGATACACTCCTGATGCAAACTGCTTGTCCGCCCATTCGTCCTTCTCGTATTTAGAGGTCAACCCCTCCTTGTCATGGTGAGGGACTAAACCTGTCATGATAAGGTATAAGACCGATCCAAGAGAGAATATATCTATAGCCGGAGATGCTGGTCGACCGTCAAAGGTTCTCGGGTCGCAAAAGCCACTGTCGGGCCAACCTCCACCTGATTTGTCTCCACATGTAGATCCCCCAAAGTCGCACAGGATGAGTTGATGGTTGTCTCCAACGAGTATATTCTCCCCACGCATGTCACAGTGGATGATACCCTGAGAATGGATGTAGTCGACAGCCTCAGCTATTTGTACACACCAGTCGAGTCGAGTATTGTAATCGATATTCGGATGCGTATCCAAAAATCCCTGCAAATCACCAGTGCTGGCCTCTTCCAACAACAGTCCAGCAGGATCAGGATTCGAGCGAGCGACAAGCCCATGGCATCTAAGACAATTTGGTAAGATGACGCGTTTCTGTGGGTGAGTGCTAAGGCTCTTACTTGATGACTCCCACGTGGTCTAGATGGCCCAGTATCCAAGCTTCATGTTCCAAGTGGTCAACTCTATGTACTTGATCGTTGCGTGTCTTTACTACGCAGCCAGCCTTTTTTTGACTGCGAAGTATGTAACTCGTACTGCCTTGCGCAATGCAGTGTTTCTGTGAGTAGGGAAGCTGTTTGAAAGAATGAGTATTACGCCTCACCGACTTAATGAAGGGGCAAAACTTGCCGTTCCTGGTTCCATTGTTGATCTTGAGATTGGGATGAGATTATAGAGAGCGTCGGATGTAGGTTAGAAAAAGGTAGGAAGAAGTACCTTGATTTATATTTGGTACCTCATAACTTTGTTCCGGTGAATTTCTGACTGAGACTCTATCGATAGGACCGCTGCATGCGCAGATCAAGGAAAACACCGGTTTTGCAATAATACTTGATAGTCAATGCATATTGCAAATTGGTACGTTTTAATCCTCTATTATATAGGGGTTATAGTAAACAAGCTATCTATAGTAGATATATTTGTATTAGTATAGCTATATATATACATATATATGTATTTGTAGTAGGAATGTATATAAATACTACTTACAAGTTAAACAAAGTGTTTTAAAGTATAGATAAAGCTTGTATGATTGTAAGTGCTTGAAAAATGCCTTGTCTGATATAATTGTATTGAATGTTGGTGTTGAGATAATAATTTGGCTTAGAAAATAGGAGATATGACTATGGATACATGTAGTTTCTTTATATCTAGACAACGTTGGTGTTTTTTTTTTTGAAGAGTTACTACGAGTCCTACTACTAGTCAGCTACTTGTTCTATATTGAACTACTATGAGTTGCTTACAAGTAATCTACTAGTGTCACCATAAAATGGTGTTTAGATAGACCCAGCTCTCAAGATATAGACAAGGAATGACACATCACCCTTCGCATGACATTTTCGGTTTTTACGCCGAAGACAAACGTTGCCAAAAAGTAGGAGTCAGGCAATGTTAGCGAATTATGTCACAGCAGAGACTCATGGTAATAGAAATACTACAACAGTTACATTTATCTACGAAGCTCAAGTATCTAGACCCACGAAAAGAGACATTTCATATGCCGGGAACTAAACAAGGATATCTCGAGAAGTGAAAAAGAAAACATTCGTCAGTGATAACGGACGAGTATAATGATAAACCCAGAAGCCCCCCCCCATCTAACCCCAGAGCCCAACGCCAGAAAGAGGACATATGATAGTAGATACAAAAACCGCAGCGACATGCAAGAGGCGCTAAAAAGCACCGGCGACCATGGCCACCAAAGCAGCAAAACCAATCGCTGTCGACACAGATGCAAAGTGCTTGCCAGCAGCACTCGAACTGCTCTCCGTGGCGCCGTGATATCTAGCCGCGGGAGAAACGACGTCAGTCGACGTCCCGTCACCTTCGATAGTGCAGATCGTGCTGCCAACAAGAAGGGCCGCGGGATAGAGGACGATGGGCTCGCCCTCGTCGATAATAACGTTGATATTCCCGCTGTCGTCTGTGGTCATGTTCGTGCAGGACACGATGTCGGTCAAGACGGTATTCGTCGTGAAGGAAGTGGCATCGGCGTAGAGTGTGAGATTGCGGCTGTGGCCGTAGGCACCGTCGTTGTTGACTATTGTGACGACCTGTGCGTTATTGTGACCTTTGCGCATGGCAATGGTGGAGGTATCGTTGTAGAAGATATCGTTGATATAGGAGCTATATAGAGAGGACTGGTTGATTGCTTGGGAGCGGAGCACATTCAGTGACGTTACGAGTTGGTACAGAGTTGAATTCTGGTTGAAGGACGATGGCCAAAGTGCTTCCCGGTTATAGGGATTCGCTCCACCAGTGTAGTGCTGTTCCTGGCCTTGGTAAATGATAGGAATTCCGTCAGAGAGGATAGTGAAAGTGATGATGTTCTTGGCGAGTGTGTTGTCGGTTGTGTAAGATGCAAAGCGCGGCTGGTCATGATTCTCGGAGAAGGAGCCGACAACAGTTGGGTCACTGCAATTGGTTTGAATGGACCAAACTTGGGTGACGAGGTCGTTCATGGAGGCCTTTGTAGAATTGAAGGCGCGAACCATTGGGAAGTAGACGGGGTAGTTGAGAATGCTATCCATGACCTTCTGGTAAGGGCAGGTGTATTCTGTGGCGCCTGAGTAGACCTCGCCCATGCAAAAGATACCTGCGGCATCGCAGAAGCCTGAGAAGAATCCGGTGTCGACATTTCCTGCGGAGTCAAGACGAAGTCCGTCAATGCTGTATTTCTCGACAAGGTCTTTGATCCAGCTCTGGAAAATTGAGCGTACGTCGTCGTCTTCGGTGCGTAGATCGGCAAGGGAAACGGTGGTGTCTCCAAGCCAGCACTCGGTCTGAGAGGAGGTCGCACTTTCGCTGGTCGAGCAGTAGTCGTGAAAGTACGTCTTCTTGTTGAAGGGATCAAATGAGCTGTATTTGATGCTAGAAGGTTTCCCCGCATATGCCATGTGGTTTGTCACGACATCTACCATCAGATACATGGAGCGGTTGTGCACGGCCTCGGACAGAGCAAGTAAATCATCTTCGGAGCCGAACTTGCTGTTCAACTTGTAGATGCTATCGGGCCAGAAACCATGATAGGATCCCAGATCTTTTGTGTATTTGGAAATTTGGGATGTAATAGGGGAGATCCAGATCTGTAGGATTCAATCAGCAGTGCTTCGTTGCGTATTCGTCGATCCTATCATACCGCGCTGAATCCCATGTTCTGGATATAATCCAGATCGTTGATGACACCCTGCCATGTCCCCCCACAATATTTTCCCTCCTCAACGTCGCATTCCTGCGTAGTAGAAGCGTCATCTCGACTGTAGCGATCTGTTATGACCTGGTAAATCGACCTATCTCTCCAGTCTGCTACGGTCGCACCACTAGCAAGCTCAACCGCGAGCGTAGCCAACACAACATTGTGGAACTTCATATTGGTGAAGAGCAAAACAAGAAAAAAGTTGAAAAGGCAATATGCGCACTTTAACGAGTGAATTGCGCTTTCGCTAACCTACCTATTAGTCGGAGGACAATGTGCTTGCTTGATCGTCTTATAGATCTTTGGACGCGGACCCCTCGAGTTCGTTGGGAAGGGTGTGTGCTTGAAGTTATTCCTGACTCGTATCTTTTGCCGTCGTAGGTCGACGTCAGTCTTGAATGAGTTCAAGTTTCTGGGCCTTGTTCATGTCGGCGGGTGGATGCTAGGTATCTATGAGCCGTGCCCAACTCTCTCGTTTATCCCATAGGCCAGCCTCAACTAAAAAAAAAAGTATGGCATATTATTATGCCATGGTATGCCACGGTATGCCACAGTCTGCTACAGTCTGCTACAGTCTGCCACCAAATTTCCACCGCCTTTTAGGTCGAGCTGCCTCTTCTCTTGGCCTTGACTTGTGGACTGCTCCGTTTTGATGGCTTGAGAGGCTCTTCAGCTCATGCTGTTGGCGCGTGGGGGAATGATTCTTCATTGAGTGGGTTTGAGCGTCAACGATATCGTGATGACAATGGGAGGGAAAGGGGGCCGGCCATATGCACAATGACTCCGAGTAACGTAACTCACTTGGAGATGTGTTCATGCAGCCCATCTGCAGCAGCAAATCTTGATTGACCCGGTTCAAGTGGGATCTCCAAGTGATCCAGGCGCAGCACGCTATCTGGCACCTTTTTGGCGAGCAGGTTGTTCCTGAATGGTTCTTGAACGGTTCTTGAACGGTTCTTGAACGGTTCCTGGATTCAGATTGAATACTGTACTTACGACTTAGTGGCATGTCACGGATGCAGTGCAGTGCAGTCAGTAAGTTCTGTAACATCGTACAAGTCGGCGCTAGACTGCGAGATCCAGGGACCGTCGTATCTGCTTCCACTGCTTAAAGGAGATAAAGTTAGATCTGGTAGGCTCCTCCGATCATGTTAAGTTCAAGCCATTTCCCGAGCCCAATCCCCTCCGTCAAAGTCTATGAATGTGATAGGCACGGCGGCTCGGAATCAGCCTCTGATGGGTTGTTGCAGCACACAATTCGACTCGTCATTTACTTGATCATGATCGTGATTTCAACCCAGCTATGGGATTAGGGAGAAAATGTTGTTTGCTTTCTTTCGTAAGAGACCGCTCTTATGACGTATTGTGGAACCTTTGGAACCTGTGAAACTTCCACCTTGGACTTCGAGAAAGGCCAAAACTCATTTTCAACATCATTCATCTTGAAATTGATGATGAGTGCTTTTCATTCTTGACCCACTGGCTAATAATAATACTACAAGGCGAGTTGATTGTTCCACAAATGATTGGTTTTTGGGTCTGTGTTCTGTGGCTTATACGTAGGTAGGTATATTTCGCCTAAGGGTGTAGAAATACGAGAAGGGCTTAGTGATACGAGAACCATACAAAATATTAGGGTTGGGGCTATTCTATCCACCTAAATTGTCTTGCTATAGTGCCTAAAGTTATCTTCAGAAAACTAGAGAACATAATTCCAATGCTCTTGTATGAACTCTGAAGAATTTCGGAGCTTTTGTTACTCATGGTGTAATCTTATGTAGAAAATCAGATGAAGGAGACGGCTTTTATATACTAGAGATTGGATTCAACCCTAAAGAATTTTGTCTTCCTTTTTAACAAGAAATAATCAGAGAATAAGCAGAAGAATAAAATTTAGGCTTAGAACAAAATAATAGGGAGCATATTTCCAGGATGATGAGACCTAAAGTTCTTCGATGCTGATATTTCGTATGGCAAAATGGTGGTTCTCGTATCATCCCCCCTTTCTCGTATAACTGCGCCTTACAAACGCGGGATAAGGGATACGAAGACCTCACGTATAACTGCAGAGTCACTGGCGGAAGTCAGTAATTAGGAGTGACTTGTGTATTCATAATTCGTGTAAGTATTTAATGTGAGGCTATGAGCAAGAATATCTTGGACGTATCAGTGACAAAGAGTTTGATCAATTGGCTTGTATTTTAATTGGATAGCAAAATCTTATTCATACTCAAAAAGCGATGATATAAGCAGGAGTCGTATGATTACTGCTGGAGATAGTGATAAGTGAGTTATTGCCTGTCGCCCCCACCCTTACCTTCTTGAAATAGGATGACAGGAGAGTATCTACGAGAACGAAGATAAAGATGGCGTTATATATTAATATTTGCCTGCAAGTTTTGAACATACATTTCAAAGGAACTGTTGCGAGTAGGAATCAGTATGAGTTTACTATTGTATCTACTTAGTTTGTCAGCTGGTTTCCTCAGCCCCTGAGCGGATAAGAGGACCTAAATAGCCATGCAGGTACATAACCCATCCATGGCTGTCCGTTAGACATGAGCTCTCTCCTGTGGGATTGGCGTAGGAGTTTTTTGTTTTGTATTTCAACTGCGAGAATGCATGCAATGTTTTTGAAGAACAAGACTTAGTTGTATAACTTTGCGTGGACTATTCGTGCGTTAATAGTAAGCTTCTCAACCTAGAACTGGCAGTACCATTATCTACGCTCCTTTTCAGAGCGTAAATAGTTCAAGTGAAGATGAATACCATTTTTTCCCCAGTGTTCTTGGATGTTTTGTTTAAAACAGAAATATCAAGAAGCAAGCTTGTATCTGCATTTTTGAATAATAGAACATGCCAAGCGTTGTCTATCCAACAATAAATGTTAGGACAATGTCAAGCGATAGGCTCACAACTTCCACCTGGAAATCACTTGCACAAAATTCAGTTATCCATTATAATTGTGATACTTAGCAAAAACTACATGTCACCTTGTCTTGCTGAAGCACCTTAGCATCCTCTGTAGGCCAGCAACTTGCAGAATCTGCGAGGACCTCCTAGCTTGATACAAGTGTCGCATCTAGACAATCAAAACCACATTGAAATATTGTAAATTTAGGTCTATAGCTTTTTCATTATAAATTCATTCATCATTATAGATCCACTACATACTATGTATCTTTCTGTTAGCAAATACTGATAAGAGCACATTTCACTTGAAGTTCGTAGCGTAAGCAACTTGCGTTATAATACTTCTAGAGCATCCCTTCTTATAGTATACAGTCCCCTATTATGATAGTTATGATTGGAGAACAAAATCAACAGTAGAGAAATCTCTACTCAATATATTGTCTTCATGATATGGCTGTCGACCATGAAGGAGACAAACCAGCAAATGAGCAAAAGGCTGAGTATACCATTGCAACATTCATATCTAGTCCAGGTTATCTCGAATGTTTAACAAGCTACATATTTCCAGTGGTCGATGATAACCCGAACAAGAATATCCTCCAGTCAGCCAATCACTTCTTAAAGCTCATCAATTCTTCCCAAAAGCCACTGCAAATGACGATAACTAGACCTCGGCTGGAACTGCGGCTGCATATGACCACTGGCAAAAGTTTCCGCCCACATGAGACCTCTCTCATAATGCTGGACACCCATGATACCCTGGCCCGGCCCATCCAGGCCGCCATAACCGTTACTGTCAAAAACCGGCTGATAGAGCAGATCCGGAATCTCGATATCGATAGGCGTAGCCGGCTTAGCTTGGAAGCCCAGGGCGCCGTTCCAGGTCATGTTCTGTATTCCCATGAGCGTGCCGTTGGTGAGGATCTCCATATCGTAATCGCCGTTGGCAATGAGCACACGGTTCGTGGCTTCGATGACCTGTGGAAGCACAGATTGAATGGGGTCTAGGGAGTCGTCCCCTAGCCCGTAGATTCCACCCTCGCCAACGAAGACGGGACCGGAGCATTCGAGCCAGTCAACATCCAGTGGGGCATGCATGGCCAGCTTGACGTCAGTACGATTGAAGTATACACCACCCATTCCAGGGTACTGGTATTGGAGATCGCTTGGGTATGCCAGAGGATCAGAGAGAAGAGGACAGGTGCTAGTAATTTCATAGACGTTGAAGCATGGGTTGTTGTGATAGGCCGTGTAGTATACTAGATCCCAGAGGTCACAATCAATACCACTTGCGCTCAGATTGTTGAAGCCGTCGTAGAGTGCAGGCTGCTCTGCAATTGGTGGAAAGTTGAGATATGCTTCGGTGAAGTTTGCATAGCCACATGCTTCGTAGGAATTTGAGAGTTCGGCCATGAAACTATCGTTGAAGTTGTAGAGGTTGGCGTGCGTCTGAACAAATGGCACAATGGGGACAGCATTGCCTACATATTCATATTGAGCAATGCATGGATCGTACATAAGTGCTCCAGACAAATCAAAGTGCTCCGTGTCGTTTTGATCCAGCATAGCCGCAGAAACATAAGGGACGTATCTTCCAGCATAACTTTCACCAGTAACATAAATCTTAAAGTTCTTGATGCCGAAAATATCCTGGAAATTCTTGAAAAATCCAATGAAGTCCTGAGAGATTTCTTCTTGGTTGGTCGCTGTAACATTACCAGTGCTGAAGCCTAGTCCGATAGGATATTCCACCCTATGAGAGTTAGTGAATTGATCACAGAAAATACTCAAAAAATAGAAGAAGATTATACCATAAGACATTTGTAAGATTGACCCATGTATATGGGGACTCAATGGCAGAATACATGCCCCATCCCCAAATAAACCTTCCGTTCTCTTGGAGGAATCCCTCAAGAGAGCTACATCCAGGTCCACCATTGAGCCATATTGTCACTTCATCAACAGGCTCGCCAATAGTAGGTTCGAAGACATAGAACATTGATCTAGATGGATCATCATAGGTGACTGGAATTGTACCGCTGTACATCTCTCCAATGTCGTAGGGAATGTCGGGAAGCTCATGAACAAGGTACTCTATTCTATATTAGCAATTGACAGTGATTGTACGTTCTTTTGAACTAGTAACCCACCTTGGGATTTGGGATTCAAGAAACGGTAGTCCGGCTTCGTAACATTACGAAAGCCATAACTTTGAGCACGAGCTTGCTGCTCAGCTCTTCTCTCATACTGGCCACGAGCTCTTTGAGCTATGTTCTGTCCAGCGTAAATCAGACTCGACTGGCATACAAACAGGCCAAGCAAGAAAATGCATGCCGAGCTCAATTTTTGTAACATTTTGAATTAAACAATAGGTGATGAAAGAGACAAGGGTGGGAAAAGAGTTAGCGGTGGCACCTCCATGGTATTTGATCAGAATCGAACGGTGCAACATATTGTCATGAACCACTGTTTTCCAACAGCTTCGGCCCCGTTTGGATAAGCATGACGTACGGTCTGTGATCCGCGTATGCATCTGCATGGTGTATCTAGGATAAACCGACACCTGCAGGCGTATGCAATGTTCATCCGGAGTTGGTGCAACGATCGCTGTTGAGAGAGTCGGCGTCTGGGTGGCACGTGATTATATTTCAGCCTAGTATTGGTAAGCACTACTGATGCTATGCATTTGCGGCGCTGAATTTTTACCTATCTAGGCAGGTGAGGAAGCAGTAATAGAGTCACTATTCAGGGCTTCGTGCAGCTTTTGTCTAGTTCCTGGGAGTTATACTGAGTTGTCGGGTCTTCGGGTTTTTCGTCTGTAGCACAACGATGCTTTCTCCACCAATGAGCCGAGTGGCCGAAAGCTTGTACACCGCATGGACAAGCCTCTGGGACTTCTTTATATGGCGATCCACGGTCTTGGTAAATCATCTAGGCAAGTCAAACATATTTCAACTCCAGTATGTTTTCCAACAGGCTGGGATTTGATCTCGCCCCGAAGAATTGCCCTCTTGTTATGTTTCAGCTGGGGACAAAGGAAGTTACGTCCTCTGATCATCAAGCACGTAATGATTAAGTTTCTCTTCTTTTTCCGCCATTATATCCATAAGGAAGGTAGATTGGATGGACTTTCTAGAACCGATATGTAGCTATTAGATTCTCCAACTTAACTATGTAAATTGGCTTGGTATCAGGGAGTATTTATGAGGCGTCAAATTCGCTTTTCTTTACTTGAAATGGACTGAAACAAGAACTATATTTTTTGCAACCACCGAAGCACCTTCCACAGGTAGTGAAGACCTAAGAGTGATAAACATGTTCTCATCTTTGCATCTGAAATTGTATGGATCTTACTTTGAAAGTGGTGGGTGATAAGCATTGCATATAACGCTGGACAGATATAAGTCAAGTGCTCTTTCGGATTGTTGTACCAAGTGCAAGGGAGGATTATCCTGAACAACTTTGATTCCAAATCTGAGCCTGTAATGAGTTAGAAGTTTTCCTGGTACATGTGCGTAGGCTTTTGTTTCCATGCTTTCTTCATGTCTGCTGCTTGTTCTGGTTTCCTATCTTCTGCGCAAGATCTCTCCCTTACATTCCCTTTCAAAACCTGCCCATCCAATAACCACCTGCCTTCTGGTTTCTCTTCGAAATGACGGTAATCATCCACTAAATCTTCCCCTTGTGATGCTCCTTAACACGTTACCCATAATGAGTATTGACAAATATGCTACAGTCTCAGAATAAATCACAATAAACACTCGATTATGTTAGATCACATTGTAAATGTCAAGAAATTGATCACCACTGAGCCAACACCAGCTCTATTGGATAATGACCAAAAAGAACTATGCATACAAGCTTCACATTCAAATCGATTGAATCAAGTTCAATGTTGCAGATTCTTGTACCTGGATTTTCTTACGTCAGCTGTCCTTCATTCTTCTCAGAGCGCCTGATCATCCCAAAAACCCCAAGATTTCGTAGCATACTTTACAAAAACTAAGAAATTCTGATTATCCCAAGCACACTTTTTGTATACACTTGAGATCGAACAGGATTGCAAAAGGGCCTGGAGAATCTCACTTCCGTGACTGTTCTTTCACATCTTTCTTTCAAGAAACATTCCGTATTTGTAGCACTCTTGATCGTAGGAAGAATTGAATGCCAGAAAGGCGTCTATGAAATTCTTTGCAGCAAAGAGTTCTGGTAGCAAGCATAGAATATGAAGCAGCGGACTCTTGACAAGCAACGAAATGTAGGGCCCTTGGCTGTATGGATGGCTTACAGTGGCAAGTAAAGGGGATAATAACGGGTCTAGATGTCATGATGAAAACTTGATTGCTTAAGAAAGATTGCGAAAGCTGGTTGTGGAATAGCAGAAGGTGAAATTATTACTGTTGGAATGGAAGGATCTACATGGTAAGACGTTTATATGTATATTAATCGAGAAATCTTAAGGGTACTCAATCAAGTCTTATGATTTCAAGAATACTTTATATATTCTATATCAGTAGCATTGAGTCTATTTCCATTCGGTGTGAGATGTCTTTTCAAATTTCCTAACGCCTTGATCCCATGTGAACGCTATCGTTGTACACAGCTAGCCCATTCATTATATCCAAGTTTGCCTATTTCTCCGTGTCAAAAATTTTGCTTCCAAATTTCCACACTTGATCAATGACCAGTTTCTTTCCATCAGTGCTACTTTCCTCACTCAAAATCACCAAGTCCGCGTCTGCATCATCATCTAAAGAGCCTTTTATACCAGATAGACCCAGCATAGCAGCAGGGGTAGCTGTTACTGCGTTCAGTGCTTGTGGAACAGTAGCACCAGACCAGTTAAGGAAGTTGGTGACACACTCGATCAGTGTGATTGAACTATATACATCAGCTTCATATTCGTCATCTCCAAAGTCTCACATAAACTCACCTTCCCGCAATCTTGTCTGAGCCCTCAAGTGTTAACCTTGGACCTGTCTTGATGATATTATCACCATTAGTCCACTTATGCACTCCATCTTTCAAGCCCACCAAATGCATAGCATCTGTGACCAAAATGAAGCCGTCCGGATGAGCATTGAAAGCAATCTTGATACTCGTAGGATGCAGATGAATGCCATCAGCAATGATACCGAAATAGGGGCGCGGCAAGCTCTCCGCAATACCCAGGACGCCGAATATTCCCGGGTTGCGATGGTGCAGGGGACGCATCGCATTGAAAAGGTGAGTTATCATTGTAGCACCGGATTTGACGGCAGCTGATGCATCTTCATATGTTGCTTCCGAATGTCCAATTGAGAAAATGATATCTCGGGCGATGATTTCTGGGATGGCGGAGTTCATGTTTCCCAGCTCTGGAGCTGCTGTGATGATTTTTACTTGTGCCGGTCGGCCATCAGGTTTGGCGTTGAGATTGATAGCTCCATAGCAGTCTTCGAGATCACTGAATCCTTTTTTCGCTTCGATGAGAACATCGAGGTTGTGGATCCCGTTCTTTCCTGGATTCAAGAATGGACCTTCGCAATGGGCTCCAAGTGATTCTGCACCGTCTTCTGCGAGTCTTGAGGATCCTGAAGGCCCAAGAAAGGGTAGTGCCTACGCAAATGTTTAGTAACTCATGAAAGAGTGTGAGATTGTATACATTTGTATTGCCGGGCAGAAAATAGTAATCCCAGAAATCTCAACACATACGCTGACTGAGGAAGCGTAGCTCATCATGAGCACAGAATAGATGAAGGCAACACTCAGTACACTGCTTTTTGCATCTTTTTGCATTGATCTCCACAGAAGAAAAGAAGAAAAACAGCTACATTTAGGATATTTCTGTGAATATGAAAGTATGTACTGACCTTTTGATAGACCTCTTTCCATTGTGAAGTAAGTGTCGGAAGATATGCGGTGACTCCGGTCCTGATTAGTGACTTATTGACTTCTTTCAAAGTCTTTCCGTATATTGACATATCCTCCGGTACTGATGAGAAGTCGAAGCCGAATGCGCCATTGAGCTGTACATCTATGAGACCGGGTGAGACGATACGGCCTCCAAGATTGATTGTTGCATCCGGTACAATTTGTTGGCCATAGAAGACTTCCTGGCTCTTCAATATCTTTCCAGTGGCAGAGCTGACCCAAAGATCTTGGTTCACGAGCTTGTCACCCTTCAAAAGTCGACAATTTGTGAACTTGGTGATGCGTTCTCTCTTGATTGGGATTGCGGATGGCATTTTTGGCAGGCCTTATCGTCATTGCATTTGAGGAAAGGTTGTATAACAGCGCAACAAAATGATTATATCATTCACATGTAACTCAGATCCACCAAGCATGGCTACATCGGATATGATCGGTGTTGAGCCGTAGTCCTCATGGGTCGCCTTACAACCCTCCACCTCCATCATCATCGTCCTCCTCCTCCGAGAACTACTGCACATAATCGAATCCGCACAAACATGAGTAGTGGACATGGAGGACCTAGTCGACTGATCAAAGCTACCTGTACCGGCCACATGGCAGGCATGGCAAGATCGCTGGTCTGCTAATTTCAGTTGTTTGTTACCATTGAAAAGCAAAAGATAGAGAACGCAACGTAACATTGATACCAGGCCGAGACCGCGAATAGGGCATTGTGTGGCTGGTAAGCAAGAGTGCACTGTAACTCGTGGCTTTATCCTTGGCCGTTGGCCGTTGGCCGTTGGCCGTTGGCTGTGGCTGTGGCTGGCATCGATCACCTATTGATGGGATGGGCGAAAATCAATGGCTGGTGTCATGCTCTCGCACGGCAATTCGCCGGCTCACGCTCACGCTCACGGGCACGCTCCGAACTCGAGCTCTCCATGCACATGCCTCACTACTGCGAGTGCTAACAGAGAACAGAGACATAGCAACGAATAGGCACTCCCATCGCCCTTGAGGCTCTACCTGTCATATCGATCCTATCTCCTGCATTCTTTGATATCACGTGAGGACGTTTGCAAAGTGCAAAGGCATCTCCTTTTTACCTGCCTGGGTGTGTGATGGAACGAGGTCAGCATGGCTGGGACTGTAGATGGTGTGGACCCAATATGGAATGACCTTGACCGGTACGTACGATAGCCTCGGACGAGGTCACCCTTCTGACTTCTTGCAGGGCCATGGGCCAACTCTTCATGATGGGCTGGGAAGGAACAGAAGTATGCCAGGCTACCTTCACATCATTTGGCGTGACTTCTGCTAAATCGTCTATCAGGTGACACCTCAAATACGAGAATTGATCGAAAAACATCATCTTGGTTCTATACTTCTGACAAACAAGAACCTGAAGTGTCAGTACCATGCGGTTATGCAAATACTCAATATACTGATGCTATACAGCGGCACATGATACTGCAAGACTGGTCCAAGAGTTACAGACTATCGCTCATCAAGCCGGTCACCCCGTGCCTCTTACTATCGCCCTGGATCAGGAAAATGGAAGTGTCAACAGTCTTTATGATGAGAATTATATCTCGCAATTCCCTAGTGCGATGGGCATGGCAGCGACAGCTTCTCCAGAATTGGCATTTGATGTTGCAAAAGCAACTGCACAGGAAATGGATGCCGTCGGGGTCAATATGATCATGGGACCAGTCCTCGACGTCTTGACCAATGCCAGATATCAGCCAATCGGGGTCCGAACAAGTGGTGATGACCCTCAAGAGGTTTCGCAGTACGGTATTGCGGCCATGAATGGGTTTCGAGACGCCGGGTTATCCACTTGTGGAAAACATTTCCCCTCATATGGAAATCTAGATTTTTTGGGCTCTACTCTCGATATGCCAACCATCACAGAAACACTCGAGCAGCTGAGTCTCTCAGCTCTTGTGCCTTTTCGTAATGCTATCGCTGCTGGTCTAGATGCTATGATGGTTGGCGGCTGTGCGATTGCAAATTCTGGCATGAATGTCATGCATGCATGCTTATCAGATCAGGTTGTGGACGACTTGCTAAGGAAGGACCTTGGATTTGATGGTGTCGTCATCTCCGAATGTCTTGAGATGGAGTCCCTCACCAAAGATATTGGAGTCAGGGGAGGCACGGTGATGGCGGTAGAAGCGGGATGCGACCTTGTGCTCCTGTGTCGATCGTTTTCAGTTCAACAGGAGGCCATATCGGGGCTGAGGCTGGGCGTGGATAACGATATGATATCCGTCGACCGCATCCGCACATCTCTCAAACGCGTGCTGAAAGTGAAAGCAAGATCTACTTCTTGGCAACAAGCTCTTAATCCTGCTGGAATCAGCTTACTTTCGACATTACATCCTTCTCATTCAGCCTTATCGACCAAGGCATACAATCAATCTATCACGGTCATGCGGGATAAGGATCACTTATTACCATTATCAAATCTCATGGATCCAACTGAAGAGTTGCTCCTCCTGACGCCACTTGTCAAACCACTACCTGCGTCAGCAGCCTCCAAAACTTTAGCAGATGGTATAAAATCGGAGTCACAGGGCCATGATAGCTGGCGACAACGGACGTCAATCATGAGTGGAGAAGGCGTCTTCCGTGAACTGGGACGTTCTCTCGCTAGGCAGAGACGCGGGAAATTACTTCACACATCATATACAGCCAACGGCGTCCGACCTGTTCATGAGAACCTCATCAACAGAGCTTCAACGATCATTGTTGTTACAGCTGATGCAAATCGGAACCTCTACCAAACTGGGTTTACAAAGCATGTGGCGATGATGTGTTCGCTGATGCGAGCTTCCGGGAATAAGAAGTCACTTATCGTTGTATCCGTCAGCTCTCCATATGATTTTGCCATGGATAAGTCAATTGGCACCTATGTTTGTACTTTCGATTTCACTGAGACTGCCATGGCTGCGCTTGTTCGAATCTTATTTGGAGAATGCCTACCACAAGGCACTTTGCCGGGTACATTGAGAAAGAGTAGGAAGGTCCAGAAGTCAAGACAGAATTGGCTTGTTGAGGCTTGGAACAGTGCTAGAGATGCAAGGGGATTGGATGCTCTTATAAAAGCTGGTAAGCGTTCTACATTTATTTAAAGTGCACTTATACTGACTATCTACTAGTGCAGAAGGCTGCTGGTATGAATCAATCGACGGAAATGGCATGCGCAACAAGCATGTCGTTTGAATTGCACAATCCAAAGATCGAGGAGATGCACTTTGTCGTTCGAAATAGCAGTACACAAGCTCTTTACGGATTCTGTGCAGCGTATATACACAATGATGTTGGTATGATTGGTGCCATATTCGTTGATCCCACAAAACGCAATCTCAGCATCGGACATTCACTCCATCAACGTGCGCTTCGAGGCCTCTTGCTACGGAACGACTTGACAAAGATACAATTAGGAACTGGCCTTCCAAGTATCTATCCTGGGATACCAGTCACCGACAGTTCTGAAGGAAAAAGTCTCATGAGGTGGTTTGGAAGTAGGGGATGGAGAAGCGAACACCCGCGACCCATCTGTAGCATGATCATACAGGGACTCAACAGCTGGCAACCTCCTGATGCCCTTCTGAAGGAGGTACAGAGGGTGGCATACAAATTTGACCTCGTACATGGTGGAGCAGACAACGCCGACACGATCATGGAGCATATCCTCAAATTCTCGAGTCCGGACATCATGGAGCTCTATAAGCTTGCTCTGCAAGATACCTCTGCATGCGGCGTCGTCCGTGCCAAGGATCCTCGGGATGGGTCTTTAGTTGGTGTTGTGATCATCTGCAAGAGCGAAACTGCTCTTCGAGCATTCTTGCCATCTCTTCACCAATTTGGAAACTCTGCTGTGGGCATTGTGGCTCCGGTCATATCAACGGCGGTTCCTGATGCACACAGGATGCTGCAGGGACTTGTGCTATTGGGAATCCGCCAGAACAAGAACAACAGATCTCGAGAATGCGTTGTCAATCATGTAAGCACATTCATACAGCGACAAGCCCAGCGTTCCTCCTTTATCATCTATGTTTTATCTTTTATTTCTTTGGATCCCCATGTACTGATGATTTTTGTTACAGGTTGATGGCAATTCTAACCGCGAGAGTTTGTCGGCCATGGGTTTTCAGAGTCTTCATTCCTTTGAACAACTGTCGGGTTCACCTAGGGATATGGGAAGGTTGTGATGTGATATGGGAGTATTTGGTTCTTGCGATATTAGTCATCTATCACGACGTTCATGAATTTTGTATACCCAAACCGATGGTAGAGATATGGACAGCTTATTGAATCACAAGTCCTCACACTTATGTGTAATTGCTATTCGACAGTGCCAGCAATTCTTCGTACTTAGAGTATGCAATAATGGCTAATAGACTCAGGGCGCAGTCCCGCAGACAAGTGCAATTAAACAGTGGCCTTGAACTCTGCAGTTGGAGTGGGGTTTGGTGGGTTTGGATGGCCGGTGCTCCCTATTTGTTATCTCCATCGGACGCCTCAGCCATCATCATTTATCATCTTCATCTCCATCTCCATCTCCATCTCCCTTTCCTATCAGATGCAATTTACTGGCTCGCTACCCTATCGCCCGTCATCCCAGTATCCGGGCGGCCCCAAGCAGACAAAGTCAATGACGGGGCACTCAGTGGCACTCGGTGGCACTCTACAGTTCGATTCATGCTCGTGTAACCCCGGCTTCTCGGCCAGCGGCCAACTAACTATTACTGCGTACAGTGCCTAACTGTATGTAATTACTGGCACTTCCATCAACTGGGACAAGACCAAGCTCATCCCCGGACGGATCGACCATCTACTGTACATATCTGCAGGCTGAGTCGAGTCCAAGTGTCAGTGCTGCGTGTGTGCGACATGTCGAATCATCTCATTGTAGAACGAACTCAAGTCTCCGTCAAACGTCAACCTCATCGGCATCGAGTGAAGGGACGACGACGTACTGCGGCTGATGGCCAGTTATACTGTCGCTCGCTCACGTCGTGCTGAGCCAAACGTCTTGCGATTGAGTCCCGACAACGACAATCGCAACAGCTTACTCGCCCTGCCTCTAACCATGGACTCCTTCGACCAGTCCCTGAACTTCGACCAAAGTGCCGGCAGAATACTGTAAGCCCTGCTGTCCTGTCGCTCATCTATGTAATATACTGATGTATGTACTTTCAGTGATGAAAGCCATGGCCTGCCCTCCTTACCCTTCACGCCCTCTTATGAAATTGACAACTTCTCAACTACCTTCGAAGACCCTTTCGCATATCAGCATTCCAATTTCGAACATCTTCTCGAAGATACAAGTAATGCAGAAGCGTCTGCACCGGCTGACCTAGACAACAAATTGTTGGGATTTGGCTTGCCTAATATACAGCATCCATTGCTTAATGATGCCGGCCAGACATGGCCCTCAATGTCGGCTGAACTGTATGGCATGTTCTTTCTGGCCGAGTCTGTATACAATTCTGGAGAGGGGGGTGGTAGGCCTACCGAATTGACCTGTTACCGGCGCAATCTATTTCAGATCTCAGGGTCTTTGACCATTTCACGGACTCTGGGCTGGGTTGATACTGATGGTTCCTGTGAGTATATCTTGATTAATACCTGGTAGATGCGCATATAATAAGCACCCTGTAACCTGTCAATCTGCGCATATATATCTTTACAAAACCAGATCTAAAGTTGCTAATGCTATATAGCATTCCAAAATCCTTCAAATCGTATTGTAGACGTCAGCCTTGCAGTATCTGCTACGGAGTCGATCGAGGGCAAAGCCACCGAAATCATATCTGTACCGTGGAAGAGTACATCGAATGCGACGTCGTCCGAAGACAAGAGTGGTACTGCTCCATTACTACAAAGTGTGAACCTCATGTCCGATCAAGACGCAGATCCAGATTTCCTCACTATGCCGATATCGTGGAAGAGATTACAATTCAAACATGCCACGGCCAATAATGGAAGACGGAAAGGTCTTCAACAGCATTATATTATTCATATAAGCCTCATGGCGACCATGAGCAGCGGCGAGATTGTAAAGCTGGCAGATATCCAGTCAGGGCCGATCATAGTTCGTGGAAGAAGCCCCAGGAACTTCGATAGTCGGAAAGATCTCCCTCTTACTGGAGACAGGGCCGTTGCTTCAAGAACAGACATGCGCCCTCGATCAATGAGCACAAATGCGCCTGCGGAAAGTCCTCCGACGCCCGTGAAGGTCAATGCCGAGATGACACAGGATTACCATCGATATTATGTACTGAATGCAGTACAGACCCCACTCGATCTGCCCGAGTGGGCGAATTTTCAAGATTCAGGCGAACGCCTATCAAAGCGCCCTTCACTGGCAAACAGCAACAGCAACTCCAACTCCTCGGGGACCTTCGTCGTGCCGCCCCTCCCCCATTCCTGGAGCAACCCCACCCCAACATCCAACCCCACCAGCACCTCCAATAACAACAGCAACAACAACAATCTCGCGCATTCGAGCGCGCCCATAGGTCTCTCCCTCACAGACGACGATTTCGGCCGTGTAGGCACAGGCCGCCGCTCCGCGAAGACGGAGAGTCCGAGCCCCACGCTGGCGCGCAAACCGAACGTCGGCAGCCCCCTCGACAGCAGTGAGCTGCTGTACGAGTACTTCCCGCTCAGCGTCGACGACTGGATGCCGCCCGTCGACGCCATCTATCGGCCGCACGTCGTCCATCATACCATCGTGCCCGAGGACCTCAAGGCGCAGGTGGTCAGGAATAAGAGTAAGCGCTATTTCTCGGCTGATGATTGATGGGGGTTTGATTCTGGGTGGGTGCTGTGGGACTAGGCGTATTCATTCCCGTGATTGGCGTTGGCTTTTGGTGTTGATATCTGCCAATTGGAAAAAGTTGGCTCGGGGAGTAGGGGCTGGATTGGTTGGATGAGGATGGGATGGCTGTTTGGTACTCTTTGATGGCTGCTTGTGACTAAATGTCAAATCAGTTGGTTCTTTTGACCCAGTCGACGATATGATATGATACCTCTTGAGAGGTGAAAACTGATAGTCGATAATTCAAGTGTGATCATGACAGCCAAGTGCAAGAAGTTCATAATTTCTACCATCTACCTTCCTACATGTATCATCATGAATGTATGTGTAAATGCAAGTATGTAACAATAGCGGGGGAAGAAAGAAACAATATTCTTTTCGCAGTCCCATTCATTAGTCATTATATGTACATCCAATCCACATCGACAGCCAAATCCATCCCATCCCATCCACACCCTCCCTTCATTTCCTTCCCCCTTCCCCAGTCTATGAAATATCTACACAAGCAACCGCAACCGCCGCTCCAAGCAAACTACTCTCTACAGCAGGCCGCAGCTCTAACCCCGGCCCGCCAACAAGCCCATCCAGAAACCCCTGACACCCTTCCCGGAAGCCCGGGTAGTGCTCCAGCACGCTGCCGTTGTAGCTGACCACCATGGGCGGCGCCGAGCTTGGGACACCGTCCACTATCTCGCTGGATGAGATGACGGACCCGCTCTTGCTGTCAGTCTCGACCAGCATCATAGCCGGCGCCTTTTCCCCAGCGGCAGCGGCGGCGTCAGCGTCAACATCGGCCTCGGCCACGTTTCTCAAGGCCCACAGAGCATGCACACCAACCGCCAACACAGCCGCCGCCCGCCTCGCAACCAGCTCGGAAACACGCCGCACGAACTCGACGTCCGCGACGCCGCAGCCCGCGCCCCCAGCACATCTCTCGGCCCACAGCCGCACAGCCGCCTCGCCCTGCACGCCGCTCAGGAGGCTCAGCGTCTCCGTGTCGAGCGCATACGGCTCGGCCAGGCCGGGCGGCACGGCGCCGCCGAACAGGCCCGCGCCCGCAACGCCCTCGACCAGCACCAGGCGCACAATCTCCCCGAGGTAGCGCCCCGACACCACGTGCTCGAAGGGCTGGAAGTCGGGGCGCGCGTGCGCCGCGCTCAGTGCCTCGTCCCACCGCGTCAGCGGCAGCGCCCCGCCGCCAAACATGCTCAGCTCCGTGTTGACCAGCACGTGCCGCGCCACCGCGTGCCACGCCGCCGGGCGCGCCCCGAACTTCGCCGCCCCGAAGGACGCCACCGGCAGGTGCACGGCGGCGTTCACGCCCGTGCCCAGGATCAGTGCGATGCGCGTCGAGGGGTCCTCGTAGGCTTTGGAGAGCAGCGTGGCGGAGCTGTCGTTGACGATGGCTTCGAGGGTCACGTTGAGGGAGCGCCGGGTGCAAGCGTCTTGGATTAGGGCGCCGAGATCTTGGCCTAGCAGGCCGTGGGCTGCTTGGAAGCCTTTTCCCATTTCCATCAAGAGGCCGGTGCGTAGGGAGGTTTGTCTGAGGGGTGTTAGTTTGGTTTGACTTGGGGGAGATATGGGGTTTTGCGGTTTGAAAGGATAGATATATGTGATGTATCAATGAAAGACTCACTCAATGGGAAATGACCAAGCCAGTCCCATGGACAACATGCTCTCCATCTTTCTGCCGCCCAGCCCATCTAGCACCGTCTCCTCGATCTTGCCGGCCATCCAGTCGAAGAAGGCAACACCACGCAGGCTCTTGATCTCGTTCCTGATCTTCCATGACCGTAGACTCAGCATCCGCGCCGGCTTTTCGGCCCCTTTCCCAGCCAGCTCTATCAATGCTACACGGAACGTCGACCCGCCCACGTCCAGCGCCAGATACGTCCCCTTCTCATTTCCAGTGGGCAGCGCGTGATTGTACGACGGCAGCATGCACCCCAGATTGGAGTGCAGGCTGGCGGCGAACTGTTCTTGCAGCGCCGACGACAGACGCCGTAGGGCGGTGGGGTGCACGGCGGCGTTGAAGCTGCGCTCTATGTCTTGCATGTATGTTGCAAGTCTGCTTCGCTTCCCATTTTGCTGCCCGGCATCCCACCCACAGGCGTCCTCCTGCTCACAACATTCCTGAAGCTCTTGATAGCGATGATTTTGATTTTGAGTCTGATTCTGATTTTGGTTTTGGGATTGATGATCCGCCACAATGACCGAGTGGCCGAATATAATGGTCAGGAAATCGTGCAGGAATTGGGGCCCGCGTAGCAGCGTGCCGAAGGCTGCTAGGATGAGCTCGCGTGTCGACATCAACATTTCTGTGATGATGTTGATGGTCCACGGCCGCATAGCATGAAGAGGGTAGGTATGGATTTATTTATCATACATGCAATGGAGGATTGGGATGTGGAGTTGGGAGTGGAGTATGAGTGGAGGGGGAGGAGGGGGGTTTGTCGGAGGGTCTAGTGCCCCTCTGTGAGTCTCTCCGTCTCTCACACTCACACTCGCTCTCACTCTCTTTCACACTCACTTGCTCAATCTCCCTCTCCGTCTTCTCGTAGGACGCCCTCTGATAGGGATCGGTGTGTGCACGTATGAACTGTAGTGTAGGTAAAGCAGCTCAGGTTATGAAATGAATGGAAGATGAAGAATGGAGATGCCGCCAGTGAGTGCACGAGCGTATGTAGTACACCAGTGTGCGGAGCCTGGTAGGTATGAATAGCCGCCAATGGGTACGAGTGGAGTTGTGTCGGGCAACACGACAAGCAAGTCAACAGGCTGTTGAGAAGGCCATGCACATACGAAGAGGGTATAGTGCTAGTATAGTGTACTGTAGAGTAAGGCAGTTGACTTGAGGAAGTATGAATAGAGTAAGTAGACATGAACCAGTGGGGGGGGGAGGGTTGCTATGGATGTAGTAGCAGTGTCTTGGACATGGCGTATTTTCTTCTTCTTCTTCTTCTTCTTCTTCTTCTTTGCTTGATGAATGTCTGAATACGGAGAAGTGTCGTTGGATGAGGCTGGATCTTCTCGAAGTGTATGAGTGTAATGTAGTATAGTGTAGTGTATTGTGGTGTGGCGTAGTGCGGTGGGGCCGGTTGTAGGTTGTATGTAGTAGGAGAAGTGATAAGTTGTCAGGTAGTATCAGTATCAGTATTAGTATTAGTATCAGTGATAGTGATCAGGTCAAGTCAAGTCAAGTGAAGCCAAGTGAAGTCAAGTCAAGTCAACTCAACTCAACTCAACTCAACTCAACTCAACTCAGCTCAGGTCGAGTACAGCACAAGCCTTGTCTTGTCTTGTCTCGTCTTGTTGTGCCCGTGGTAGTATCCTACCCATCTGGTACCCCATACTTGATGGTAAGTGGTGGTAGTATTCCATCTGTTTTAGTGGCTGAAGAAGAGGTAACCATGAAAAAGTAGGGTGGAATGCAATGAGGAGCAGATCATCTCCCTCCAGATGTCCATCATGATCATGCAATATCGAGAGGTGCCGGGTAGTTTGCGCCAAGAAGAACAGCGAAATAAGTCGTAGGGATAACATAACAGAACAACAAATACAAAATAAAATAAAATAAAACAAAATGTCAAGGATTGATACCGAGCAATGCATACCGAAGGATCTATCTCATATCAGACAATGCTTCCTATCAAGCATGGCCCTCTCCCTTGGGGTTGTGTGTTTTTGAATGTCACGATGAATAAATGGTGCCCTGTCGGCGATCCTAAGCATGAAATAATGGCTAAACCCCATGTCAATGTTGCCCTCGATTGAACTCGATTGAACTCGACTCAACTTGACTCAACTCAACTCCTGGCCCCTGTCTACGTTCCACTGCCACCTCCGCTATGTAGTATGTACCTCAATTGCCGCCTGCAGACATTTGGAAACTCGAACAAGGTACATCAGACATCAGACATCAGACGTTGTGGCGGTATTGAATTACATAAGTATTGATGGTATGTGCATGTGTGTAGAGTGAATAGTATTGTGCAACGATGAAGTGAGTTTAGCATCTCTTGTTCTCTTGTTCTCTTGTTCTTTGCTCCTGTATTCTTTGGATGTCACTCCTACTGCTCTTCTCTGTTGCCGTATCTTTCCTCGTCCATAGACAATAACGAAATATGATGGAGTGAATAGAATACGAGGAGGCATGTACATAGCAAGTGGAGATGCAACACTTCGTATGTGTCCATATGTACTCTGTACTCTGTACATAGTACTCGTAGGTCAAGATACCTACTCGTGCTACTGTACGTATGTACATACATCTGTCAATTATACAGGTCATCTCAAGCTCAAGCTCAATCTCAAGCTCAATCTCAATCAACCTACTTCCTTCTATCATTCTTTACATTGATTGGTCAACTCCACCTTCAACTTGCGCGTTCCTCATGGGTGGGGCTAGCTGTGGAATTGAATTTGTTTGATCTTGAAGCAAAGGCCCTTTTTCTCTTTTGCTCTAATTTGTGTGCCATGGTGCCATTCATTTCATTCACTTGTGTTGCGTTGCGTTGCGTGATGTTATGTTGTGTTGTGTTGTGTTGTGTTGTGTTGTGTTGTGTTGTATGTTTTGGGGCGACATGATCTTGATGGATGGATGCGACGTTGCATCGGCAATCGCCTTGCAGATATCAATCACTCAATCATCAATCATCGCTCACTAACTCACCAACTAACTAACTCACTCATTATCAGTCTTTACTCCGACCTTTACCGCACCTAATACTACTTAGTTATGCTTGTAGCTTTATGCTTAGTCATAACCCTCGGACGTTGCTCTTGCATTGGTCAACGACTACCGACATTGCCGACTCCACCATGAGGACTTCCGTGCTCCGAGATTATGTTCTACTCAGTTGAAGTCGGCATGTTGATAAGTCGAGATATCAATATACTATCGACACTGCAAGTATAATTAATATGACTATGAAGATCGATGTCGATAACCATATCCATATCCATATCCATATCCATGTCTGAAGCGACCAACACTACACTCACTACCTCACTCATCATGAACAGCATCCGGTGCTCCTTTGTCCATCACACTTCATAATACACTATGAATAAGAAATACAACATCAACATGCTCCGCACTACTCACTCTTCTCAAGTCACCTTGGGTACATCCACATCCAACCCCATACTTACTATCTGACACTACGGAGTACACCCAAGAAGAAACCTCCCATCGGCCACACTATCGGAAACTACTGCCCGCCCGAAAGATGTCAATGAACCGTTGCACTCGGATGCGTGCGAAGCACTTGGAGTGGGATGGTGTATGCAACTCAAACCCCACTTCCATTGGCTATCATTGATATGCAAAGCGCCTCGATTACCGTTTGTGGTGACCTCTACCGACGATTCTACACTCATGTAGCTTCACTCGAGATGCACCGGCCGTCAAGTGGGCGTCGACATACCCCGAAACTCTGGTGCTTCTCATGCTTGCCATGCGTCCCTCGCCGCCCATGCTTCACTTGCCATACTTTGTTGTCCACAGTACCATATGAGGTGACGGCATGGTGGGCGCAGTCACGTTCCATAAGGCTACGACTGATAACATGATGAGCGGAAAACCCCTCTCAGCAAATAGTTTGGCCTTGTGCTGACTTCTCGGAGTAATACTATCAGAGCCCATCAAAACCCATGGGACCAACCAGGTAAGGCTTGAGTCTTGAAAGAAGTCTGAAGAACCCGTAGAAAGATATCTTTCAGTCTTTTTTCTTCAATATCTCTTCTTCTCTTCTCTTCTCTTCTCTTCTGGTTCTTTATTCTCATATTGTAAAATACATACAAAAGACTTCTCATATCATCAGAGAGTTTTCTCATCCTAGTAGACCCCGACCACTTGATATCTCCAAATTCTATCCAAAATATCATCATGAGACTTATCATTCGCGAGGACCCTCTGTCAGCTTCGGCATACATTGCCAAGTATATTATTGGTAAGTCTATCATAAACATCTACATCATTATCCTACACCAACTAACCCAACTTAGACCGCATCAAAGCCTTCGCCCCAACCCCAGCGCATCCTTTCGTGCTGGGTCTCCCAACAGGTTCCAGTCCTGAAGGCATCTATAGGATCCTAGTATCAGAATACAAAGCCGGGAATATCTCTTTCGAGAATGTAGTGACCTTCAACATGGACGAATATATTGGCATACCGCGCGAGCACCCAGAGTCCTACCACACATTCATGTACAAGAACTTCTTCAGCCACGTGAACGTGCACCCATCAAACATCCACATCCTGAACGGCAACGCACCAGATCTCGAAGCCGAGTGTGTATCCTATGAAGCCAAGATCAAAGCCGTCGGCGGCATCGATCTCTTCCTCGGCGGCATCGGGCCAGACGGACATATCGCATTCAACGAGCCGGGCTCGAGCCTGGCGAGCCGCACGCGGGTCAAGACGCTCGCCTACGACACCATCATTGCCAACTCGCGCTTCTTCGGCAACGACCTGAGCGCAGTGCCGAAGATGGCGCTGACGGTGGGCGTGCAGACGGTGCTGGAGGCGCGCGAGGTGGTCATCGTCATCACGGGCGCGCATAAGGCACTCGCGCTGCAGAAGTGCATCGAGGGCGGCGTCAACCACATGTGGACGCTCAGCGCGCTGCAGCTGCACCCGCACCCCATGATCGTCGTCGACGAGGACGCCACGCTCGAGCTGCAGGTCAAGACCGTCAAGTACTTCAAGAGCATCGAGAAGGTTGCCAGCGATGAGGGCTTCGAGCAGATCTTGCCCAGTGCTGCTAGGACTGGGCCCAGACCCTTGAAGGTCGTGTCTGTTGCGCCGATGGAGAAGGAGGAGGTGCTCGTTCATTCCCCTAGTCTGGCGCATCCGGCGCCCACTACTAGTACATTGCTCAAGGCACCTGCTACTGAGTACCCCATTCGATCTACGACGCCGGATCTCATTCCTGATAGTATGGGGTCGAGATTGGGGACTGTGGGGGCTTGAATCGTGAAATACCATGGGGGCGTTGCTAGGTTGTGTTCTTTGTACTTATATCCCTTTCAATGTGACCAATTCATATTCTGCTTTGATTCAGCTGGCTCTCACCGTGAACCGATGCATAGACACTATCATACCTGAAACACAGAAATACTCGTGCAATCTTCCAATGCATTCCTACGTCCGATCCAGCCTGAGACTCAAACTGCCCAAGATCATAGACTTCCGCGGTGATATAAAACCTCTCCTGGGTAACGAGCTTACGAGCATACCTCGAGCTTGTCTGCAGTACAACAATCTGCCTCATGTGTGGATTGGTATCCCTGGTCTCCCTCTTGATACCCACCTAGTAACAGCTCATCGCCATCGTTACTGTTCTCGTCATCAATTCTGTTCTCGTCATCCTATACGCCTGTCGATATCCTGGAGCGCGTCATCAAGTCAAGTTTCCATGGATGCAAAGCACGTGCCAATTTCTTTCTGATTGGTGGGTTTTTACGTGAGGAGAGGAAGGCGGCCATGTAGCCATGTGAGAGGCTTTTTCTGTAGTTGTATTCATGCTGCGTTATTCGCAGCGTTGCGTGGTGATATCATTATGCTCTTGCGGATCTAGAAATTGTCTCTTGAGATGGATGGGATTTCGAAACGATCTGCGGCATTAGATATACCTTGCTGTGCTCGTATGAGCTCAAATGCAGAAGGGATTCGGGATCTTATGTCGAGGTATTAGGATTCCGTGTAACCATTTTCTCATATCATGTCGCTTCATTTGTAAACGCGGTTGAGGCAGCGGGGGCTCGGATTTGGAAATATCTACGGCAACTGAGCCATGGAATATAGATGGTTCTATCAATACCATGATCTCATTGTATTCCCCAGAAACCAGAAACAAGAGAGCTGAATAATTTACATTTTCTTTCAAACTGCCTGTGAGATCAACGATCTTGCCCACTGCAGCCACCCCCTATCCTTCTTCTCCTCCTCCTTCTCCTTCCCACTCCCAACATCTTCTTGGGCACGAACAGGTCTACCTGCCCTTCCAAACTCCCCAAACAACTCCTTAACCTTCTTCATCTGCTCATCATGCGCAGCAATCCACTCGGGCGTATGGCCCCGCATATTCCCGCCATCCCTATTAACCCACTCCACCAAACTCACCACATACTCCCTCTGCCGGTCATGCATACTGTGAAAGCGCCTGCCGCCACCCAACTCCCTCACCCTCGCCGCATACTCCTCGCGCATCTCACGCTCGCCCGGCATCTTCGCCTTGCCGGCAAACACAGCAGCGACAAGCATAGCCTGGAACTCGAAGAACGAGAACGTAGCGATGTTATACGGGACGCCCACAAACGCCAGGCTGGGGTCCTTCATGTAGAAGATGTCCTTGTGCAAGTTATGGGTCTGCAGCCCATTGGTGACCAGCACCTCCTCATCGGCGTCCTCGGGCGCCACAGCGTCCTTGTGCAGCTGTGGAAGGAAGGGATACGTCATGAAGTAGCCCGTGCAGAAGATGATGCGGTCGATGCGCGCGATGGCCGTCCCGTCCTGCAGCTGCACCGTCGTCGGCAGCGAGCCGGCTTCCTTGGCCGAAGGTACAAACGCCTTGATGGCGCCTACGCGCCGTGTCCCTTCCGGTAGCACTTTGGCTGGCAGGTCGAAGGCCCCGTTGCGTGAGACCTGGATGATCTCGGCGGCGACGCCGGAGAGGTCTTTGGCTATATCGTTTGCAGAGACACCTGCGCCGACTAGGAGGACTTTCTGGGAAGCGTTAGACTTGACTCCAGGAGGAATAGGGCCGACTTGCCTGGTCTTTGTAGCTTTCTGCGCGGCGGTAGGATTTGGAGTGGCTGATTTGGTTGGGGAAGGAGGCTTTTAGGTCTTGGAGACCTGGAATGTCGGGGATCTTGCAGGAGTGGTAATGACCACTTGCTACTACGATGCCATCGAAGTCCTTTTAAGGGTCAGTCATGTCACTCTGTATGGCCGGCTAACATACCTCGATTCTCCTTTCTTTGATCAACTTGCCCGACTCATCTTTTATGAGAGTCTCAGACTCTAGTTTCCACACTTTGTCATGCTTGTTGATATTCACCACTTTGGTGTCGTAACGGAATAGAGACTCGATTTGTTCTCGCTTCGGGATCTCTTGAATGTATTCTGCAAGCACATTGTGCTGCACGATATCTTCAGTTCCTGGCTTCCAAGGTTGGTCCTTAAGCTTTAGTAGAAATGTCGATACATTGTTCTTGAGACTTTCGTAGCATGGCCTTGTATCGAAGTCAGTGAATTTCTCTCACATGAAGTTAAAGAAGGGGTTTACCCAGGTGGAGCATGAGTCAACCTCAAGGTCTCTTCATCATTCAATGCTTCGGCAGAAGAATTTGGGTAAAAGGAAAGATCCGAGGTCGAAGGTATGACAGAAGGGTATTTCGGTTCGGGAGGGGTGCGTTCATCGAATACCCTTTGTAACATTAGTCCATCTTAGCTTCTGTTGATGTCTTGGGATCATTAACGACTAACCAGATACCACCAGCAAACGAACTTCTCTCAAATACTGTGACATCTAGACCTTCAGAATGTAAGTGCACAGCTGAAGCAACACCACTTATCCCGGCGCCCACAACAGCGACTTTCTGTCTCCTATTCTCCATATCAAACGATGCAATATAAATAAAAATCAACAAGAATCTATGATCAACAGAAAAGTAATGATATTGAGCAGATGAACACGAAGTACCTGCCAAATTGAAGATGCAATACAGGAATAATAAGCTTACACAATCACAGGCACAGAACTAGCACGCAATGAAGTCGTGATACATAGAGTAGAGTACCTTCAGGTGACATCGGCAGTTCGATCGAACCTCACCTTGCACAATGGCCCGATCATACCCCACAAATCAACCATTTACCTCAGTACTATCATGGATTGTACACGAGTCTTGAGACTTTTGTGATGCGATTTGCATGCCATAATGTGTAGATAGTAGACTCGTGCATTGGCGAATTATGGCGCAAGCGTTGGAGAAGGTTGCGCAACCTCATCGTCAACACCTAAAAAATATGTGCTTGAGGAAATAAAGAATTGGCGAATGGCTTGACGGCATTTGATGGGGGTTTTGTATTTTTATGGGATATCTCACGACCGTATGTGATTTATTCTCGTTCTCATTGTGCTATGGTCAATTCGGTCATGCTTTATATGTTCATGTGGGGATATAAATATATGTGCATTCATTTCCACGACAATACTTGCTGGAGAATGGGATGGTACCAACCGGAGATACTGAAGCCTCTCTACTGTCAATTCCCCGATTTTGATTGTGTATCTCCACGTGGAGTTTACAACAATGGCATCAATCCCATACCTACCGAGTGACATTCCTTCACTACCACCGAATCTTATGTATTGAAACACTGCTGTACAAACCCTCTTTCAAGACCAAAGTCCATCTTGAAAGGAACTCCTCTGCAAGAGATCAGAATCAGCCTCTACCATTTCACAACCAAGATACAAGACAAATAAAACCAGAAAACATCCTGAAATTTCTCTTGGCTTTCTGCGGCATGGAACTGCTTGAACAGCACGAATAACAGCTCAGTAACACTCTATCACTCATAATCCTATGACCTTACTCTGAGACTTCGACGTTGACGTTAAAAAAAAAGTACATCCCCATAAATACACACAGTCCAGACATCAATCCCAATCCACGACATCGAAGAATCCAAACACTCACAACTATGGCAAGAGCATCTTCGACACCCCAAGAAGAGCCGCAAAGACCTGTACCGAAATACCATAGACCCACAACATGCCTCTCCACAACATCGAATACATCAAAGGTCACCATATTCCAAAAACCCAAAATCCATACTGATAGTTACAGCAACAGAAAGGTCCCAATGCCGTCTCAACGGGCGTCATTAATCAAGAGACAGGAATTCCAAAACGCACTTCTACGACGTTACATCCAGTCACAGGCAAGTCACAGGAACCCGTAGAGAGGGGATTCCGGGTGGGATATCTGCGAGTGTCCCAAGAGAGTTGCCGAGTGCTTGTGTAGCGCAGTGGGTTTCTGAGCCGACACTATACGATGTCGTGGAAGGCATACAACTAAGTCGACGAGTCCCCTTCCAGAGATCTACAACCGGGGTCTTGTGAGGTCCTTCTCAGGGAGTACAAGGCAAGGCTCATCTACATGAACCGCTACACTGCTCAACTACAACCCATCCCTCAAGTCCACATCTACTCATATTCACATTCATCCACATCAGAACACAACACACCAAAGCACACCATAAGAAACACATAGCATAACAGCATCCGAATCTTCATTCATTAGTCCTCCACGAGCAGACGCCACAGCAAACCATCGACGCCATCAGAGACAGCGGGAGTCAAGGCCCGCCAAACACACACAACGCAATATAAGCTCGACCATTCTACGAGGGCCAAGTATCCTACTCGCAAACAAAGCAACCCCACAGCGGCGGATTAAACAAGGCCGGACGGCACGTGACAACGGTTTCAGAAGGGGGGGAGGGCGCGATTGGCCACCTTACTTGGCGGCGGCCGTGACGACGCCTTCGTATTCTCTGCTGGCAATGTACTCGATTGTCCTGTGGAAGTGGCGCTTGGGGCCCTCGATGGTGGCGGATTCCTGGTTGGTTTGGAGATTTGAGTGGATGAGCTCGATGAGGCCGTTGAGGTATTTTGTTGTGACCTGGAGAGAGAGGGGGGGGTCAGTAAGGAGTGGGGGTAGATGGTAGGTGATGGGCTTGAGGGTTTGAAAATGGTAAGTGGAGATTGGAGAGCAAGGGAGACTTACGGCCTCGTTCTGCTGGTCGAAGTAATAGACGTAGCGATTAAGGATCTCAACGAACAACTCGACGGAGACAGCCGTGTCCATACAGGCATCGGCGACACGCAAAGCACGCTGGAGACATTCGAGCACACGCTTGCCATCACGGTATAACTGGAAGAGTCAGTCAGCAATGAACGTAGGGCTGAAACACAAGCCGAGAAACAAACCTCCTTATCATCCTCCTCGCCCTTAGCAGTGATGGGTACCGCCCACCAGAGATGACTAGCGATATAGACAGCGCGGCACTGATCCGGCTTCTTGAGCAATTTACTACTATGAAGCGCACACTTCGTGATAAGCGTATCGTAATTCTCCCTACTGAAACCGCGAGTATCGTGCAGTGCGCCAGCAATGACGCAAACAGCCTGGAATTGCGCACGGGAGTCGGAGATGGCTTCTTCGTAGATAGTAAAAGCCTGAGCAAAGAACTCATAGCTGACTTCCTCGAAGCCCGTCTGATCCGCGATCTGGCCACAGGCAATGAAGAGGCGGAGGACAAGGTCGCCACTGTTGGGGACACGCGAGTAGAGGTTTGACAGCGAGGAGTGCATGAACTTGTAAAGGGCAGAAGACTGGCTGTTCCAGTTGTCGTCGAAATGCTCGCGTGCCTTATATCTGCGGGCCAGCTTCATGGCGCCGGTTATGAGCGCTGGAGTGGTGAATTTCACTCTCTCGTTGCCCTCTGCGTAGGCTTTTCGTGTCGCCTGCAAGAGCTTGTATTGTGTGTCGTTGTCATCGCTGTGGATGAGATGCACGATTCTCGCAAGCCAACCTTGCTCTTCGATAGTCTCGTCTGTCTCCATTGTTTTTCGTTGGGTGGCGACACCTGGGTAGCCAGCGGGCGCCTGTGCACCTTCTTTGATTATTACTTTGAGTATTTCAAGAACACCTTCTAAGCTTGAGAGGGTGGAGATTGATGTATGGTTACGTTGCAAACTGCGAGCAACTTCTCCAGCTACAGCTCGGCGGGTAGGGTAGGTCTGAGAATGGAGTAGAGGGACATAGGTTGGGAGAGCAAGAGCAGTGAACATGGAGACATAGGCTTTGAGCGGAGCGAGAAGGAGATTGAGGAGGTTGGATTGAGAGACCGGGGAGTGAAGATCAGCGCTGTTTGCATGTTGCTTGACCTTTTGATTTGCGTAATCGAGAACTTGATCAACGTAGTCCAGACGCTCGGGATAGATATTGAGAGCAAGATTTGCTAAAGAGACCAGAAGAGCTGTGGTATCTTGTATGGGGAGGCGTTGCGCATTAACGAGGTTCATGACCTGTTCGAAGAAGATCTCATAAAGCTTCACATTTTCCGGAATGCCCCTGCTCTTCTTCTCTGACTTCTCCTCGCCACCATTCACTGGAGCTTCTTCGGGTTCGTCCTTATCGATAGGTGCTGGTTGATCCTCTGTAGATTCTCCATTGGCATTGTCGTTACCATTGCCATTGGCTTTCGCCTGAGCATCTGCGCTCGCTGCCTCTGCCTCTTCAGCCGTTGTCGTAGGAGCCTTCTCCTTCTGTTCCTTGCTTATCCTCGTCCTCTCTAGAAGCGCAGCGATAGCCTCTTCCTCAATCTTCTTTCTTTCTTCGATAGGCTCAGCCTCGGATTCGCGCGCGGCATATGATGAAAGTCTATCCATCAATCCAATAACAATAGCTTTGACATTGACATGCGGATTAAGTCTCGAAACGGCCGCAAGGAATTGGTCGAGCGTATGGAGGTGGAATTCGTCGGGGAAGACCTGAGTGATGACTTCGAGGAGATATTCCTGAGCCAAAACATCTCTACATTGTACGACCTGCTCCAAAAGTGGCTGCAGGATAACAGACTTGTATGTTTCGAGATCGACCAATTGACTCAAGCGCACAAGATTACTCCCCACGAGCAACTGCAACTCTTGCCTCTCCTTCGTCCTCTGTTCGCGTTCTCTCGAGTGGCCCTGATGCTGCAATCGCACCCACAACTTATTCATCTCCACGAAGTTTGTGAGGATGAAGGATATCGAGTCCTGGAGATTGCCCTCGGGGCCATCACCACTGCCGACGGGCAGATGATCTCTCGCCTGACCAGACAGGTAGTATCTCAGGAACAAGCCTCGTATTGGATGCTGCACACCCCTACTCATCTCCATCATATCCTTCATGATCTCCTTGACAGGCGCATCCTCAATGGCCATGTACACGGTACCGACGGTAATCATGAGATACAATCTCGGCACGATATTCCCGGCATACTGCACGAGCTCGTATAGATCGGCAAGGTGATTGACGGGATGCGATTCGCGCAGGTAGACGGAGAGATGGCGGAGGGCATCGAAGACGGCCATGTAGAGTTCATAGTATTGCTTTGGGCCGAGGCTGCTTGTCCGCAGCTCCGAGACGAGCGTCGAGCTACATGTAGGCAACAGCAATCAGCAACGAGCTCCCTCGAGTTTTCACCGCCTCGCAGCGCTCAACTTCCCAATCACGCCGTTTCCGACCATTGCGAACGCGTGGGAGCGCTCGGGGAGCTGCCTTACCTGCATTTCAGCGCATCCATGAGCTTGCCCGGCGTTTCTAGGCATTTGCGCATCAGATGTGTTTGCTGGCGGACAACGACCAAGGCATCCTCGAGCAGACGAGCCTGATCCTCCACCGCCGGAGGGGTCGCCATGATGTAGAGGGTTATTAGGTGTTTGGTGGATCTCGAGCTCAGTAGGTAGCTACTTGGGAGCTATGTTGTCTTCTGGACGTGGTGAGCTGGGATGCGGTTGTAGCGCAAGGTAGGTGAGATAGCACGGGGAAGGTAGGCTGAGGGTAGGCTGAGGGTAGGCTGGACTTTGGCTCAATCACTGGCTTCGCGTAGGTCGGCGTCATCAACAACCGATAAAGCAGGGATTCATGAGGTCGAGGTCACTTAAAAAGGACGACGACAACAAGAGAGAGAAGAAGTGTAAGTTGTAAATATGACAAAATATGTTTGTGAATTGGCTATTGTGCTGTTTGAGGCAATTGGTGTTGGTAGTCAATTGCTGCATCTTTATCAGAAGCCGTTTTGGATTATCCAAGATAGTTGCGGGGTGTCTTATTACCTAACCTCGTAGCATCATTCATCAGAGCTCCATCCCAGCCAAGCAATTGAAGATACTGGGAAGTATATCTACAAATAGCCCATCACAACAAGCCAAAAGAGATTTTATAACAGCATCCTCGCATTGTAATCACAGCAGTATTTACTGTCACTGTCACTGCCACCGTTACCATCACTGTCACCGTCACCGTCACATCCATATTCAAGTCCAATAAAATCCCCACAATCACAACGAGTGAACCAAGCAACAAAAAACCCCATAATGCAATCAATGCAAGACCTGGTATACCCTCTAACTTCAAACCCTAAATCGCAAAGACTTCCCTCCACAATCCAGCAATCCAGCCTTGCAGGATCACTCAAGGCTCCGCTCCACACCAGCACCAAAGTATAATACACGTAGTGTCCCCCAATGATCCGGGCTTCCAACTCCCCCAAACGCCATACCGTAGCAGATAGCAAAAAAGGGGATCCATCCATCCCACCATCCCGCCATTTGACCCAGCCAGCGCCGCCACTGTCTCCGTGCCCGCCAACGACGTAAGAATTACTCCTCGACCTCGCCCTCCTCGCTCTGCTCGCCATTACCTCCCTCCTCGGGCTCCGTCCTGGCCCTCTTGGTCTCCCTCTCGGCCGCCAACGTCTCGGACGACGTGTCGTCTCTGCGCTTGGAAGACTGGGAGTGGGAGGCATCATCGGTCCCGGCCATGGTCTCGTCAGAAGATCTCTCTTCGCGGCTCACATCGTTCTCGAGTTTCTCCTGTGCTCCATGGATATTTCCGTTCGCCGTCTTTTCATGCGTGGCTGGGTCATTAGCCGCAAGCTTGAGATTGACATCTGAGGAGCCGTCTTCCTTCTTCGCCTCGATATCCATAGCATCGCCGTTTCCGTTTGCATGAGTAGCCTTGGCTGCATCGCCAGGGGTGCCTTGGAATCCATTTGGAGAATCATACTGCTGGCTATCTGTGCGACGCATCGAGTCTCCGTTGGGAGTGTATGTTTCACTCCCACTCCCCAATCTCCCCCTCGTCTTCTCAAAGTCAATCTCATCAGACTCCGGGCTGCGATCGTAGGGGTTTGCATTCTTCTGCAGTGGGTTCTCGGAATACAACCTGCACATAATATCAATAGCCTGGCTGACCTTCTCCTTCTTCGCCTCAAACTTCTTCCACCACGGCGTGCCATCCTCAAAATCCGGTATGTGCTCATTGGTGATACTGATAGCCCAGTAAAGTGCAGCAATGGCAATTTCCTGCGGAGTCTGCAGGAGACAGAGGGTAGTAAGGGCACTATCATTCAAAAACGACCAAGCCGCATCGCGCATAGTCTTCTTGCTAATGACATCGGGGCCACAGTCCCTCAAGATATGATACAAGCGCTCATAAGGGCTACCAAGCACGACGTCGAAAGTCAGCTTCTCCAACATGGTCTCCTCATACAGCAAGACGGCATCCTTCCAGCGCCAAAACTCCTTCGACTGCTCATCAATAATCAGCGACGCATTCTTCTGCGCGACCTTAGCAACAGCAATAACAATCTCCTTGGTCTTCCGACAATTCTCCTCGGTCTTGGTGGCCAAGAACAGCGCCGTGGCAGCAATGGTATAGTGATGGATGCCGCCCCTCTCAGCGACCATGCTCTCGCGCATGTAGAAGCGATGGAAGAAGACACTGGCCGTGGCGAGCGTCAGCTGCGGCAGCTTGAGGATCATGCCGGCCTGGATGATGAAGTTGACGCCCTTGGCGCGCCGCATCCACTCGTCCTGCATCGACAGCCCGCCGCCGACGATCGACGGCGTGCGCAGCAGGTCCTCCTCGTCGAAGAGCCACTGGTCGCGGCCCGGCGAGTTGCTGAACGACGAGAGCGCCATGTGCGGCTGCGGCGGCTTTGCTGCGCTCGTTTCGCCGGCGCGGTCTGGAGATGCGTGCGCGGGAGCGTGAGCGCGAGGTCCTGGAGGGGTGGAGCGCGGCTGCGGCTGCGGCTGCGGATCGGGGGAGGCGCGAGGGGGCAGATGGGCATCTGGGTGTTCGTCGCTGCTTGGTGGTGGTGGCGCGTTGCGCGGGGTATTCTGGGCGGTGGTGAGGGCTTCTTGGTGGTGGTGTCGCGAACGTCGGGACTCGTAGACATCGACGGATGTCATGGACTGGTTTATTCACGAGACATGCTGTATTATGCTGTATTATGTTGTGTTATGTCGTGTTGTGTTGTATTGTGTTGTATTGTGTTGTTTGTTCTCGAGCAATCAATGATGTTTTTGTTGGTGTGGTAAGTATGTGCTCTCGATTGCGTCCTTATCGATGACACGTGATTTCATAATTTCTTTTGCCATTTTCGTTTTGCGTCACCGCCTACCTAGATGGACACAGACACCTCATAAATACATGAAGATTTAAGTTTTGAGGGCATTCACAGCTTCAATTGATTGTCACCTTCGGACAGGACATTTAAAATTCGCGATTCACTTGTCTTCTGTATTACATACATGACTACTCATACTAAAATCAATAGTCTCCAGTAATCACAATTAATCACAACATCAATCGCCGTCTCACAAAGAACCAAACGGACAAGTGGAAAAACTTTTTATTTCATTCAGCGAATTTCCCCCAAATCTAGCAACTACTAGATAACCTCTTGTGTAGCCAACGTGTCCAACACATCTTTTGATGGTGACGTAATACAAGTACTCCGGACCTCTATATGCTAAACTCCATCGCAAAATCTTATCTTTGACAATGACCCCAAAGAAATAAAAGAAATAAAAAATGACTCAAAAATCCATTGAATGAATCAAAGCCTTAATCCCATGTATATCATACACCGGTGAAGGTGAATGAAGACCCAAAAGACGTGAAAGCATGCCTCGAAGTGAAAAAAGGAGAAAAAGCCGAGGGATAATGATAACGGGGTATAATCGACGACTTTGAATCCCTTACTCGATGGCGGAAGAAGAGCCACCGGTGACAGGGTTGACATCCTCGCTCCACTTGAGCTTGAAGTCCTCGCCGAGCTCCTTTCTCAGAGCAGTGGAGACGGCCTCAAGGACATTGACGAAGACGCCAAAGTTGGCTGGGTTCTCGTCGTCGTTGCCCTCGCCCTGGTAGACACCAGTGCGGACCAAGCAGGTGTTCCAGCCGTACATGTTACCACCGGTGATATCGGAGGCTGGGTTGTCACCGACCATGTAGATGTTCTTTGGAAGCTTCTCCTCGCCGTGAAGCTCGCCCATCCAGGAGGTCATGATCTCGTCGGCGTACTTGTAAGTGGCCATTTCTGGCTTTCCGTAGACGACACGCTCGAGTTCGACACCGGTGATGGACTTGTAGATGGTCTCGAGGGCGATACGGAAAGTTCCCTGGGACATTCTTGGGTGTGGGTGCTCGGATGGGCAGAGAAGATCACCCTGGGAGAAGTAAATTGGAATACGCTGGGAGACTGGGTCCTTTGCACGGGTGCCGAGAACACCATCCTCGGATTGGAGGAGATCCATGATGATCTGGAGATCGGTGGCGTAGTCGCGAGAGTCGGAGAAGACCAGGATGGCATCGATCTTGACCTTGGAGAAATCCCTTGGGGTGGAGGTCCTTCTTTGCTCCTCGGTGAAGAATTCCTTCAATGGGGAGATGGTTGGGATGGAGGCAACAATATCGTTTGGAACGACAATGTCCTTGAAACCGTACTCCTTGGCGACCTCTCTGCACTGGTAGTTCTCACCACCAACGACGAGGACGGTGTTGTAGTACTCGGCAAGAGCGGACATGGGGGTGTGGGATTGGATGAACTGGTCGACGTGGACTGGGTTACCAAGAATCTTGGAGAGCTGCTCGCAACGTGGGACTTCTCTCTTTCCGGAACCGTTGGTAAGGAAAATGTGAGGAATCCTGATACCGAGCTCGTTGTCACCGTTGAGGATCTCGAGAGCACGCTTACCCTCTGGGATCAAACGGTCACCGTGGACGAGGACACCATCGATATCGAAAGCGAAAGCCATATCCTTAGCAGCAGCAGTCTTCTTGGCGTAGACATCCTGAACCTGGGAGGAAAGGATATCACGGGTTGGCTGGATAGCTGGCATTCCTGGGCGGGTTGGCTTGCCATCTGGGCCAGCGACTGAGGAGAGACGAGATTGGCGCTTGGCTCTTGGAATTGGGAGGGAAGCACCGAAGGAGTTGCGGGATCCTCTTCTCTCCTTCATGTTGCCATCGATGCTCAAGTTGTGCATGAGGCTCTTGGTATCAGCAACGGAAGGTCTGGAAGCTGGGATCTCGATTGGTCCATCATCATCCTCAATGCCTGGAACTGGAAGAGACTCTCCAAAGGAAGCCTTTCTGGCAGCTGGCGACTCGCCAACCTTTCTCTGAAGGTGGTCGGTCATTGGGGTTTGTGGGCGGCCGGTGGTTGGGGAAAGTGGAGGATCGACTGAAGGGGACATTTTGAGTGTTCTTGTATGGGAAGTGTTTGTTGGAGATGTGAGTTTGGGTGGGAAGCGTTAACTCTGTATGTATTTGGAGTTTGCTTCGGAGGGGGTATCAATGTATGTGATGAGAGTATTGATGAGGGGAAGTGAGGTGTAATATGGAAAGGAAGAAGAGATCTGGGATGACGGAGGGAAGTGCGTATATATCAGACGAGAGAGTCCTTCGAAACGGAGCTAGAGAAAGTTTAGGGAGAACAGGTAATCGTGCAGCTTTCGTTTTCACTTTTTTTGTCAAGTCGTTGAGCCGAAGGGAGTGGTATGAATATTCTAGTACTAATACTAGATGCAGGACATGAAGGTACTTTGATTGGTAGTGCAGCTGTGGTGTGAGTGTATGTATTCTTTTCTACACAACGAGTACCGGCCTACCTCACCACTACGTAGGAGTGAATATTGAGCGTGAGTAGTGGTGGATATATCCACGACTTTCCATGACATTTTGGTAGAGTACTCGTAGAGTACTTGTAGAGTAGAGTATTCATAGGAGTGAAGTCATTGCTTGGAGCATGTACCATTTCGGGTCAGGTACCCGACTCCACTTTACGTGCGGTGTCAAGCTGTGTGTGGCTAGAGAGAAGCAGTCTTCTGTGTTGAAACGGAGATGGACAGCAGCTATCCTGGGTATCGGGCGGAAGGACAGCAGGAGTTGTATGAGGTGGCTAGAGTAAAGGCCGCAGTGGCTATTATTGATCTCGAATGGCACGGATATACAAGTATGTATGTGTTATGTGTTGGACTGGAGCTTGATGGGTGGAGGGTGGCGTTATTCAACAGTCCGTCAAGGTGGATTTAATATTGAGGAGAGCAAGAGTGGTTGGAAGAAGGGAAAAGCAGCGAAGGGATGTTGAAGAGATGGGCAGGAAAGGAATGGATATGATTGGATGAATGGATGATCGAGAGGGGTGTCCACAAAGCGTAGCTCTCTTCATGCACGCCCCTTTTCTCAAGAGGCAGAATCGGAATCGAATCAGAATCGAATCAGAACAGGTGCGTGTCGGTGCTTAATCAAAAGCGGATCCATTCCCAAGTGCGTGAGCAGGGCAGTTAAAGCTCGAAGAAGACGCGCGAAGGCGTACAGCAAGCCCTTAGTATTGACGTTGCCGATCTCATCACCTCTCGGACGATAGACGAGCATTCCCATGGAGGAGAAGGAGATGGAGATGGACCGAGACTGACAAGACATTCCTTCTCATTGGTAGAAGCGGGAACGTGAAGAGTAAGAATTCAAATGCGAAATACAGAATAGAATAATAGACATTTCAAAGGCATCCCCATTTCTGCCATGCGATGATTCCAGCAGCCGCATCATGCGCGATAAGGTTTCGGGTGGTACAATGGCACAGTAGAGGATCAGAGGTGTATCATTGCATGAGATGCGAATAATACTTCTTTGGGTAACATAAAGGCGTATTCTACATGATCAAGCTCAATCTTCATGTGAATATTCATGAATGTAAAAGATTTAAAATACACCGCAGTACAAGAAACTTCATATTCCTTCAGGATCCTCTCAAGCACATCTCTCACTCAATCAACATCATGAATCCCCAGAACCCGATAGCCCAGCCGATCAATCAACCTCCCCCTCTCCTCAACGCATAACAACAAGTAAAGAGTAAAGCATAGCCGCGATACCACAGAACCTCTCAACCTCTCCATCTCCAATCTCCAACTCCAATCTCCAAATCCCCAAATCCCCAAACCCAAAGGCGGTCAAAGGAAGAAGAATCAGCGATGATTTTAATGGATCCAATGACGTTACCGAGCAGGGGTAAATCACAAAGCGAGAGGGGGGGAAAGTAGAGCCCTGGATTTCAGGGGGTCCTTGCAAAGTGTAGGCCCGCGAAAAGTCCGAGGGGGGGGGGGGGGGGGGAGTAATGGTGTTTGTGTAAAACACAGAGGCACGAGAGGAGAGGGTGAGGTATGAGGGTACTTGATTAGAATAGAGAGATGTCGTTCTAGGCTGAGAGCATGGCACGGAAGTTCTTGGAGAGGTGTATCGGGTGGCTTTTCGGGGTGTGATGAATGGTTGATGTTATGCTATTGACTCTTCTTGGCTGGGTTTTTTCAATCTTTTTTTTTAATCTATTTTTTCTAATCTATTTTTTTTTTGGGAAAGGGCCGAGTTGGGTGGTTGATGATGCTAATGATGATGATGATGATGTTGAATTTTCTATCATGGTGATTTTGTTGAATTGATTATTGATTATGTGTAGCATAAGTAGTATAGAATACTTAGAATAGGTATTCTAGGATTTAAATTCAAGTCGAATGATTTCAATTTGGATGCTCATATGTATAATAATGGATTCAAATGTGTGAAAATAGGATAGCTGCGAGCGGTGAATCCAACACTGATAGATGTGTACTGTGATAATAGATTAATAAGATAATAAAATTATAATGATGGTGTATTGACGTACAAACACACAAAGACTACGTATGTTTTTGAGATGTCTAAAGTGTATTCAAACTCTCCTTATATTCCTGTAATCTATAGCTTTATTTTCATATGTATCTCTCTCAAACCCCTCCTTTTCCCCTACAAGCTTTCACCCAAGATATCACTCGATCGCCATAGAGTAGTACAATGTTTCTTTTTACTTTTCAAGGCTGCCATAGCCATCTAGCATAAGGTTTTTCAGAATGTAGTTTATGGGCAATAAGCTGTATCTATAAAGCATAACCTATGAGTAGGTGGAAAGTGATAAGTCGGTATCAACATCCTACTTGTTCATTGACATACAAAACATTAGACTCTATCTCCTCAGTACCATTGTTATCACCACCACCATATCGCACACTTCACCGAGCCTCAGCACATGCATAGACCACAAAGCCGCACGTTAACCTCACTGGCACCAAGGTACAATCCATACACCCACTACGCGCACACCTCGACCACAGCATCAGCCTTACAGCCAAGGGTATGCCTCAGCCATCAAGCCACAGCCAACAACAAACACAGACTATTGCATACTTGTACATAATATGTACTTACATACAGACCACAAGTACATACAAACACATGTACCACTCATATGCACTCGTATGCACTCGTATGCATTTACTACCACACCAACCTCAACTCCCGACACTCAGCCGCAAGCCAAGCCGAAGGAAGGGCGTGTCATGCCTTGCAGGGCCCCATGAGAAAACTTTAATGCCACGCTATGTACAAGTACCAGGATTTACATAAATAATATATGCAGATGAAGAAAGGGAAACATAAATATAAAAGAAAAGAAAACATAGGATAAATGGAAATACAGTGTGAAAATCTCGCATAAAATAGTTATTTATTTGTTTTATTCTTATTCTATTTTTATTTTATTTTATTTATCTATTTATCTATTTATTTAATTTAATTTAATTTAATTTATGATTTTTTCTTTCCCTTTTTGTTCTCTATGCTGGTTGCGTACCATAGATGTAGAAGGGATTCAACCCGGCTCCGAGGCCGATGGGAATAGAGACACGCAGTATTTCACATGGAGATAGCAATGGCAATAGAAAGGTATTCTATTCATGCTCTAGAATGGAATATTCTTTGGAGAAGGAGGGGAAAGAGGGGAAGGAGGAGGACTAGAGTAACACTTGAGGTTGGACTGCTTGTAGCTGCATCCAGCGATGGATGAATCTGGATGAATCTGGATGAATCTGGATGGATGAAAAAGTGAAGTTATTCTTGTTCTTACGCTTTTCTTCTTTTTTTTTCTTTTCTTTCTTTCTTTCTTGTCTCGGTACCATTGTTTGGGTGTGGGTTATTGCCACTTGCTGAGGTTGTATGAAGGAGGGATTTGAGGATGGGATTTGGTGTGTTGAATATTTCAAAATGTATGTACAGTATGTATTACATTCGCTATGGATTGGTTGTTCTTCTGGATTGAGGTTATCGTTGTTATTGTGAGATATTCTCTCTCCACGTATTATATACATATTTGACTACTTTGGATAAGCACAAGGCACACACATAATAAAATACAACACAAGTATTCATAATAATAGTAGGAAGAGTATTTTTCCTCAAAGAGGAGAGGAGTATTCATACCGTAGGAGTAAATGTGCTCACGGCATGTACATAGTACATGCTCAGCACCGGTGTCGCAGTAGCCACAATGTTTCCGTGCACGCAGTCCTGATCCTACAGGAGTGCCAACAGAGAAGAGAAGAGGTCTGCAACACAATACTGAAAAGAGTAGGCCGAGATGCAGGATACAATACATATGGATGCATACCTACTTGTACGTATCTATGTACATCTTCTGTACTATGTACAGAGTAATCTCTCCTTCACTTGATGTTGCTGTTTTACTATACAGGTACAGCTACGGCTACAGCTACGGCTACAGCTACGGGTGTAGGTACAGGTATGGATACGGGTATGGGTGAAGCTGTTTGATGCTGCACGTAGACGCTGTACATATCGTTGCATGTTGATGTCCATCTGCTCAGAAATACTGAGGGACAGATTTGATGCTATCTCCAGTATTGGTTGTTATGGATGTATTCACACCCATCAGCATAGACATCAGATCAATTTATCTTGACGATGATGATGAATGTCTCTGTCTCTGTTGATGTCTTGTCTCTCTCTCTCTCCTCTCTATTCCCTACCTCACTCCTCCTCTCCCCTCTCCCCTCTCCCCTCTCCCCTCTCCCCTCTCCTCATCATCAACATCAACATCAACATCAACATCCTCCAACTCTTAAAAGCAGCTCCATATCCACTCCACTCTTCTCCCTCCCCACCCAAGGATATGCACTGGCAGACCCACCACCCATTTCCTCGGCTACCTAGTCTGATACTCTACTACTGCGTACGGCCTTTTCATATGTGTGGATCGCTCATCCACGTCATACCGCAGGCCCCTCCAACCCCTCCGACCCCTCCAAAGCGAGAGTCAAGTCAAGGTCAACGCAAAAGCCAAAACCGACACCGAAAGCCAAAGTCAAAGTCAAAGGGCCAAAGCTCGAGCATATCGTCATGGACGGCATCGGGCGTGATGGAGTGCACCGAACCACATGGTGTTGAACTTGGAATACTTGGTTGTGTCGCTATGAGGGATTGTGAGATCTGGACGGAGGATTTGGGCGGGTGTTTGGAGTGGTATGGAGCTACGTATCATCGGATTCAAAGTACGTACTAACAGTACGTAGGTATGATACTTAGGTGAGGTGATTAGAAGTATTCTAGAGGTGAGAGGTGAGAGGATATGTTGCTTGTCAGGACTGTACCACGTATCAATCGATTTCAGAATTGAATGTTCGTATTCTACATCTATACTATGTACGAGTAAGTATTCTAGAATAGAATATGTGCGATATAGGTGCCATCATAGGAATGGTCTGTCAATCGGAATATCATAATCATATTCATATTCATATTCACTTCCTGTTCATTTCCCGGCAGAAGCTCGTGTATTGATTGATAGTACACAGAATTGATGTGATTGATTGGCGAGAGAGACAAAATAAAGTATTTTACCTATTCATAAGATATTCATACTACCATGTACGTACTACGTAAGTGTCAGAGAAGTCACAAACTCGGATTCGATCAGAGCGTGTTCAAATGCCATTCTAATGGAATACATCCACCATAAATGTCCATCTTGCACCTCCATTGGTCTATTGGTGATGATTGCATGAGGTAACAAATACTTAACAAGAGTAGGGAGCGAGTCTACGGCCATAATAATATTCTACACACCCTTGTATCTTAGAGCACACACTTCCTATTTACGGAGGATGAGGATGAGGATGAGGATGAGGACGAGGACGTGGACGTGGACATGACAGCTCTCCTCTTGAGAACTTCGACTCCGAATTCAGACTTTGCGTGACTCCATAATAGAATAGATAGATCAAACAAAAATGACATAGCTACCCGGAACACGTTGCATTGCACTGCACACGCCCGAGGAAATCATCCAGATCCAGATCCAGAATCAAAAAGAAGCCATGAGAGTCAAAAGCGCCTTGCTAAAGGCCCGAGGAGCTTCCTTTTTGAAATACCGCCATTACCCAGTCATCCCAATCCAATCCCCCCTCCTCCATCCTCAACTCCAAACCACCACCAACACCCATCTCCCTTCGAACTTGATACCCATTGATTTCCTGCCCTCCGCCTCATCACCAATCCAGAGAAGACCCCTTCACACCCAACAGCACTCCCAAAACTACAGCACGCACACCATGCCCGCCACCGGCTCCCCCATCAAGAGCCCCATGCTCAAGCTCTCCAACGGCGTCGAGTTCCCGGCGCTGGGCTTTGGCACCTTCGCCGCCGAGGGCAGCGTGGGCGAGACGCACCGCGCCGTCGTGGCCGCGCTCAAGGCCGGATACCGCCATCTGGACTGCGCCTGGTTCTACGGCAACGAGAACGAGGTGGGCTCCGGCATCCGCGAGTTCCTGGGCGAGCACCCCGAGCTCAGTCGCAAGGACATCTTCATCACTACCAAGGTCTGGAATCACCTGCATGAGCCGGCCGATGTCGAGTGGAGCATCAACAACTCGCTCGAGAACTTCCAGACCGATTACATTGACTGCTATCTCGTTCACTGGCCCATTGCTGCGGAGAAGAATGAGGATCGCACGGTTAAGATTGGTGCTGATGGAAAGGTGAGCTCTCCTTGATGATTCCTGCAGTTTTTTGTTTTGTTTTTGTTTTTGCTTTTGAGATTGAGATTGAGATTGAGGCTTGAGACTTGAGATTTGAGATTCGAGATTCGAGACTTCATTCCCACACGATTTACAAGCCTTGAAATATTCAGTCATCTACGCAGAATCTACTCAGTATCACATTCTAACTCTCCCCAGTACGTCATCAACAAAGCCCTGACCGAGAACCCGGAGCCAACATGGCGCGCAATGGAGAAGCTGTACAAGCAAGGCAAGGCACGCTCCATCGGCGTATCCAACTGGACACAGAAGGGACTGGAGGCGCTTCTCAGCTTCGCAGAGGTCAAGCCCATGGTCAACCAGATCGAGATCCACCCGTTCCTGCCATCGCACGAGCTCATCAGCTACTGCCTGTCGCACGACATCATCCCCGTGGCCTACTCGCCGCTGGGCTCGCAGGACCAGGTGCCGGGCACGGGCGAGAAGGTCTCCACCAACAAGGACCTCAACGCCATCGCCGACAAGAACGGCGTGTCGCTCGCCCAGGTCCTCATCGCTTGGGGCCTCCGTCGCGGCTACGCCGTCCTGCCCAAGAGCTCCAACCCCGCGCGCATCCTCAGCAACGCTCAGCTCATCTCTCTGTCCGATGAGGACTTTGAGGCTGTCAACAAGGTCGCCGAGGGCCGACGGAGCAGATTCGTCAACATGAAGGATACCTTTGGTTACGATGTCTGGCCAGAGGAGTCGACCTGAAAGAAGGGATCCGCTTCGAAATTGTAAATAGTTTGTGGTGAAGGATGAATTGCATAGATTCTGCTTGTTCTTACCGCCTTTCGTCATATCTCGGATCGATATGTTCCAGGCACGTGACTGCAATGGTGACGGGAATTCACGTGATACGCCCAATATATACCTTAAACCCGACACTGAAAGACACTGCTCTGGTGCTCCAGAACGACTCTTCCCCTCAAGCTTTACAAACACCAGTTTTCTGCCGCAAGTATGTTGTCGATTGGCCATGAATCCTGCCTCCCACTCATCATCGCAACCCCAACCATCCATCTCCCCCGCCCTGCATCCCGTGACAACTCGTCCACGCCCCAACCCACGAAACCCCACATCTTCCAGCGAGAAAGAACGCCCAGCAAGCCGTCAACATCGGATGTCTATGGTGTTCCATCCCTCCCGCATCCCTCCCGCGGAACCTCTTCTCGGACTCGACATTGAGCTGACGATGACGGGTAGGTGATGAATTCGATGGCGGAGCAAGATAACGATGGAGCGAGATTGGGCCTAAGTTTGCGCGGATGCTTGGACGAGTCCCTCTGGGCTTTTCAGAAGGTGGGGTTCGAGTGCTGCTGATTCTAGGCGGGGGCGAGGAGGCTGTGGACTAGGGACTATATATACCCCTGAGGATTTCACACGTTCTGGTATATCGCATCTCGCTCGTGTGCTTTGGCGTTGTGCCGGGCAAGATGCGTGATGGATACTTCCTGCTGCTTGCAGTACATGGATGGATTCGGTACTTGGCGGGGAGTATTCACCTCTTTACAGAGAAAGACTAAGCTTGCATTTGCAGGTAAAGCCTAGGGTTTCTGCTGTGAATGAGACTTGCGTTGTGGCTTTTGCTAAATCTCATGACCCGATTGATGGGAATGCCTGCTGCTGTTGGATGAAATGAGGTGGGTTGTTCTGCTTGGATTGGAGGGAGAGATGATGGCTGGGTAGGGGGTTGTGCTGGGTTGATGTCGTATGAACTTCAGTGTGATTTATGCAGAGCTTGACGTGGCAGGGTGCTGTACTTTGTGGCGTTCGAGATTTGCTGGGAGGGGTGGGATTTCTTGGGGTTATCCGGGGTCTAGTGATGATGATAATAGTGAAGGTGAAGGTGACAGTGACATTAATGGTAATAACGATCATGAACAGCTATGTTTATTTAAGGGTAGATAAACTTCATTTGTGTTGTTACCAATATACTAAGGATTGGATTGGAGGGAATTGGAAGTGAAGCTTGATCTTGATATTGACTAAGAGCAACGAGATGAGCTTATGGACACTTATACACTCCGCGATGAATCAAGCTCTATACTCTTCACAAGTCCTTGAGATGGCAAGTGGAATGGCAAGTGGAATGCACAGCTAGTTTATGTTACTATACTCCTATCTGTACTTTGTTCACATTTGATACATCCTAAGTAATCCAGAAATGTAAGCATGCATCCTCGGCGTACACATACTTAGATATGCAGTAGAAATAGACTCTTGAAATAGACTATTGAAATCGACCTGGGGAACAGTAGCTTTGGCTGTGTGAAATTACTATGCAAGTAAGGATCAAATCACTATGTTTTCAAGATTCGAATTTCAACGATATTCCAAAGTTCTCGAGCTGTTTTGTGTCTGACTGAAAACACACTTGAACTTCAAATGCATGGCAAAACCTAACCCTCATTTCAAAGATCTTGAAAGTGATATGGCTATACAAAGCCATCTTTTGTAGTCTTCGTAGAATTTTTTTACCGAGATTGAATATGAGAGTCAACTATTGCTCACTTATCTTGACAGTTGTTGCTAAGGAAGACTGAGTATTGCGTAGAATGTAGTGATATAAAGGCATTCCCAAATAGGCCATGAGATCCGTTACATGCTTCACTTCCTCTGTTCATCTATTAAAGTAGCTGCGGAGTAGATCCTTCTTCTCTCTTCAACCATTCCATATTTATGTTTTTCCGCTGCACGTACCATTGAAGTGTCGACACTGGTATTCGTGACAGCAACGAGATCTAAAATGATGGGTAGGTGAGGAATTGCACGACATCTTGAAGGATGAAGGAGTGTCCAGTAGCCAAACAGTTGGGTATATATTTCCATACTGCTGGCTACCTACAAGTGTTTGAGATTGTTTTGTGCTCTTAACTCTTCTAAGACCACGAAAGATAGCCTTGCATAGCAACATCACTTTCAAGATCTTTGAAATAAAAGGTAGGGTTTGTCATGCATTTGAAGCTCAAGTGTGTTTTTAGCAAATCTCGGTAGAATTCTGTATGAAATTAAGGTATCCTGTCTGACCACACCCATTTTTGTTTTCCATGTCTATCGACTCCCTAAACCATTTAACCGCATTCCCCTTTCAGTTTCACAGAAAGCCCCTGAATGCTCCCTAACCCAGGTCCCAAAAACACACAATCACAGTCCCAACTCCAGCAATGCAACCTCCAATCTCGATTCTCATTCCCTCCACCTCGAGAGCGGCAACACGACCACCCCCTCAAAAACACACCCGTCCCTCACCATCCTCTCCTTAACCAACCCATCAGCAACCATCCTCTTCGCCAACCACCCATCAAAAGCCCCCCTCATCTCCCCAGCCGAGAACCCCTCCTTCTCCTCAACCGGAAATCCCCAATACGTGATCTTGACCTCGCGCAGGGCCGTCGCCGTCGCCAAAGCCTCCACATAATCCCACTCGCGCCACCTACTCACCCGCCGCTCCTCCGCCTCCGCAGCCCGCACCTCCTCATCCTCATCCTCGTTCGCACCCGCACCCGCACCCCCAGCCCCCTCGCCCCCCGCAAAGATCTCGCCCCCACTCGCCGACCAAACAGTCAAGTCGACGCCCCGCAACGACGGCAGCTCCCGGCGGAAGAAGTCACACGTGCGCTCCCACAGCGCATCAGGCGTGTCCTTGGGCGGCGGGATCTCGCGCGCAACGCGCACGCAGCGCACAAACGCCCTGCCGTCGCCGCGGTCCCGGAAGAAGGGTGCGATGGCGTCGACGTAGACACCGAAGTCGAAGACGGCGCGGCCGTAGAGCACGGGGCGGGCCTCGAGCAGGGTCTGGCGCGAGACGCGCAGGATGGCGGGGTGGATGGAGGCGAGGGGGAAGTCGCGGCGGAAGTTGGCGTTGAGGAGCTTATAGGTGGTGAGGTTTTCGCGCTGGCGCGACTGCGAGACGGAGGAGGCCGTCGTGGGCGTGTGCTGGGCTGGGTAGAGGGACTGCGTGAAGGCGTTGATGTTGGATGCGGCGGAGAAGTAGTAGCCGTTGTGGGGGTATTGGGATACGATTGTGTGGGTGCGTGGCGGCAGGAGGTACTCGTAGACTTTGAGACGCAGTTCCAGGGGCAGCGACATGAAGGGGAAAATGTCTGATGGGGGTGCGTCACGTGAGGTGGGCGTGATGGCCGTTGAAGGTGATTCTGGGGAGGGCATTTTTGAGGGGAAGGCTAGACTGAGGATGGTCTCTGCATCGAGACCCATGGTATTGGTGTGCATATTTTCCTTCTGGTCTTGTTCCTGTTCCTGATTCTGATTCTGATCCTTTTCCTGATCTGGATATGATGATCCTGAGTCTGAGTCTGTATATTCAAGCTCGGAGTTGGGCAGTCGAGAAAAGTCAAGAGGCACCTCAATCTCCTTACAATTGCTCCGCCAGCGAGCACTCTTAATACTCCAGAAGACATTCAAGCAGACAGTCTGGCCGGCCGTCAAACTCCTGGCACCACGCCATAAAGCACCAGACACCGACACAGACCCATCTATATCATTTCCGACGGCCGAGTATTCCCGTAGCCCTGTGGTGCCTGCATGATGTTGCGCGCTGCAGCTGCATTTGCATCCACATCCACATCCACCTGTACAAGTACAAGTGCAAGTGCAAGTGCAAGTACGGGCGAGTAAGGGGTTAGGGGATGATTGCTCTTGACGTGCGCAGGGCAATGCGAATGTCAATGGTGCGGTGTCAGGCGGTTGTTCGGCGCTTTGCTCACTGATGAGCGCCCTTTGACTTTGAGAGATTGTCCCTGCATTGGCCTCCGTTGCAGGCATGATTCCACTACCTACTAGGTATGGAGCGAAGCGCTAGAGACGGCCACGGATCTGGCGCATCAACCAACTCACCAAACCTTCTATTCTAGAAGACAAAAGACGTACGCGATTCGTGCGTACCTCACTATCTTTCGCTATTCCGGAGGATTTGCCGATAAGGATTCTGGTTTTTTTCTGTTGGGGATTCTCTAGAGCGCTGTATGGGGAATTCGCGGAAGAGCTTCAGATTGCCCAATGGCTTTGCTCAATGGATCCTGCGAATCCGATGATAGTGATTCTTTGATGGCTCTTTCGGTACGGTCTCTATTACGCTGGGTGGTGGGTAGGCAGAACAAAGATTGTCGGATTGTCGCATTGCCAGACAACTATCAACACCTGCATCTTGGAATAGTATGATCAAAGGAGGTTGAGGCAGTGCTTTTAAATTGATACCATCCAACATATATACCGCTAGAACTTTACACAAACAATCTAGTTACGGCCCCAAAGCTTATGGGCATGATTAATATACCAGTGTACCAGACTCCAAGAAAAATGATACCGAAACGGTCTTCAAGGGCTGAATAAGCTGAAAACGTTTTACGCAAGAACCCGCGACTCCCAAAACAGTCGACTCCAATAAACTCCAATGCATTAATTAGCACTCTTGACTCATAAACACCACCTGGTGTGATTGGTATCCCGACTGGACGGTACTTCCCCCCCTCCCCCCCCTTGGTCAGATTCGATACGGCTGGGTGTGCTGACGTTAGACACGAGGCAGGTGTTGAGTTCTGATGTCGGGCTTGACATGCATGATATGATGTGATATTTGTCGCCAAGTCATTGGCGTCCATCTTGTTGAGAAACTTCAGAAATGGAAGTAACCTGCGATTCAAAATGAGCCTGCGGTAAGGTCATCTTTGCATGAAATCTCGGACTGACAAACTCAAGAACTAATCATCTCGGCCTTCAAGAACTGTGCAAAGCCGGTATCGATACTGGCGGAAAAGGCTGTGAAGAATGCCATCAAGCGTGATCGCGATGGCGGACAGTGTTCGATCTGAGGGAAGACTTGCAAATCTTGGAGTCCACGAATGGCCAGTAATTGCTGTACCCATTCCATGCCTTCAAAGCCGCATAACAGCTTGAAATCTCGTGCCGAGTATTCTTCGATTCCCTCCCAGCCCGTCAACGGTCTTCCTCCCACAACTGTCAAGGATAGTCTTCGAAGTCGGAGCTGTGTTGCGATGAAATCGCAGACGTTCCTCCATTCAGATCGATCAAAGTCTCGAGAGTAGACGGCGCCCTGCTTGACAAAAGCTAGTTCTTGGAGGAGTGGTCGCGTAGCAGGTGAAAGGTCCGAGAGGAAGGGAACAATCGCTTCGATGTTGTCGCCGAAGTCAAACTTATGTGTCCCATACAGAAGGAACGATGCTTCTTCGTGGATCTTGCGATTCACACCGAGGATGGACGTCTCGAAGTTACATGGCGTAACCCGTCGATATGTTGTAGGCTGACTCTGTCTGAGTAAAGTGCCACTCAGGACTCGATAAGCCGATCTTGCATGTTCACCTCCTTTCTTGTAGTCGGCGACATCTTGTGAACGGATTTGTATTGTTTTAAAGCCGTAGTCGTCCAGCAGTAAATCATACACCATCAGTCGGACTTCCGAAGGGATTCGCATAAAAGCTGAAGATTCATAGAAATCTGCCATGCTGCGAAGTGATATTGCTTTCTGTCTGGATAGTGAAGTCTTCGGTATTGTGTAGATGATAACCACTGAAGATTTCAGAAGTGTTGACGTATTTGCTTTCACTTGAGTGAGTAGTGATAGGTCAATCACTTTTGGACATGAGCAAGATTACAATATGCGCACAGTGAATAAAATATCCAGGATGGCGATTGAGTTTCCGCTGCTTGTCCGAGAACCGGTAGATTTGACTGTCACTGATGCTCAGTCGAGTCGAGTTGAGTCTCAGATGTGATCCGTTCACCTAACTGGCCTGACACTTGCAGACTTGGTTGATTTGATTGATTTGATTGATTGATTGATATGCGGTAATGTGCCCACGAATCGTACGTGGCGCTATCAACGGAGGGATTTATGGAGAAAGGTATCCAGTATGTATTGGATACAAATGGACTCCGTTTCATTCAGTACACCTATCAACCACGAGCTCATGGGTGAATGCGCGCACGATAAGGGGGATGATGATGGTGTTCTTGACCTCGAGTGTCTCCTTAGATCAAGCTATTGTGATGACGAAGGAACTATGAAGCAATTGCCGGACCAATTGGGTGAATTATAGACTCCGACGAAGCGATATGAATAGACAGAAAACAAAAATGAGTCTCTTACGTTTTTGAAGCGATACAAACCGTACGGGCGTAGGAATATCTTTGATTTTTGATTCTGTATTTTTCGTGTCTTCTCGTGTGCAGGGTATGTTGAAGGGAGAGTGCAGAAGTATTTGTACTCCCCGAATCTGCCGTGTAGATGTAGATATGACATGATATATGATACATGATGATATCGCTATGTGATCAACAACAACATCATGGTCATGATCACGCCCGAGGAGGAGGATCAATCAAGAGAAGAAGATTCGTTGAGTGTCAAGTGTGTATTGTGTTGGGCTGTATCGGTGACTGCCGGCCAGCTCAGTCACGACTCACCACTCTAGCGAGAAATGAAGCCTCAATGGAGACACGTGAGAGCGAGAACGAGAGCGAGAGTTCCTTCATCATCTAATACCGACCGACTCACCTCATCGACGACGTGTCTTGACAGCCTTCCCCAGTCCAGATCGCAACAGGATGATGCTGATACCTATATTTACATTACGAGTTATAATGCTTTTCTTCTCTTCCTCTTCCTCTTCATCTTCACCTTCACCTTCATCTTCACCTTCTTCATTCCCTCTCCTTGTCCCAACCTCCTCAAGTCTTACGCCAGAAACTAAGCGAATAGCCAGCCACCACCAATCAAGAGCAACTCCCATATTGTATTACTATTACTATTACTACTATGTACATCCCATGACGGGGTTGGGACTCGACAAACATCAACATCGATTATCCCATCCTGCACGAAATATGTACTTGTACTTGTCCCTGGACGAAGGGCAAGAAAGTACTTACTTGTACATCCTACGAGGTAGGTCCCAGATAGCTCTCACCAGCCATCTGAATAAACTATTCGAGGTTGGTCCAACGCATATATGACTATGGCTATGCATCTTCTCTTTAGCTGTCTTTTCCCTTTCTTCAGCGTCTTGCTTATGATCGATCATTACTGGAAAGTTTATCCTCAAGTTCTGTTCTGATCTTCACAGCACATACATAATCTATAACCTCCTCGGTCGTTCTTTCAAACCACAAACTCAAACTCAAAATGCGTCCAAGGACTTCAAATCAAACGCTGTTCGTTCTTTCAGCGCTCGTTGTCTCTGTCTCACCGTGGCCCATTGATCTTGGCTCTATCCGAGACAGTCTCGTAGGGAAGAGATATTCAGTCGTTCCCGTCGACGGAGGATCTCCATCGACTTCAAAGACAGGAACATCGGAGGCTACTACGACAGTCCTGAGGACGGTCACTACCAGTTCATCTCCCGAAACAGTCATCACCACAGATGTGGAGATATCAACCATGACATTGAGTGGTGCTGGAATCACTGAAACTCAAGTAATCACCATCACACCCTCAGTATCGAATACACCCGCCACTACAACGGGGCCAGCATATTCTGTTGTTCCAGAGACTCCCCTGAGTAGTGATATAGCTTCATCGACTGAGAGCTCAACATCATCTGCTAGTCCATCCTCGCAGACAGCATCTAGCACCCCTTCTTCCACGTTGGCGTCAATACAACCAACATCATCGTTGGCGAGTACAGCGTCCTCATCTTTATCGACGACTCCAACTCCTGCCACCAGTCCAGTATCCTCAACATCAAGTGCTATTCCGACAACATCATCACCAGCATCCACATCATCAGAAACCCCAATCCCAGCCTCAAGTACAAGTTCAGCAGCATACACCCCCCTACCAAGCAGTTCTCCCCCATCCGAGACCTCCACAATATCATCAGACTACACAATAACCACCTACACCACATCCACCTCGATCCTCATCTCCACATCCATCGAGACCTCCATTTCAGTCTCAACCTCAGTCTCAGTCTCAACAACAACATCATTATCAACCACAACCACAACCACAACCACAACCTCAACCTCAACACTAACCCCCACCACCCCACCCCCCTTCCCAACAGCCCCCATCACCGCACCAACCTCCCCCCCATCCACGCAAAGCAACTCCTCCGGCACCAGCGCATGGCAAACCATCTCTCCGCCGTGGTCAAACGGCACCACCGCAGCATACTGAAGCGCATCTCTGTTCGTCCTCTGAGACTGCGGCTTGCGTACACCTACACATACATATACCCATACCCATACCCATATCCATATACACATTCATATTCATACGCATACGCATACGCATATACATAAGCAATAAATGCAGCGATGCCTCTCATGTACAAACTCCAATTCCTATACTTTTTCAATCCCCGTGGCCAGGTACACAGGACTGGCGCCGGATGTATTTAATAGCGGGGCTGGGCGAGGAGGAAGGGGAGGGGGAGGGGATTGGGCGAGATAATGGCAAATTGAATTGGCTTGCGGCATCGCGAATCGGGATGGAGGAGGCGGGGGCGGAGAATAGTTAGATGGGCGTTGTAATGTAGAATATAAAGGCTTTCGTCTTCATCTCTTGCGAGGGGCCGCGTTGTGATCTGCGTTTGTTGGAGGGTATGGCGTTTATGCTACTTGCTCATGCTTCGTGCGGGCGTGAGATCTTCATGCACGCTTAGACTTGAATTGTGTATTTGTACGTCTGTATGTATGTGGCATCACATCACTCACTGTCCACAGGAAAGAAAGCCAATGTCGAGAGGGAACGCCATTCGTATCTAAGCCGGCTAGATTATCATTATCAATATCCGCATTTATTCTATTCCATTCCATTCAATCCCATTTGATTCCCATCATCCCATCTTCTTCCTTTCTTCCCAATTCAGTTCAATCCAATCCGATTCATGCACCCCACCCAAAAACTCCAAAAACAAGCCAACGACCCGGGTATCAATTTAACAACTCTCAACCTCCTCGACCATCCAATAACAGTCAACCAGCAGACACAACCGCCCGACCTAAACAAAAAGCGCCTCAAACGCCATGCCCCTCGCCTCCCTACCCCTCTCAACATGACCCCACCACTTCCTCCCCTTCCTATGCTCGCGATTCCACCCACCGTCACAGCCCCTCTCCCTGGCGCCCTCCCTCAGCTGCCTCTCAGCAGCCTCCTTGAGCATCGACTCATCACGACTGCTACGATGACTCCCACGCTCCCTCGCCTCGCGCTCCTTGCTGTCGCGGCCCTCCTTGACAAGCCCGCTGGCATCCTCGGCGCCCACGCCCTGGACGACATGCAAGCCGCCAATGCCGTTCAGGCCGCCGTTACTCTCGTCGGAGCCGTCCGCGCTGAGCACGTACTCGATGCGGCTGCCGACGGTGCCCATGTAGGCGCCGAGGCCGAAGCGTGCGCGCAGGTTGCCCTTGGCGCCGCCCGAGTAGTCCTCGACCAGCACCATGAACTTCGGCACGCTGCGCGCGCGCTCGATGCGTTCCTGCGCTGCGATACGGGAGCGACTGAGATGCCTGCTGGTGAGGGTGGCGTCGCCCCATGGCTTGCTGTCGCCCGATGTGCGTGGCGTGGCTTCGACGCGCGGATCGTATTCATCGCGGGGATCGGGGGTGGGCGTTGAGGTAAGGGAGAGGATGGTGTCGCGTGGTAGCAGCACGTTCTCTCGCGGCCTGCATAGCTGCTGCAGGTGGCCGTCGGTGTCCTGGGGCGCACGGATGGTGCGCAGCGATGGGAATCCTGAGGTGGCGATTGAGGCGGCGAAGATCTGTGTGGTGGAGATGGTGTTGGATGGTTCGGGGTGTAAGATGTCCCAATGGAGATGCGTAAGGGTGCGGGACGCGAGGTAGGGGTGCAGGACGATTGAGTCTGCTGCTGTGAGGGTAGGCGCATAGGTTTGTTGAAGAGTGAAGCGGTGAAGGCGTGGTAGGAAGGAGAGGAGGCGAGCAATAACGGCGAGTGAGTCGAGGGAGAGATTGATGAGGGTGAGGGTATGTAACGGGGTGGCATTCGGGAGAGTGCAGTATTTTGAGAGTGAATGGGCTGTTATTCCTGGCAGGGAGGAGAGCGTGAGGGATTTGAGAGGGCGGAGGCTAACGAGGTCATCTGTGGAGAAGGACGATGCTGGAAAGGAGGAGATGTGAAGGTTTTGAAGGGACGGGAGATATGATGCTATTATGGTGGGCTTGATATTTGTATGTGGTGTTGTCGAGTGTAGGAGTAAAGTTGTCATGTTCTCCCAGTTCGAATGACTTATCATGAAGTCATTGAATAGCAAGGAGTACTGGAGAGGTGGCGTAGGTGGTGGGGTCATATCTGCCACTATAGATGTTCGCCGACTATATTGTTGCTGATGGAGAGTAGGTCCAATGATCCAGGCGTGGGATGACAATTTTCTTCTTGAAAAGAGCGCTTGGAACAGTCGACTGAACTCGTTGTTGTACATGGGATAGAAATTGACCAATTTTTCGAGATTGGGACATGCCATCACGAGTGAGGCTACAGTATCAAAATAATGTTCTTGCTCTTCCGGCGTGCCCTTGACCGCAAAGAACTCTGGAGGTTTCAATTGCGTCACACATCTTGCCAGATGTGGACTCGCGCGCAGTGTGCGTCGGAGGAGTTTCAGTCGAGTATTATGCTTAGGTTTATTCTTCTTGTGTTGCAGAGAAATATGCGGTCCATTAAAATAGATACGATCATATCTGGTCATCATCAGCATACAACTCCCAATGCTTATTAGAGTAGAGGAATTCCCAGAACAACTTACAAAAAGGGTTGGGAAACATTCATCCATTTCTTGCAACTCAATGCGAGACTAGTCATATCCCTCATATAGCAAGTCGCACAACTATCACTTGCAGGCTGTAAATGTGATTCTCGTAACATGCTCAAGATAAGCACCAGAACCTCTTCGGGCAATTTGCGCCATCCATCTCCAGGTCGATTGGGCAACTTATAATAGGAGCCTTTTTGCTTTTCGAAAGTGCTGTTCCTCGACCATAACGATACAGGACGTTTACTGACAGAGTCGGAGCTCAATCGGCTTGTAGGAGTGGTACTCTGAGTAGCGAGGGTAGAGGTACTTCGACGACGCGATTCGAGTGAAGCCGAACTTCGACTGGAAGCAAGAGAGGGTGATTGCCTCGGGGATCTTTGGTCCTCCATCTGAGTGTAGGTTTGGGGTGGAAGAGCAGTTGGGTAGGAAGCGCGCAAAGATGTATGATTAGGATATCGTTGTGAGGGTCCATGGGCGGCAAGGGGAAGTAGGGTGGAGGCTGAAGCCGTTGTTGATCTGAGAGATGTCAATCATCCGGCCAGGCAGGTTTCTTTTGGTTTGCATATGGAAATTGTAATCAGGCTATCGCACACTCTCGAAACACATGGTGCGCGTATAGACCCATCGACTTCGTCTTTCTCTCTTTCTAGGGCCGGCTACCAGGCGTGGAAGTGGAAAGATTTGCTTCCGTAGCTTGAACGTAGGGTCTCGTCGATGGGACTTTTGACAAGGAATAGGGAACGGGAGCACTACGGAGTAGTATGTATTTTGAGTACCGGTGTTGGTAGACGGTGATAGATGAGATGGGGAATAGTGATAGTAGTATTCTAGATTTGGTATGGATAAAGTGGAGTACTGGGGGGGTAGATCGAGGGGAAATCTGAGAGGATCAGAGGAGAGGAGTGAGTTGAGAGAGAAGAGGTGGAAGAGAGGAGAGACGAAAGCAGAGAGATGAGAGATGAGAGATGAGAGATGAGAGTTGAGAGTTGAGACGGAGTACGTAAAGTACGTAGATCAAAGTACAGTACCTTGTCGAGAGAAGCACTCGGTACAGGTACTGTACTGGTGGAAATAATCTCGTCTCTCTTCCTCGCCATTTCTCTCATTTCTCTTGTTTCTCTTGTTTCTCTCAGCCAACCTCCCTCTTATCGCATTCCGCTCTACTCTCTCCCTCACTGGCACTCTCTCGTTCCTTTCCCAAGACTCTCTCTCGTCGGATGTCTCCCATCTCTCTGCCTTGTCTTCCTTCTGACAGGTTCTGCCAGGTTCTGACAGGCTTCCTCGACACTCTGACCCATTGAAGGGGGTAGTGTTTGGAATTTGGAGTTGATAGATTGGCCTCATAAAGGCTTCATCATAGTGAAGTTGGAACACGACGGGCATCGGGGATTGGATGTTTAGGTAGGTGGTTGGTGCTGGATGCTGGTGTTGGGTGCTTGGATTGCATGGTAGCACGAGGCTGAGAGGTCGCTAGCCATCGGGGGGGGGGGGAATGAGAAAGGATGCACTGACTGGTGGTACGCGCCATACCTGACGTTATCATGATGGGCATCATTTGAAGTAGTCAATGATGATCTCCTTCTCTGCTGAGGCGCAAGGTAATCTGTAAATTGTCGCGGAGGGTAGTATTGTGTTGGTCCGTCCATCATGATGATGGTGTTGGTGTTGGTGTTGATGCTGATGTTGATGTTGATGTTGGTGAGGATGAGGACGAAGATGAGGATGATGGGTAACGGTGAGATTGATTTGGTAGGTATTGATTTAGACTGAGATGATGAATGTCGTTCGAGTTCGGATTGAGTGTTGGGTATGATGGTCAAAGCACATGCACACTGTCATATACACTCACACAGGACATTGAATCCGAGTGTAGATTGAGTGAGGAGAAGGTAAGAAGTGGAAGTGGAAGTGGAAGTGGAAGTGGAAGTGTAAATGTAAATGTAAATGTAAATGTAAAAATAAATAGAAGTCGTAGTAATTGTGTTGTAGTTGTAGTTGTGTTGTAATAGCAGTTGTAGTCGAAATCCTAGTCGTAGTCGTAGTCGTAGTCGTACTCACAGTCACATGGAAACCGGAGAGTGATGATCCTTTTCCTTCTTTCTTCTTTCTTCTTTCTTTTTTCTTTTTACAAGTAGAAAAAAGAGGAAGACCGTTGCATGATATCCATATCCATATCCATATCCATCCATCCATCTTGTCAGGATATGTACATATGTACAAGTACATAGTAGTGGCATGGTGGGGGTGGTTGGATTGAGATGGGGTAGATCATGGTAAGGTATGTAGGCGCTCTCTCTCCCCCCCCCCATGCAGTGTCCACGCTTAGTGTCTGGCTTTGAGTTGCCTTGATTGAGTTGATTGAGTTGATTGACGAGGTTTGAAGTACACCGGTTCTTTCTAGCCCGCCCTGAGCTGAAGGGAGATCAAGATCAAGGAAGGCAAACGGGATATGCACAGTTTATCTCTTCGCTTGTTTCCCAAGTGCAAAGTGCAAGTACAAGTACAAGGCCCAAATCCATCAGGTTTGAGGGGACTAAGGGAAAAGGATCAGCAGAGAGGGAAAAGGAGAGACATGGGCAGATACGTAGTACACAGATAGAATAGAGAGAAAAGAAAGACGGGAATTGTGTGAGGGGGGAAGATAGAATAGCAAGAGGAGGAAAGCAAGAAAGCAAGAAGAGGACAAATGAGGCACAAGATGAGGCAACGGCATAATTATATGCAACGAACAAGCAAAGACCAGGAAAGACCAGGTAAAAGGCAAACAGGAGGCAAAAGGTAAAAGGTAAAAGGTAAAAAAGAGAACAAGGCAATTAGCATTGGCATGAGCGATGAATGATGAACGATGAGCGGTTAGAGAAGACTTGCAGAGCCGGAGTCAGAGCTAGGACCAGGACCAGTGGACATAGACATAGACATGGATATCGATATGGACATGAACATCTCCATAGACAGCTCAGGATTGTGGATGAGATGAGATGTCGAGTGGAGTTCATTCTGACCTTGGCAAAACTCTCTTTTCTTCTTTGCCCTTTTCAATTCTCCCTCTTTTGATTTTCAGCATCGATTTTGTATTTTTTGAGTTGACTTGACTTCCGATGTATCCTCGATATCTCAGGATCTGCATTCTTTGCTGTCTACTTGACTGTGTCGTGCGTTCTATGTATTTCACTTGGAAAATACACAAGTCCTCAGAGTCCTATGATTATAATATAACCATTTATAAATATAAACACCATAATACATCCAGATCCAATATATCTTATGTATATCCATAACCAACCTCATCACCAAAACGTACTGTCTTCCACCTCCACCTTCAATTTTTGACTCCTAAGCCGTCATATTCTATCTATTTACATACTCTACAATAATCTAACAGCAGTAATTAGAAAGCAACATCTAAACGCCGACCTGCACACCCCATCTCTGAAATCTTTTATCATCCTCAAACCTCTCCACTCTTCTCCCCACAATCATATTCACATTTCACCTTCTCGCTCTCGTTCTCCTTCTTCTTCTCATCCTCATCCTCATCATAATCCTCACTCTACACCGATACCCACAGCCCCAACCCAAACCAGCAGCGCACCCCAACTAGCCCAACCAGCATCAACAAGAACTAAAAACCAAGAGCCAAAAGCCAAAAACATGGAACCCAAAGCCCAGAGGCGAGAGCAAGAGCAAGAGCAAGAGCAAGAGCAAGAGCAAGAGAAAAGATGAAAACGTAAAACAGAAAAAATGAACAGATGAAAAAGGTATCATCTAATCAATTCCCACCAAACCCTCCAAAAACCCAAAACCCCACCCCATCAAAAAAAAACCCCCGTAAATCGCCCGCCTACCTACATATGTATGGTGTTGAATGCAAAAACTCCAAAGCACAGAGCGTAAATATCTTCGCGCCCTCGATTTCATCCGAGTGCTGAAACATGGTCATTGCTTGTCTGTACTGTAAGTATGTATGTAAACATGTACTTGTAAGTACTGACAGACAAGCAGTAGTTACAAGTAGTGTGCTAGAACTCTTTACATACATAGGTAGCAGACTGGGATTTAAAAGAGAAAAGAGAAAAGAGAAAAACAAGGGTTCTAGGGGTTCAGGGAGTTCGATATCCATCTCCATCTCTATCCACATACTCATACTGTGTACGTAGTTTTGCAGCATCTTTCACTGTCATTGAATACTTACTTACCTAGCCAATACATAACTGACTGAGATAAACGGGACTGATGCGTGCGTGCGGCTTGTACTGATACAGTATCCATTTTACATGTATGTGCAAGTATCTATGTTCGTACCTATGTACACATGGACATCCATACATACTGACTTATTGACTCTCTTCCCGCATACCGCCCACCTGGGGGGGGGGGGGGGGGGGGGGGGGGGGGGGGGGGGGGGGGGGGGGGGGGGGGGGGGGGGGGGGGGGCGGGGGGGGGGGGGGGAGTGGGGGGGAGGATGAGTGAGTGTGGATG
>JAGKQE010000034.1:0-297170 GCA_022609375.1 Xenosphaeropsis pyriputrescens
TAATATATATATAAAGCTAGTGCTTGATTTCTATATAAACTGCTCTTTAACTATCTATATACTAAGTAATAGGCTATACCCAAAGGTTAGAACAATATTCGCTTAGTTGTAGGTAAAAGTCTAGCTAGTGCTAAGAGTATATAACTATGCACCCTTAGTTAGGTCTCCTACAATAAGCAACATTAAATTCCCTAATAAGCCTTTAAGGCAAAAGTACTATATTAGCTTATACCTTATAGTTCTAGGACTCTTGCACTTATTAGACAAAAATCAATTACCAATCTTTATTGTGTTCTCCCTATACTTTATAACCCTATCTATAGCTATATTAACTAAATTACCTCTATTAGGCACTACTCTATTAGTAAATACTCTCTATTAGTTGTAGATCGATTGCAATAGGTTGAAATGTTCAAGTGTTGTAATTGTCTATTAATTTCTATTCTCTAACTACATAGTGTCTTTTAGGAATAATCAATTCTCAATCGCACCTTTGAAATCACTCAAGAAAGCCCACCTAGAATTCTCTACCACTCCCTCGCTAACAAAATCCCCTAGATACTCAGGAAAGAATCTTATAAACTCCTTTAAGCTCTTGTCATGCGCCATGACAACAAGTAAGCGGTCCTCTGCATCTGCCTCCTGCATCTTTCTAACCGTCTCCTCTGCCTCATCTGCATCGTGCGCAACAGATCCTCCATTTGGCAATCTTGCAATCTCATAGAACGGTTTGCTCTTATCCTTATCCCTTAGCAGATGCGCGAAAATATCTCCGGGACATGGCATGGCCGAGGAGTGCAATGGATGCGGGGAGATAGATTCTGGGAGAGGGTGGTAGGCATTTGGCCGCAGCTCGCCACCATGATGCGCAACATCGCCTCCCATTAGCACGAATGTGTCTGGAGAAGTCGAGATGCGCGCAAGCCCACTCATATGCCCAATTGCGTGGCCTGGAGTCGAGAGCAGGTAAAAGGAGCCATCTGCAAAGTAGTCGTGGGCTTCAAAGCGTCCAATCTTCAGAGGAGAATCGAAGGATATCTCAACCAGAGGCCGACCCGTGTAATCGGATGTCAGAATCTGCGACTTGGGATTCTCGGGGTAGCCGGGCATCAGATGCTCTGTGAAGCCTGGTCCCACGACGAGTTCTGTGGATGGCGGAAAGGTTGACGGATCGCCAGTGTGATCATAGTGATAGTGACTCCAGATAATAGCATCGATGCTGGCGCCCTGCACACCATTCTCCTCGAGGATTTGACGAACACCTTTCTCGACAGTTATGGAAACTTGATACTGTTTTGCCATGCCAGTGATTATTGGGGACATATTTTCTGAGTCTTGACGGACACCTAGGTCGAAGAGAATGTTGTGGGCCGGGTGTTCGATCAAGAATGCATAGGCCGGACAAGTGAGATGGGTGAATCCAGGGATAATAGGCGTAATTAATGGGGCCAAGGGCATGTTGGCGACTTTGGATGTCGTGTCAATAATCCTCACTTTGACAGTTGATGTCGACGGTGGGATCTTGAGGTCTGGTGGTTGTGCCATTGTGATGTTGGACCGGATGTTGTGAATAACTGACTAGTGAAGAACGATGGATGATTTGATTGTGGAAGTATATGTTGATGATGGAGAAGTTGGATGTGAAATACAAAAAGACCTACCTACACATTTGCCTACCCACTTATACTTCAGTTATCAGTCACAAGTCACACTGCTTGCTTGTGAATGAGCGTTGTATCGGTCAGGTAATCGATGAAAATATACCTTCAGCCGCGTCTGACCTGCATATGACTGGGCAATCGCTGTTGTATACCCACAATTGGTGGAAGTAAGATGTTACACAGCAACATTCTCTGTAATAGGGACGCTTATTCGCTTGAACGGACGGCGACAGATATCACCACCTTGTGGTCACTGGCTCAATTTTGCCTCATCCAGACAGGAAGACGCATCTCGAGGTTGAGAAATGAGTCCAGAATAAGTAAACTTGAGTAGCCGAGGGTCTGAACACGATGATCATCCCAGCGTCGTGTCGTCCATGCAGCAAGGGTTGCTTAGCATGGCCCACCAGTCCTTGACTGCTTCTCATTCTTGTACATCCCATCCCAGCTGAGCTGAAGCCTGAGAAGGTCGGATTGAGGATGTGGACAAAGACACGTGAATTGACGTGTTCGGACTCCAGAACATGAAACACTCATACATATATATACAAATCATCCTTCTTTGAGACTGCTGTCGTTGTATTTGAGCTTGATCCTTGTTGTCGCCTTCGTTCTTCTTGTTGGTCGTTGCTTAAGGTAGTGATAGGTTGGGCTCGAGGCTTCGGACACCTCCGACAAGGAAAAAAAAAAGGAAATTGGACCTAAAAGCCGCAGGTGGAGGGGTCGCAGCTCTCTATGTGGGGGAGCGGAAGGAATTTTGGGCGTAAAACTCATCGATGCGCGCGCAAGGCACATCCAAAAAGGTGAAGGGTTGAGGTTAAGGCAAGATACAGAGACCACAGAGAAATTTCTGTCTAAATATCTCGGCCTACACAAACAAACACAACCGTTAATCCTCTCATCTATACCTTCTCACTCTCCTAATCCAGTCTCATCCAGTCTAATCCTTTCATATCTACATTCAAAATGGTTGAAAAACTCTATGTCACTTACAATCAGGTATGTTTTCTTTCCTTCTCTGCGACGTCATGAAAACGCCCCGGTGAGATTCGCATTCTGATGTTGCCTTGTATCTAGGTGCATGAGCTCTGTCAAGAGTCTGCCCAACGCATCCTCGAGGATTTCCAACCACAGCTCATGATCGCCATCGGTGGAGGTGGATATGTCCCAGCGAGAATCCTCAGATCTTTCCTCAAGAAGACCGGCTCTCCAAACATCCCCATTCAAGCTATCGGTCTCTCGCTCTACGAACAACTTCCTTCCACTCACCCTTCCTCCTCCGCCACCCCCGGCGAGGTCGAGCAGCCTGGAACCAAGGTCACTCGCACACAATGGTTGGACCTTACCTCCCTCGGTGAGATGAAGAATCTGGTCGGAAAGAGAATTCTCATTGTCGATGAGGTCGATGATACCAGAACCACTTTGGAGTACGCTGTCAAGGAATTGGAGAAGGACGTGGAGGCTGCCAGACAACAACTCGGCGGCCAGGGCGAGAAGACCAAGTTCTCTATCTTTGTGCTTCACAACAAGGACAAGCCAAAGAAGGGAACGTTGCCAGATGACATGGTCAAGGAGGGCAGATACTGTGCGGCGAGAACGGTTGGGGATGAGTGGATTTGCTACCCATGGGAGGCTACGGATATCAATGAGCATGATGAATTTGCTAGAAAGCAGAGCGCAAAATAGATTTCAACAACTGCGAAGTAATACAATTTTCACCATTTTCCGTTCAGTGCCTCATCCAGGCCTTCAATTGCGTGGTGCAAGTTTGCGCTTATAGTTATCCCTATACAAAATCGCTCTTTGGGATAAATTGAAGAAAGTAGCAATGCTGAGGAGACACTTCATTCTTGAATACCTCATTTATTTTTTTCACTCTCAAGCTCAAGCTCATAATCATAATCATACTCATACTCATACTCATACTCATACTCTTCATGTTACCTAATCATGTTCATTTCTTTTGTACTTCTTCACATGTGCTCGGACTTCCTCTCCCACTCTCCTTCTTATCTTATCTTAGCGGCCGTTGCGTTGCGCCTTCAACATGACGATACTCTCTCGGGTGCGCACGCAAAAGTAGAGTACCTGGCTGTAACCCTCAACCTTTTTTGTATGTAAGCTGGCGACATCTCCCACGTAAATTGTATCAATTTTGATGGCCAATAATCTTGCTTACTTTTCTTCGCTACAAGGTTCTTGCATATCGAAGCCGAGGAACGAATAACCGTTCGACGTGCGAGCTCCAATATCCATCTGTGTTATCTCGCAGCTACAAACAACCATATAAATACAGCTTACCCCACCTTCGTTCGTCGTCTTGGGGCCTATCTGGTGTAACGAGTAACTAACAACCAGATATCTAGATGACTAAAAATCCTCGCAAACGTCTAACAGCAATCACATCTTCCATCATGGGAGAACCACACAAGAGAGAAGGGGAGAACATTCTCGTGGTACTTCCCTTCCCAAAACCCCAGAAGTCCATCGACATGATCTACAAGAAGCATCCAAAAACGAAGATTACCTACAAGCAATTGACATCCCAGGATGTATTCCAGAACAAGGGAGTTCCAGATGGTCAGCTTGACTCAGTTTACTAAGGTTCCTATCTGACAACACCAGATGAATTCGGAGAATACACCATCCTTTTCGTCCTTGGGAACCTCCCATCCAGTCCCAAGCTCATCCCTCACGTAAAATTCATCCAACTTGCATCCGCAGGGGTCAATCATCTCGCTGAGAGCCCCATCTATAAGGATTCCGATATTCCCATCGCAACAGCTTCTGGCATTCATGGCCCCATGATCTCCGAGTGGGTCATCATGCAAATTCTCAGTAATTCGCACAAGCAAAAGCTCCTGCTGCAATGGCAGGAGGAGCATGTATGGGGTCCACATAAGGAGCTAGGTGCTCTGCGCGACAGCGTGGGCATGCGTCTGGGCGTTTTGGGATATGGATCCATTGGACGACAAGGTTTGCTTTCAATCCAATCCCTCAGAAGCTGAGACTGACGGATCAACAGCCGCGCGTGTCTGTAAAGCAATGGGCATGGACGTGATAGCCTACACGGCCTCGCCGCGTACAACCCCCGAATCAAAGCGTGACAATGGTTACATCGTTCCTGGCACGGGCGATGTCGACGGCGAAATCCCATCCGCATGGTATTCCGGGCTCGACAAGGAATCTTTGCACAAGTTCCTCTTAGCCGACATCGATGTGCTGCTCGTTTCGGTGCCACTGACCACGCAGACGCTGCATTTCCTCGGCAAGGAGGAGTTCGCGTTGCTGGGCAAGCATAAGGCCTTCATTGCGAACATTTCGCGAGGAAGTATCCTGCAGCAGGATGATTTGATTGCGTCTCTTAAAAGTGGGGAACTGAGGGGCGCTGCGCTTGATGTTACGGATCCTGAGCCTCTGAACAAGGACAGTGAGTTGTGGGATATGGATAATGTGGCTATTACACCTCATACGAGTGGACTTGGGATTGCTTATGTTGAGCGTTGCTTTGAGGTTTTGGAGAGGAACATGACACATACCGAGAATGGGGAGAAATTGATTAATGTAGTCGATCGGAAGAAGGGATACTGAATAGATCTATGGTTACGCGTTGTAGTTTTTTCCATATCAATATCTCGAACATCTTCGTTACATGCAACCACCAACTATGAATTTGCATAGATGTCAGATTTCATTGACGTGACGATCGCCACCATGCAGCAACAGAATCTGTCAGTGAGTCTTCCATCTTCCTTCATCGTATTACAGCCGAGACTGGACGGGCATTGACGACATAATGTAGTCCACGTTACCAAATTCGATGTGTGTCTCCGTGAAAGGACTGCGAATAAGCATGTGGTCGAGGTTGCGAGTCACAGTGCGATGATAAAGGACTATGTGTCGACATGAATTCGGGAGCAGCACATATTTAAATCAAACGTGTTTTTGTTTCTGACAACTCATTTCCAAACAAAGTCTCTTTTCTTTTCTTACGCTCTACCCTAGTTCTTCGCAGTTGTATCTACCCTCTCTTATCATATCGACTGATCCCAAGAAGCCCAATGTCGTCTTGATTCTTGCAGACAATCCAAGCTAGGGTGAGCTAGGATGCTATGGTAAGCACGATAAAGTAGAAAATAAGAAATACACAGCAAGTAATACTTATACTCCTAGTCGCTTATCAATTGGTCTCTCTGAAACAAAGTGGCCTTCAATGAATTCTGCAGGCAGATTGTCTTAAATGTAGTCAAGAGGACAACAATCATAGTACCAAGACGCTCTGAGAGCAGAGCGGATTCAGTTCGATAATAGAAATCTTATCAGGACATCCTGATTCGATATGACCGTATAAAGCACGGTGTTCAGTCTAAGGAACCTATAAAGGTAAAAGGCCTGATGGATTGTTATAGTGGGGAAGCTCTCTAAGAGTCTGCTCTGCACAAAATGTGCATAGGCCACAGAGTTAGAAGTTCATTAGACCCACTCACCATAACACCCCTATCGTACAGGGGTTCAACTTTCACCCTCTCAATATTGCATGCTTTTCCGATGAGAAGGGAAAAGATAGTTGCCCAATCGTGCTTTCTTTTGGTAATGGCGCGAGTCAAATTACAAGTCTTCTTGTGCAGAAACGTTAAGGTGTTAATCACTTTCTGGTATGCATGCATTGTGAATTGCGTGACCGCCGCAAACTCTTGACTTGACATCTGGATTCGATTTTGTATGCTCTTGAGTTGGATCTTGAGGCTTTTCTCTCTGGATTCCTCCTAAGTGAAGGATATTCCATCTTCCTTCCGAGGCTAGTTTCCAGATGTGTGATATTTCTTCAAGAGTCAAGTCCAGAAACAAGAGATTGGAATTTGTTGGCATAGCCTAGAAGGAGGGTTTTGCGCGGGTCAAGACCATGGTGACGTTTGAGGCAAGAATAGCTCCATATATAAAAAGCGTTGGGCGTTCCTTAGACCGTAGTTCGTTTTGTGTTATCGTAGAATAAGAGTTATCGTGTCCGTTGGTTGTGTGCAAATCCATTGTGCGCTACGCGGTTTGCAGTCTTTGGGGCTCTTAGAGAAGTACTTGACGAATACCTTTGCGTCAAAAAAGGTCTCTTGAATGAAATTCGTGCACTATGATATAAGATGCTATAAACTATTAGTCTTAGCTCAGACTTTGGTAAGTACAGGGAACAAGTACTGTAAATTTGCAACATTTGCATGTGTTTCTCTTCGAGAAATCACTTTCTTCCAACGCATATCAGTAGTTAATAACTGGTACCAGCACCAAAATCTAGAGTTAACTCGTTCAATGATAGCTTCCTCAAAGTCATTTTTTCAGTGATGCGCTTCGGTGAAAGCATGCGTGATAATACATCCTGGATAATCTTCCCAGGTGTTATTTATCTATTAAAGACTTAAGTTAATATAGGCATTGGCATTAGATCGTCTAGATCCTGCACTGCATGCTCATGAAGCTATGGTTCCCAAATGGAACGTTGTCTATAAAATGTGAATAAGCATCGTAAATATAGTAAGTGGGTGAAATTGGTCACTGACAGTAGAGGCTCGCTCGAGTCTGCATCGGCATCATCTTACTGCATAAGTTTTCGCCGTCCAGGGAAAAAGACTGATTGACCTAGTAGTTGTCAGTTGCTCTCAGTCTAATTTGCTGGTCTGTTTAGATTATAGAAACTTTGAGGGAATCAGGTAGAGCTTTAGAGCGGGGCAGTCTACACTTGAGAACTGCTATAGCAACGATATTCTCATGATACATAAAGTCAACGAAAAGTGGACTATATAACAAAAGTGGTCAACTCACTTATCAGAAACATTGCATCCGCACTAAATACGACGTCGTAGTTCATTCTCATAGTTTTGAGCTTTCCCGCAAGAAACCCAATTCTTTTGATCTCGCTGGAAGCCAAGATCTTGCTCAATTCGAAGCGCGATTCCTATGAGTGTTAGTGATATGGACAACAACAGCTATGAGAAGTTGAATACCTGAATACAACCATCCCTTAGATACGTTTCCAATATCATTCTCTTAAAATGCAAGGCATAGAATATCCTTTACTGGTAGTGTAAGGTTGTGATATCCTCTGAGCCATCAACGCAGTGTGCGCTGCATTGAAATGGGTCTTGGAAGTTTCTTCAGCTTGAGGATAGATTACATCGAGGCACCAATTGCGCACATAGAGTTTATCAACTCGGGAGAGCAAATGACCTACATGTGAACTTTTGGGGTAATCTTGAAGAAAGGATTCGCGGGGAATGAACGTGAATTGACAGTACTGCCAACAGAAGAACAGTGCCATTGCAGTTCAACTAATCGAATCATCTACCAATGGGCTGATAGGAGCACATACAGGAACAAGAACTTTTGGTCTCAACGGCTGTGGAAGCTCTTCCCGATGGATGCTTGTCGGGCCATGGTAGCTTATAAAACCTGTAAGGACTTTTTGTATCAGCTATAGGATCTTGGAACGGTCGAATGTGTGCACCTTGTTCATCCTCTTGGAGAGATGGTTGAGTAGTAGCCGCTACCAAAGCAGCATGATTAACCTCGGGGGCAAGGTCATTTTTCGATGATGTATGTGAGAAACGATCATTAAATGTGGCATTTTTGATGATACGATCCCTTTTCTTGCTCGGTCAGACTTGAGACTTGATAGCAGAGACTTAAATGAGGCTACTCTTGTTTCTATAGCGGGTACATAATCTCGTGTTACAGAAGATCTTTTGGCATCAACTTCGCGTTATTTGCAATCGGCACAATATGAAGTATAATTAATGCAAGAATATGTACGGGGGCACTTAATCTGAAAAGGTCGTCAACCGGAATGCTTTCTGGAAATAGTCAAGGTAAAGGGACCTACTAAGTACATACTTTTCGCTGTTTGCACTGTTTACACCTGAAAGTCCGTTAACCATTCTGACTTCAAAGTCTCGGAATATACGAAGAGAAATACGCTTTATTGCCAACATTCGGTGTGTTTGTTACAATTTCGTCGGGTCTTTACATAATAGCAAACTAGGTAGGACTTTGGCTGGAAGGCTGAGTACCACTGTACGTACTTGTTTTGTTGAGAGAAAGATCACATGAACGCATCACGTGACGATGTCAAGAACCCTTCGATATCAATCCAATTTTAATTTTTCACATTGATTTACACCAATGCTCATAGCTGATTCGATTCCGGTAACACTCCGCTAAAATGACTTTCAGCCCTGACTAGATCAAATGTAGGAGCGATAGAATTGCTTTTTACATCTCGCCCGTTATCAGTGGGGTTCAATTATCTGGATTTCACAAGCCAATAAACAAACTTATATAGCAAAGTTTAAGCGCCCAGGGGGAGTTGAAGTCTACCTAGTCTGACGAGGAGTAGGCTGGTGGTTTCCTACTTGGGGATTTGGATCCAATAATATTATTGCTTATCTCTCATGCATTCTATCGCTGTACATGTCCTTGTGTCGCGCCCACGGGTATCGTCCTCCATCTTATGGTAACATTTTAAGTACCAATTCAGCAACAAGGCGAAGCGCCGAAGAGCTGCTGTGCTTTATGATTGCAATGAGTAGTTCTGGGCATGAAGTACACGAGCCCCTCATTCACCGCGCGGGGTCGTACTCCTTCGGAGTATTGCATGTGCGAGTGCCCTGCGAGTACCCCCATCGCCAAACCTCGTACATGCAATACCCGACAAGGGGGTAATTATGATGTTAGATTACGGCCGTCATGCTTCACCAGCCTTTTTTCATTGCCATTTGAAACTTCTGCGCCTACAATATATTAGAATGCTTCGTCACTTGCAACCACATGCACGAGAACTTACCCAGGTAGTGAATTCATCCTTCTGTCCCTCCCAATTCTCTACCAATAGCTCAGCTGCCGCGAAGCCAGTGAAAAAGCATTCGTCCATGCGCTTATTGATCTCATCGCTATCGAGCTCGTAGAATGCGTTTGCAAGTTCATCCGTAATCTCTGGCAATTTCTTGAGCACAGTAAGGACTTCGTCCAAGCAAACGACGATATTTGGGCCCTCATCAGAGTTAGCACATAATTCTGCAGGCAGCTCTGGATGTGGAAGAGCAGGGAGCGTCTTGAAGCGTCGTTTGATAACGGCCGAGTACATGAGTATGACGAGTTTGAGTCTGCGCAACGAAGACTCCAAACGTTCCCGGATCTTGTCCGGATCATCTGCTGGGATATGACGCTGGACGGCGAACATATTGTCGATGGCCGCTTGTGCATCGTCTGGTTCCTCTTCACTATGCACCTCCTCATCTTCATCAGCCTCCTCGCTCCACTCCTGTAGCTCTTCCAATGCATCCTTGAGCGTTGCTTGGTACTGTTCTGCCTTCTCGATGACCATGCCTGCGATACCGAGATTCTTGAGACGGATCAATGCATCGCATGCCTCCCAGACCACACCGGTAGAGGCCAGACTGCCCTTGCCAATGGAGTCTCCAGTTCCGTTCTTCTGATGCGCACTCAGCACCTTCCCATCCAGAGGAATCTCATTCACCAGTTTTGCAAACTCGGTATACAGTCTGAGAACTCGGTACTGAATCTCATCACGCATGATCTTCGTGTAGGTCGCGGCTTCACATAGTTCGACGGCGGAAGCCAGACCTGGAAGAGGTCCCGATGCAAGTTCGCGGAGTACAGTGCTAACAGCTGTGGGCGTGAAGGGCTTGTTAATGATCAAGAGCGAAATTTTTGTCGAGTGGGCTCGAACAAGGCTGGCGGCATCGTGGCAGAGATCCAGTACATTAATCTTACTCTTGGTCTCAACTTTCTTGTCTGTGGGCGGGGTAGCAATCGTAGTTCTGACAGACTCTTGGAGCTTAGTGATGAGCTCAAGGGTGGTTGCCACAGTGTTTTTCATGGCAGACAGGTCCTTCTCTGCCTTGGATGCTGAGTCGGCCATGATTGGTGTTGGTGTAAAATAGTTGGTAGCAACAGTTCCTGGCTGTGAGAGTTACAAGAAATTCATCAACATAAAATCGCGAAATGTTATCGCGGAATTTGAGCGCTCCCACCACCGTCATCGACATCACCGACGCGACTGCCCGCCATAATTCTTGTGAAGTTCAACAATGCTTCACTCCAACACTTACCTTCAATAAAAACCTCAGATGCGGCCTTTGTGACTATAAAGCATACCATGGCACCAGCACAACGTCGAACGAAGTCCTCAGGACCACTACCTCCAGAACAAACCCTCATAATCGACAACGGCGCAAGCACCCTCAAGGCAGGCTTCGCAAACAGCATCACCACATCAGAATGCCGGATAATTCCCAATTGTCTGGCCCGCGATCGTGACAAGAAGATTCACGTTGGCAGCGGTTTATCGAACTGTCGAGATTACAACGAGATACAATTCAGAAGACCTGTGGAAAAGGGTTACATTGTAAATTGGGAAGCACAAAAAGAGATATGGGAACACGAGTTTTTCGAGGACAAGGCGCCACTACGTTGTGATCCTAAAGAAACAAGTCTATTATTGACGGAAGCACCGAATGGGTTACCGGCACTGCAGACAAATTGTGATCAAGTTGTATTTGAAGAATTTGGGTTTGCAAGTTATTGTAGAGTTATGGGTATGCTCTCTATAGCCATTATCTTGTCATGAAAACTAACATGCCAGGGCCTTCTCTCAATGCTTGGAATGACATCCAAACAAGCTTCAAAGCTCCTCCTCGAGAGAGAGACATAATACAACCAGCAGAAATTCTTCTATTGGTCGACAGCGGGTATTCACATACAACAGTAACACCGCTTCTCAATGGCCAACCTCTTAATAATGCCGTCCGACGCCTCGATATAGGCGGCAAATTTATGACCAACTATCTCAAAGAACTAGTCTCTATGCGCCAGTACAACATGATGGATGAGACATACATCATCAACTCTGTGAAAGAAGCGTGCTGTTTCGTAACGCTCGACTTCAAATCATCTCTTGAACGAACCTGGAAAGGCGGCGTAGGAGACCGCCGGCAAATCGACAACTCTGTCATTATGGACTATGTCCTCCCAGACTACACGCGTAAGATAGAGGGATACGCAAGGCCTCACGACCCCACTACCGGAAAGCTCAAGAACCTTACCACAGGGAAGGCCCCAGAAGCGACTGACGACATCCTTACGCTACGCAACGAACGGTTTGTGGTCCCAGAACTCCTTTTCTCCCCCTCAGACATCGGTTCAAAACAACCAGGCCTCCCTGAGATTATTATGCAATCTCTCTCTGTCCTTCCCATCGGTCTCTGGCCCGGCCTTTTGGCAAATGTGCTAGTTGTAGGCGGAAATGCAACTATCGAGGGTTTCATCCCCCGTTTGCAGCTGGAGTTACGAGCGTTGGCTCCGGCGGAGTGTATTGTACGGGTCTCGAAGCCAGAGAATACAATCACGAGTACATGGGAGGGAGGGGCAAATCTTGTGAAGAATGAGGGAGTTTTGAGCGATATGTCTGTCACAAGACAGGAGTACGAGGAACATGGCGCTGGCTGGGTGGCGAGGAAGTTTGGTGGAAAGTAGTTAATGATACCCCTTTGATTATTGACAACAAGCTGTCTTGTATTTCTGGATGACATCGCTTGTCGGACAATAGTATTCTCGTGTTCGCGGACCAGCGCTACACTTGGTAAGCTCTCGATTCATGGCAGGCTGCCCTTTCTGAATATTCCTCCGAATCTCTTGTCCGAAACTTGTCCTTGAATCAAGCATCATTCATCAATAGGGTGATTGGGCTCGAGGATATGAGCACAAGGTTACTACAGATTGCCACGACTGCTTTGTGACATGTGACTCCTTACTTGGGAAAAATATGGTTGTTGTTCTACAATCCCTTCCTTGATATCTCATCTGGCGAACACCGCATAGAATCACCTCCATGGCGGCACCTCAACGAACTCACCTTTATCTCCGTAAACGACAAGCCCTCGTGTGATGAAACCTCGGGCGACCACGTTAATCCAACGGCTTCTCAATAAACAATGATATTCCAATCGTTATAGCAGACATGTCTTCCAATCCCAAGGCCCAGATGTCTCGTCTCATGAAACCAGGACGACAACACATACAAAGACATTCAAGACGGCATCAGAATGGCACATCCGAAGGGTCAGAGACCCACTGGGCGGCCTAGATGACGAGCAAGGCTCAAGGAATATCAACCTGCAAGTCAAAGGAAAAAGTCCCTTCAGTCAACAGCAACAGCAACAGCAATAGCAATAGCAATAGCAATAGCAATAGCAACAAGCATCGAATAGGAAGAGGTGCCGCGACGATCCCCAAGGTCAAAACTGAAAATCCCCCTTCCCAAGATCTGAGAATTGCTTTCCCCCTCGCATAACGGCCAACTCAGAATAGAAGCGTACATAAGATCGCGATCATCCGCCCCGATAGCCTTTCTACCGTACCTGCAGCCTGCAACCGTCATCGCACCCTAGCCAATACACCTATCACATCTCATATTCGGCCACATCATCAACAACACAACAAAGCTTCTGGACGACGCGGCTCGAATTTGAATTTGAAAGGGAAAATTGTCAAACACTTCATCCATGAGTGCCTGAGGACACTTCCTTCTTTTGTCTGAATTGTTTTCACTCCTCTTGCCGAGCTTCGTCCTGGCGTCACGTTCCACGTGAGTTATACGAGACTTCCACACTGCAAAGGCCTCGACAGGAATGGATGCGCGTTGCATCCGCTTCTTGTGTAAGGCTTGGTATGTAGGGAATATATTGATTGGTGGAATGCAGAGCTGGAATGCAAGGCTTGGGTTTCTCGCCGGTCCAGTTCGATTCAGCACTCTCCATCCATTGAGTGAGTCTAATTGCGACTTGACAAGCTGCCGCGTTCCTTACGGAGGGAGCAATGTACGGTGCAACTGAAATCTCTTCAATGACGGCGACGGCAACCAGGTTCCTCTGCTTCTGTTTTTGCGGCTCGAATGCCCACCAGGCCAGCTTGCCTCCATACCGTGTAGGTGATGAGATATCACGTCCAGAGGTTTGCTCATATTTTCTTCTTCTTCCATTTCGTCGAGTCTTTGTTCACTGCTTGACTCTACCTTTCTTATGTATCAGAAACTGTGCATTGCCGTCAACCACGAGCAGTGGTTCTGATGCGCCGAATACCAGGTAGGTATATGCCGGATGTACCAGATTCGCGATGATGCAGCTTGGGATTCTGCTTCCCCTGCGACGATGAGGGGTTCATCCTTGGACCTTTGTTTGTGAAAGTGCTTGAGTGTTGTATGCCTCGGTGTTTGTGTGGATGGCTGATGGACCGGTCAGTGAGGGTGGTGAGATTGCCGTTTGATTTTCTCTGGTTGGCAGTCGATGCTGTTTGGTCCTAAATTTGTTGTTGGATGCACATGATGGCATCCCCCGTACATTGAATGTATAGCTCCTGCTACGTACTGCAGAAGTCGTGAGAATTCATATGGGCGACGGCGGTGTTGTGTGTTCGATCTTGAACCCAACATTGTGACTCGACATTCATCCCAGTTCAAGTCAACAATCTACCAGTCTGCCAGTCTCTCAACCAACACATTTCGCCAACATCTTCGATGGAACAGACAAGTATTCACCAATGCTAACAACAAGTCCAGAATGCCTCAACCTGCATTGCCACTTACATGCCACCACGGAGATCGACTTCCTGCTTAAAGTTCATCCTCCCGCTGCTCTGCTTCTCGCTTCTGACCTCGCAGGACGGCGGCATTGCATATGCATGCATAAACCCCCCTCGGCATCACAATCTCACCTTCCGCTGCACATATTCCGTAGTTACCTATGTGTCGATGTCCCGACAAAGACTTTAATGCCACTTTCCGGCCCAGTGTGTCTGGGTATTGGGTCATCAAGCCCTGATCAAGGTCGCAGAGCAGGCTCATCTGAGTGCTTCGTGCCTTATGTCCTGTAAATCAGCCGTCCCGATTGCAGATCAAGGTGGGAGATCATGTAAGGATATCAGCTGAGTGCAGGAGAGCGACTTAGCTGGGCACAGGAAAATACGAAGTTTGGAGTAACTCTCACTCATCGGACCAAGCATCAAGCATCAAGGGTCCAGGATGGGTATTCCCATCAAGCCAACAAGGCCCTGTTGATATGGCCGTTTTCGTCTCTGTTTCGGATGACGGCGGACGGGAACTCAGAGAAAGTCCTTGACCAAGACAGCTTGTTTTATGACAAGTCAACGGGTTACTGTTCTCAGCTCTGGTGTCCGGTGGCATTCTGCGTGCGGCTCCACCTCCGGCTCGGCCTTCCTCCTCGCAGGTAGACCAAGTCAACGTCTTACAAACCGCTCAAGCCTCAATCATAACTTCAACGTATCACTCTGCTTTGCGAGCTGCTGCTCGTTGTTCACTTCAGCTTTCGCTACACGACAGCACATTTTGGTCAGCTTCCGGTGCGGAATGATGGGGTTGTAGGCATGGGAAGCGCAAGTACGGAGAAGCATGTACGTCGTTGACTCTTCGTTAAGTGCATGTCGTGCCTAACATGACATGCAACTTCGCATTCCAGCCAACACCTTGCTCACTAGATTAATATACACAGCAAAAAATCAGAACTCCAGAGAGGGGATTCGACAAAAGAAGCACAAGATGCCGTGCCCGTTCTCGTCACAATTAATCTATCTTACATCGAGGCGAGGTCTCTTGTGAACCTTTGGACCGAGAATGAGAAGGCGGTTGACGCCGTGGATTTGGAATGATAGTCGGAAATTGAGGAAGCGTATGTATACTCTACGGCAAGTTAAGTTTTTCAATGATATGTGTTTCTGTACATATTATGTATATAAGGCATGTTGCTTCTTGCCAAATTGATATTGGATCTATTCTCTTTCATTGAACCTTCCAAGCGTGACACGCATAGCCGTTAACCACGCACTGTGAACGTTTTCATCACGCATCGTGAACTTTCAATTCTTGACTACGCCTCTTCTACATATCTTGTCACCTTGTCCTTCACCAATCGTCACTTCTCATTTACACTCCTCATCTCAAGCTTCACAGAGCTACAGTATTCTCCTCATCATACTATATACAACACGTAAATCCTCCTATATTCCTATTGTCGTACTCCAAACAACCACCTCGTCTACCATTACTCGATATCCCAGCCCCTCAACCCCACCATCTACCAAAATGTTGTCTCTCACAAGTCTCCTGCCCTTCCTTGTGCTCCCCTTCACTTATGCCGTCGATACAACCCGCAACCCAGACCTCGACGCCTCGCTACTCACCGCAGCAACAGCCCTCGACCGCAGCGCGGAGCTGTCCACAGACGCGGCATGGCTATTTGATTTCTACGCGCAAGAGATCTACAGCTACTCGCCGGGGTCAGTGATCAACGCCAACGCAGCGACCTTCCCGGCAGCCGTGGGACAAGGCATGACGCTGGCAATCCTAGCACTCGGACCGTGTGCCATGCTGCCGCCGCACTTCCACCCACGCGCCACCAACTTCGTCGTTAGCATCGAGGGCACGACGAATACGTACATGATCCAGGAGAATGGCGCACGTGTCGTCAAGGAGACTTTGACGCCAGGCAAGATGACAATTTTCCCGACGGCTAGTATTCATACTATGCAGAACATGGGTGAGACATTCCAGGCGGATATGCGGGCTCTTGAAACCAAGGGGTTAGTGTGTACTGACAATTGCAGGTTGCGGAAATGCCACGCTCGTATCGGCGCTCAACGCTGATGATACGGGAACTACCAACTTGGTCAACAACCTTTGGAATCTGCCACTGGACATCGTGCTTGCGGCCTTCGGTGGTGCTCTTGGAAATATCTCCAATATTACCGGGCAAATCCCCGCTGTGGGATCGGGCAGCGTGATGGGCAGTGCGGAGTGCGTTGCAGCCTGCAGGAACGGCGGTACTTATGCTGAGACCTGAGTTGTGAATGTGGTTGTGTATATGTATGTCCATACCCCCATCCACGCAGCTGCATTTAGGTATCAAAAGCTCATGTATGGATATAGGCTGTTGCTCGGGCTCGATGTAGGAACGATATGGGGGATACCAAAATTGCATCTTATGGCGAATTTTCTTTGCGTTTTTTGTATTTTCGTTTTCGTCTTCAACTCTCCTTCCTATGTGCGAAATGAAGTTGGATGGTGGCAGAGACTAGCTGTGATGTCGCTCGCTGTACTCAACGTATTGTGGTTATCGAGATGCATATCTAAACTGTGTCAGTTGTGAGCAAAATGAATCATCTCTGGTAAACAAGTCTTATGATCATAGCAAACAAAACCATCATACCCGAAGTTGCACAAATAAAAATGGGATGAATCTGGCCGAGGCTTCTATTGTTGCATGTCTGTTTATAAGTCTAATGCATGTCATCGTCATATTTCTCGTTTGACATCTCACGGGTCGTTCTTCTCCGGCGCCCAATTCGCCAACCAAGTCCTCGCAGCATCTAGATCGCCACCAGCAGCCTCACAAGCGGCAACACACCAGCCAAGCTCATAGCCCCCCTCACTCTCAATCATCTCGGCGAGAACCCTCCTCTTCTGACTACCCTCATCAACACAGAACCACATCAAGTTCCGTTGATCCGGAATACCCTCCACAAGCGGCTTGACGAGGGGTAATGCCTCCTTTGTCCCAACAACGCCCTGATCTCCAGACCCGGAATTCTTCTTTCCAACCTTACAGTACGGATTTCGACACCAGGCACGCCCACACCCAGTGATAATCTGACTAAGATACCTCCGCTCAATACGTCTGCGCATAGCCTTGCCCTCGGGATCATGCATCGTGACATACAGGGGTCCAAAGCAGATGCTGCAGAGCCCGAGTTCATTGCCCGGTCCCTGCCCCATCTTTGCTGCTGCACCAATCTCCCCATTTTTGCCTACGCCATCGAGGGTGCGACCACAGATGCCGTTACGGCAAATGCGCGGCTCAATGCGAGTTTTCTTCGAGAGCTCGTGGTGTTTAAGGTGCGTGGCCATGTCACGAAGGCGGATGATTTTGGCGCAGAGATGGCATTCTGTTGTGCGGGCGCCATCTTGGAGCTCGTGGGGTGTGAGATTAGATAGAAGGGACTCTGGGGTTGGAGGACCGTCTTGCGGGACAGAAAGATGGCAGAATTGGCAGAGAATAAGTTTTGATGGACAAGTTGTCGTGCGGTGTTGGGCCAAGTCAAGACGGTTAGACGCTTCGTAGTCGCAACCTGAACAAGATTGCAGAGAGTGAAATACTATATCGTGCTTGGCCTTGGAAGAGGAAGTAGAGCCATGGAAGGAATCGTGCGGACAGTGCCAATGTGCTTGCCATTCTGGTGAGTTTTTTTTGAAGACCGACTTGCATTGATGGCACAGAATGTTGTTCCGTAAACAAAAATTCTCATGCAACATCATGGTTCTTTTTGGAATCCACTGTTGACAGTTTTTGCACTTCTCTTCATCCGGATTAGGTGCTGTTGCCGAAGTATCGTCATTGGCAGATAGGTCGATGACTTCTTTTTCGAGGATCTTAACACGGAGTGTAAATGGCCTTGGTTCAACATCCTCGCTTTCTGGGATCGAAGGTACGTGAACAGAAATGTACAGAGACTCGGCGTCCTCCAATAGAACGTTGGTGGCTTGAAGACGTATTTTCCGAACAGGCTCATTGCTAATATCTGAGAGCACATGCTCGTCTATCCGCGGTCGTGCTCGTTGCCGCGCGGAGAATGGACTTATGAGCAAGTCAACCTCGCCATCTTCATTGCTGAGCTCAATATCTAGTCCAGATGTCCTGTCCCAAGATGGTAGTGTAAAGTCCACATAATCACCTGGGAGGACCTGGCCACTGATTGCGTTCCATACATCTAAGTCTCCCCCATGCGAGGACCCCTCAGCAGAACCCTGAGGTCTCTGGGAATTCTTCATGATTTGTTTGAGAGTTTCCCGGGCTTGCTCTTCGTTCAAAGCTTCAATATCGACTTCGAGATCCGTATCTACCACACAAATACCGTCTCCTTCAGGCTTAAATTTGTCGATTAGGAAACGAAACTCCTCTTTTTGACCCCGGCCTTGTACTGTGAGAATCTCACCATTGGTGAGCGTCGTATAATTTTCTCGAAGATGCCGTTCTAGTAAGGATTTCCAGTCGTCGGGATTGTAACCTGCTTCAAGTGGTCGTAATCGAACATAGGTTCCCTTCGGCAATTGTTTCGCATGTACGACCACTCTTTGGACATCCTCCATGACCTCGTCTTTCTCCGCCGTCAGATCTATTGGGCTATCCTCCAGTCCATCCATTTCTTTCTTTTCCTTTGCCGGCGCATCTTTCAGTCCCAGCGCTTCAATCAAAAACGGACTGAGTCCAATTTCGCTATCGTCTGCAGAAAACTCCCGAATCCCCGCATGCACCACATTGCCGTTCGCAGGATTGACTAATCGAAATGTGAGGGGGTGCGGAAGCTGTTGTTGTGTATCTCGCCATTGTGACTGCGATTGTCGTGCGGCGGCGAGCGAATATGGATTGAAAGGGTCGTAGTTTGCTTGGGATTGTTGCTGATGGGTAGTTGTCACCGTAGCTGCCGAGAGTAGCTGTTCGAGAGCAGAAGGGGGTAATAAGATCTTGTCGCCAGGAAGAGAGCTGGTGGCTCGCGATGTTGGCGCAAGTGTGTATTGTGAGGACCAGGTCAATGAGATGGACGTTTCTTCCGCCATGATGGAGATTGTATGAGATGGGATCAATGGGTATCGTGGAGAAAGAGAAATACGATGAACGCCTTCAATACATGCTGTGGACAAAGAATGACTGGTAAGTGGTGGCAAGATGTATGAGATTATGATGTTGTATATGTATATGGTGGTGTTGAAAGGTAGACTCGATGAGACTTGAATATGTCAGCAAGTCCAGCATCTTCTGAATGACGACTCAGGTGAATGCCTGATTTAGAATGTGCGCGACCGAGGGACTTTACCATGAATTCTAAGGCATCAAGTACTATCGATAGCTACGGCGGACGAAGAAGAACCGTGGTGTACGGGCTATGACAGCAGTACGTGCTAGCTCCGTACAAAAGATGTAATCAAGGAGGGAGATGCTTCAATCTACCACTTATGTTCATTGCTCTGCCTGGAATAATTCAAGAGCATTTGCTGTCCAATGACCATGTGATGGATTCTTTTATATCATATTACAGACTACGCACCTTCTAACCCTAAGCCGTCGACAACACCCAAGGCGAGGCTCAAGGTCGGCATGCCGGAAAAGGTCGGATCGGCCGTATGAAAGGAAACGCCGATGCACCGGCAAGATGGACAACCCACTACCTCCTCGCGGCTATTGTAGTATGTACCATGTCCTATGTACTATGTACTAAGAAACACTCGTGGCATTCTAGCCCGACATCACATCCATCCTAGCTATGTAGAGCCCAACGACAAGCTTACCTAGTGTAAACAAAAGCCTCCCTTCGCCTCGATTCATCTTCGGCCTCACTTGTCTCTTGAAATTTTCTCTCCCTTTTTCTCCTCTTTTTCTTCACATTCATACTGCATATCCCATCCACGAGTCAGCCCTTGTGTCAGTGCACACTCTCCACCCCCTGATACCCGTCATCACCATTCCTCCTTCGGTACCATGCTACACTACTCTGTGTGTTCCCTATACTAAGGTAAATCGAATAAAGATCCTTCTCTGGCTGTTCTCGAAGAAAAGAAGAAGAAAATGTCTCCAAGAAACCTCCACCTTCACTTTCACACTCACACTCACTCTCCCTCTCCCTCTCCCTCTCCCTCTTGCTCTCATTCTCACTATCAATCCTTGAAATTTCATTGACTCTTCTCCAATCTCTGCCTTTGCCTTTATCTTTGCCTTCACCTCCATCACCATCTCTGTCTCTACCTGCCCAAAAGCAAGAATGATCACTTACACGCACAAGGCATTGCTCTACGCTGCCACCTTGACCACCGTGTGCTCCTGGAAGTCAAACCTCCACCTAGATCTTGTCAATAGGCCAATTCCCGGGAATCGAGGCACGGATGCCTTTGCAGCGGCAACCCTTCTACCCCGCCACATCACACATCTTGAGAAACACCGCAATGAGTTCTGCATAGCCTTCAAAGACAATGTCTTCTTCTATATCCACAAGGTCACTCCCAGAGGAGGTCATGGCCCTCTCTCTGCTGAACGTTCTTTCCAATCCGCTCATTCTGTACCACACGGCGGCCCTGCTCCCAATATCAGCTCGCTTCGCCTTGGGCGCAACATGTACAGCGTTTAGAGAACTCATCCACGAGACCCCCAGTGTCTTTCGTTATCTTGATCTCACAAGAGTCAAGACCGCTCAGTTCGAAATACCTGCTATCGATAATGGGGGTCAGGTCTGGCGGCATCAACAGCTCGACGAGCACGTGACAGAAGATGAGTGAGTATCTCTTGCGACTTCGCATGCTTCCAGGTCTTATCTGACTGTCATCAGCTTCTGGGCTGGACCATTACGCGGAATCTTTTCAAATCTTCAACGTCGAAACATTCTTCGGGACGTTCAAACATTAGTCCTCGATGGACTTTCCGTACCAGCTGAGCTGATCAGCGAAATTATACTTAATGAATCTTATTATGTTCGAATATTATCCATTCGAGAAGTCAGGAACCTCAATGAACAGAAACTCATGCAAGTTCTACGATATGCAGTGAGGCCGTCCCGACCCAAAAACACCCCTAGACTCGAGGCAATGTATGTATTTGGACGTCGCGAACCTTTACCAGTGATCCCAAACCTTCAGCAGCATGTCAACAAATATCCTCCAGGAGTTGCTCCTATTGATACAGTTCCTAACGCCCGAGGGGGAGTCATGTCATCTCAAGGGGCGCAGATTGGGGCAGAATGGAATCAGAAATCTCAGGATGCATTATCCACCGCCTTAGACTCCAACAACGAGGCCTGGTATCTCAAGCCTGGCAAGCTGTTTGCCCGCCAGCTGACCCAGACGATGAACCAAGACTGGGCAGCCACTTTGCTGGCATGCAATGGAATCATCCAGTTTGATGCCGTTCTCTGTCCTGGCCCACGACACTCTGCCGACAGTCCACACGTACGCCAGATGTCGACACGCTCACATGACGGTCCAGAGGCCGAATACTCGCCAGTATGGTACAGCAGACTCGACGCATATATCTCGCCATCGGTAGCGCTGGTCTCCGTTCGTGGCTGCGAGACATGCGGCATATCGCCTGAAGGCATCACGACGTACGGGGAGTCGACATCGGCTCGCTTCCCACTGCTCGCCCCACCACCCATGCACGCCTCAACACTCAAGTCGGCCATCCACCCGCCACCCATCTCAACGGGTGAGAAGGCGAAACTGATATTAAGATGCAGTCTTTGCATGAGTGGCCGCTACTGCGAGAGTTGCCATAAGTGGTGGTGCGAAGATTGTTACCAGCTCGAGGACAACGATAAGAAGCCACGACATCCGAATACCCCTGCGGCTGAGGGCTGTACGAGCCTTACGGTGTTGCCGGCGGACGCGGAAAATGTAAAGGTACACATGGGACTCTGTGTTGGCGAGTGCTTAGTGGGCGAGATGATGGCTGGGGCGGGTAGCGCGGGGATGTGGGGATGAAGTATTTCTTAGTCTCAATACATGGCGTGGTCGAACATTGCTGATGGTCTTTCTTTCCCCAGCGCGGAGTCATGCGGAGTTGTTGGGAATGCGGAGCAATTGTAAGGCCTCTTCCTGACCTTCCTGCCCCTTTATGATGATTTGTTTCTGATATTTGCTGCAGTGTGCCAAGTGCGATTACCGCACGCAGAAGAGCTGTCGTGTTTGCGGTGGCGGCTATTGTACAGTGCATAATGAGGGCTCGAGTATTACTACTGCAGGTCGCCATGCCATTGTTGGATGTAGATGTTAGCTAATGTTTGCCTGTTTTTGTAGTGCGATTGTACGAGTCTTTACCTGCATTCCTTTCACTATCAATGAGACTTGCTGACCATTTTAGGGTGTGGGAAGAGTGGCAGAAGGACGAGGGAGTTGTATTGAGGGTTTACCGTTGATGAGGATGTGGCGAGTTCAAGGGGGATTAAATTTGTTTATTTGTATTTAAGGTGTGAGGGTTTGGTATAGATGGGATCGCTACTCAACTCTGTTCTTCCTTTACTTCAACGTCAAGAGAGTACAATACATCAATGGATTTATTATATTATGTCTCGTAGTTGTCGTTCTGTTATCTCTCTTACCAGGAATCGAATAAGAACAAAATTATTTATAGCCATGAGCCTTGATAGCAGGACTGTCTCATAAAGTTAAGCTTGTTCATTTGAAATTACTCCTATATCCAAGTTGGTTCGTCGATTTGAAGTCTCAAGTCGAAAGAAATGTTAGTTGTTTCTGTTCTTCATAGATCCTACCGTATATTCATATCATTCCTCCAACCACTCAAAGTCGTTCTACGCTTCATCTCATTTGATCCTTAAAGCCTTCTCAGCAATAAATCTGATATGCTCTTCATCCGTCCCACAGCAGCCCCCAAGAACACATAACCCTGGCAAAAGACCCCTCAACTCACGATAGTACTCCCCTAACGCCTCCGGATCCCCCCGATCCAAAACCTCACACTCATCCAACTCCTCATGTGTCTTGACGCTAGCATTTGCCCTCAAGCTTCCCACCCTCCGTCTGACGTCCTCATCCATTCCCTTCAACACCCCCAAGAAATGCAACGGATGCGCACAATTTACCCCAAAATATGCAACATACCCCCCAGTAGCCGCATCAACCTCACAAATCGCCTCCGCAAGCCCCATTCCCCCAAGCAAAGCCCCGTCACTTTCAACACAAAACGACACGCAAACGCCCACGCCAGCTTCACGCGCCAGTTGCGTCACAGCAACGGCTTCAGCAATGCTGCTCGTCGTCGCGAGGCACAACATATCAACGGCCGCACTCACCAACGCCGAGATCTGGGCCTCGAAGCCGGCGCGTGCGTCAGCGACGGTGATGGAGGCTGCTTTATAGGCATCTGAGAGGGGGCCTAGATTACCGCTTATGACGATGGGCGTGGAAGGGCGCTCATACTGAGTGCGGAGGGCTTGCAAGAAAGAGACGGCGGATTCGTTGATGGACGATACAGCAGATGCGGGGTAGCCGAGCGATGTGACCCACGGCGTGGAGGCGCGCCAGGTGGGCGTTTCGAGGACGATGCCGGTGTTGTGGGTTTGGGCGATGGTTATGCAGGAGGTGTAAGCTGATGTTAGGGCTTCGAGACCTGAGGGTGTGTTGAGGAGGGGGAAGGCGGCGAAGGAAGGGAGGGATTGGGAGTGGATGAATATGAGGGTTGTTTCTAAGCCGGCTTCCGTTAGGTAGGGTGTTGAGGAGGTGAGCTGCGGGAGATGGGAATATTGCGGGGGCATTTTGAGTGGAGGTGAGGACCTAAATGTGTGTTAGAATTGTTTCCAAAGATGTGGGCAGAAGGTTGTGTCAGTTTGATATCGGACCTACTGTACGGAGTATTGTCGTCGATAAAGGGTGACTTGACTATTTTGATTGTGCGAAAGTGGGAGGTAAGAAGTAAAAACAATATACTTATTGAGCACAGACTCGACACAGGTAGGTACTTTACTTAATATTCCAATTCCAATTCCAGAAGTATTATTTGGACTTTTAGAAGTAAACCAGAAAATCAACTAGGATTAATATTCCCGAATGGCAATAATCTGGGGAGGCATGATTAGTTTGTCACGTGCATAACGACTAAAAAGGGCGGATAAATTATCTGATTGGGTCAGCGTTACAATATGCTTTAGGCGTGAGGTATGAATACCAAGGTAGGTTGCATATATTTCCGCGAACAGTTATTCTCAATGGCAATCCTCTTGAACCCTATTTGGGCCTTGCAGTTGAGCCATGTGTTGAGTCTATGTGTTCAGTCATTTATAGGGCTATGGATCAATCAGAGAGCTTCCAGTTGGCATCAGCAGCAGCCAATTCTCGAGGGATGCTCGAATGTCAAAGACAGTCTTTTTCGGTCTTTTTTTCTTCCTTTTTTGGGGATATCTCACTTACTCGGGAGTGGTCACTTCATCAAGAGTCTTCAAGTGTTCAACAACGGTTTGGTCCAAGTGGATTCGATTGCTTAAAGAGCGCTCCAGATCACACAGACATTCGATAATTCGGCAGAAACATAAATTTGCCTAAGGCTATCAGGCATGGAATGGGTCTCCAATTTGCACATTCATGCGGTTTGGGACAAGTCGATCTTGTGAGAAGAAAGGGTGGTGATTGAAGGATTGTGCCAGTTCATCCGCTCCACGGTTGGAGACCTAATAATACATGGCATCTTGAGCATCAGTCTACGCCTCATTCGAGTTGGCATTTCATCGCTCTGGGATCCTGATCAGTCTTGAAGGAGTCAAAAGGTAAAGCTCAGCTCAATCTGCAGATTCATGCAGTGAATCCAGTTGTGCTGTGCTGTCGAAATGAATACGAAGGAATCGGCCTCGTATCTTGCTTCAACAACATTCAACAACACTCAACAAGACTCTTCTCTCACAACAACCGGTACATACATCCAAGATACTCAACCTCATACTCGTGTTCCTGTTGTCCGCCTTGAAATGCTACGTATGTACATACTTGACTTGTTGATGCCCGAGACTGAACCTGAACATTCGCTCTTCAGATTGACTCCTGAGGCTTTTGCAAAATAATACTTACGATTTTCGTCCCAACTTTGGCTTGACTTGACTTTCTTGCACGTCTGTCCCTGACGATCGTTGCCCCTTTTGCGCCGAAGCCTCCATGCCCTCCCTTCTCCCCCCCCTTCGACCTTCCACCTTCCATGCATTTCCCGCATCTTCCCATGCATAATCGACGGGATTGGACGTTCCATCCCGCCGCCAATAACGCCACAATACCCGAATCCGCATAGTGAAAAGCCACGAAGTACGGCCCTGACACTTGGCATCGTCTCTGCCAAGTTTACACCATACTCTACGTGCGAAGATGCTTTTTGCACGACACCCTCATCGTCATCGCCGTCGTCGACGTCAAGAATGAAAATCGAGGGGAAAAGAAATCAGACCAATCATGGCGACATCATCGGCTTCATCGGCTTCGTCTTGATACCCATACCTTTCTCAAGACCAAAGAACTTCACCTCAGCCTTACACTCGCACGTCCGGAGAGATCTCCCCCTTAAACCCCTTTCGGCATGATGAGGTATACTTATATTTAACCTCATCTCCTTAAATATATGTATTTATACAAATACTACAATATGGGCAGAGACAACTCATCTTATCTCCCTCCTCTTGCCCATGGTCGCCTGTCGAAGAATACGAGCACAACACAGAGGAGATCACATCTCCACTATTCCCCCAGAGCTGGTGAGCCGGTGACCCTATTCTTAGCCATCGTCCTGGCATGAATCATTCCCATTCGTCCAAAACTCCATCCCCATCGGACACAAACCATCCAATAAGTCTCACCGTTTGTGACGACGGCTCCACCTTTTCTGGCGGAGCAAGTAGGGGTGCTCCAGATCACAACGATCTTGTGCATAGATGCGTCCGTGCTGTACGATCATCAGCCGGCCTTAAGTATTTGCTTCCTTTCCTGTTTCTTGGATTCTTGTTCCTCCCATATCTCCAACTCACAATCACCATCTTTTCCTATCAACTTGTGTATATACACATCACGTTCTTTGAACACCACACTCTTTATATCTTCCATATATTTTAATTTTTTCATCCCTCAAAATGAAGGCAGCATTCTCCGCTTTGGCTTTCGCCGCCGCCGTCTCTTCCGCAGATGCATACTGGAAGGGTTTCAACCTCGTGGCCACCATGCCAGATGGTTCCTGTAAGACCCAGGCCGATTGGGCCAAGGACTTCGAGGTCATGAAGGCTCTCCCAGGTGCCTTCACCTCGGCCCGTGTTTACGCCTCCTCCGACTGCAACACCCTCGCCAATGCCGTCCCAGCCGCCATTGCCGCCGGTTCCCAGATCTTGGCTTCTGTCTGGACTGAGGATGCCGATCACTACACCGCTGAGAAGGCTGCTCTTCTCTCCGCTGTTCAGCAATATGGTGTCAGCTGGATGGTCGCCGTCACTGTCGGGTCCGAGGATCTTTACAGAGGCGACACCACGGCTTCCGCTCTTGCCCAGCAGATCTACGATGTCCGTGGAATGCTTTCTACCGTTGATGGTGGATCCGCCATCCAGGTTGGTCACGTAGACACCGTAAGTCACTCATCCCTCGCATCATCTTGAGCTGCAACTAACTCAGACCAGTGGACTGCCTGGGTTGCCGACAACGACGAGGTCATCAAGGCCTGTGACTTCATTGCCACCGATGGTTACCCATACTTCCAGAGCACCGAGGCTAACAGCATCGACGTCTCCTCCACCCTCTTCTGGGATTCTATGACCGAGGTCCGCAACAGAGTCAACTCCGTTCACCCAGATGGTAAGCCCAATATCCCTCCCAACCCTTTCTTAAACAAAAAAAAGCTAACAATGACTCCAGCTTGGGTTTGGATCTCCGAGACCGGATGGCCAACCAGCGGTGACCAGCAGAACGAGGCTGTTGCCTCCGTCGACAACGCCGCTCAGTACTGGTCCACCGTCGCTTGCCAGGCTTTCGAGGAGGCCCACACCTTCTGGTACGTCCTCCAGGACTACGATGCCACCCCAAACTTCGGTGTCTTGGACAACAACTACAACACCAAGTACTCTCTCTCCTGTTAAATGGTTATTACTTGAGTTGGTGGCTGGGCGGTGCATTGGGCGGTTACGGAAAATGGTATAGAAAGGCATAACCGCTACATACGCGTGGCCGAAATAATCTTATTCTTAATGTAAATATTTACAAACCCATTTTGCCTTTCAACTTGTCTGTCCATTGCTTGTTTTGGGAGATTTTCTTTTGTAATTTTCGATTCCTTGATACCAGAAACAAGCTATGTGTATGTGTCTTGGCAGGATGTTCATTGATCCTTAACAAAATCTACCGACTAAGGTTCACTTCAAACAGAGTTGGGGGTCTGGTGGCCTATCCATTGATCAATCAATCCAAAGGATATAAAAAACAAATAAAATTCTAGACAACGAAAGTGGTTGAGTGATGGATTATCAATGATGTGTGCTGAACAAGGATCTTTTCTTGACTTTTCTGCCCCCTACTGAACGACCATATTTTGGTGTTCCACTTCTGCGCTCCTATATTAATATTCTATTATTGGATACAAAATATTGCTGCCCTCCTAATAATGCATATCGTTAAATCTTGTAATGTGCAAGAGTTCACCAGATGCATGTATTTCAAGTGGTTATAATCAAAGATATATTAGCTCTTGTTCTAATTTAATTCAGCTTCACGGCCATCCATGTTGCTATCAATGATATCACGGACATCAATCTTCCCCTTCATTCTTCCTTTCCCCTCCTCATGGCAATTTGCGATTTCTATCTAAACCATGTTGAGCTTATAGTGATAACGGCCTCGAAGGAGCAATCTTCATTTGAATAGCATAGATAAACACAATGTCGCAAAAATCGACATGATAAATGTTCCAGATGAACTACACCATATAAGAATGCATATATTCAGTTTTCAGCATGAGTAGCTACTGCCAAGTCTTTTTTCTAACTACATTAAACTTCATCTCGTTATTCAAGCGATACGACAAATGTCACATTTCTACCTCAACGATAAAGATGCTTGAAAATACTGAAAGCAACAACGAATTCTTCAGACTCGAGTTTCTCACCAACTAATTCTCCTAGAAGCTTCAACATGCAGTTATCCACAGAGTGTGTTATGCAAACAACCATCCGTTTTCGTAGTAGTGGATGTTTGTGAGTATCTGTCTGTAAGATTTCCATGATGTTTAAGGCACGTGAAATGGATTGACAGGGATTTATCTCAGCCCCCAATTTTGATGCAACGCGGCTGGTGAAAACGCAGAGAATAGCCTCGAACTCCGCATCAACTTGCTTGCATAATCTCAGTAAGGTCAATAGGGCTCATCATGAGCTTAGCATCTTCCAGGTGAATCCTAAAAGGCTGAACTACGAATTTATTTTAACACCTCGTTAGTTCTGATCCCTTGGCTGCGGCTGTGCACGAATTTGAGGCAACTTTGACGCCGAAGCAACAGGCTGAGCTTCATCTGATATCTCAAAACAAAGGGCGTGATGTGGGTGCAATCATTGCTTTCACGGCCAAAATCGATGATGATAATGCAAATCGAAGGGGCCAGTGTTTATCACCACGACTGTTCAAAATCCTTCAATCAATTCAAGATTTCTCGGGAATTGCTGACACCTTTGTTTCTGCGCATCCAGAGATAGCTGCACTGGCATTGGGATCACTGAAGTTTACAATTCTTATAGCTAACAACACGCTGTCATACTTTGTAAAGCTTTCAGAATGCTTTATGAAAATCGGGGCTAAGTGTCCAGTGTTCTCTGAATATCACCTTCTATATGCAAGCTCACAATCACTTCAAAGATCACTACTTGCCTTCTACGCCGCCATCGTTAAGTTTTGCATGAAGGCTATCAGTGTTATTCATCAGCCAGTGGGATGGACATACATGAAAGCAATGTGGGCATCCTTCGAAAGAGATTTCGGTCCATATGAAGAAGCTATAAGAGAGCAAAGTGATTATGTAAAGGAACAGATACAGCTTGCTGCCCAGCAGGCTGCAGCTTCAGAGCGGGCTCTACAACAAGTCGAGCGAAGCAAGGCGTCTTTGTTTCGAAAGTCAGCCCATAATAACAGTAACGAGGCTCGGGATTGGAGACTTCAAGCTGATGAGCGACAAGCAAGTGCGTATGGAGCACCACGGAAAATACATGTTTCTGACAACTTCCAACAGAGGCTGAGAGAGAGAAATTGCTTGACAGGATCTCCGATCACGATTACTTGTCTGTACTAAGGAGATTACGGAGGAAGCGGTATCGCACGACTAGTTCTTGGCTATGTCAAAGTAAGCAGTTTAAAGAATGGGACGATGAATCAGGATCCTCGACTTTGTGGCTCTCAGGTATTCGTGAGTACAGTTCGTCTTACATTGCCTTCAATTGGGTTTCTAAAATTCCGATAGTCGGCTCAGGGAAATCTGTTGCAACGTAAGTCATTATTGGCGCTCACTTAATACGATGTCTGATATATGGTTTATAGAACCGCGATAATCGATCATCTGTTTCGGCAACGGCAGGGCGACGCAGAGATTGCTTACTTCTTTTGCGAGTACAACAATGAAACTACGCTCATGTCCCGCACTATTCTTGGTTGTTTGATTCGACAATGTTTTTCATCTGGGCTACATTCTCAGGAGGCGGAGCAAGAGCTCAAATCATTGCTCGCAAGTAGTTCGCTGGATCTTGAAGATCTGCAACCTTTACTTAATGCAATAGGAAAAAGTTGCACTAGATTAACGCTGGTCATCGACGGGCTGGATGAGTGTCAGGACACAGAGAGAGCGTTGCTTCTTGATATATTATGTCGTTATCTGGGTTCTCAAAACTCGTCCATCAAGCTCTTCATAGCTACACGAGAAGGACTATCGGGGGAGATCGAAAGGCTTTTCAATCTGTCTCGAGGTATCAGACTTACAACTAATTGTCCAGATTCACATGCGGATATTAAAATGTACGTCAAGGGGGCGGTCAAGGACAACATTGAGCAACGTAAGCTTGTTGTGGGAGATGAGAGCCTCGTGACTGATATTGAAAACGCATTGATCGAAAAGGCTGGAGATATGTGAGTGACATCCACCCAGCCAGGAATTTGCATCTTTCTTATAATGTCAGGTTTCTCTGGGTCACCTTTCAACTGGAAGATTTATGCAGCCAGGAGAGTGATGCAGATATGCGCGAGACCATCTCATCGTTGCCTAAAGACCTCTCTGAAACGTACGAGCGTAGGTTGACTCGTATAGTTAATACAAATCGAGGGCCACTGGCAAAAAAAGTCTTCCAGTGGGTTTCGGTTTCAAAACGACCGTTGTCTATGAATGAGCTGCGAGAGGCGCTTGCCATTAGACCTACCGATCGACAGCTTCATCGCGATCGGATGATAAACGATATTTCCAGGCTCCGGCAATGGTGCCAAGATTTGATAGTTCTAGACGAAGATGAAGATCTCATCAAATTTGCGCATCAGAGCGTGAAAGACTTCTTGGTATCCAAGCCACAGCATCCAACCACCAGCACGATCCACTTCAAACTCGACGAAGCTAATCATGCGGCTGGGGAAGTATGTACGGTTTACCTGACATTAAATGATTTTGAACGCCAGCTGGTGCAGACTTCCAGCAAAATTGTATCTGTCAAGCCTGAAGAAGTCATCACAAGCGTTCTCGAAGGGTCGTTGGCTGGCCCAAAAATTGGACGATCTCTTGCAAGATTCATAGGTGGAAGACATAAAGAAGCTCTTGATATTACTCCGCACCTCACTACCTCATCAGGCTTGAAAGCATCCATACAGGCAGAGAAGGAATTTTATTTCCTTGCATATGCTCGAATACACTGGCTTTCGCATTGTCAAACCCTCCGCAGCGGCAACACAATGCTGTGGGCTCGCTGGATACGTTTGCTCACTCAAGAACACCCATTCATGGACGTCCCCTGGAGCTTCAATGTTCCCTGGAGTCTTTGGGTCAAAGACCCACAATCAGTAGTAATACCAGAAGATGAACATAAAGACATAATTCATTTTGTCATGCTGACAGATCATCCTGCGTTACTAGAAGCTTATTATTTGCAAAATTTCCACGCAGTCCAGCAGAGTTCAGATCCTCCCGACAGCAAGGTTCCGCATCTCCACGGCCCATCATACGCATCCGCAGGATACCCTGATAATCTGACAATGGCCCTTCATTCCCGTTTGACATTCAAGGCTGCAATTAGAAATCATCAAAGGCAAATGAATCGACTCCGCGAACTTCATTGGGATGCTACTGTGCGTAGCCTTGCATCTCCATCGACTGAGCACCCATCAGTGGACAGCGACGAGGTCCCACTTGATAATCTCGACATAGCTTCAGAGAGCCTTCTAAGAGCAGTTGTTGATCTGACAATTCGGAAAAAGAGTGGTCCAAAAATACGCACACCAGTCGTAAGTTGGGAGCGGACAGACCGTCGAGGGTTGGCAGTAATTTCAAGAGATGAAAAGGATCAGATCGTCGCAGCATTTGAAGAACTATTGAATGACCACCATCTACGCACAATGGACTACCTCATCAAACTATCAGGTTGTAGCTCTTTAGCAACAAAAAAGTATGAGGTAGTCGTAACTCTCAAGAGAGCGTTATATTCCTGGACACAACTGAGATACGGAGGGGAACCCTCAACAGAGCAGGTGGGCTTTTCCTAGGTTTTGAGTGATTTGAGAGCAACAACTCATGTTGCTGGTTTATTAGTAACTATCATATTTGATACTCACTCGTCGGCCTATAACTCGCAGCTCCGAATACATGAATTGCGCAGGTCATACAAAACTAGCAGATGCACTGCGAGAATTGGGGATTTCAACAGATCAAACCAGCACTCACAACAACACCAACGCTTTCTATTTCGACGACAGCAACTTATGTTCAATTTCCTAATCAACCCAATCAACACTCGGCTCACTCATCTCCCCTCCACTGCCATCATGCTCTCCATACACCTCCACATCCTCTCCTTTCGCCCCCGTCAAACTATCATAAATCCCCACACGATCTCTCTTTGGCAGCGGCAAAGAGCGCACCTGCATGGACCATATACTTCTCCTGGGCGTCGGATTTATTCTCTCTACCTCCTCCGTCTCATCCTCTTCCTCTTGAGGGGGCATGATCTCGTGATGCGTGGGATTCCTTTGCAGTTTTGTAGCACACAGACTCTTTGGTCTTCTACCTCCGCTCGAAGCTGTTTCCACTTGTTCGTCCTTGGATGGATCAGTTGATGGGATCAGTCTAGGATATCCCGAGTCCTTTCTGGGTTTCTTCCACGTCTTCTTGCGCAAGGGTTCGGGTACGTCAATTTTCACCCTTGGGGACTTCGGAGTGCTAGGTCTTTTGGCATGAGAACTACGTCCGAGTGCGGAGCCCGATTTCGATGACTCGCTGAGTCGATTATTTGCCTCCGGATGTGGCAAAACAACACTCTTGCGACGAGACTGAGGAGTATATTGTGATTGCTGATCGAGAAGTGAACTATCGGAGCGAGACGCTTCACGAATCTTCTGTAAACGACGTGTGTTTTCTTCAATGAGGGATGGTGGAGCTTGAGTTGCGTCGATACCCTGCATATAAAGCGAGTATGTCTCGGGTGTGGATTCTCTGGAGTTCATACTCGGAAGAGGAGTGATCCAGTCGGATGTTCCTTTTCTTTGTGGTAAGGCGGGAAATGACTCGACAGCTTTTGGCAGTTCGATTTTACTGAAGGGATTGTAGGTTCTGAACCTCTGCTGGTGATCCCATCTTGGTAAACGAGCACCGTTAGAACTTCTGGACTGCGATTCTGCAACTTTTGATGGGATATCAGATGAGAATGGATTTGCGGTTGATGAGTCGGTCTCGGGGGGTTTGCCGCTGGTACTGTTCCATACAGTCATATCATGACTGAAAATCTGTTCTTGGCCGTGCTTGCTATTGTTTGACGATGCTGTACTAGCTGAACTCAACCGTCGAGGGCAACCGTTATCCTCCCAGATTATCTCATGAATGCTATCTCTCGATACAACCATAGAGACTTGCCTTGGTTTTCGCTGGCTTTGTTGTGTGAGTGTACTTTGGCTACTTCGCCTACTATTCACATGAGACTCAGGGAATGCTCCAGGGATATTTGTGAACGTAGTTGCCGTTTTGACCGTGGATGATGGGTCTGGAACAAGCCCTTGTGGAGTTACGCTCAACCTTCGAGAATCCTGGTAGTTCAAATATCGTACCTTGTCGGATTTAGCGTGTAGTTCGAAGTATTGAGCCCTCGAGTCAAGCATATTGTCTTCGATCAGTGCAGTGATTCTCTCAATCTCACGATCGGTGATAATATAGGCAGCGATTGGAGGATCATTGTTCAGGTGATTCTCTACTCGATCTTTGGCACCTTGCGTGATAAGCAATGGATGTATCGACGAATTTCGAGATTTGCCAGGTGATGGAGGGCTCGCTCTTCGGAGGGTGATAGTGGCAGGAGTATTCAACCTAGGTACTGAGATTCTTTTTGAAGTTAGTATCTCTTGTACAGCATCCAGACAACCTTTTTGATGATCGGTTACATGATCGGACATTCTTTTATTGAATTTGGACTTGGTGCTTGGATATCCTCCACCTTGTAGAGACTTGTTATCTGCTCCTATTTCAACCGAACTCCACCTTCTTGTGATGACTGCATTGGCTGGGTTTGACATTAGTTTGCCCAAGGACCTCTGGTACGTGGTTGAATCTCCCAGATAATTGTCTGTGTCTGTCTGTGACTCTTCACCGTTTATATTGGAGGTCAGAAGCTTGTGCATCATCGCTGACCTATCTTGATCGTCCTTTGTCCAAAAATATGACTGTTGCTTTTGCAGGACCATTCTCGACTTCTTCCTTCTGTCTTCTTCCCGAGATTGATTATCATGGTTCCGGTTGGTGGAACGACCACGATATGGCATGGTCTTTGTTTTTTGTATCATGGTCAGGCTGGTAGAGTCTTTTCTACTTGATTTGAAAGGAGAAGCATCGTAGTCTTGCTGCTCTGGGGGAGTCAGATATACACTACTCATTCGGGTACGATGATTGTGTTCGGAGCATGGTGACCTCGACGACTCGCCCGAGGATCTCGAGTTAATACTTGGGGGGAGAGTTCTCGCAGCTAGGCCTGACTCCATTGATTGTGATGTTGATGATCTCTTAATGCTTGGAAAGTAACTTCCATTATTGCAGCCACGTCCCTTAGAATATGCATGAAGCATTTCCTCGTCGTCGTCGTTTGTAAAAATTATGGGTGGACTACTGAGCTGCGAGGACAGATGTAGTGGTTTATCTCGAGATGCCATCGGTGACCTTTAAGGATATAGGATAGAAACAGTCCTAGAACAAACGATGAAGAGATATGAGAAGAATACAATGTCCGAGGACTGAAACGGATGGCATTGGCAGGATTTAGGGTAAAGAATAGAAGATAATGATCATCGTTGAGAACGCAACAGTTCAAAGGACGTTTTCAGAGAACGAAAAGAAGAAGATACGTGCAAATCATGCCCTCTACCTGATCTGTCTTACTAAGCTTTGGATTTGGCAGGAGTACTTCACATGGACATGACTCTTGAGTTTGGTATCAGGTCGTGACTGCTTTGTAGAATCGAGATGGTTGAGCAGAGCAACGTCGCTGAACGATTTAGAGTAAGAAATGGACTGAACAATAACAATTACAGCAACGTACCTAGACATTTTCCTTCTGGACTTGATACCAGGTTTTATTATCAGAAAATGAGCTCAGAAATTGTGTCGTGTGGTCCGCGAATGGCTGTGATGATGAAAAGAAATGGCGTCGATATTTGGCAAAGAATCAATCACTACTTGACAATCGGAGAAGACAATAAGACGAGGTTGAAATTGAGAAAAATTAAAGGTAAAAAGATAGAGGGCGTTCCAATTCTAAGGTTTTAAAATTCAGTCAAAAGATACTCACTTTACCTTGACCAACTGAAAGGTAGGTAATGTGAGTATCTTTTGACAAAAATGCAAAAAAGATGGACGCTGTGGGAATTGAACCCACGACCTTTCCCATACTCAAGAGTTGTGCGAAGGGACTTAATGATGTTAGAGAGTGGTGGAAGAACGGAATCTAAATTGACAACTTACAAATCATACCCCTAGACCAAGCGCCCAGACGATATCGAAAATCATCATTATTATTAATTATATTCGTTGTGTATACGTGACAGCAGATTGGCAGCGCTTACTATGAGGCAGCTTACCTCGGTCGAGGTAGGCTGCCTACTTGTAGTGCCAGTTGCAGATTGCAGAGGACGTTCTTGCGAGAATCAGCATTCGGGTTCGGATTCAGAAGGGCATGTTGATATGCCCGAATCAGATTTGCATTCTCTTCGATCAGGTATTGTAGATAGAAGTTGTAGACGATTGTAGTCTTATGCATCCTTTTAGAATTGATCATGGTCCCACCAGTCCCGAAGCACACGATGGGTTGTAAGACGAACAAGCTCGATGCTGTGGAGGCGAAAACTCGACTCCAAAATCAAACACTCATCATGTTCGAGTGACATTGGATCTCAGTTGCGTGATAGACAATCTTCATCGGAACTGAATTGTCGACAATAACACTCAATAGGTACAAAGTGAAGTTGCATGCACCTCGGCATTCGAAGTATTCATTAGCGAGCGCAAACTGAAATCTTATCACCAGGAAATTCTAGGTAGGCGCTTACGGCTGAACGCGTGCATCTCACAAAGAGCTGACCTCAGCTTCTCCCAACCCTTTTGAAGACTCATTCCGTAGTAAGATGGCTCTCGAGGCGACTGGAACCTCTACAACATCCTCGGATGACTACGTGCGATTACATATTACCCCATTCAATCCAGCGCTTCTCAACGCCGTAGTAGCACCATCTATTCAACCTTCCGCGCGCAACATTTCCTTCCATACATTGCAGACCTTCCCGGATCAAGGTTACGGATTTGTCGAGTTACCGAAGATGGAGGCCGAGAAGATCAAGAAGAAACTCAAGGGAGCAATTTTGAAAGGCACCAAAGTGCGCATTGAGAACGCGCGCCCGGAGAAACAATTAGCTGGAGTTGGAGAACTAGACGACAAGCCGAAGAAGAGATCGAAAGAGGAAAAGGATTCGAAGAAAAGGAAGAGAGATAGTGAGGCCCTTCCGGGTGTAGAGCTCAGAGACCGAAAGGTCAAGCGCGGCTGGACGGAACCTACGACGGGAAAATTCGAGAGACGATCAAAGGACAAGGATACGAAGCAAACAGTCATTATGTCGAAATACACATCTCAGCCAGAGTGTCTTTTCAAGGCTACTCTACCAGCAAATATCGCATCCAAATTGAAGGCTTCAGACACAAAGGTGGAATCAAATACCGAAAGAAAGAAGAAGAAGCACAATGGGAAGGAGGTTGTGGTTCACGAGTTTGCCAAAACTACCAAATATGCGTCATTTTTGAGGGGCAGTGGTCCATCGAAGGATGCCAAGCCTGCGGTTGAATTTGTAGAGGGCAAAGGATGGGTTGACGAGGATGGTAATGTGGTTGAGAATGCGCCTGTACAAAAACTAAAGAGGACTGTGGTAACCAAGAGAAAGGTAGAGGTTGAAGAATCCGAGACATCAAGCAGTGGCTCAAGTTCAGAGGAGGAAGATTCCAGCTCATCAGAGGAGGAGGAGGAGGGGGCGGACACAGAAGAGGATGCCCAGATGGACGACGATCCTGTTGTGGCTGAGGTAGCACCTTCCGTAAAAACTGTGAAGGATATAACGAACGAGGCAGAATCATCGTCAAATTCATCGAACAATAAGGCAGAGGTAGCTTCTGGTGCCGATTCTGAATCCGATGCCGAGTCTACTCCTGCGAGCAAAGCAGCTTCTATTGAACCAACATCAAGCACACCTACAAAACCTACCGAGCAACCTATCCAAATCACGAAGAGAGCGTCGTCTGCTGCATCGACTATATCTGAAGACACAAGTTCCGAATCCGGGCCTGAAGCAGAAGCAGAAGAACTAGAGAGCGACTCGAGCTCCGATTCAAGCTCTGATGAGGAGTCTGATTCCTCCGAAGATGAATCTAATGACGCATCCGAGAAAGATTCAGAGACTCCTGCTCACACCAACGGACCAAATTCTTCCAGCAAAACTCTCAGCCTGTCCATACCCACAAACACGGAAACAAGAACACCCGGCGAGGTCCATCCACTTGAAGCACTCTACAAACGGCGAAAAATTGCCGGAGAGGCACCAGTCCTAACCAAAGGAGAAGCCGCAGGGTTCAGTTTCTTCGGCGGTGATAACGACGATGTCGAGGACGACGAAGAGATGAATGATGTCGCGCCCATGACACCATACACACGGCGTGAATTCGAGAGCCGCGGTCACCGCAGCGCAGCACCTACACCGGATACAGCGCACCCAAACAAATCCTTCAACTGGTCGACGAACGACAACGAAGAGGATGAGGATGAGGAGCAAGAGCAAGGATATAATGCCACGCCTGTGCAGAAGAAGCACAAGAAGTTTACAGAGCCGAAGGAGGAGACCAAGGTAGCGGCTGAGCCGATTGGCGATTTCCAAAAGTGGTTTTATGAGAATCGTGGGGATACCAATCGTGCTTGGAAGAAAAGGAGGAAGGTTGCGGCTAAGGAGAGTAGACAGAGGGAGAATAGGAAGAGGGGTGATCGTGCTTGATATTACAGTCCTATCGTTTGCTTAGCTGATTCACAATTCAGTCAACTTCGATCCCGAGTCTTTCTGAAATGTACAATATGCGTGTATGTATATCAGAGTTTTTCATTCTGGTCTAAAATACCCTCTAGGTGAAAGGGGCCCCGGATTCAGCTTCATCAATTGTTAGGGCCGTCTTTCCAATACTTCCACCCTTCTCATTGAGTTCATGAGCCTTCTTTACTCCATCTAGAGTCAAAGGCAAACGCTCGGTCAAATGACACTTGATTTGATCCGAATCAATTAAGCTCGATAGTTCCTCGAGAATCTGGCCATGTGACTCGAGGTCAACCTGATAATACGGCTTCGTACCCAGCAGAGCCCATATAAAAGACAGCGATTTAGCCATGAATTGCGTGCCATACATCTTTGCCTGGCCCTGCACAATCGAGCACACCTTACCAAATGGCGCACAAATCTCGGCGCACGCTCCGATATATGCATCGGTAGAATGAGTGATGAAAATATATCTGGCGCGAATCAGTCAAACTTCCCGTGAACCACGCTTTAGCAAACTCACTTGACAGGTACGTCCAACTTGAGATCCCCAATCTGCTGAACGATATCCTCGTGGTGATTCACCACATGCGTAGCGCCCATCTTCTTGGAAAAGTCGACCGTCTCCGGTCTGGACGCAGTAGTGATAACAACAGGCATCTTCAAGAGCGTACGCGCGATCTGCGTCGCCACAGCACCCACTCCACCCGCTCCGTTGATGATGAGAATAGCCGCCTTCTCATCTTGCGATGCACCCCGAGGCCGCGCAATTTCAAGCCGCTCAATCAGCGCTTCGTACGCAGTGATGTATGTCAGCGGCATCGCAGCCGCCTCTCCAAAGTCGAGGCTCTGCGGCTTACGTCCAACGCTTCGCTCGTCCACGAGCTGCAGTTCGGCATTCGAGCCGTGCCGGATGGGACTGCCGGCGTAGTAGACTTCGTCGCCTGCTTTGAAGCGCGTGCATTGGTCTCCTACGCGCTCCACGATACCGGCGCCATCGTAGCCACAGATCTGGTAAGGCTTGGGGACGCGGTCGTAGTAGTCTGATGGGATCAGTATTGGTTATTCACGGTGGGGGCTTGGTTCGTACCTGGGTAGTCGTCATATCTCCCTGCGCGGACCTTTACGTCTATGGGGTTTACGGAGCATGCTTTCACACTGTTGTGGTGTTATATTTCCTTGTGACTTTCAAAAGGCTTTTCATGTGATAACCTTACCGTATCAATAAGTCATAGCCTGTTGGCGATTCGGGATCTGGCACATCTCTTGACTTAAGGACGTCGACGCCGCCTCGTGACTCGACGAAGACAGCTTTCATGGTGTAATAAAAGAGTTTGATACGGCGAGTGTTCTTTGCTTCAAAACAATGATAGGTTCTTGTTTGACTTTATTTTAGTTTTTTGTTAAAGATGCAGAAAATATGATAGGTTTTCTAATTCATAGGTAGTCGGTTTATACACATACGTCACGCAAGACACGGGTAGGTCGGTGACTTCAGTGATTGAAATTGTGGGGTAATAATCAACATCATCATTGTGGACAATTATCAGTCACCACTACTTTGCAATTCTTACGGCAATGACAAATCGCAATTGACATCAGTTCGTTTGCGATGTACCGAATGTATTAACTTGTAGCCAAGTATAATCAGCAGGAGACAACGAGTTGTTGACTACCAACTCAGTATAAAACTAGACCACCAGACATGCCGTTCTCGCGCTCAAATATTCTTACCTATGTAAAGTCGATCAGAAGATGAATGACAACGACCCCATTGACGGGCAGATCTAATAGCCAGGTTTGACTGGGTAAGAGCACGTCGGAGAGTGGCTTTGGGATAATAATGAGCTGATACAAAGCAGAAATCTAATCATATGGTGATGCTACCATCATGCGACAAGATGGTAGAAGAAAAAGCATATTTGGTGGAGGATGGTTGAGTAGATAGGAAAAGGCATCTGAGATGGCTCTTGTCTTCTTCTTCTTCTTCTCCTTCAGATATCGATGTTGAGATGCACGAGTTTGTTTCGTCTTCTTATGTTGGGGGTATATACTCGTGGTAACTTAGGAGAAATCTTTGAAAGTGCATATGTAGATCCCCGCGGATACCATCTGATTCGAGCTAGCGTCTGTGGATTCCCAACGTTGCAAGTTACAAACTAAGATTTAGCGATCTCGAATATTAATCTGCTTGATACTTGATATCGTGCCATAAGCATGCAAATTCAGCCTCGATGTTTCAACATCTAGAACTCATCAGGAATCATTGAAGTCCGTTGTTATGTCTTCAGATAGCTAATGAACTATTCTGTATATTTCGGGACTACAACCTTTCTCTATAGTGCGGATGTTCGGATTCGCGTGAGTATGTGGGTACGCCATTCAACCATTCCCTGACCATTCGTTCCAACAACAACAACAATAACAACAACCATGCCTCGTGAAGCACAGACAACGACACAACGACTGCGTGTACAAAGTCGTAAGTTGAAAGACTCTACCGTATGTACTTCGTATGATCTGCCGACATGTGGAGTCATCACGCTTTTCCGGCATAGTGATAAGCTTTGCTGGAGGCTGAGCCGAGCAAAATGCACTTCAATTTTATATAGGGTTTCGCATGCTTCTGCGTATCCCCATGTGTTGATTGACCTATCAATGCAGAATATCTGTACCTGCGGTCTCAACTCCGGTCTTCGGCTCGTTGCTGAGTAGCTGAGTTGTAAAGTTTCACACAAAAGCTTGAAGAGAACGAAATTGGGGCGGAGAAGACGATGTACTGAAACGCCCCAGAATGCGACCTTTGGTAAGTGCTCGTTCCACTTTTTCTTTGTAAACAAATTGCTCTTGGCTCGAAGTAAAGATCACGCTACTACCTTATTTCTCGTACAGGAGTCGGGTGGAGTGTTCTTGGAAGAGAAATCCCTTGTACCCTCGGAAACAATCTATTCCCAAATTGCCCCTATTATGCATGATCTTCAGGAACATTGGAGCTTGAACGGGATGGCCGGAGCTTATATATATAGAGTGAGGTACCGTCTTTGGTGTATTGCTTGAAGAACATATCATCCCTTTGTCAAACCCCTCGATACTCATTCTCCAAATATGCATATGTACGAATTCGCGGCCGTCATGGCCTCCTTGCCAGTATTGGCAGCTGCTCATGTCGCAGAACTACCTCACTACGCCAAGCGTGTCGACATCACCTGGGGTCCTATCTTCTATCTCGGCCCAGGTAATGCTGATATCGTCAGCGCAGTGACGACAACTTACCCTGGTGATATGCCATCAAACCAAGCTGGTGGACTCTTCATCTGGCCTGGACTGACCAACGGAACGGGAAACCTCATCCAGAGCATTATTGGCTCATACGCTTCAGGCCAAAGCGAGTGTCAGGGAGCCGACGCTGATTCAGAATGGTACGGTCAATTGAGTGATCTACTTGAGCAAAATTAATTCTAACATTTCATAGGTGCATTAGCTCTGAGGTCTATGGCACTGACACGTCTGGTCAGACAACCCAGTTCGTGGGAGAGTTGACAACACTTGATGCTACACCATCCAACGGTCTCATCTTCAACTACACACTTGTTGACTCTGAGAATTACATCTGGAACCAGTAATAGCACATTCAAATCCTCTGACTAGGAAATTCACTTACAAAATATCAGGACGGTGCACGATGCAACAACTGGAGTCTTGATGTCAACATACCAGGCCGCTGCCGGACCAATGACCTCGTAAGTAGTTTGAAGATCAACACAACTTTGGAAACACAACTAAAAGCATATCAGATGGAACACTGCTGTCGAGTGTCAAGATTGCACCCCAACGATCTCTGAGCAGACTTACGTCAACACTGTCATTACTCTCAATGAAGCTGACCCAACCTTCCCACAAACCATCTACACAACTGATGACGCAGCATACACGACCCTGGAAACTACCGATGGAGGCAAGACGTGGACCATTGAGAAGATTACCATTCCGGCAATGGACAGCTCAAGCTCATAGATTGAGTTCATCTCATTGGTTCATACCAAGAGATTCGGAATCTAGCATTTCAGGCAGGAACCGTATGCGCTTGTCTCTTCTTGTAAATATTTAGACAGCTTCGAGCTTTTTGATGGATTGTTGAGATATATATACCCATTGCTTTATCATACTAGTCAAGAACTTCAATAGATTGAGTACTCATAAGTAATCATAAGCAACAATCTACAAAGTGAGTATGTGTAAAACTTGCAAAAGTTTCAGTAAGCATGCTAATATGTAATATGGACTTAGAGAATGTTTAGCATAGATAAAGATCCTTCGATCAGTAATTGTAATGATCTTCATTTTTCTCTCCCAGTTGGCATAGTGGCATGGCTAGAGATTTGGGTATGTGTTTACCTAATGTTCAAACTAGCTTGTACTCGGGAAAGTTTTGCCTTGGCAATAGGTCAACGACAATGGTCCTTCCACGGCTATCCCCTCGGCTTTGTCATGAAAGAAGCTGGCGGTTTACTTTGAATTCGTCATCCATCACATCCAAAGTTGCGTATTTGTAATACTCTAGAGCGCAAGATATTATTCAAGACATCTTGACTGCAGGCAAAGGCTGCTATATCATCAAGCGTGATATGGAATCAACCTTCTATGAGTTCAAGCATAACATATCTAAGAATCAATAAAGGACGTCATAAAAGCTGAGTCTCAACTTACAAAGCCGGTTTCATAAGTCTTAGTTATAGGCATTAAAAAATCTTAAAGTGTCGAAAAATATGATTGTCGAGTCTCAAGAGCCTCAGGGAGAAGTCGGAGATCTTATCTAAAAAGGACTTTTGAACTGGTAAAAATCAAAGGAACCAACAAGCCGTTCCCATGACCTCGATACACATAGCTGGAAGAAACACCTTTGATATCCAGAAACGGATGTCCTGGAGGCCAACAACTATGCTAGTCCGGATAAAGAAGCCCAAATAAAGCATAGGACCAATTATTGAACTTTTGCGGATAGCTTGGGCCAATTTCAAGCTCCGCCCGCCTTGGTGGTTTTGTCTGCTGCAGCTGGGAATAGCCTCTCCTTTTTGATCAGCGCCGCACTAATCACCGTGATTGCGCCTGTCGCTATGCTGAGAATGTAAACTTGGCTCATAACATTTGTGATAGCCGTGATAGCTTGTTTCTGTAAAGAGGTTTGCCATAGGAGTATCAGGGTTGACAGTGTACATGGTCGCACCACCGATCGTCATGAGAACTCCACCTATCAAGTACAATACCCAGCTAAAGCAATTAGCTTGTGGAGAAGAGACCATGACAAAGATATGCGCTTACTAATAGTTGATTCTTGGAAGAAGGTATCCAGAGGCCATGTTCAGCGATGCAAGAAAACAAATGAGAGGAAGTAGGCGGACGGCAGCCATCAGTGCTGAATCTCCGTGCGCAAAGGCGAAATAGAGGGGAATGTAATAGACCGGTACGTAGATGTTAGTAGCGGCCATGGCAGTATTGATTTCCAGCAGGATTTGCGTCCTGTCTATAAGAATGTGGCGTGGGGGGAACATGCGCGCTTCACGAGTAGTAAGGAGGGCAAAGTACTGCTGGAGAAAGGTCAAAATGAAACAGCACTCCAGAGACGACGAAGGTTGCGAATGTACGACTATCACTCCAAGCCCAAGTCGAGCCTGCGAAAGTCAAGACCATGGTGAATGACACTGCTGCTCCAGTTCCACCAATAAAGCCATTCCAGTCTAGAGATTTAAGCTTTCTAAGGATATGCATGTCTACAGCACTGGTTGGCTTGACCGAGGGGAGACAGAAGATGTATACAGGTGCACACACAGCTGCAATAACACTAGATATTTCAGTAAGCAGCACAATGGGGGTTTTATTCGTCAACTAACTCACAGATTGATATAGAAGGCTCATCTCCATGTGGCAGAAGATGTAGAGAAAGCTCCTCCTACTACAGGGCCAAGGACGGCGCCCGTTCCCCAGACTGCGCCAATGCCCGAAATATAGCGGCCGCGTTCTTGGTCGGTCGTACAGAAGGGAAAATAGTTAAGGATGCTGGCCATATATGTTAGTAGGACGTTCGCTATATATTTTATAAAATGAACTCACCCAAGGTAGATGCCAGTCCCACCAACAGCAGTCGCCCTACCAACAATAAGAGCGTTCATGGTAGGCGCTGCACCACACAGCACAGAAGCCGCTTCGAAGAGAATAATACTCGCGATGAACATAACTTTGAGGTCAAAGATAGTATACAAAGCAGCCCTTCAAGCGGCAAGTTAGCTTCATCGTGTCTCCTATATGAATGAAGGAATTTCCAACTTACGCAGGTAATATAGCACACACAGAGCCAAGAGGGAAAGCGGTGCCAATCCACGTGAGACTTTCGACATTGTCGAATCGTTCAACGATAGCGGATTGGATATCTGCAGCAATAGTACCATCGAGGCCATAGATGAGTGCTCTAGTGTAAAGAGACGCACTGGTAGTAGCCCACTTCCAACCATGTACGGTTCTTGGACTATGATTTGAGCTGGAGCTGGGGCTTCTGTCTTCTTTCTGTTGCAGAGATATGTCAAGGGGGACCTGAGAAGCGAGATCGAGATTGAATTCCTGGATACTTTGACTTGAGCAGGTTTGTGAATCCTTCTGGAGTTCATGTGGGACATCCTCTGTAGAACTCATGGTGGATCAAATCGGTTCGTCAAAAAGGGGCAAAGGTATATGGTAGTGGACATTCTACAAGACGCCTGTAGAGGGAGTCTATAAGTAGTCATCGTTTATGATTGCGTACTAGATAAATCTTTGAAGCATCGGCCATTTTGGCAGCTGTAAGGTTTCGGACAGTTTGATCAATTGTGAAGCCTCGGGGAGTTTGGCTGGATGTGTGTTACATCATCCCTTGATCATTATTAATTTTGACGAGGCTGCCGACGTCTTGGAGTTGGAGAGCATAGTGATAACAGAGCCAAAACAAAAGAGTAGTGGTATTGGTTCTAACGAAGTTGGGTTATCGAGAGATATGTTCGACGAATGAATATCCCATACTACGGAGGTGCTTCAGCAAGGGCAAACAAATCGGGGTGGCCTCACGTGACCATCGTCATCTCTCGGCCAAACTGGCCGTACAAGATTACAAACGATGCATCTTCCATGATCTCCCATCAATCTCAAGCTCAGATTAATCCAAGAATAAACAAATCGTATCATAGGTCTGTACTCCAAGTGAGATCACTTACATTCATGGATCCCGGATTCGAGTCATCTCGTAAAGCTTTATCGCCTGGGCCTATGCGGCTCTGCAACTTTTGTAATAAACCATTCTTGAAAGGTTGCTCCTCCTTACAACTGTATTTACTACCATTAATCCCCTTCTAGAAGCATCGCACAATCGACATGTTTTATACTGTCGCCGTGCCCAGAATCGTCCTCGGATTCGTGTCAGGTCATGCCAAGCTTGCAGTATGGCCAAAGTCAAGTGCAACTTCCAGTCGCCATGTTTGCGATGCTCCAACAAAAGTCTCGAATGTATGTATGATACAGCTACGGTCACGGCCACAGCTGTTTGTAAGGACCAGGTCACCGATGAGCAACCGGCAGAAACCGCTGCGGCGATCTTCTCGAGGGCCTCATCGACCGGTGGTGGCATCACCAGCACCTTGAACGATTCGTATACATCTGGCGGGACAACAAACATAGACGAATCGCAAGTCGACATGGACTGGGATACACTCGATTTTTCCGCAACTGACATCCTCTCGCAAAATCTCAAAAATGATATGCCCTGTTTCCATGAGGCGGCCCTGAACGTTATGCCCAACGGACCATTTCTCCAAGATAATCTTGACGGTACATATGTTGTTGACGGCCTTGGCAGTAATCTTGATCCGGAGAATCTCCCACTCACCAAACCTCCTTCGTCCGCTGGGGCCACTCGAGAAGAATATCTCCCTGCCCTTTTCGGACCTACATATCTCTCCAAGCGATCAGATTCAAAATTTCTAGCTCCGATCTCGATATCAGACCCTGTTTCTAATTCTACCGCAAATGTCATTATGCAGATGCTTCGTGCTTTTCCACAGATGATGCTTCGTAGAGAAACCCTTCCTTCTTTCATACACGGCCACTGGTATCGTCTCTCAAGTGCTACTGCTCTGCCTGAACCACTAGTTAATTGCATGGGCATAGCACAAGTTTTCTCTTCTCACAACCCTGAGACCAAACCATTTTTGTGGCGCACAGTCAAGATGGAGCAACTGTCTTTGGCTCAAAAGGTTCGATCGTTATTCCTTTCATTGTAGAAAGTCCCAATCCCCAAGCACAAGGAGAGAATAGTTTTACCCTCGTAGAGCCCATATATCTGAAGCTGTTAGCTTGGTTCTGGCAGATATAAGTATTTCTAAACATACTATCATTACAGAATAAAAACGCAACTAATGTTGTGCACAGTCAAATCAGGATCAACTATCGAGGGATGGTCTCCTTGCGGCTATACAATCCCAAATTATATACATCATTATGCGTGTCATCGACAACTCAAAAACTGAACCGGGCTTGAGTCTGGAAATTCTAGCCACTTATCAGGTAAAGAGTCTTGTTTCTGCACCGAGACTTTCTCTAAACAATGTAGAGCCTTTGCGAGAGCTTCAGGAGTATGTGTGACCAGCCGTTTTGCCAGGATGAAAGACTATACCCAAGTTCCAGTTGGGAAGATTGGGTTTTTGCCGAATCCAGAAGAAGGTAATGCTTGAAGCCCCCTTCAACTTATCTAATTTCTTCTAACAATCGCAACACAGAATAGTGACAGTATGGCTTCTGGTCACTCAGATGGTCCACATCGAGATTGGTGTACCTTGTGATACAATGGAGGGCTTCCAAGATATTCCTCTCCCTTCTCCCAAGTCACTTTGGGAGGCAAGAACACGTTCGAGGTGGCAGTTGGAATATGAAGTGTACAAGATAATGCCGCGGATGGGTCTCGACAATCTTGGAGATCTCATCGATGCTTGCAAGCAGAGCGAGGTAGGTTCAAATAAGCTGAAATTGGACGCTTGGGTTGCAACAGTTGATAGTCTCGGAATTTTGCTTAACGTGGGCGCGGCGATAATCCAGAATCGACAAAACTTTGGTTTCTAGTCTTCCCCAGATACTATCCATGTACATTAGCATATGAGGTTCTTCTTCTCTCTCGTTCACAAATTCTTCGTCTGGCCGTCGGCATAACTCTGAATCACGTGGATTGTAGGCTTATATAACTACTATGTGGATCTTTGCTGCAATATTCTGCTAAATTTGCCACTCGGCTATTATAGTGGAATCTGGAGTGCAGAACCCCACGTTAAGCAAGCATACTGGGGTAATACAGTAGTAGTGGAGGCAGATGCAGATGTGGATGCAAAGATGGATGCGGATGCGAATGCGGAGGTGAAAGCACGTTTATTCAACAGCTTGTCAAAGTCCGAAGGTCCGAAGGTAGAGCGAATTGATTGACATATCAGTCGAATGGGTTTGTGATGGCTATCAGAGAGAATAGAAACCATACATTCTACCTTGAGAGAAGGACTCAATCATTGTCATCCTAATCATCAATTACTTGTTATGGGGCATTTGGCGAGAGGTGTTCTCCTCTTCCTAGCTGTGCTTGGTACTGTATATGGCAAACAATATACCAACCCCATTCTTCCTGGCTTTCATCCTGATCCAAGTTGCATTTTCATCAAAGAACTCGACAATACCTTCTTCTGTGCTTCATCAAGCTTTACTTTGTTTCCTGGAGTTCCCATTCATGCTAGCAAAGACTTGATTCACTGGAAGCTTGTCAGCAGAGCCCTCAACACCCCCGATCAATACGCTGCCTTTGGAACAACTACGGATTCGCAGTATGGAATGTTTGCGCCAACCATTCGTTATCACAATGGTACAATTTATGTTATAACCACTTGTGTTCTACCCGGGTACATCACTCAGACCTTGATCTTCGAAACAAGAGACCCATACAACGAAACGGCTTGGAGCAATCCCATAAAGGGCTCATTTCCGGGAATTGATCCCAGTCTCTTGTGGGATGATCATGATGCTTCTTATGTAGCGGGATCCAATCTTGATCTCACAACAAATGAGCAGTACATCGAGCTTGCACTTATCAACACCGTCGACGGAACCATTGGAAACATCAGCACTCCTTATAACGGCACTGGCGCTATCAGCCCGGAGGGTCCTCATCTATATCAAAAAGACGGCTTTTACTATCTCATGATAGCACAAGGAGGCACAGGGCTGAATCACCAGGAAGCCATTGCAAGATCTCAACACGCCTTCGGTCCATTTATCAATTACGAGGGAAACCCCATCTTAACCAATACAAACACAACTGAATACTTTCAGACCGTTGGTCACGCCGACCTCTTTCAGGACAGAAATGGTTCTTGGTGGGGTGTTGCACTGGCGACACGCTCGGGGCCCAAATACACCACCTATCCGATGGGCCGCGAAACTGTGCTTTTCCCAGTCTCTTGGCCAGCAGGAGAATGGCCTATTCTTACAGCCGTCAAAGGCAGAATGGATGGACCTTTGCCAGTAGAAAACCTCGACGTGTCAGGCTCTGGTGCTTTCATTAACGCCCCTGATGTTGTTGACTTTGAGCCAGGCTCCACGCTTCCGTTACAGTTTATGCACGTACGCTTTCCCAAAGATGATTCCTATATCATATCTCCATCTGGGCATCCAAATGAATTGCAGCTCATGCCTTCTATGCTAAATCTCACTGGGTCTTCCTCATTAAATATCACTTCAGGACAGACTTTCTTGGCTCGCCGCCAAGTTGATACGCTCTTCACCTACAGTGTGGACATCAATTATGCTCCAAAGGTGCTTGAAGAAGAGGCTGGCGTTTCGCTCTACTTGAATCAAGACCAACACATTGATCTTGGAATCTTCATGCTCAATTCTAATGGGTCATCGAAGCTGGCGTCTCATTTACGCCTTCGCTATCACAGTACCAACGATGTTCCTCCAAGTATCATCATTCCACTGACAGATCTGAACTGTAGCGGCCAGGTTCGTCTACAAATCCAGGCAGTGAATGTAACGCACTTCGCTTTCAGTGCGGGACCTACAACCTTAGGTCCTATGAAAGTTATTGGCACTGCTGCTGGTAGTCTTGTTAGCGGTGGCTTTACAGGTACTATTCTTTTTTCACAATCACTTGGACTTGTTTCACTGACATTTTCAAGGAACACTTGTTGGAGTCTACGCAACTAGCAACGGCGGGCTAGGAAACACAATGGCATATATCAGTAGATGGAGGTACTCTGGACAGGGGCAATATATCGGCATGTAGATGTATCAATAAAGCATAGGTGTTGAGAGTCTATAAAATTATTTTCCATACAACAAATTAATACCAGCAACTCACAAACGCAGAAGATCCAACCAACGAGAAACCAAGGATCTTGATTGTATGTCCAGCAGAAGCTTGATCTAGGTCTGCGATAATGTTGTCCAAGAGTTCTAGATCTGAAAACTAGCTACCGTTTAGTATATAGCCTCTAGAAGGTCAGCCACTAAGTCAACTTCAAGTGGTGCAACTTAGAGTGGAAGCTTCAGACTATTGTGTAGGATTGCCTACGAGGTAACGACTAAGGTTTAGAATAAATATATAGTCGACCTGTTTTAAAAGAGATGGACGAAAGAAAGTAAGTAAAGGTAGGTGGGACTCAGGTGGCAGGAAAATATTCTGATGGATAGCAGACGGAGATGCAGGCAAGACAGACTTAGCTAATTCATCTTGATATTGAGATGGTATTGAAATGGAATGTTGTGCAGATTGTTGAAGTGAGCGTCGAGATATTGAGATTGCAGATGTATGTAGGGCAAGGCATTATATACAGAGATAGATACAATACAATACAGAAAGAAGAAGAAAAGAACGAACTTTCTTAAATGGACTTGATCGGATTAACTGGGTTATATCTTACATACTTCGATAGAACGACATTGTGTTCTTGGTAGTTACCTAGACAATAGGAAACGCCACAAAGTGCGGTGCAGCGGATTTTTGGGTGGTTGAATTGATTGAAGAGAGGAAACAGGACCTACTCTGTAATCTGCTTGAATACATCGAGGGGCCCTTTCTCCTCCTACAGTCTTTGTATCAATATGAGAATGTCTAGATCTATCTCACATTTCAGACCGTTAGTTATTGACTCTTTATGTTGACAAGAAATCATACATATGTGTAGTACTCTTTCGTTGAAACACTTTGAACGTAATTGAAGGATCTTGGTTGCCCTTACTTTTCTTTTCGGTCTCGCTCTCTCGATCTCGCTCTTTTGGTATTATATCTCCGAGCTATAAATTCTTGGATCTCCTGACATGCATTCGGTACTCACGGCTACAGCTCTGGAGGTAAAGCTCCACGGGCCCTCCGTGGACGATCTGACTAAAAAGGGGGCAGGGGGAAGATGGAAAATGATGATGGTGCTGTGCCGAAATGCCGTTCCTATACTTCTGCTTTGCAATAACAGGTGATAACATCCTTGGAAGGCGACCACTAAAGTACAAGATGCTTGAGAAGGAAAGTGGGATGTTTTGTTAGCAGTTTTGTGGAGCCTTGAACAGTTGAATGAATGAAGCATGAGGGATATTGATATCTTTGTGGTATAGGGTTTTCTGCACTCGAGGAGGCAGTAATGAGTTTTGGAGGATAGCTACAGTATGAAACTATACAATAAACAAACGAAGTATAATGATTGTGATATGACTGATGTTTGCAAAATTCTTGTATCTCGATAGGTTTGACTGTAGCATGTCAGCATTCGATATCTTGATGTTACACAAGAACTGCGGGGTTGTCTCACCTTTCTTCCCAGATAAGAAAATCGCATAAAACCCCTCAAATACCGCGTTCATCTCGTTCACTTAGTCTTTGGAATATTTTCTGTACCATCAAACTTTATCAAAGTCATATACACATTCTCACAATGGCATCTGAAACTGAACCTCTTCGAGTGATGATTATAGGAGCTGGTAAGTCTAACATCGATGCCTTACTAAGTTTTATGGTATTTGACTAGTACCAAAGGATCTTCTGGACTGCTTACAGCTCAAGTGCTGAAAAGAGTCTGTATTTGCCTAGTATGCCATCTAATGTTATAGAGCTAAAGAAATGAATAGGCAAATATCCCATGCAAGGTCTTTGAACAGGACTCGAGTCTCATGCAACGACCACGCGATTGGAATTTTGGGATCTACTGGGCACAGTCTCGTCTCGATGAATGTCTTACGCCAGAGTTAAGAGCACTCGTCCAATCTGTACAGACAGAGTGAGTTTTTTCTCCTCAAAGAGGGGTCTTCAGGTCAGAACGAATTGCATTGACAATACCAAGTCCAAGCTATGTCCCCAATGCCGCAAGTATCCTACCAGTACATAATGGAGAGACCGGCTCTCTCATGAAGAACATCCCCGCACCATGGAGTCTGCGACTCAGAAGAAGAAAATGGCTTCAGCTACTAAGCCGTGATCTCGATATCTGCGTACGTCCCCCTCTTTCATCTAACAGGGATAACACCCAACTCACAGAAAGCACAGTGGGGTAAACGCCTTCAAGACATTCAGAACAATGGTAATTCTATTACATTGACATTTCAAGATGGCACGCAGGAAACAGGAGATCTCTTGATTGGAGCTGAAGGTGCTCATTCTCTAACTAGAGAGTATCTGCTTGGGAAAGATGAGGCGCGGCTGATGGCTTCTGATGTGGTTGCTACAGCTTCTTTGACAACTTTGAATAGGGAAGCTGCGCTGACATTACGGGGATTGCATCCGAGATATTGTATTGCGTTTCATCCGAACGGGACGTTTGGTTGGGCGAGCAGTAAGTAAATGACCCTCCTTCCCGGCCCCTAAAGCTGACATACATACACTTGAAGTTCATGATTGTACGTCAGAAGATCCAGCGCAATGGATATGGATGTTAATGCAATCGTGGCGATCGCCAACACCTACTGATCTCCAAGGCACAGCTATCTTAGCCGACATGAGGGAGAGAGGAAGGAGTTTCGGCTCACCCTTTCGAGAAGTATTTGCTGGTATTCCTGAGGGGGCAAGTGCATGGCATAATAGATTAGGGTATTGGCCGACAAAGCAATGGGATGATAGGGGTGGAAAGATTACGTTAGTTGGGGATGCTGCTCATCCGATGACCTTCCGTTTGTTTCGCCTTTTCTTATACCTTTCCAATCTTGTCGGATGGATTAACGAGTACGTACTGATAATATATGGGTAGATCGGGGTCAGGGGCTCAACAACGCGATTACAGATGCTGCTTCTATTCTGGAGTATGTGAGAGAGATGAAAGAGCATACAAGACAAGAACTTGTGGAAGCGGTAAGGAAGTATGAGGAGGAACTTTGGCCGAGGGGGAATGAGGCTGTATTTGCAAGTAAAGAAAATACGGATATGGTTCATGAATGGGAGACTATGCTGAAGAGTCCGTTGTTTGTCGGGGGATTAGTTAAGGATGTGGGGAAAGACTGAGCTGCCCGCATTTAAATCATTTACCTTTTATCAGTTATTTTTTACCCTTTCCCTAAAACTTCCGCATCGGCAACTGTGAATTGAATTAGTAGTAGGCCAAAGCAATTGGCCACTGTGTCTCAGGAGATAGTTTTCCTTTCTGACAACATTCTGCAAGATAAGGTCGCCTCAGCTACATTCTGTATGGGGAAGGTAAATAGAGCGAATGAGATGCTTCATGTCCGATTTGTAATCGTGTATAGCAATCAATAAGCATTGAGTTTGGCATTGAGACCGGGTATTTTCCTAGCCTTCCGTGTCTCAGTCGTCATCTTCATGCTCCAACAAATATGCTTTTCCCAAAACAACGGTTGATGTAATGATTGGGAGACTCGCCGACACATCAGCCGCAGCTTTCAAGTGCGGCTGGAAACATCCCCGCTGTATCTGGTCTATGCTCTATTAGCTGAGCGAAATCCACCCCGGCACTGGCAATACTACATTGCGAATGGCTATTAGCTTTCTGGTTTCGCATAAGAAAGGAGTGCGCCAGCAGCGGCAAACCCGGGCTGCTGGAAAACAACCCAAAAGCTAATTTACAATAAAACATGGGCAGATATCACCCTTGTTAAGTGAAGTCTAAATTAACTGCAGAGTCTATATCCCTAAACACGAGCCGGACCAACGTATCGGTAGGAAGTGATGATCTGCAACTGCCTTTAAGCAATGCAACCCAGCTCGCCAATCATGTGCGTGCTTTGTTCAAGCTGATATTAGAATATCTGAGTTTCTGCTAACTTAGCATTGCACCAGCAATCCCACTCGCCTTATTCTGTAACAATGCAGGGACCTTGCAACGCGCAAGGCTGAAGGAGTTTCTCGGGATTATCAGTGCCCAAGGTAGGTACTGATTTCGAGGCTCACTTGACGGAGATATTGTTTGTCGTCGTATTGTATTTTGTTCTTTTCTACTTGGTTGTAAAAACAAGGGGAAGCAAAGGTGTAATACAAGTCAGCATTCACAAGTGCATCAATGTTGCTGAATATCCATTATCATCATCGTTCTGCTGTCTCTCTCTACTCAACAAGTTTGCCGCCATGACTTCTGATTGTTATACTGTTGCTGGTATGTGAGAGTCTTCCGTTGGCCGATTGATAGGAGATACTAAACGCTTGTTAGATCACGCCACGTACTGGATTGATGACCCAGCCATGGAGTCAAAAACAAGAAAATACCAAGATAGAGCTCCTGTATACTAAGTTTGTCGTTGCCGGCCATAATCGTGCTTGCGGCAAACGAAACTGCCCGCTGGGTATTGTGTATACTGAAGTGTACAATTTATACACACGACTGGCCAGTACAGCCCCGACATATGATCCGATGACTTGGCCGTAAAACAAGTATTTTGGAGATGCTCCAACAAGATACCATGTCTTAAGATGTTGCATCACATCGCCTGACTGGTAGATTTCTCCTTCAGCAATGCCACCGACAAGCAAGCTGATGATAATGGCGTTGGGATTTGATCCTGGAATAACGAGTACAAATAAAAATTGGGACACTTTACCTATAAATTGATTAGTTGCACCGATCTTGGAGGGGTGCTGTGGTTTTCATACGAACCCATACTTGAAGCCAAGGAATTATCTATCTCGCCTATAGCCCGTATACTTGCCATACCCAACGGGGGGATTACTATGATAGCAAGAACTATTTGCAAGACGGATAGCAGGTTTCCAAAAATATACCATGCTATAAGAAAATAGAACAGAGAAACACCAGCTGACCAAGATAAGATAGCGATATTTGACAATAAGTTGGCCTGTGGAGCATCATCCAATGGCCGCAAGATGGCCCCAAAGGTCGCATGGGCTTCGTTTCGAGACGCTAACAATGATGTGCGTTCGTCTGACATGTTTGACTGCTTCGAGATTTGCATGTCGAAAAGCAAGCTGGAATATGTGTACTAAACACGGTACCAATTGCTCGTACACAATTATCTCCCCTGGCTGACTTTGGTAGGAGTGGCCGAATAAAAATCCAGCAAATTCCCACAATTGAGTCCCCCAGTAATACTCCCAATGCAACCCATATAATCCACCCTTGGCTACCGCCTTGCCACTGATCAACAGGGCCTGGTGCCCATCCTTTCTTCTTTGCTATCGGCGATGAAATCCCCCATCCTATGACCGCACCAAGCAGCATATGAGCAGACACCATTGGACATATGATCGTACCATATCCAACCCAGGCGGGAGATGGGTTGAGAGCCCATGCCCAATCGCGCTTTGCCGGAATGCCGAATATGGGAAAGTTCTCAATGCTCGGTACAAGGTAGAAAGCCAAAGACTGCAAAAAATGTTAGTCTATTTCAATGGGAAAGGTTGGATAACTTACAGAAAGGCCTGATAAGCCGAATGGTACCATCAATTCTATTCGGGTTGTAGGAGTTTGGTACCTTTCTCTCTGGTTATGTCTCTCTGCAAGGTCATTGTGGCCTTCGTCGTCGACTTGAACGATTTGGTCGTGGCTAGAAGGCAGTTCTCCTTGCTCTTCTGTGGCTGGTGATGATCCCGTACGCTTCGTATCATCAATATCGTTTCCCTGATATTGATCTCGACTGATCCTTTCAGTAACATCCTGTCTTCCACGTAGCAAACTTATCACCACCGCCATCACTGTCCCGGTTGGGAACCGTAATGGATCACGAACAACGAAATAATATCTCAATGGCGCAGCAAAAACAATGCCAAACAAGCAAACGCAAGTCGACCAGAGAATTAGGTGCCATAAAGAGAACATCAGGGGACCGTTGTCCCTTGGTGTGACAAAATACTCAAGAGCTGGAATTATACCCTCGAGACCGGCTGTGACAGGTATTCCTCCCATTGAAGCTGCAATTGTCATTACTAGTACATTTTTCTTGGGCAAGTATGGTGTATGCAAATACTTTAGTATCGGTTGAAAAACGATGTATCCAAGTATGCTCAAGGTAAAGGCATCGAGTTGTTCAATCCAGCTTGAAGTCCAAAGTAGAGATTTGCAAGACAAATCATGGCCCCAATCAAGATTCCTGCAATCATAGCTCGTACATAAAACGTGCGCTCGTTGAGGGTCTCCGCATGGCTTTGGAAAGAGAACGAGGCAGGCCTGTCGGGAGAGTCTGTCTGCTGGTGTTCAATGGCAAAAATTACGTCGACGTTGCCGTTCTCATTGTGGGAATTGGTATCTGATGCCATTTCTAGTCTGACGAAAGTGGCACATTGCTTGTTGAATCAACGGCCCTGAGCCAGTAAATGATACTCTCCCACATCAACTGCCTTGTGACTTGGCTTTATTGATTGGGTAGGTGTATAGAAATGGACAGTTGGTAGCTGCTGTATAGAGGTGAAAGGGGCAAAATCTAAGGGTATGGCTCGACTTAGCTGCCGCTGCCCAAGACGTGCACCAAGCCCAGTTGAACAATATGAGAATGCCAGTACTAGACTGATGATTCTACTGAGCTGGGAGTTTGGGCTCACTTCACGTCTTGGCAGTCTCAGATAGAAGTTAATGGGTTTGGCCTTGGTTCTCTTGGCCGACGCCCTCACAGCAGATAATAGAGGAAAGAGAGCAAGCTAAAGGCGATTGAGTATGCCTTGAGATCCGCCTGAGAGAAGACTCTCCCGTACAGTAGTCCCAGGCCAATCAGTCGCCGACAAGCTGTGAAGAAGCTTTGCCTCGAACGAAGTATTCTCAAACTCTGAGTTCACACCTGCAGATATCGAGGGTCAGCGGAAGGGCACTCGACTCTATAGAACTGCTGATACAAGACAACCAGCGATAGAGAGTTGGCTGAATGAGAAATTTGAAGTTTGAAGTTGCGCGGAATGAAGGAAAAGTGACATCACACAAATGATGTTGTTGACGTTCGATATTATCAAAGCTAATCTATTGGTTGACAGGGGGATTCAACGGGCATGTAAAACCTAGTTACCGATGACTCTATCCTTAATTTGTTATCAAATTGCGATGATATTATACAACTTGTTTCTATAAGAGTTAAACATCGCCTTTTTTTAATCACGGCCTTTTCTGCGCTCATCTTATCTATTCCTTCGCTATGTTCCTGTCATCGACGAGCTTGAATTGCTTCGCAGTCTCAATCAATAGCCTCAATAAGCCACAGATCTTACCTTACTTAAGTTACTATGAATTCTATGTTTTGTTCGTCTGCCCAATGTTGATTTAGCTCATCCGCCACGCGCGAAATGCGTCTAAGTAAATTCCAAACTTCTATTAATATTCATATCAGGCAACGCAGCTTCGCGCTTATGACTATCTGACTCTATCATTGTGATTGGCAGTCCTGAAATTGATAAAAATTCACTCGTAACTCTTTCTTGTGGTTGAATATCACACACTTTGGTGCTACATAAACTTGTAACTCCAACACACCAATTCATAAATTTCATTATAATCTATGAGTAATTTGACGCTTGTATATCAATCAGGCAATTCATTCTATCTGTCACTCATTATCAAAATCTTCTTTACCATCCTGAATTTCAAACATCGCACTGTAAATCACCTCGGTGTGGTCTGATGTACAACCAGAACCATCTCCCATAGCGCCTGTATTTTAGAGCCACCAAAGCTACTGAAGAGTCCCGAAACTGAGGACAAATAGAGTATAAGTAGACTACAAAGCCTCAGTATGTTTGGGATATAGAGTGTTGAGAGATAGGAGAAGCTCAAAAGCCTAACCAGGGAAAAGCAGGAGTTGGAAGAGAAAGTCCTCGATATCAAGAGTGAGGTTCTCAAAGCCTTGCAATGTTATAACCATCAAAAAGAAAAGATACCTAGCGACCAAAACTTGCAGAGTACAGTCTTAGCCAAGGACTCCAATCAATTGTTGATGTCGGCCTCAGTATAATAGTTAATGCCTGCATCACCCGTTCCCCACCATCAAAAGCCTCAAAAGAGAACAAAAGCAACAACAAAAGATTAAAAACATACAACAGTAGGGATTCGCTGGTGGTCACCCACCCAACTACTAGTCTACCGATCTGAGGCTTATGTATGGCAGAGCGGACGGGATGCCCAGTGTCTCCTCAGTCTGTGGTCGTATGTGACTATTTAACACACTTTCATGTTTATGTTTCTTGTACGGCATCTGGTGTTCAGAACTTTTGATAAAACAGAAAACCCTGTGAACTGGGCCAAGGCAATTTTGTAGATGCGTGGTCTGGATGGAGTTATGTTAGAACTTAAGCCCTTTTATATGTTTATATGTTGGTACTAACAATGTTGGTGGCATAGATTGAGCACTTGATCACTGTCTATCTGTGTATATTTGCTAAATACATTGGATGATGGTTTGATTATTCCCAAATTCCGTGGCTTGAATGCCCTTGTGATAGATATGAGTGATAACGAGATCCAAGAGTTCCGAGCGAATGGTAGACGTGCTTCAGAAGTTCCAGCTTGACCTTTGGAGGGAGGATGCCCTCCTCAGAAAGTAGAAGCTGGTCATTGAGATCTTGAATCGAGCAGATCGAGACTGGCAGCGAAGCACAAAAATAACTTGGGAGGGACAACAGAATCTTGGAAGCGTGAGACTGAACAGGTTCGAGGTGGAATCGCCGTGCAGAAGGAGGAATCGTCGACCACGGTACAGAAACTCACATTAGAGTATATGCAACTCATTGGGTTCATGATAGAAATTCAAGACTACCAGATCGGCTCTCTCAAAAAAGTCAGTCAGCTGCTGAGTTTGTTCGGCTCTGGATGGCATGAAATACAGAGATACCAAAGGACAGGATCATTGAAACTTTTGATTTAACTTGGGTAGCGCAGGAGGCTATGTTCATTTACAAAGGAGACAACATTGTTGTTCCGCTCATCACCGTCATGCCCATAATACCCATCACATCACTATCCTTAAATACAACCCTCCGTACCCTTTCATGCCCTTTCCCAATTCAACTTCCCAGACCCCTAAAAATTCGACAAAATCCCGCCATCATCCTTCAAGACTACAACTTGCTCTTCGCCTTCTGAGCTGTGAAGGTAGACAGAGCATCCATGAGCGCTGGTGAAAGCACGTCGTAGGTCTGAAGCCCAACCGAGTTCAACTTTGAGCGGACCTCGTCCATCTTCTCAGGGCTGTAACCAGTCTCGATGATAGAGGAGACGAAAGCGGCGAACTGTGGTTCCTGCCAGCCCTTGTCATCCGAGAGCTCGACGTGAACGAAGTCGAGACCCTTGAAGGCGTGCTCCTTCTCGATGCGGCCATACAGGTGCGCGCCGCACTCCTTGCAGGCGTGGCGCTGGATGGCGGCCTCTTTGTTCACGACCTCGAGCTTCTGCTCGTTGGCCGTGACTTTCAGGTTGTCGACGGGCACGACGGCGACGAGGGAGAAGACGGATCCCTCGGGCTTCCAGCACTGTGAGCAGCCGCACACGTGGTTGTGCAGCACGTTGCCGCTGATGGTGACCTCGACCTTCTCACTCTTGCAGAGGCAGCGCAGCTTTCCTCCGGCGAAACTCTCGCTTCCCTTCTTGATGCCGTTGTCGACGGATGGATGGAGAGAAGATGCCATGATGTTGTTGGTGGTATATCGCTTGATATGTGGTGTAGAGAACTGGTGATGATATCAAGAGTATGATTGAACAGAGATGATAGCGAAACCCGGGTATCCTGTTCCTTTTAACAGATGATGAGGGGTCAGTACAGCGTCATAATTACGCGCTTTGCAAACCTTCGTATCAAGTTGTAGGTGAATATTGCCTGTAACCCCTCATTCCAAATGAAGCTGCTTTAACCCGAACTCTCGTTTCCCCTCACAATTCGAACGGCCTATCCCTACTGGGTGAATGGAGATACTGATGCCTCCGATTACAAGACCGTCATACACCGCCTTGGGCAGTATTCTAGGACCTGGTGCCTCTATCTGCAGTGCCTATCCCAACTGGGAAAATCTATCCCAAGTAGGAGAATGCTTACACTGTGTATAAGCCCTTGGGCTCTACCCACTTATGTATATATTCAAGTATCCCCCGAAGATAACAAGCCCACAGAGCCTCATTCTGGACTCTAATGTAATAGGTATAGTCTCAAACCACAAAGCAACATGATTGGCTATAGCAAAAGCATCCGATGTTGTGATTGGTTTTTAACAAATTCTGCCCAACTTTCCCGCCATGAGGCTCTAGAGGCTCATTATCTTTGGGCTTTAAACTAAAGTGATAAGTGTGTTATGTGTCAATGTAGCAGGTAGAGGAGCGGCTCGACACTAAGCAGGCGCGTGGAATCAGGTGTGTATTCTATTCTATTACTACATAATAGGCGATAGGCAGGTTGGTTAAATTGTCAAGATATAATTTGTACCTGTTAGACATGGCTGTTCTGAAAACATTCACCAGCTAATAGTTGAAATGAAATATTGCCTATACTTATACCCTATCTATATTTACAGCACGTATGAAAATGGTAGGTCTTGTAGCATCTTAGTAAAGGCCTCGATGTATTCTAAACAATTTTATTTTCTTAAAAATCGAGTATTTCGTTGTAATGTCTGCTTGGTGCACAGGTCTAGGCCATTTCGACTCCGACTCGATGATATATCTTGAATGTTGGGGGGTCTAAGCACTACCCGCCTTAATGATACAAAATTTTCAATTGTTTTAATTTAATAACTGTTCAACTGATACATACGACCACAGACTGAGGAGACACTGGGCATCCCGTCCGCTCTGCCATACATAAGCCTCAGATCGGTAGACTAGTAGTTGGGTGGGTGACCACCAGCGAATCCCTACTGTTGTATGTTTTTAATTTTTAATATTCCTCATCTCATTCCTTTTTGTCTCGTCCAATAAATAACCTTTTTGCCCCCTCTCACGTGTACATAGTACGCAACCGGCACGGGCACGATTACGTTTGACTTTTTCTATTCATATGTACTCCTCGATTTGAGACATTTCCTCAAAGCAAAACCGAAAACCACAAAAATCAAAATCGAAAATCCACGTGGCTTTTTGTCTTTTTGCCTTTTTGCCTTTGGCCGAGGGGAGGGATGGGGGAGGCGTAGAGTTTTTGTGGCGGGAATAACAAACTACGGCCACATGTCGAAGCCGACGTTCCCGCCCGGGCAAGAGAGTTTCAGGCCTTGTTCACTTGCGGTATGGATAGATATCAAGGTTCGCGCGCAGAGGATCGTGGCTTTTTTTGCCTTTCGGCCTTTTACTTTTTTTGTGGTTTGCGGGAGGAATTGTGCTCCGGTCTATCCGTGGGTCGTGTTCATGTTCATGTTCATGTTCATGTTCATCTGGTGATCTGGAGCTGGAGGGGGCTTCTTTCTGGCCTTGAACGGGTCGGGCAATCCCACCACAGCGCAGCACGGGCAAGTGGGAAGAGAGAGAGGCTGCAGTTGAGGCTGAGAGCTAAGTCGTGATGCACTAGATGAAGCACTTGGGATCTTTGAAGCATCTTGTTGATGGCTGTTCATACCTGTGTTGTATGATTGTCGACAAGCTTCATGTCACCCAGTACGCCGCACGACGCCGACCTTCGAGCTTCGAGCTTCGAGCTTTGAGCTTTGAGCTTCATCCTGCAAACATGCTTTTCTTCAAGGCGCTTGTGGCGTGTGGCATGCTGAGCAATTCTCCGCGCTCGTCTTCTGAGACCCAATAAGAGGTACCTACCCAGGGTCATGGGATCCCTGGGCCCTCATACCCTTCGCGGCCCTGCGATGGCATAGGTATGGTTAAGTAAAAAATATACTTTTCATGGCTTCAAGGTTCCGACAGGGCCCTCGTCGACATGTCTCTCGTCCTACCTATTCATACCTTGCCTTGCCCATGCTTGGGTTGCCACGGTGCCACTGTACCACGGTACTTATTGGGAAGACGTCCATATTGCATTGCATGACACCGCAGCTGCAGTGTCTGCTTCGGATCCGACCCGGCTATCTTTCATGCTTCTGTCACGCATCACCGGATGGATCGTCATGTACAAGTACTTTGTGTTCTAGCCCGGATGTATGTACTCTTGTACTTACTGTGCTGTAAAGTAGAGGAGCATCCAAGGTAGGAACTCGACAGGTTGAGTAGAGTAGAGGATGAATCGAGGCAAGTGTATGAAGTGTTGGTGATGCGGGCAGTCATATCATGTCGTAGAATGAATATATCTACTTGCAGTACTTACTACTGCTTACTCTTGGCATGACATCTACTTACAAACGTGAGATTTGGGTTAATGTTCGGCCCTTTATTTGATAAGTGTGTATCCTACCTTACCCAGGTACTGTTGATACTTACCCATTGTCGACCACCGTGTAAGTTACAGACTCCAGGTCAAGCTCCCACTCGCTCATACATATCAACGACTCAAACACGAACGACTTCCCTCGAGACCCGCCTTGGATCGTGATCTAAGTATGTGCATCTCACTTCGCGGGTTGCTGCCGCGGACTCCGTACTTCGGAAGAGAGGCATGAGGAAGTCTCAAGAGAGAAGATGTCGCTGTTCCATAGTCATAACATGCACCAATAGCTACGATACTAGAAATGAGAACAATGCTCAATTGCCGGCTGGACTGGACAGGACTGGACAAAGTATCAGGTTCATGGCTCAATCTCCACAGGCCACATGCACCATCCTCATCATCAGCATCGTCACTGTTGGTTCCCTGATTTGATGCGGTTGAGATGTGTTGATGACTACCGTGTGTGGAGGATCGTATCGTATTGTATTGCGATCATACCTACGCCAGCAGCGGCGGGGAGTTTTGATCTGTTGATCTCAATGCAGTCCAACATCGAATCGAATCTCTGGCTCCGCTTCCACACGCCACTTGGACACTCTAGATAGAATCGCTACCCAAATGCCGATACATGTGAGTTGACCTTGCCCAACTTTCTTACTGTACAAGTACATACGGGTAGTACTACTGTATCTTCTCCCCCTCTCCCCTTCAGTCCCTGGCCTTTCCGACAACTTAGGAGGTGCATAGTGGATATGCATGGCCGATCGCAACCCAGAAAATCAGTTTGCATGCGGTGGACGAGTGGGCGATGCCGTGGCCCAAACCGTGCGCGCGCGAGAGTCCCTTCACGGGGAGCACGGGAGCATGGGTGGTTGCTGGGAGAGGAGAGAGAGAGTGACATTGACATTGACATGCCCTACCGTCGAGATGGGGCCTGGGATGGGGCCTGGAAGGGCGTGCTGGGGTGGAATGAGATGATTATATCCTGGACTCGACGCAATGTGTTCTGGACATGGCTGGATGGAAGGACTGGATATTGTCCTGGAATTGGACCTGGAATTGGACGTCCGTCTGCTTTCCAACCCCGTTCAACTACCAAGGCAAGGGAAGGGAAATACTGAACAATCAGTAGTCAGCAAAAGCGAGCAACGCCAAGAATATACCGGCTGCGGAGGATGCAGGTTCATGTTGATATTGCAATAACTGGACCTCACCAGACCCCCCATAAAAACCCAACAGATATATTTGCCGATGATAACAAGTGCCCCAGATGAGTTTCAGACCTTTTCTGACAGATTTCACGGGTGCTGGAAGTGTTTTGAAAGGACATGATACTTTGCCTTTGATTTGCCTTTACCCACGCAAGCAAAGCAAAGCAAAACCGGGAGTTGGATAGGTTTATCTGCGCTGCGCAGCGCAAAGACGAACTCAACTCAACACAGAGGCGAAAACGGAAGAGGATGAGAAAGAAAAAGGGACAGTTCTTGCAATTCCCGTTTCGTTGCACCGTGTGTGCTTTGAGCCTGTGTTCCAGTTTTTTGCTGGTACCGACCATTACCGACTGGATGACGGTGGGGCTCTATTGGTAGAGTAGCGATTCATCATCCTGACATGAACCTGACATGAACTTGACATAAACCCATCTGGGACTGGTGAGGGTAAGGGTGAGGATGAGGGAGAGTCCGTGAGCAACGACGACGACGACAATGACAATGACAATGACAATGACTATGACTATGGATTGGGTAAAGTAAAGTAAAGTAAAGTAAAGTAAAGTAGAGTAGAGTAGAGTAGAGTAGAGTAGAGCAAAGGTGTGTGAACATGGATATAAGAGCATGGGACAGGGGCAGAGGAGAGATTCGATGAGAGATGGCAATTCCGCCTATTCTATTCCATATTGGCGGTGCAGATGGTGAGACGTTCACATACGTTGTACTCCATTCTATCCCACACAGTCAAGTATGGAGTAGTGAGCTGTCCTGATCTGTACCAAACTGACTGGACTGACTGAATTGACTGAACTCTCGAGTCTATTCGTCCTTCGGCTGTTCATAGGTAGAAGAGGACTCAGATGGCCGCAGTTCTTTGCCGAGGAGTGCGACAGCTTCTATTTCTGCCCCTCATGAGCCCCATCGTGCCCACATTCCGAGACTGTGAGGAGCCGGGGGGAGGTTCCAAGGTACAGATGTACAAGAGACATTTAAGTAGAAGAGGGAGAGAGGGAGAGAGGGAGAGAGGAGTGAAGGCATAAGGGTGAAGAGGAAGAGGATGAGAGTATGAGCATATTGATGTGTATACAGAGTTCTTGTACTTTGCTGTAATGTGTCTATTCTAAAGGTCAAGACAAGTGGGAGAAATACCTTTGTAAGGTAGTATCAATTTCAATATGATACGAATCCGAGTACGAAGTCTATCACAGCGGCCGAGTCTCTTGAATTGAATTCTTTTATTATTATATCAAGTACTGTACCGTGTAGTATGGTATGGTATGATTAGATCTCATGTGACAGTGTAGGTGACCATGGCCATGGCCATGACAGGATGGCATTGACAGTTGCGTGGCTTGTCACCTTGACAAGTGAACTGTATTCATTGTATTCATTGTAATCACTGTGATCACTGTACAGCACGCAATGACCTGGAACAACGTGAGACTTTTAATCATTGTTGCAGAATGAATTTCATGCCTTTATTTGAAATGCTGCACATATAGACTTCTGTATCCATACAAGAGAGTGCTTTCAAGTAAGAGAGAGATGTGAGAGGGAGAGAGAGAAGAGGAAGCCTTCGCGACTCGTGCGTGCACTGTGCTGTAAGTAGAGCAAAGACCCCACTCCACTACCGTACGTTCAACAGTCCAGCCAAACGCAACAGATACCCATGATCCATGTTCGACTCGAACCCATGCGGAAAATATCCTCATCACGGACGCCTTCTTCAAATCATCTTCATCTTCATCTTCACCTTCATTAAAATAGAGCAGAGCCGAATAGAGCCTCGTACTATCCAGCCGGACTAAGCCCCGTAGCTACGGAATACTGCACAAAGTCGACTAAGGCCCCGCGCAGTAGCCAATGCCAAATTCCAAATTCCCCCAAATCCGGTAGTAGAATAAACAAGTTCAATCCTAGTTGTGGCATAGAAACATTGGAATGGTCCGTAGACAGCTCGAGTGCTGTAACGACTAAGGGCCTACTAAGTGCATGATGGCGGAAGCTATCTTGAACTTGCACAGTTCGTCCAGTCATGCCAGTTGGAAAAGAGTGCAAACGAACACTGGAATGGTATTCAACGCCGTCGTTAGTCGTATTAAGTCATACTCTGGTGCTCATGCTAGGTGGGCAAGTGATGACACGACGGAGCAGGATATGAATGCTCTGCTCTATTCTACTCTACTCTGATTACTCTACTCATCCATAAGTTCCGCACTTTGTACTTAATACTCCGTGACCTTGGAATACCAGTCTGGACGTGCTGCACTAGGTTGAAGACTGCTTTGTTGCCCGATGATCACAAGTGGTTATGTGTACAAGTAGTTCTTCAGCCAACCCGATCCGTAAATGTGCTTGGCCAGTCGGTGGCTGTTGAATGATAAGATCTAAAATAGAGTATTGCAAGAGAGTACGGAGTATTGTACTTGTAGAGTAAGGTAGTAGAAGCATCTATGTACCTACGTATTACTCCATTCCTATCATAGCTTGAATATCAACAACCCCCATCTTAGAGTCGAGTAGAGTTGTAAATTGACTTGCCCACCCAGTCAGAGTAATGAGATAACAGACGACTTGCTCTGAATCTTCTTCTAGCTGTGGCTGTTTTCCTTCTTTGCACTACCGTCTCCATATCTTGCTCGGCCTGTTCCTTCTCAAGTCTCAAGTCTCCAGGATTCTTGCTCATCTCCAGAATACTAATAAGACCCCGTTCGAAGTCGAATCCACTTCGGAAAGAAAGAAAGAAGGGCAAAAGAAAAGAAAAAATATACAAAACGTCAGTGGTCCCCAGTCCATGTACTGCACTACCAAGATTGAGTGTTGGCTTCAGGGGAAATCTCCTACCCTTTCCCAACTACCTTGCCTTGACCCTGGACTTCCGTTAGTCGATACGCAACCCATGCATCTCCAACTCTCAAAACTTGACAACTCCCCACACTTTGACGCATAGATACTTTCCTTGATCAATACACACTTTTTTCTATAAACGCCTCATCGTTGGACATAACGACATCCCTCCAGACCTCATCACGCTCATTCTACTGTATATTTGCATCTATACAAAACTCAAAATTCGAAAGAGGAAAGGAGAGGAAGAAAAAGAGTGAGAAGAAGGATAAGAAGAAGAAGAAGAAGAAGAAGAAAAGAATCGAGTAAATCGCCTGTCAAAGGCGTCCATCGCCGTCCGTCATGGTCTCCAAGGTCGACCGAGGCCCTCAAGTGGCTGGTGTTGCATACTTTTTCCTTATTGTCACCACAGTCATTATCCTTGCCAGAGTTTATACGCGTACCGTTCTGATGAAGAGTTTTGGATATGATGACTGGTTTGCTGTTTTGGCTCAGGTATTTCTTCACTCTGTTCAGAAAAGCTGTTGGAGAGAGCGACATGATTAACACATACCTCAGGCCCTATTTATTTCCTATGGTGTCTGCTCCATCACCGGTGTCCATTTTGGCACGGGACAGCATACAACGACAATCGATCCGTATAATCTTCCGATAGCCATGAAGGTGAGAATCTATTCCGTGTACGGAGAATTCTTTTTTTACTGACATGCCCAAAAGTTCTGGTGGTTCTGCGAACCCTTCTTCGTGCTTTCGAACATGTCTCTCAAAATGAGCATTGCCCTGTTCTTGCTTCGACTTTGTGTCACTCGAACCCAGAGATGGTTCATCTACGGAATCACCGCCCTTGCAGAGGTCTATGGATTCGCTTTCTTCCTGCTCTTCGTGCTTCAATGCCAACCGACATCCCATTTCTGGAACCGTGTCGCTCCCAACCCTTCTTCGGGCAAATGCATAAATGCAGTTGTTACCGCCGACGCTTTCTACGCCTACTCCGCCATTGCTTGCTTGACCGATTGGTCCCTGTCAATTCTGCCCATCTTCCTGGTTTGGAATCTGCAGATGAAGAAGAAGACCAAGGTCACGGTTGCCATGATTTTGGCTGTGGGTGTATTGTAAGTTGAGCCTCAGATTCCAAAAAAGGGGGGGGGGGATCACTAATAACATCAAATAGTGCCTCGACAGCCACCATTGTCCGCATTCCCTATCTTCACACCATGACCGACGTCGCCGACTTCCTTTACGCCACCTCGGACGTCGCCATCTGGTCATCATGTGAAACTGGCATTGGAATCATGGCATCATCGCTCGCTACCCTCCGGCCCCTTTTCCGTGCCCTGGCACCAAAATTCTTCGACAGCGAAGGCAGCTCAAACAAGGGCACGACGCGCCCATGGACTCAGACTGGAAGCAAAGGCGGATACCTGCGGAGCACGACGGATGGAGTCAACAACAACATCATGCTGCGCGGCGATCTTCAGAGCCAGCAGGGCGTGACGACATTTGTCGATGGCGGCAAGGGCTCAGACAGCACCAAGGGCCTGAAGTTGGACGAGAGCGAAATTATGAACGATAGCAGTTCGGAGGAGTTTGTGCGTCCGAGTGATAGTCCGTGGGTGGCGGGCGGTATTCGGAAAACGGTCGTTCATACCCAGGAGACGGCATAGGAATGAAAGGGAAGGGAAACTTAACATATAAAAAACACTTTTTTACTTATTACCATCATCAGAGTTGCACAGCATCCATCTACAGATTCACGGATATTCATCAACCATCCCTTCATTTGGGCTTTTCATTTCAATACAATACAGATAATTACAACAATACCCTACATCCAAAAACAAATCCAAATTTCAAATCTAAATTCAGGTTGGAGTCCAACGGAAATGCCTCCTCTTGCTTGATGTCTGCCAACCTGCTAAAGTGAAAGACATGGTGTCATTCCAAGCCAGTAAAGTCTAAATATCTCCGGAATGTTTCTCCAAGCAGTAGTCATCTTCCACCATTTGAAAGCACAGATTGATATTACAAGCTCTAGAGGAGTCCGAACAGCCCTCATTCACGCCTAAACTCCTAGCCAGAACTCACACCACGCCCTACCCAAAAGCCAAGCCCACGCTCAAGCCCAAGACCGAGCGCGAGCCCGCGTCCAAGCGCAGAGGGGACCTCTCGATCGGAGCTACGGCGTAGCCTCCGCGCTGTTCGTCATATGGATCACCATATGAAACAAAACATATGCATCGCATCCTGCCTTCGATTGATGCCATTGACCCTGCTATTCATACCCACGTACTACGTATTCTAGTTCAGTACGAATGCGGCTTCTATCCTCTACCGCTAAGCTTCCTGTTGTTACTTCATTACTCTACTTATGCATATCCGTATCTTACTCTGCCTACAGTAGCAAGCGGCATCTCTGAGAGGTCGAGCCACAAGCCGCCGCGCTTGCGCTAGAGTCGCTGGCTCTAGTAAGGACTTGTGGATTTGCCGTCTGGCACATCATCTCGTTCTCACCTCCACCGGCGTACGGATCACAGAACACAAAATCCTCAGGGCCCAGTTCCCCAAGCCCTTTCCTGCAAGTAGAACGCCCACCTGCTCCCAATCCTCCTCCTCCTCCTCCTCCCAAGCTCTGCCGCTTCCACACTGCATCCCTCCACCACCCTAGATTGCTTGTGCACATCTATGTATCACCAACACCAGCCTCAGCGGAGCGCCCTCCCCTTCCCCTTCCCCTTCCCCATCCGGCTTTCACGTGGCTGTGCCGTGGCGCACAAGAGCCCTGGCAATCACACAATCACACAATCACACCACCCTCGCTCTTGGGGGCAGAGCGAGGCCGTCTCGGCAGCCACACACGCCGGCCTCGGCGCAGACCGCAGCGCAGCGCAACGCAGGTCTTCTCGGGTCTTGGGGCCTAGGACCCAGGCCTTGGATTCTGGATCCTAATCAAGCAGGCAGGGCAGACTGGCACAAGCACGAGCACGAGCACGAGCATGAGCTCAGCAGATGGAGAGATTTCTCTAGAGAGGTGGATGGACGTCCATATCCATCCGTACATCTCCATTATCCATATCCATATCCATATACATCCATATACGACCCCAAGCCCTACACGCGCAGAGATCCCCAAGCGATGCCGAGCCGTCCGCAAGCCGCAAGACCAAGGCCCAGAAGAGTCCGCCACTAATCTTACAATCGTACGTTGTGCGGGATGGGGGCTCGAGGAGGGCTCGAGGACCGGGGCGGTGGGTAGACGCAGACGCAAGCAATGCCGGAGGGGAAGGGATGAATAGGAGATGGAATTTGCGGCGGGCGGCCACGAGGTGAGCGAGGTGGGCGAGGCGGGCGGGAGTGTGCAGGTTTACGCGGCGTAAAGGGGATGGTTTCTGGGTATTGTGCGCCGAGGGCGCTTTGGGGCTCGGGCCATTTGTAAGAGCCGCACATGGGAGATGATTGTTCTTTCGGACTTGGAGCTATTTGGAGAATGGTGAATTAGTATGTGAGCGTGTAGGACTGCATATGGGAGAATTCCCACTGAGAACCGAAGTACTCGCGAGGCACTCGGCGAATTGCAGGCCATTGCCTAGGCGCGCAGTATGTAGGAGATTCGTTTATATTATGCTTCTAGACTTGTCGTACCCTCATCCATTCATTTCCCCATCTGTACTTACAGTAATAGTAGAACAGCCGCGCTATACACCAAAATTCGACCCGACCTCACAAGAAGTTGATCCCCACGCCGAACTGTAGACCCTTCCTCCCTTCCTCTCCCCTCCTCAGCACAAGCGGCAAGCTAAAGTTCAGCTCGAAGCGAGCCACTGGGTGAGCATAGACCAAGCCACAGCCAGCCGCGATGCTGGGTAAGCCATTGGCCAATTCTGCCACAGTGCCGTAGACGCTCTTGCTCACTTGACTGCTACCCATACCTCCCTGATCACCTCCATCCTTCAATGCAAGCAATCTCCCACCGTTGGCAAATATCTGGAAACGCAGAGGAGAATCCTTGCCAACTCTTGGTACAGGAAGAAGAAGATTCAGACTTCCAGCACAATAGATATCACCACCGATAGCATCTGGACCATCCCGAGGACCAAGACCAGAAATGCGGAAACCACGAACATCGGTAGGGCCACCGAGTTGGAAACGATCATTCAACCGAGTGGGTTGCGATTGTGAACCCATTCCGAGGGGAAGAGGATATATCATACCTCCCCTTAATCCTGCTGACATAGTTACACCCGAGTCTCCTTGAATTCCAGGTACTGGAATAGCAACGGCACCAGACGTCTCCATTTCGGATTTCCAAAAGGCCACATCACCTTGGAGTGGTCCCCAACCTGCAATTTCACTAACGGTCTTCATGAAATATCCGGACGAAGGAAGCAAAGGGTTGTCTCGGACATCCTTGAGCCAGGTGTGTGTTACACTGCTCTTGACACTGTCTCCTGCATCGTTGCGCACACTTGGAGATGCGTTACTTGCCAGACCTGTAATTTGACGCCATACTCCGGTATAGCCAACTTGGTGAGATGAGCCTCCAGCAAGTGTCCAGCTGTACTTGACACCCGCTCCCTTCAAGACCTCCTCGTGACTAGCCCAAGACTTGGAAGTGGAGCTGGATAAGGCGTCGATTGAGATTCGCTTGTCAGGGTCGCTCAGAATGGGGGTATCGAAAATTGCATGGTAGGCTGAACGTGTACGTGTGCCCGTAGAAGCGTTGAAATTCAAAGATTCTCCTCCGCCAAAGATGTTGCGCCATAAAACATTACCATATGCTGAACCTTCTGTGTTGCCCAGATCTGTACCAGTCTTCAGAAGAAGACGAGACTTTTCACGAACTGAAAGGTAAATAGCAATGTCGGATGGACTGCTTGAAGACTCGGTTGGATCTGGCTTGTCAACGAACATTGAGAGTGGCTCGTGGTAGATATCTAGAAGTCGTTAATGACTGACTTGTCATTAGATAATGCTTATAATCATACCAAACTTTCTCAACTTATTTGCCTCTGCGGATACTGCTCGGAGAGCCTCTTGAAGTGTCCATTGCTTATCGTTCTCACCCAGTAGAGGACCAAACAATCTGTCAAGGAAACCCTTTCTGGTGTTTGTGGCCCCGATAATCTTGATTGAGCCAATTGTAACAGGTAGGGTGGAATTTGAGCCAATCTGAAGACTTAATCAGCGACTGATGTCGAAAAGAGACTGTTTGTTTCGTACCAGTTCTTGGAGTCGTTGTTGAGCTCTGAGTTGGTCTGCACGAAGACGCTCGAGCAGTACTCTTTCACGATCCTCGACGGACTGCGGATCCATCTTTCGCTGCAGACTCTCGAAGACCTGAATTGATCAATTAGTGAAGGGTTCATGATATTATGAAGCGGCAGCATACATCGTCTCCGTCCTCCAAAGCAGATGCCATGTCTGCTACAGTGTGTTGAAGAAGGCGATTGAATGTTTTTGGCACAGTCGCATATCGAGCTTCCCCAGACAATGGGCAATGGGCAGCGGTGCAGTTATTTTGGTGCGCAAGCTCAGCTCGCGGGCGCGGGCGGAGGATCGGTACTTCAGATCATATGATTAGGTAATCACCAAGACGTAAAACGTGATTCGACGATGTATATGTCCTGCACGTGCTACTCTCCTCAAGAGACATCTCGTGACGGACATTCGGATCGGGCCATGACCGGGAGATGGACCGGGAGATGGACCGGCTGGCTCATGACTCGGTGAATCCATGAATAAGGCCCTTTGCCGACTGACCTTACCCGATCCTGCGCAGATAGGCATCTAGACACGCTCAAACCGGTGAGGGTGACGTTACGACGTTCCTCTTTCAACCTGTCAACGCCGACTTGAAAGCCCAGAATACCACAATAGGTATCTTCACCATCTCGAATACCGCTTCATCAAGGTACTCGGTTTTTCTATATATTCTCAAGCATCTCCACCCGGAGTGATTGCCTCGTACAACCTCATCTGCATCTTCCAAGAGATAAGGCGCATCCGCTCGCACCACCTCACGATCGCAATCCCTCACTCGTTTGGTCCATCTCCACTGTTACATATTACAACCGCACGCTTTTAGCCAACTCTTACTCCATTTCACTCATACTCGAACGCTCTTCACTCTCCAACGTCGCGCATCCACCGATAGAATAAGACATGGCGACCAAGGCGGCCACCAAGCGGGTAAGATATCTGTCATCTCGAGAAGTTTTTGTGAATGGCTTGCTAACATCAGCCTCAGCTTACTCGCGAATACAAGACCATTCAGGCAAACCCACCGCCTTACATCGTTGCCCACCCCTCGGAAAATAATATTCTTGAGTACGTATCAGTATACCGATCATCCTTTGTTAGAACATACAAGACTGACATCGATGTAAGATGGCACTACATTATCACTGGTCCTGAGAAGACCCCATATCACAATGGTCAATACTGGGGTACCCTCATCTTCCCACCCGACTACCCATTCGCGCCTCCCGCTATTCGAATGCACACCCCATCTGGCCGATTCCAACCATCTACAAGACTTTGTCTCTCCATTTCCGACTTCCATCCCAAGACCTTCAACCCTGCCTGGGAGGTCAGCACCATTCTGATCGGGCTCCTTTCATTCATGACATCCGAGGATAGCACAACAGGAAGCGTGGGCGCTACAGATGCTGAGCGCAAGTGGTATGCTTCACGAACAAGATGGTGGAACACTACCGGAAATGGTACTATCGACAATCCCGCTGGGAAGGGGAATGTCAGGAACGGTGATGGTGGCAAGAAGTTCCAACAAGAATGGCCAGAACTGCACGCAGAAAACATGGCTTGGATGAAGGAGAAAGAAATTGATCTTGTTACTGGAAACCTAAAGAACCAGCCAGCTGTTGCGGTATGTGGTCCAGCTGCGGCGCTGAGAAGGCCAAGTGGTAGCGCTGGACCCATTGGAGCTGTTGTTGAGGGTGGCCAGGTCGCAAGAGATGCAGGACAGAGCTGGCTGAGACAGAACAAGTTGATCATTGCTGGCTCCTTGATTTTCATTTATGTACTCGTCGCAAGGATCTTGAGCGATGGCAACTAAGTCAGGTAAATATGGGTATGCCATGAGGCATGGTTTTGGGAGGCGTTTCCGGGGCGTTTTCAGAGTGGAACACTCAACAGCTGGCGCAATGTAGATTTCCACTGTAAATATTACTACCATAATTCCATTCTCTTCTTACAATCTTCATCTTCATCTATGACTGACTGATTACATCTTGTCATGGCAAGTCTCTACCTCACGATAAGCCGATAAGAGCACCCCACCTCTCCTCCTCCACCTCAACTACTCAACTTCTCTCGACCTACTTCACAAACAAAACAAACACAACCTTGACACGACAACTAGCATTCCACAGCTAAAAATCAATACTTCCGCTGCAACAATGTCGGGCCTCCCATTCATCTCAATCAGAAAGCACATTCGCTGGGCCGTACGTCCCTTACCTCACCCATTCCACACCAACTAACCAAACATGTGAAGGACGAAGAAGCTACCGAAGACACCAGGTAAGTCGCACATCTCACCCACCCCTCCGCTTCAAACCAAGCCCGGAAGCCCGTCTTCCCAATCAACCGCAAGTAAGCGCAACGCGGCTGACGGCCCAGCACGCTCGTCCTCACCTCGGCGACGGGCAAATTCGTCGACTTGCGCGTCTACAAGCCGGTCTCGGCGGGACAGCCCGATCTGCCGGAAGAGGACGCGCTGCACAGGCTAGAATGGGGCTTTGCGGGGCAGGCGCGCAGCACGGCTGCCGAGGGCGCGCGGCCGGCGCATACGGTGTGGACGCACTGGGTTGATTCGAGGACGACGGAGGAGGTGCGCGATGAGGGTGATATGTGGCCGATGGAGGGCGGCGATGTGCTTGAGAGGGGGGCCATGGCGAGGCCTGGGACCGGGGTTGTCACGGCGTATGAGGAGGTATGGAGGGATTTGGAGGTTGAGGGGGAGAGGAGGTCTGTTGTTTGGGTTGTGGAGGGGAAGGGGGTTGTTGTTAGGATTGGGGGGTGGATGGAGGGGATTGTGAGGGGGGTTGGGGGTGTTACTGTGGAGAGATGGAGGTTGGAGGTGAGTTTGAATTTTGAGTTTTGGGTTTGCTTTTTATTTTTGAATTATTGTTGTCGTCGTTGTTGTTGCTGCCGTGGATGGACGTTCGAGATGGGAAGCATCGTGTACTGAATACTGATCGATACAGGGCGAAACATGGCAAAGAATCATGAGAATGGGCAAGGGAGTCTTGCCTTGTCTTCAGCTTTGCAAGAGCACAGAGGGAGAGGCTTCTTCTGCCGAGTTCGATGGGTTGGTCTGGACGTGTGTGGAGGACTTCAAGTGGTAGTCAAATCACATGGAACTCGGATGCACTGCATTACTCCGTAGCCAGTCCGGCGCGGCTCAGCAGAAAATAAAGTCTGGGGAAGTATGGAGAACAATTTAACGCATTCCTCGCATGCCGCCTATTCTGCGCTGAAGAGAAGTCGTGTGTTATGAGCTGACGAATTATGTTGATCTTCTGATTTGTTCCTAACCCCTTAGACATTTGAGAGTGATTACCAATCACAACTGCAAGTTCAGCTTCAAGCATCCGAGTGATCAAAAGCAGCAGATATTTCTATCCAAGCCGTCAACTTACTCAAAGTAACTTCTTCAGTGCCAGTCAATCAGTTCTGGCCTGCAACAACATCGTCCCACCGTCACCAACCCACCCACTTCAACGCGAGCCGCCATATCCAGAGAAAACAAACATCCCCTTAAGCTTGGAATGCGCAATCTCGCGATCTAAATGCGGGCCACAACAAAGAGCAGCACGAGTCGCACCAACGACCCGCAGGGCTATATGTACCTAGGAAGGCCTCCCTGCATACGCCCATCCACTCGCGCCAGCACCCGGTTTTCCAGTAAGCCAGCTACCTAGCCATCCCCCTCGTCGAACACCAAAATGCCGTGGCTATCTAGAGCAAGCAGCTTCGACGGCGTGCGTCCCGCCGAGCATACGGAGGCCTCCTTCGTCGGCAGGAAGGCGCTCCCCGACGCGAGCGTCTCGTTCGTCCCCGCGCAGATCGATGGCCTTGCCGGGACGTCGCCGGCGCAGTTCAGGCTGACGCCGCTGAGCCTGCTGCTGAGGGATATGGGCGTCTTGCTTAGGAGTGTGGATTGCTTGCCCAAGATGCTTGTGGCTTGCGGGCCTTCGTGGGGCTGGGTTGCGGATGTGAGGGCTTTGTGCGAGGTGGTGTTACAGGTGTCTCTGGCTTTGCTGGAGATTGGGATGGCTGCGGTGGTTCTTCCGGCTTTTCTCGTACTGCCCGGTGCCGGGTTCGTGGCCTTGTTGGCTGTGTTTTGGGGGGTGGTGACGCTCTTGAGTTGGACATGCAATGGGGAGAGGCTCGTGAGGAGCGATGTACGGATGATAATGTCGGAGGAGTTCATGGATGAGAAGTGGTTGTTTGTCAATGGGATGATGACTAGGTAGGCCCTCCGTCTTGTCCTTCGATCTGAAGATCATCTGACCATGCGTATAGCACTCGCTCTCTCAAGCAACAGTGCAATCACCTCTCGAGTTCCTTTGGGCGACAGATAACTGGAGTGCACCTCCGCACGCATGGCTTCGTGCTGGATCTCTTGAGCAGTATTCTCCAGCGGTCACTGCCCTACACAACGCCAACATCAGCAACGCTCTACGCCGAAACCCGGGATGCCCTGCTCACCACGTCCATCCACAAGGTAATCCTCATCTCTCACAACACCGGCTGCACCATCACCTCTCAAGTCCTGGACCGCCTACACGCCGACCTGCCCGTCGATCTCCTGCAGAAACTCGAGATCTACACCTTCGGTTCCGCAGCAGGCCATCTCAGCAACCCATGCAAACTACTAGACAGTCCCTTCAACAACAACAACAACAACAACAACAACAACAACAACAACAACAACAACAACAACAACAACAACAACAATAACAACAATAACAACAATAACAGCAACGCATCCTTCACCCGCAACGACAGCACCGCCGCGCCCACAAAAGCAACCACAGCATCAACCCAGCGCACCGAAGACCAAGAGAAAGTAATCCCGCACATCGAGCACTACGCCTCGGCCAACGACATCTTCGCGCGCTGCGGCATCCTCCACAACGTCAAGTCCGTGCTGGACAACCGCTTCAGCGGGCGCCTCTTCGTGCTGCAAGACACGCAGACACGCAGCGGCAGCGGAGCCGGCTTCCTCTTCGAGAGGCACTACCTCTCCGCGCTCTTCCCGGCGCCGAGCGCCGCGCACCTGCTGGACCACGTGGTGGACGTGGACATGTCGACGGCCGAGAAGCGCGAGTTCACGGCGCAGGGCGTGGCGTTACCCGTGAAGGCCATGCGCGCTGCGTCGGCGGCGGGCTCGCCGGGTCAGAGTCCGAGGAGGCTGAGTCGGGAGGAGAAGCGTGCCAGTTGGGGGAGTGCGGGGTTTGGGGTTGATGCCGTGGGCCGGGCGAGGGGGAGTGCGAGGGAGTGTGAGGGCCGGAGCGTTAGGCAGCTGAGTAGGTTGTGGAGATATGCTGGAGGTGGGAGGCCGGTTGGTGAGGGCGTTGGGTTTGTTAATGGTTCTGGTGCTGGGTCTGGATCTGTGTGTCTGGCGGGAAACTTGGAGGGGAGGTGAGTTGGGGGTGGGAGGATTATGGGATTGTTGATGAGGGTGATGGCGAGGATGAGGATGAGGCTTGTTGTGCTGGTTGGGGTGGTGATGATAATGGACGAAAGAGGGAGGAGGACTTCGAAGGCGAAGTCGATCCGGATATGTTGATTGCTTGTTGGATTTGATGCTCCGTACAGGATGGAAGATACCTCTTTGGTTTGCAACGGTATCAGGGCATCGATTTGGATATGTATAAACGGTCAACGATGTAATGTTTGAATGGTTGTAGTAATTAATCCTTAATTCTGTACATGTTTCCTCTATATTCCCAACTTCAATTGAATCTTGAGGACATTTTTCACCATAATAAATTGTCTGGAGTGCTCGAAGAAGAAATCAGAAATTCTGATTTATTATTTATTCTTCAGTATCCGGCTGATATCCCGAGTCTCGAGAAGATACGTTAGTTGGATTTACTTTTGCAAAGTCGTAAGTCATCTTGATCAATCCTTTTTCTTCTTCTTCTTTTCCTTATCTCGAATACCGCGGTAATCCCCTGAAGTGAAGAAAAGTCAAAGTCAAGCCAGCTCATCATTCATCATTCTCCCTTCCCCATTCTCCATCCGACTTCATCATCGATTGGCTTTAGAGTTTGGAACAGCTTACATAAAGCATGGCCAAAGCGAGGTCAAAAGCAAGCAACGTAGCCGGGCTAACTGGCTAACTGGCTAGCTGGAGATCATGATGAAAGTGATGATGTTGATGTCAACGGTGACATGAAGTTGCGGTGGTGAGGGGTGAGTGGGTGAGTGGTGACTTTACGCAAAGTTCCGAGTCGAGCTACTGTAGGGTATCGGTATCGGTATCGATCGAGTGTGTGGTCCTCACCGTGATCATGACTGTGACGACCGTGACCGTGAGCGTGAGCATGACCATGGCTATGACCATGACCATGAACATGAGCATGAAGATGAACATGAACGAACATGAACATGAACACGAACATGGCCATGGCCATGACCGTCACCGCAACCACTCATTCGAACATCAAAGGTCCCAACAATACAATGGCATAAGTTCGCACAACACATATGTGGATGTGAATGTGGATATGAATACTATGGATATGGCTATGGAGATGGATATCTATTCTATGTACTGTATGTTGTTGGTTCTTCCACTACGACCTGCTCACCTACTCTTACTTGTACACATCATCTCCATCCCCATCTCCATCGACCTCAACCTCAACTCCCCTCCCACTTGAATCGACGCGCCTGAGCCTCTCACCCTCACTCTGCATTGCATTGCATTGCATTGCATCACAGACGCACAACAAACCCCATCGACCTGCTTCTGAGCTCCATCTGGCATGCTTCTAGAACCCACAACTGACATTCACGTTGACACTCACCCGTCGTCCCCTCTTCACACCTGCATTCCCGTGGGATGGAGTAGAGCAGAGCAGAGCAGAGCAGAGCAGAGCAGAGCAGAGCAGAGCAGAGCAGAGCAGAGCAAAGTAAAGTGGAGTGGGGTTGAGTTGAGGTGACGGGCATCCGACTCAGACACGATAATAGGCCATCGTCAAAAGTGAATCGAATCGAATCGACGCATCTCAATGGCAGTATCGTAACTCGTGTCAAGCCAAGCCAGGTCATGTCAAAGTCAAGTCAAAGTCACCCCATCGTCGATGATGGTCCTCCCTCCCCCCTTCCTCCGTATCCCCTCACAAAGCCAGCGTTCATACGGCTGTAGAGTACTCCGTGCTCGCAATACAGTCGCAAGCCTCCGTAGACATAGACGTAGACATAATTGCTCCATCTCCATCGTAGTAGAGCAGAGCAGAATAGAAAGCCTACAGACGCCGAAAACGCCGCGCTGATTCAGAATCCCTTCAATATAGTACACTGGACCGTACTGACCTGACCCGACCTGTACTGAACTACACTCCCTCCCATCCCTCCACAGACTTCCCTTCCTTCAATCCTTTCCCTTCCCTTCCCTTCACTGACTACACTTCAACTCACCCGTCGTACACCGCCCACACCATCCAACCATGTTCCACGAGCTTCCTCGCGTCGCCCTATTCGCGCGTCGGCCCGCCTGCTATGTCTATCTGCCTGTGTGTCTGCCCGTCTGTCTGGCTGGCTGGCTGGCTGGCTGCGTTTGTCTGCGTGTGTGTCTGTGTCTTGGGGCGACGCGTGGGGCAGGAAGCAGTTGGCGAGCGTCCCCGAGCCAATGGGTGGATGGAGCGAGGTGGAGGTGGAGGCGGTGTGTGGTTTGACTGGCTGAGTGGTTGAGGTACTGAGGTGCTGACTGGATGGACTGGATAGACTGGATGGATACCGAGTACAGGTATAGTTGGCTGGATTGGTGGAGGAGTGGATTGGTGAGTGGTTGATGGTGGATGGGTGAGTGAGGATCGTGATGGGAGAAGTAGTGGGGGGGAGGTTTTCTAGAAGGAGTGGAGTAGAGGAAGGGGAGGAGTGGAGGTGGAGATGGAGGTCGATGAGGTGAAGGGGAGTTCAAGTTCGTGATGATGTTTGAAGATCACGATGTCGGATCTTTTGGTGATGCATGGCGTGGAGGTAGAGGAACTCGGTAGAAGGGGTGGAGAAGGGGGTGAGGGGGTGAAGGGGTGAAGGGGTGAAGGGGTGAAGGGGTGAAGAGATGAAGATTTGAAGATGTGAGGTTATGAAGATGTGATGATAGGATGTAGATGATGGGGAACAGACATGGATAGGATGATGAGGAGGAGGAAAAGGGAGTTTGATGAAGTTGTAGAGTATCGTAGTAGTTGTAACAGTCGGACAAATGAGTGAAGAGTAAGGTAAGGGAGAGCATTATTATTATTATTATTGTAATTCTCATTAGAATCATCATTGTTATCATCATTATTGGGGTTATTATTATTATTATTATTATTATACTAACAACAGTTGAATCAGATACAGTATATTATTCATAGTAATAAAACAAGAGGATCGAGTAATCTTCAATACAAATTTAATCAAGAATTACCAGATATTCGGGAGGTATATAATAAACGATGTTTACAATACTCATCCTGGATATTATCATGCATGTTTAATACCTTGCCGTTACTTGTATGGAATATGTAGCACAATGTAGAGGAAGGATATTAGGTTGGAATAATAAAGTATGAGGGTAACACATACGCATGCATATATACATATTTCCATATCCATATCCACATCCACATCCACATATACTCATCCTACAATCCATCCCAAGAAATCTACAGAGATGGAAACTTCAGAATACAAACGGAAGAATTACAAGTCGGAGAAGCAAGCACAAGACAAGATAATAGAGATGGGAAGTTCTCTACCTCTAACTACCTCCATTATCCCACCTCTACTCTACCTCATGATAAATGTTCCAAACTCTCAGATGTCGGAGGCATTTACGACTTAACGAGGTTTCAGTCGAGTGGAAAGGTCATCTGGGAAAGATGAAGTGTGGGAGTGGCTGACATGGATGATATCCACTGTTTGAGTCGACTCTTGTCTGAGGATGAGTGACGAGACGTTGATGTTTCTCAGGGGAGGACTGGATGTTGGATATCTTGGAAGTGATTGAAGAATGAGTGAATGGTTTTCGATGGGGTTGTTGTCATCTGTCGATGAAGATGAAGATGAAGATTCGATGCGAATGCGAATGCATATACAACTGGGGCCATATGTATGTATGTTGAGGTGTTGAAAGTGGACATACTCTTGCATTGAAAGCATGATCAAGAGGTGACTTGGTTTTGCATATGGACTCTATACTTTGTTTGTACGAGTCAATATGAGTGAGGGTGAAGGCAGTTGCATCGAATCTTCATATCTTCTTATGTGAATGTGGATGTGAAATGTGGATGTGAATGTGAATGTGAATGTGAATATAAATGTAAATGTAAATATAAATTGCTTGATGTGTTGGATGCGTTGGTCACATTGGATGGATGACGAGACAAGATGAGACAAGACATCACCCGAAGACTCTCACACGCCCACTCATAGAAAGGTATTATGGAGAGACAATGTAATACAACACACGAGACGTGCTCTAGAATGTAGTTTGATTGATTGATTTTATATTGTATTATATTATTACATCACATTTGATCTTTGGTATAGTATTTGAACAGATGATACACCAAATCTTCATTCGGAGATATAAATAAAATACAAATGCATACATACTATGTACTTTGAAACGTACCAAGATACCTCAACGCCGAGTACATACAGTAGTTGTATTTCCTTCACATGTAAAGGTCTAGAGCTCACATGTAAGAATGGAAATAGAATGGGAATAGAATAGAAATGGAAATAAAAATAAAAATAATCCAAAAATATAGACGCGCATTGAATCTACAAATATGGCAATGATGGTCACAGCTTGACAACGAGTGTAGTGTAATGTAGTCGGTGATGATAGCTGGGGATATTCATATCCATTCTATTCATATTCTACTCATATTCTACTCATTCCAATACATTTATCACGGTATTGGCGCTTGAAGAGTTGTATAATCGTGAAAATTCGCCACTTTATCGGTATCTCTCTCTCTCTCTCTCTCATCCTCACACATTGCTGCATCACCAATCGTACACCAGCGCGTGATCTGATCGTTGTCCGTCGCTCTTCAACAAAACAAAACAAAACAAAACATTCTCGTGAAGAGCATCGATATACCTTCATACCTTCATACTTATCCCATGGAGGAATATTCCTACGAGCATCACTTTGGAAGTTCACCACTCACCTTCCTTCATTCCACCTACACAGATCAACCCACAAAATCCTCGAGAACGATCGGAGACCATTCGCTCATTCTGTCCATTCCATCCATTCCATCCATTCTTTCGTGAACGAGGATCCACCCTCTCTTGTTTAAAGTCGGAATATCCTCCTCAACCCGACACTGCACAATCCTTGCTTGGACAAGGTGACAAGTTGACACTGACACTGACACTGACACTGACACTGACACTACTGACAAGGCACGATAGAGAGCACAGTACAGCACAGCACGGCAAAACGAAAAGCTTTGGCGCTGCGTTGGCGGTCAAGCACCCACTAAGCTTGGTGAGGCTGTCCACTGAAAAGATTCCAACGACGACGACCATTGGTTGGCACACGCCGTAGACCCAGTTGGCCCAGTTGGCCCAGTTGACCCAGTTGACCCAGCAAGAACCAAAGCCAGAAGCTCAAAGGCCGAGAGGCACGAAAGAAGAGAGCAGCACCACACGACCCCATTGATGCTCATCCAAGTCCTGACAGCTCCCCTACAAGTCCTTGCAGAAGTCCCGACAAGTGCAGACAAGCTCACACAAACCCTTACAAACCCATACAAACCCATACAAAACCCTCATGGACCAGAGCAAGCATCCGACAAGCATCACGCAAAAGAAGGTTCACGTCCTCCAAAAGCAGAGTAAGCAAGTACCCTCACCTCAGATCGAGTTGAGTCGAGTCAAAGCCCAGTCTCTAATGAATCAAATCAGACCAAATCAATCAACGTACGTAGTACATACAGTGTGTAATAGGTGCCTTTCGGGGAAGAGGAAACAAGTGCTATTCTATTCTACCCTGAGTACAGAAGAAATACGCCCGTCACTCAGGCATTCTCAGATCTAGCCATACTCAACAAGGTCTTCTCCGCCAAAATTTACAAAATCAAGTCAAGTCGAGTCAAGTCAAGACAAAGTCAAAGTCACATCAGACACAAATAAACTCTCCAACATATATACACACATCACCGCCCTTACTTCTCCCCCCCTTTCATCTTCACTCTTCACGGAAGACTTCATTCGTTGCTACTCTTACTGTTCGTTAATCTCTATCATCTCTTGTCATCATCATCATCATTATCATCATCATCACCGTTACCATATCACCATCACCACAACATCCTCTCTTCTGGAATAATACTGCCGAGCATCACCTATCAACGACTATTACTATTTACCGAAGCTATTGAATTCACCAGTCATAGCTCTACACCTAAATCGCCAACAGACACAGCACATCATCAATCCTATCTCATCCTACACCCTTTCGAGTGGGTACTTGACCACAACACCTCATAGCCAACTCACTATCATCAAGATTGCACGTCTCGTTCATTGGCAATAGTTGATGTCTCTATCACAAGGGATTCCTTCCATCCATACTACAACCAAATTCATCGCCCATCAACAATAACATCATCACCTATTCAACACTGAATAATCCACGCTCGTCCGATTCTTCGAGAGAAAAAGAAATTCGAGAGTGGATACTTGTTGGAAAAACACTCACACTCACTGCCGGGACGACTAGAGTGAGGAGATATTGAAGAGATAACGGCCCAATTGGAGTTCGACATTCAAAAATCGACTTCTTTTAAAATACCATACTTCCCAACGACATTTGTTTATTTCGGAATCGGGGAAGGGAAATTTCAGAGCGTGGTGTATAATATTTACGACAATTGTTTACGACCTTAACTAATTCATTTAACGATCACGATCACGACCACGACCACGAAAGCCACCACCAAATATCATCAAATATCACCAAATACTACATCATAAAATAATCATCATGGCACCAAAAGAGAGACAGAGCATCCCATCATCATGGCGTCCAAAGTCCTTTGCATCCATGAATTCCTCCACAACATATCATACCGCACGTGCCGGTAATTCATTGGAGATGTCGGCCACACCCAAAACCACTCGATTTTCTCAACCTCCCTCGCCGACCAGATATTCGACGGGAACATCGCCCAGACAGGCCCGATTTCCATTGCAACTACAGGCTCCAAGCACGCCCGTATCCAAACTCCCCAGACCAGAGGCGTCCAGCATGGAGAGGCAGGACAGTGGCTACGAGTCACGAACCTCGACGTCATCAGTCAACCGACCAAACCTGCCGAGGAGATCATCCAGCCGTCGGAGCCGCCCAACACCCAAGCGCGCATCGCGATCCTCCCCGGCGATAGTGAACGGCGCCAACCCCGCCAATCGCTACGGCACAGCCCACCAATACTACACGTTCCCGTCGCTCGAGCCCGAGGAATCCGAGCTGCCTGCTCCGGCGCGCTCGCCCCCGCCCACCACAATCCACTACTGGACGTCGGAGGAGACGCGTCGCCTCGAGTACGCGGCCATCGATGCCGCCAGCAAGGGCGTGCGCGGCTTGCTCAGCAAGATGGTGCCCGACTGCATGGTGCCCAAGGAGCAGAGGCGTATGGGCTTCCACACCGACGACAACGACTCGGATGCCGGCAGTGTGCGTCGCTACAGACTGAGTTTGAGCGCGCCCGAGGAGAAGCGCGCTGAGAAGGCCAAGAGACCGTCCTTTTGGAGACGCTGGACCAGTATGGGCAAGATGTGATTCCGTGGCCTGCCTTTTGTTTGGGGCCTCGGCGAGGGGTAGGATTGATGGGGGATGATACAAATTGTTTTAGCGCTTATGATACCCAGCCATATAACGAATTGATGAGGAGTTAGCATAGACTTTAATTAGATCTTGGGATTGATAATTGATTTAAATGGATTACATCTACATATATACATATATACACATCTACACATTGTGAGCATTTTGATGTGAGATTGAAATGTCATATCATGCGATGAATTTGGGAAGAGGAAGACCGTAATGCTTGATATTCGTACAATAGTAGTGGAGTGATACAAACAAGAAGCCCGCGAACAGCGAATCATTACTTGACAAGCCCGCATTCATTGCCCTCCCATCCAGCCCGCTAGAACTCCCCATACACAGAACTCCCAAATCCAATCTCAATGTCATTCTCATTCTCATTCTCATTCACAATCCATACACAATCTGCCACCCCCCCCGTCTATTCCTCTTTCAAAGCAGCCCCAGAGGCCCGATACCAAACATCCCCACCCCACCTCATCAACCTCTCAACCGCCAAGCGGGGACTATCGACGGCGGGCCTGACATCGAGATGGAACACTGGCTCGCCGTCCTCCTCCCCGGCATCGTAGTAGTCAATCACGTAGCGGATCTGCTCCTGTCGGCCGTTGCACTCGCGCTGCACGTACCAGTCGTGGCGGTCGAAGGGCGCCTCCGTCCTGAAGCGCTCGCTCACCCTCCCCAGCACCTGCCACATCGCCGCCTTCGGCGTCATATCTGTCGGCCGCCCCTGGAACCGCAGCAGCTTCGGCTGCGCTACCTCCTCCACGTTGGCCCCCAGCGCCGCGCTCGCCATCGACCCCGCCTCGCCCCGGAGGCACTTCTCCCAGCCGCCGCGCAGCCCGCCCGCGAAGCGCCGCTCCCACTCCGTGACCTGCTCATCGCGTCAGCCCGGCTCAGAGTCCCCACTCCTCCCCTCCAATCAATCAGTCACGTTGCTTGTGCTTACCTCTGCCCATGCTCCCTCGTTCAGGAAGTTGTGCACCGACACCATGGCCTCCACGGCCGTCGGGTCCGTGTCCTCGTAGCCCTTGCGCAGCAGCGCGTTGTACATCTGCTGCGGCGACGGGTACTCCCACGTGCCGCCCTCGCCCTTGGGGATGGTGCTGGGCTCGCGCTCCGTGGGCAGCGCCAGCGTCTGGTTCTCGGCCGGCGCCTGCGACAGGTCGCTGAACATGTAGTTGAGCGGGTTGAGCTTGCTGAGCACGCCGCCGGAGGATACCTCGCCGCTGCTGCTGCTCGCCGTGGTCGCCGGCGGAGGCACGTACGGGCACGTCTCCGTCGGCGCTGGTGCCGCCTTCGGCTTCATTGCTGTTGCGGATTGCTGGTGCATTGGGCAGCCGGGCGGCGGGGTGCCGGATGCGTTGTTGGAGTGTGGGAGAGGCTGAGGACGGGAGGGTGCCTCGGGGTCGGCCCAGAACCATCCCATGTTGTATGGATTTCGGTGTGTTGAGATGGGGATATTGAGAGGATGTTTTTGAGGGAGGTTGTGATGTCGTGAGTGCGTGAGGGCGTGAAGATGCGGTGAGGCGTCGAGGGGCAATTGGAGGAGGTGAAGAGTTGGTGATGGTGATGGCGCGCAAAGAAATCTAAAGAAATTCTGCCGGATTTACCCGATTGTACCGCCTACGAGGTATGGTATAATAAAAAGGGTGAATTGCCTTTAAATTGGCCAAGAATGGAAGTAAATGATGAATTGAGTTGGTGCCAATTCCAAAAAGGGATTTAGACTTTCAATTGTATTTACTAAACATTTCTTGACTTTATTTTATTTTATTTGGGTTTTATTTCTTCATATGTATTCTTATTTTATTTTATTTTATTTCAGTTTTATTTTTATTTTAGTTTTAGTTTTTATTCTTATCTTTATTTCTTGGTGCATTTTCGCCTCAGGTACAGACATCTAGATGCCTGACGTCACAGGCTTTGGTGTTGACGACTCCATGACCGGCCGAACGCGGGACAGGAAAGGATAGCACAAGACAGCATAGTACAGCATCTCGGCCTTGCTGCTCTCAATCCCTTCACAATGGATACACGATAGACTCGACTTCATCGCCAGATAGAAGCTAGAAGCCATACAAAACATGAGGACCGTCCTCAACCTTGGACGTCTCTGTGTTCGCCAGAATGTCCGACTTAGACCTTCTACCACCATACAGCAACTTCAACGAGCCTCTCGAAGTTATGGACAGTGGAGGGGCTTTCAAGCGCCACCCAAGAGAAAGGGTTTAATATTGGCGGGAGTGGGACTTACTCCTGCTATATTTGTACAGCTGTCAGAAAAAGATAATGATGGAACAGAACAAACTGCAGAAGGACGCATGTTGGAAGCTTCAAGAGATGAAATTGAGAAGAAACTATCAGACGACGATCGTGGAGTTTCTAGAGCGAGGCATAGTGTTGTATTATTTCTAGATGTCTATTTGTGGGAGCCCTTCTGTACAGGAATACGTTTCCTTCATTTGGTTGTTATCTTTGTACCATTGATTGTTTCGGTGCCGGCAATATGGTTGGGCAGGAGAGATAAAAAGCGCGACAATGAGAGATCGGGAACCATCTGGTGGTATAATTTTCTGGTAAAATCGATGGAGCGTGCTGGTCCTGCCTTTATCAAGGTTGGTGGAATGATTGAATGTACTCATTGTGCAAGTGCTAATGGAAAACAGTTGGGCCAGTGGGCTGCTTCGAGATCCGATATCTTTCCAACCGAGATGTGCGAGATCATGTCGCAACTCCATTCGAATGCGCCAGCGCATTCTCTCCATGAAACGAAACGGATCATAAGACGGGCCTTTGACGGTAGGGAGTTTGATGATATATTCGAGGAGTTCGACGAGAAGCCTTTGGGTGTGGGAGCCATCGCTCAAGTGTACAAGGCCAAGCTGAAGCGAAACCTTACGGCACCAGGAGATTCTGATCTACCCCAGGATGCTACGTTGGCAAAAAACGTGCGCAAGAACGTGGATGCTGTCATGAAGAGCAGTCCTCAACGTGTGCCTTCGCATTACGTGGCTATCAAGGTACTCCATCCTGGAGTTGAAAGGATGGTACGTCGAGATCTGAAGATCATGGGTGCTTTCGCCTCCATATTGAACGCCATTCCCACAATCGAGTGGCTGTCGTTGCCAGATGAAGTGGACCAATTTGGAGAGATGATGCGATTGCAGCTTGATCTCCGTATTGAAGCTGCCAACCTCAGCATCTTCAGGAGAAACTTCAAACCCCGAACAACAGCATGGTTTCCGTATCCGTATACCGACTTCACGACCCGTCAAGTACTCGTAGAGGAATTTGCTCAGGGCATTCCTCTGTCCGATTTTATGGAAAACGGTGGTGGTGTATTTCAACAAGAGATAGCCGACGAAGGACTTGATGCTTTCCTGCGAATGCTTCTTCTTGATAACTTTGTACACGCCGATTTGCATCCAGGAAACATCATGGTACGCTTCTACCAGTCCGAGAAGCCCCGCAATCCTTTCAGTCGCCACAAGGATGAGGATCCACAGACCCAACCTGATGTCACCGAAGAGGTTCTTGCTAGACTTCGACCATATAGGCATAAGACCAACCTCCAAGCTTGGGAAGATGAACTGCAAAAAATCGACAATGAAGGTTTTCGTCCTCAATTGATCTTCATCGATACTGGTCTGGTTACGGAGCTTAATGCAACGAATCGTCGCAACTTCTTGGACCTCTTCAAGGCAGTTGCGGAATTCGATGGTTATAAAGCAGGACATCTGATGTGTGAGCGTTGCAGACAACCAGATGCTGTGCTTGAAGGAGAGATATTTGCCTTGAAGATGCAACACTTGGTTCTTGGTGTCAAGTCTCGTACCCTTGCCTTGGGCAATATGAAGATTGGTGATATCCTGAATGAAGTCCTGGGTATGGTCAGGGAACACCATGTGAGAATGGAAGGAGATTTCGTCAATGTCGTTATCAGTATATTGCTGTTGGAGGGAATTGGTAGGAGTCTGAATCCAGACATCGACTTGCTGTCCAGTGCTCTTCCAATCTTGAGACAGTTGGGAGCTCAAAGTGGTGGTGGTATGTTGAGACAGGGTGATTTCTCGATGTTGAAGGTTTGGGCTGGTTTGGAAGCAAGAAAGTTCCTGCAGGCCAGTATCGAAGATGTAAGTTCGTTATTCTCTTTGATGGCCTTTTACTAACAAGTTATAGGTCGAGAGATGTGTGAGATATGATCAGCTCGCTCCTAATGTTTAGTATATTGGATAGAAGGCGTTGAGAGGTATTGCATACGGAGTTAGGAGGAAAACTGAGCAGTGGCAAATAAATAAGAAGACTCTCAGCTGTATAAAGTAAGGAATCATGATAAACGCAAGGCAGTGAACAAGAAGCTATCATAATTGTGGATTGTGATTCTGAGAGGCAGGTAGGCGGGTGGTGAAGGCAAGCTGTGGGTGAAAGTGAGAATGGACCAGAAGCTGGAGGAAAGCTAAGGTTATGTGAGGGCGTGTGCCGTCTTTTTGAGGACGCGTGCTTCACGGTTTTGATACTATTCCCACCCGCAACATAACACACGCCTCGCCGAGACAAAAACAACTTCATTCCGCCACGACGGTTCCTCCTAGCCCATTCACGACAAAAAAACGCCCATACGTCCCAATCTATTCTCGCCCACTTCTCCTCATCGCCAGCGAACTTTTCCACCCCACCGACACACATACACGTTTGTTCAGAGATCAAACGTTTTCAACGGATCACCATGAAGCCAAATTTGACACCTATCAAGGGCATGAGAAAACAACGACCACCTTTGTCAAGATCCTCGCTTTCCTCAATCTGGGCCACCTCATTTGCCGCCCCGACTCCAGAAGCTCTTGCGACCTTTGGCATTTCCGATCCCGAAGCCGACGAGAACGCTCATCCAAGACCAGTCTCTCCACTTCCGTCCTTGCCTCAAGACACCACAGTTGCGTCAACAATCAACTCCACGGCCGCCGTCGAAGCAACTCCAAACCCATTCGCGGATCCCGTCAACGCCCACGCCCACGCCCACGCCCACGCCCACGCCCACGCCCACGCCCGCGCCCGCGCCCGCGCCACATCGACCGTCCACTCCGTCGAAATCCCAAACCGCGGTCTGCGCAGAGTCCTCAGTCGCTACCGGGTCCGCGTCATGACCAGTAAGATCATGAAGCTGAAGAGGCAGTTCATCGTCTCCCTCGTCGTGCTCCAGTTCGCCACCATGAGCACCGCCGCGTCCGTCGCTATCATCTTCGAGCAGATCAGGGGCGGTGTCAAGGCCGGTATCGTCGCTTGGCTCGTCACCTCGCTCGTGTTCTTCGTCGCCGCCGGCCTGGGCGCCGTTATCACGTACTGGAAGCGCGAGGGATTGAGGAGAGAGGGTGGGGCTGAGATTGAGATGGAGGATTGTGAGAGGGGAGAGGATCGCAGAGTCAAGGAGGAGTGGATTAAGGATTTGGAAGCTAGGAACTATGGCTTGGTCAAGCGCGTTGAACGATTGAATGAGAAGCTCAGATACTCCGATTTGAAGCTCAAGGCGGCTCTTGGCCAGGAGGATATCGAGGTCGTGTCGGCTCCTTCGGGATCGTACCTTACTTCTGGTGTTGCTACGAGGACTGATCCTACGCTCGTCAGCTTGCCTAGTTTGAACTTCAATGTGGAGCCTCAGCAGAGCACCAGATCTCTTCTCAGATCGGAGACGAATGCTAGTGCTGCTCCAAGTTTTGGAGGTTTGGGAGTTGCTATTACGAGTGATGATACTGCTGTTACTGGTACGGAGGGTTGGGAGACTGTTATTGGCACCGAGACGGAGAGAAATAGATCGATGACTGTTGAGGAGAGAGTTGGTGTTCTTGGACATGAAAAGTTGGATGCACAGACCTTGAGAGGATTGAGTCATCAGGAGAGATTGCAGTACTGGCGTGGAAGACAGATGGCTGTTGGTGATGTCGAAGAGATGGAGTTTATTTGATGACTTGTGTAATTGTTAGAGTTGGTATAATTGTTTGAGTTAATGGATGTAATTGTTTGATTATATTAATGTATAAACGCACATCGGGTTCTGTGTTCCTGTAGATGAGCGACTCTGAGATATAGATAATTTTACACTGCCGATGTAGACATCCACACTACTCATGTTCAACAATTCTTGCTATCTGACACGGTCTGCACATATCGCATAGGAATGCCGTTCGATAGGAGTTAGTTGTGTAGAGTTAATTGTGACTGGGTAACCACAACTCGGACATCATCAGTCAACGCAGGGGCGGTGATGCGGGCCTCTGGTGACTGAATCAACAGTTTTTCGAGAGACGAGTACCGTCCGGGAATCCTTTGCTTCGCAATCCGAAGTTGCTGTAACCATTGCAGCATCTACTGTCTGGCATCGCCTTCTTCGAAAATGCTGGTAATCCTCCAGTTGCCCTTCGGCAATGGTATCACCCCAAAAACAAACATCATCGTTACTCCAAATGCCCATATATCACCTGGAAAGCCTCGCCTTACCATGCTCAAATACTCTGGTGGGATATAACATGGTGAACCACCTGAAAATTCGGATCTTGACAAACCTGTCTGCTTTGCAGCGAACTCGAAGTCGCAAAGCATAGCTCTGTTATTTTCTCCTAGAAGAATATTTTCAGGCTTGATATCATGGTGTATGATATTTTGCTCATGGACATGCTGAATAGCGTCGGTGATGTCAATCCAAATATTTTGCTGAGTGGCTGGAGGTAGCTGAGACATCCTTTTGTTGATCGATGAAGGTATCAAGACTCGGTCCAACGTACTTCAGTGTTATGCTCAGAGCCTGTGCATTATAATCGACAAGTTCTGGGATAGATCGCTATAGAATATTTGTCAATTTGTTTAGCAATGGTATTGACTCATAGATTTACATGACCTAGTATGCTTAGTAGATCAACTTCATTTCTCCAGGAGCGGGCAGAGCTGAGATCGTCGAGACCACTAAAACGTTTGATAGCAACCACATCCTTGTTCCGAACAGCCTTGTAGACTTTTGTTCGCTTTGTGCTCCAAAGAAGTTCCGGCTTTGGCGATTTTGTTGGCACAGTTGAGTTTCTAGAGGACTCGGGTCCTCTAGTCCCCCTCCTCGTCGCCAATCGTTTCGCTGTAGACTCGCCAGCCTTTGCTTCTTTTTTCTTGCTGATAGGCTTGCAAGATTTGGATGTCAACTTCGGAGGTGGGCTTTCAAAACGAACCGTCTTCTTCGGCAATCCTTTCCCCTTCGTTCTTCCAACTGGCGTTGGATGGCGGGCAGAACGATGAGCAGTAGGTGGCTCCTTGTGGTGCACTCTACCAGGAGCAGATTCACCTTTGACAACCTCGAGGCCAAATTCTAACCCTTCCCCAAGCGTAAGGTGCCAAAAACCACGAGTGAGTCTGGCTTGTTCGCGCGACACAATCGTGTTAATACTTCGTGGTGCTTCCCAGGAGCGAACGGTGAAGGGGGAGGTTGAACCGTTATAAAGCGTCAATAAATCGTGGCCAGGGCTAGGATAGATCTGGAGGTGCTGAACTTGTATGTAGCAAAGCGATTCCTCCATCTCTTCACTGTGCCGGAGAACAATGTCATTGGTTTCTGGCCCCGATCCAAAGGTGAATCGCTCCTTCTGCCTTGACTGGTATAGAACAATACCCTGTAAGACCCCATTCTCTGTTCGAGATTTTTGTTGCTTGACACTATCAACCAACGACAAAGTAGGGCCTGGTACTTGAACAGGAGAGACGTATCGACAGTTTTCCTTCAGCGTGAGGGGATATGTTGCCGAGTCTGATATCGGTATAAGGATTGCTCTAACCATATGATCAGTTGGGGTTTTTGAAGACATCGTTGACTGATTAAATGATAGTTCGAATGATGGTTCGAATGGTGGTTTGAATGAATGAATGTCTGACTGACTGGCCCGTACGTGATCCTTTATAAATATAGGAAACACTCATCCCCTTTCGACTTTGCCCTCTGATGAATGACTGCAACTGCTTCGACACGGCGTAATGCTCCGTACTTTGCACTTGCAATATGCAAGTGAAAGTAGAGGATATGAGACACTGAAACAAAGCAATGCATGCAACGATGCCCATCAATGCATAGATAAGCATTGGATCAGTTCTCGGGATTCCTCATTGGGATACAACACCTTGTTGAAAGGTCAGGCGTTATAGTTATAACGCGTGATCCCAGTTTGATTTGGCACAGGCAAAATGCCATGCCATGCCAATTCAAACATTTCGTGCATACACAAAATTTGGGAGAGAATTCTGATTCTGAAATATATATGCCGTATTGATTTCACCGAGTGCAGAATGGAATGATATCTTTTCATTCTGCACTCGGTGAGTTGAGTTAGGTGAGTGAAGTTATCGCCTGAGAAGATGTTTGGTCAAGTCAAGGTGAACTTAATAAATGGTGTTTGCTGGGCTGTTGGCCGTTTATGAGCCATTCGTAAATATGATCCACCGATCCACTGCGGGTGCTATCTTAGCCGTCAGTCGGTAGTTCTGCGGGGAGTATGAGTATGTACTTATGTATGTATGTCCGTATACGGAATATGTATGCCACTCTGCTTTGATTTGCAATTGCAAGAACAACATACCCCTTCACCTCAAATGAACCGCTAAGCGTATTCTTACACCATGGATCTTGACCAGCAGACGCGACATGGGCTGGAGTCACGCCCTTTAGACTACGAATCAACCCAAATCTGGTTCACTGTTGCGCTCTCAGGGCATTTCCTCCAGGGAGATAGACGAGTGCATCACCAAATACAATCGCGAATCTGTTCCCATCATACCAGATGATGATTTCTTCAAGCATTGGTACCAAACCGTACTACAAAACCGGAGAGCCGTGCGAAACTCGCAGGAAGAGCACGCGGAGATCGAGCGCTTCGTCAAAGATGAGGCTGCCTCTCAATATAAAGAGTATGATGCAGCCAGACTCGAAATAATTATATCGCCTTTGAATCATTTTGTCGACCCGATTAAGCAGAACCAGCTCTATGCCAGCCTTCGCAACTTCTCACTCCATGGCTACTACACATTATCGGTCTTGATGGGCGAGCGTCTTGCTGCTCTGGCAGCTTCTGCTCATCCGCCAATCCTACAACCGCCCAGCCCACAACTGCCCGGCCCGCAGCCACGCGGCACGAAAAAGCACAAAAAATCTGGACGTGGTTCACTAAAACCTAGTGAAGCGAACCTTCCTTGGCGGGGCGCACGAATTGCGAGTCAGAATGCTCAAAAAAGCTCGCGTGTCCAGAAATCGAAGAAGGAGAAATGAGGCGACAATATGGACAGACAGAAATACAACATTATAATCAAACAAGGATGCTTTGCGAACCCAGAGCAAAAGCCACCAGGCTCTGACAGCAGATCAGTGAGAAATTACGGTCAAGAGAAAGTCAAGTCGGTGCCTTGATACGGCGTGTTACGCCAGAGTTCTACAGAGTGGATTATGAATTTGCCCTACTTGCGCAGCTTATTGCGGCCACAGACGCAATATCGGCTTGGCTTTATGAAGCCTCAGGAATGTGGAAGGGGAAGCGGGAGAGAAGAACGCTGCAGATTTGTATGGATTCTATTTCGATACCACCTTCAAATCAAGTTGTGTGCTGTTCTATGAACATGAAATTGGACGATACAGACAACTGCTGGAGAGGAATTCGAGCAAATGGCCATTGGATGGAGGATCGTTCATGGTTTTCAAAAGGGGACTCAAACATCTCTGGCATACAGAACTGGCTTGTGGACAGGAGTTTTTGCATTGGCTCTTGAAGTTATATGTATTGGATCAAAGAAACGAAACAAGATCCCTGGAAGCAGGGGAAATACCAACAAAATCCAGACACAGATCGGGAATTTGTATGTTGATATGTAGTAGATAATTAGCAATGGGCATAACTGAGTAATTCATGTTATACCGGGATAGGACAGCGCAAGTACAGACTCAGAGATGTTTGATACTTGTTTGAAGCTAAGGGCTATGGATTCAAGGCCAGATCTATACAACTCGGTATTGGTAGACTGATTCGGCCAGTAGGTTCATGTAAAGAGAGAGAAAAGAGTCTTGAGGCTTTCAAGCCCTAGATTTCCTCCGGAGAATAGTACAAGATGATAAGTGCAGATGTGGCTGAGAAAGGAGTATATATGGAGAAAGCCTCACATTGATCTCGTCACTTTTTAACACAAACCACTTCGACATTATTTCTCCCTGAGTCTTTGAATAATGTCATTTGCTTTATATTATTACAAAGATTCTAAAGACATAATAGCATGCTGGAATTTGTAGGGGGGTTATCATCTAGCTATAGTACTCCACATTTGTCAACAGAATTGACTACCTTGGGGGACGCATCAAGAGCTCCTAAATCTAACATAAAAGTTAGTCGAAGCTTAAAAAATTTTAAGGACTAAATAAGGATGCTACCAATGGCCAATTCCAAATTTTTAGAGGGGACATTGGCTAGGAGAATATCAGTGTTGGTTTCAAAACTAAGAGATCAAAAGGTATCGATGCTATGTTGCGTCAGAGTGGATAAAATTGTTTCGATAATTGGCACATACCTCCAATATAAGATTCCCTTGATAATTGATGTGCCTATTTGTATCCGAATTCAAACTCATCTAGGCAGACTTGATAGCATGCTCAGTTTCCATCAACTTTCATATCTATAAGATTTAATCTCCGTCGAGAGTATGCCCCCAAGTACATCCACGCAGCCTCTTGCAAAAAACCCCTTCTACTCCTCACACCTCAACCTCCTCCATTAGAAACAAACCCAACCAGCACCGCCGCATAAGCCGCACTGGCAGCCAGCATCTCCTGATGCGAAGCCCGACTCATGACGGCCACCAGAAACGAAAAGACAACAATGCAAACACCCACCGTGACCAAATGCGCCCCCTTCTCCTCCTGATAGCTCAGAATCACCAACCGCACAACAAGAAACACGCCCGGAAGCAGCGCAATCACCAGACGCGCAATATACTCCGCCAGCAACGACGTGTTCTGGTATGCAAACCTGAGCCTCCTCTCCGTCTCCGCGGCGGCTTGCGCCTCGACATCAGCGGCGTCAGCGGTGGAATGAAGAGAGTTTGGGTGCTCTACATGGTTCAGCGGCGAAATAAAAAATCAGGCCATGCGCAGGTATCTCTGCAGGTATTTCAGCATGCAGTACTTGAGGTAGCTCTTTGTGCGGCGGGTGGCTGGTTGCTCGACACAGAGCATGCATGTCTTGTACGCCTCGTAGGGGGGTATGCCGCGGAGGCGCGCTGCGAAGTGGTTATCTGCCAGGGCGAACGTTTTCATCATTAGGTGGTTGAAGGACGATAGAGCGGTGTCTGCGAGATGATCAGGTGCTAGTTGCACTTTCAAGTGATGTGGGCGAGGTATATACCGTATTCTTTGAGGAGACTGCGGAGTTGGAGGAAGAGGGGGTGATCTAGGAATTCTTCTGCTGTAGGAGCATCTTTCTCTCTCTTACCATGTGATAGGCCAAGCTTGTCATCGTGGGGAAGAGGTAGGTTGAGTTTGAAGCCGGCTTGGTAGATCTTGTTGTCAAGTATGGCGATTTCTTCTTCTAGGAAGCGAAGGTTTAGAAGGTGAGAGGATTCTCTTCTGTCACTACAGGCCAGAGCCTTTTGAACATGCCCGGTAACGATTGATTTTCAAGAGGGGTAGAGGCATTAGGAGCAGCGTTTTGTTGCATTCTGACGGTTCAGCGAGGAAGAGCTACCGAATATTCAGCTGAGGCATTTAGGGAGCTCTTATAATATTTGATCGGGCTTTCATCAGAACTTATCAGACCGTGAACTAGGTTAATTCTTTGCCAATCTTATAAAGCCCTCCAAGGCATTGTTGCAAAACACCTACGAAGACGTACATGGCTGCATATTCATCATAGCTTGCGAGGCGGTATTAGCTATGGCGATGGATTGACGACCAGCAGGAGTCAAGACTGTGACTACGATACATCCCAAAGATGCACAAGCAGGGATTATTGTACTCTTGCATCAGCAATGCCTCCACCAGTGTGTGACAGAATTCGTGATGCAGTTCATTGGCTAACAGTCGAAACGAATTATTGCCTGTACTTATACTCTACATATATCTACAACATGTACAGAAATTGCAAATTTTATAGCATTTTAATGGAGACCTTGATATAAATTTCATCCTAGGTACTTTTCTTTTGTAAAAAGATTAAGTATTTTGTTGTAAAATCCCCTTCTTAGTGCATAGGCCCAAGTCATTTCAACTCCAACCCAGTGAGGTGTCACGAATTCTGTCACACACTGGTGCTCCAATCACAACCAACCACGAGATTCTCAACTCGCAGCACCACTGATACCTGACAGCCTTTGTGAAGCCAATTTATATCATGTCAGTGTGTATCTTCCGTATGAAGGCGAAAAAGTCGTGGGCATCATGTATGATGCAAGACACGAGTCTTAGAAGTGTGTTAAATATTATTTAGATCTGACAATTGTAAACAATATCACAGCGACACTTGAACAAACCCATCAACGGAGTCGCCCCTTAAACCTTCTTCCTGACCAGCCCCTTGAAGAAATCGAAACTATTACTATCACTCTGCAACTCCCAAACCTTCCCAGTAGGCCTATCCTCCCACCCCAACTCCTCCGCTCTCAGAAGTCCCCAGTTCCTTTCGATTCCCAGAATCCTCGCCCGCACACCATGGTCACCCAGCGTAACAATCTGCTCGCTATGCAGCCAATGGCGATAGTACGTCTCCTCGAGCTTACGATCGAAACCCGTTCGGCAGAAGGATGCGTAGATGGTCTGAAACTTCGTGAGGTAACGCGCGAGGAGCGTCTCGAGTGTGAATGGTGGGAGATGGGGAGGAAGGAGGGCATTCAGTGAGGTCGTTGGGGCGGCATTGTTGGTGTTGAGGCCGATACCAACGACGAGCTGGAAATTGCCGTCCATGAACGACGAGTTGACTAAGACTCCGCCGATCTTGACGAATTTACCAGGGTTCTTTGGATCTTCTGCAACTGTGGAAGTCAGACAGTGTTTGTGTGAGTTTTAGACATCCTGCATGACTTACATATGTCGTTCGGCCACTTCAGCCGTACCGGCACGTCTTGGTAGCCGCGCCCGTATGTCTTGATTCCTTCTACTATGGCCATTGCCGCAAGGTACTGGATGAAAACTATAGGCGCCGTGCTTGATAGGGCGACCGAGTGGTTGAGATAGTGGGACCAAATCAGACAACCAGCTGGAGATACCCAAACATTATTGCCACGGCCACGGCCGGCGGTTTGCGTGGTAGCTGTTATTGTCAGACCCTCTGGGAGTTTGTTGAGGAGCTTAGTATTTCTAGATTCGTGAGCTAAGTCATAAAGGTGAGAGGTTGGCCGACTTACTTCTCCAAGAGTGTGCTTGTACTGGTTACTACTTCTCCATAAATCAAGAATTTACCTATGTTTCCTGCTTCGCTATGTGGCTCTTCTTGATATCTTCTTAGACTTGAGTAGTAGGCATTATGGTTGAAAAAGGGTGTCTCTTTGCTGCCCGGCCACTCTTTCTCGTGAGGAATGATGGTCTTTATGATTTTGTTATAGTCGACGATCCCCCCTTCAACCATGGGTTCTGCTTGCGAATCAGAAGACCCTGTGACACCAGGTAAAGGAAGAGATTTGACGACTGAGTTCAAAGTCCATCGGGATTCCTGCTTCTCGATGTGGAATGTGTCGTTCTCGCCTTTGATGTACTCTTCACCATCCTCAATATCAATGATATCTTTCCAGGAGTCGAGAAGTTCAGGAATCTCATGATGCTCAATGGCAGATAGATGGAGTTTCGACAAAGATGGCGCTGAAACCTCCTCTTCACTCACAGTCAAGCCTAGCTTCGCTAGGCATGCTTTGAGGAAACTGCCACGGGCCCCGTCATCTGCAGTAAGAGCATCAACGACCTCAGAGTAGCCTGGTCCTCCGGAGCTCTTGCTGAGATTGATGGCTGCGAACCTAGGCGTTGTAAGTATGTGCATGATCCCCATGACGAGGTGGGAAAATACTCAGGATGTGGCCCAGTTAAAATGATCTTTCCTTCTCCTACCTTGCGAAACACTACGGCTGCCTTTGCATCACCGCCGTCGACGTCCATGTTATCCTTGTAGCTAGCCAAAACCTCGACACCTCTGTCTTTGAGTTTTCCAGCATCTACAAAAGTCCCACCACCGTTATAGTAACTTCTGAAAGTCGTAGGCAGTACGCCTACCGAGAATGCTTCCTTCTCGACCTCAAGATTCACTGCCTTAGCACCCGCCTCACTATGGTACACGAATCCTTTGAACGTGCTGCCTCTACAAGTCCCTGGGAAGAACTCCAACTCCCTACTGCCAATGACTTCCATCTTGGGATCACCAATCTCAAATTCACATCTTTCGGAACCATAATAACCCCCTGCACAAAACCCAAGATACGCACCTCCTCTGTTCACGTACAGTGAGATTTTTCTATTCCCTTCACCATTGAAAGCGCGACAATACGCCATATCGGCACCGCCTGGAAACACCAGTAATGCGCAAGATGCAGTCCATGGCTCTTTAAGAATGGCATTCTCGTTGACAGGGATCACGGCGTAATTCGGAGAAAGTAGACGGCGGAGGGAATATAAACAATGTCGAACACTTTCCACTGTACTTCCATTACCTACAGAAACAGTTTAGTTTCAAGTCTCTTGAGCCATCCGTTCTTCTTATGGTGATTTTGGAATTACCAGAATATACCAAGACGTTCATCTTTGTTGTTGACATCTTAGTGTTGGTTGTGGCCTGACTGACTGAGAGTTGAGCTGTGTTGCGTTGCCGTACTCAGCCGAATATCTCGTTGACCTCAACTCAATCCACAATAGTTACTCCGTTCTCACTTTTCGTACGCAACCGGTTATCCACAATGCCGAAAGACGAAAGTAACGCCAAAGCTGCTGCTGCAGTGGAAGATGATGATGAGCCTGATGACTGGTAAGAGCCCTTTTCGTGATCAATGGTCAAGTGTCTAAGGTAACGATCGTAGGGACAAGAGGATATTCAGCACGGGATGTGCCGGTAAGTTCAAGTCCTGTCCGGTCCGGACTGTTGAGATCCACTCCAGCCGATCAGCAATTGACCGGAGGTTCGTATATCTCGTAGATGAGAATATGAAGATGACGGATTGCTATTTCGAAAAGAAGGATTGGAGGTTATGCAAGGCCGAGGTGAGTCTTCGCCATCTTCGCCATCTTCGCCATCTTCGCCATCTTCGCTAGAGGCAATATCATGATGTGGAAGATGTTATTCCATCTTATCATCACGTGTGATGGAAATAAAGGCTGACAATCCGCAGATGGAGCAGTTTAAACAATGTTGGAAGAAGCACAACAACGACCAGCGGACATCGACGAAGGATATATGAGGATTGAAGCTTTTAGAAGGCTGGATTGTATCAGACAAGATTCCCACCTGCTCGCCGCTGCACCTGTATAGATAAAGAAAACAAAGACTCAATTCTACCTCATAATCATGCAAATCAAGCACCAGAAGTAAAAATATATATAAATTATAGCTTGATTTTATTTATTATTTTTTTCTTTTCCCTTACCGTGCACCCCACATCCAAAGGCTGGTGTTGCGGCTCCAAAATCTGCATTCAGACTACATATCCAACCGCGCAAACGACGTCAGCTCTCGTCTTCCTCGAATTACCAACCACGAAAAACACAAGAAATACAACCACCCCACAATGGCCACGACAATGTCGCGCACAACGCGCTGCCTCCTCGAGAGCGTCACGGCCAGCCGCTCAGCATCGAAATCTCTGCCTCTCACCTCTCGCCGCGCCATCAGCAGCACCTTCTCCAAGCCCGCCACAACGACGCCCTACGCACCACGGCGCTCGACACCCATCCGCACACCAGTCTCCGCACCATCCTCCTCTACACCAGCATCAGCACCACCCCCAACCTCCTCGCCCCCGTCCTACCTGTCATCCGCACCCCGACCCGCCGCCACGCCGTCGGCCGACGAAACTGCAGACCTGACGGCCGGGCTCGGCGACGCGCCAGTCGTCCTCGACGAGGGCCAGCGCCAGGTCGACTGGACGCGCTCCTACCACGGCCTCTCCGCCGAGCCCTTCTCCGAGAAGGCCGCCGACGTGCTGCTCGCTCCCGTCGAGGCCGAAGACGTCGAGGTCAAGCCCGACGGCATCATCTACCTGCCCGAGATCAAGTACCGACGGATCCTGAACCGCGCATTTGGACCCGGTGGATGGGGATTGGCGCCGAGGGGTGAGACGATCATTTCGCAAAAGAGTGTTACACGGGAATATGCACTTGTTGCGCACGGAAGGTGAGTTTTGCTGGATGGTGTGGGGGGCGATGATGTGATGTGATGTGATGGTTGGTGCGAGCTGTGCTGATGTGTTTTGATAGACTCGTGTCTGTCGCGCGTGGCGAGCAGGATTACTTTGCGCCCGAGGGCATTCCCACTGCAACGGAGGGCTGCAAGAGTAATGCGTTGATGCGCTGCTGCAAGGATCTGGGTGTTGCCAGTGAACTGTGGGATCCACGGTACATCCGCAAGTTCATGAAGCAGCATGCGAAGCAGGTATGGGCGGAGAATGCCACTACCAAGAAGAAGAAGCAGATCTGGTTGCGCAAGGATGATGAGCTGAAGTACCCCTGGAAGGCCTCTGGTTTTGGGGTATAGGGAATTGTACCGAGGGGATCGAGATTATGGATGCGTGGAGTCATGGGGTTTCTCAAGGGCGTGTAGATTTAGACATCCCAAGTTCGTTTTTGAGACGCATTCAGATGTCAATGATGAGGATCATATTGCATGTGATCCAGGAGTTACATGCGGAAGTGGATCACGATACAGGACTGCACGAAAAAGACGGCATCAAAGAAGCAGGTATTAAATGTTTATTTATATAAAGTGATTCAAGCTCAGCCAGTACCAATACACAATTTCCACCCAAGCAAACACTCAAATTCTTGTATCAAACAATCTTGGAGGAGAAGAACCATTGACCAAAATTTCACTCCTTCGATACTCTACCTCGGAATTCCAATCCCAAGCCCTACCCCCTCCACAGTCCTCATCTTCTTCACACTCGATCCATCCTCCGCGTCCCCACCGGTCTTTCTCTTCTCAACTCCAGGCTTCGACACACTACCAAAAAGCTTTGCTTGAAGTAAGCCACTCTTCTCCGTCGCATGGGTTGGAGATCCCAATACCTCCATCGAATTCCTAGGGTCACGACGTAACATGCTGGTCGCGCTCTGACTGGCCTGGCTCTCCTCGATCTCGTCGTCCGTGACATCAACATCCGGGTGTACATGCGGATGTGGCGGAGCAGCGGTTCTGCCTTCCCCATCAGATTCGGAAATGGTACTATCTCGGCTCTTGCGTCTGCGTTCCCGTTCAAGCTCGTGTTCATGCTCATGCTCTAGTTCCGGGCGAGACCGTGGGATGGAGCGCGGCTCAACCTGGCTTTGGCTTAGACTCTGGCTATGGTGGAGAGGTACATTGGGATAACGGGGATCATCGCGTGGGGAAAATTGCACGGGTGGAAGAAGCTGGCTCTGGCTTCGAGAGGAGGCTGAGCCGCGCACGGGGGTTGTGGGTAGTGGATGTCGTACCTGGGGGATATGACCTTGGCTATAGCTGGCCTGGTGACGTTGATAAACTGCCCGATGGGAGTTTCGGGGAGTGCTGGGCGCACTGCCTGTGTGCTCTTGGCTTAAGACTTGATCAGCTAGGATGAGAGCTGCAAATGCATCTTGTTCGCCCTCGCGATGGTGGTGTGAACGGCCTGTTCCAGGTGTATGTCGAGGTGTTCCGTGGTACTGTTGCTGTGGTGTATATGGGGCACTGTGACTGGCAGTGCGTGGGATCGCAGATGCAAAGATCCCTCCTGGACTACGAAGATGCTTGAGATGTTCCCGGTTTTCACGAATGCGCTTCAGCAAGAGAAGGTTCTCTTCGCTGAGTACCTTTAGCTCGTCGTCCCTTTGTGAAATGAGCCTTTTTGCTTTGTGGAGACGTCGATGAAGGAGGGTAAGTTCATTGTCGAGAACTTCACAGTGCTCCTTGAGCTCCATGGCATATCGTGCTACAACTGACTGACCATCAGAACCAGGCTGGGTTTGACGGGTATTCTCAGCATGCTGCAGAACCTCGACTTCACGACGGGTCATTGCATGCTCAACCTCCATGCGCTTGGCAGTCTCCTCCGTCTCAATCATTAACAAATTGTGTTGTAATTTGTGATGGGCCGCGGTCATGCGAGTTTCAATGAGATCGGCTCCAAGCTTGTCAACCTCTGAGATGGATGCGCGTAACATGTCTCGTAACTGTGAAGCCGAGGCATCCGCAATTTGTTGGCCTGTTGGTCGTTCGTATGTATTCGAGGCGCGCGAATAATCATCCTTCGCATTGCCATTATCTCTCTGGTCTCTTTTGAGAACATTACGGGCAGTAGTAGGTGGCGGAGATGACAATTGTGAGGGCGTGGGAGTATTGTCGTGGTCAGCGATGCTCTGCGACGACTCGGGAATATGTCTCAGCGCAGCCGGCTGAGATGAGGGTGGAGGCGTGAATGAAGATGCCGGAGGTGAAGGGGATGCGTACTTGGACTGATCCATTGTTGGTAGGGAGGATTCGGGGTTGGCCATGGTATGGAGTGGTCTGTTTTGGTCGGTGTTCATCGCTGTCGTCTTATAGATTGGAGATAACCTTGACTTGTATATTATGCAATGCGAACAAAGCAATTCACAATATCGAAATAGAATACTCAAGGGTCCGCCTTTGATGTAAAGTACGGGGTATTTCGGGCGATCGCCTTGCCTTGCCTTGCCTTTGTCGCAATGCTAGGCGCAGATTTATGTAGATATATGTAAGGAAGAGTGTAACTTAATGAGAGTCGAAAGGAGCGGGCGAATGCGGTTCACCGCATTCGTGGGTACAAGACGAAAGGAGGTGTGGTGCAGGGTAGGTAGGTATTGATGACGAAGATGAGTGAGGATATGTCGGTCAAGATGATACCTAAGTAATAAGTAAAATAGGCAAAGGATGAGGTTATTGATGGATGTATATGCTCAACCCTCACAGCCTCTTCGTCGTCTTCTTCTTCTTCTTCTTCTTCTTCTTCTTCTTCTTCTTCTTCTTCTTCGTCGTCGTCGTCTTCCTGTCTTGTGTCTCTCTCTCCTCCACTCTGTGGGTGGCTGGTAGTGTTTGCGACAGGAATGACGGGGTTGTCGATGGTCGGCTGGGTGACGAGCAACTAGTAGTAGTGCGCACCTCGTGACCTCCACTGGTACACCACGCCGTGCCATATCCACTCCCCGCCGGATAAATAGAAACTCCGTGATAAATACAGCTATCATCCCTGTCAAGACTCACTCACGGTGGACCACCAGACTTTCCCTTTCCCTTTCGACGCGTTGCGATCAACCCCAAATCCGAAAACCAAAATTCCCCTTTCCTTTCTTTTCCTCTCCTCTCCTCTGCAAGACTCGACAAGTGGAAGATAAACACTGTCTTTGCTTCGCTTCAAGTATCATCAAACTCATCACAACCGAATCCATCTCAGCCTTTGCTTTGTAACTTTTAACAGCTTGTGGGAAAGGGAAAGTCCACAATGTACCGTATCTAGGGAGTTCTGTGGGTGGACTATTATCACAGAAACATTGGACCCTGCATTTCCTACGCAAGGCGTTCAAGCAAGGAGCGCATTTCATCTCCCAAGTACGCCCTTCTCTCCAAACCTCATGATGGACCCTCCGGATACTCCAACTCCAGCCGGTAAACCGACTGCCATTCCACGTCTTTCCCGTCTTCCTGTCCCAAAATCCGTTCCAGCCTTGCGCCCATCTCCGTCGCGGGAGAATTTGCCCGGTAGAATACCAAGTGGTCTTTCTATCCCTCGACTTCGAAGTACGGCCTCCCGAGACAACTTAGATCATCCATCTAGAACCCCGTCTAGTAGTGTACAAGAACGAGGCAGATCTACAGAGTCCACCATTCGAAAATCCCAACAGACTTCTTTGCTTTCTAGAGCTCCAGTTCGAAATGTCGCAATTAGCAATTCGAAAACGCTCACTGCGGCGTTGCCCACAGATGATATGCCACCGCCACCGCCACCCAGAGAACTGGATTATGATGCTGCAATCTATGGCCTGGACGAAACGAACACCGAAGACGATTCCCATGAAGAAACGTCCCGAAGTAGACAATCCCGTCCATCCTTATCCGAGAGAACGATGGAAACGTTGGCACAAATCCCGGCTTCCCCGAGTATGCGAAATAGAGGATCAAGCTTTTATGAGAGTGCAACTAGCCCAATACGACCTACTTCAAGTTCCACTGTCAGGTCCCGATCCGACAATCTCTCGGGACCTGTCTCCAGATTGGCGTTAGGCTCTAGGCCGGGTTCCAGTTATAGCCGTGACGGCTCCTTAGGCCCACCATCATCTCGGTCAATGAGTTCAAGACCAACTTCCAGTGCTGGGGATGGGGGTGATTTATGGATCCCAAAATCATTTAGAACGTCGCATACGTATACTGGCTTTTCCGATTATCAACAAAATGAATTACTTGAGGAGCAGGATACAACGTGGACTGCTACTACAGGTCTCACAGCCTCAAAACTACCTTCACCGGGTTTTTATTCATCAAGACAAAGATCCCCGAGTCCAATGAGGCCAACATCGAAAGCAACTAGTGCCACATCTGACAGCAGTACTCAACCTACCAAGGTCATCAGACCTCAACGATCTATCAATGGACTTTTTAATAAACCAGCCGTAGGGCTAATCTCCAGTGATATTCTTGAGAAACCACGTAATGTCGAAAAAAAGGCCTCAAACGGCCAACTGGGTCTTGCTTCGAAACGAGGGATTCCCCCAAAAGCAAAATCGACAATGTCGTCGAAATCAACAAGTAGTCAATCTTCAGAAAATCCCACATCACCAAAGAAGACCTCGGCAGTACAGTCTTCAAACACACTTCGAGAACAAATTGCCAAGGCAAAGGCGGCGAAACGAGCTCAGATGAATAAACAAGCTGGCGGAGGAGCTCAAGGAAATGCTGTCAATGCAGCAATTCCTGATGACAGCTTGGATTTTGCCGCAGCGGATGACCCTTTCAACCAATTTGCAGACCCAGGGGGAAACAAAGGTCTCTTACGAAAGCGTATTGATGCTGGTCGAAAGGATGGTCGTTTGAATATTGCTGCTATGGGACTGAAAGAGATCCCTAGCGAAGTTATGTCTATGTACGATATTGAAGATGCGAGTGGTGGCTCTTGGGCAGAGATGGTTGATCTCACAAGACTTGTTGCTGCTGATAACGAATTTGAGGTCATCCCTGATAACGTTTTCCCCGACATTGACGCAGAAACAGCAATGGAGCTCGACGATTGGAAAGGAAACCAATTCGGTGGTTTGGAAACACTCGATTTGCACGGAAACGTCTTGATCAGCGTTCCCTTGGGTCTACGAAGACTGGAACTACTCACCACCCTCAATTTGTCTAACAACAAGTTAGTCAACGACGCTTTCGATGTAATCTCTTTAATACCGAGTCTCAAAGACTTGAAGATCGCAGCCAATAATATGACGGGTGAATTGCCGTCGTCAATCTCTAAGCTTGAACATCTTGAAACGCTCGACATACACGGCAACAATATTACAAGCTTGCCGGACGGAATGAAAGCTCTCACTCACTTGCGTATTATAAATATGTCAGAGAACAGCGTTGCATCAATACCTTTCGATATCCTGCAGCAATTACCTCTCATCCAGCTATTTGCAGCAAAGAATAAACTCAGCGGAACGTTGATCGATTCCAATGTGACTGGATTGTCTCAACTACAGATTCTCGATATCACGAGTAATGCTCTCGCCAGTATTACAGAGGCCGAAACACTCGACCTTCCAGCTCTTCATCAACTTTCTTGCTCGGCTAATAGACTTACCAACCTACCCGATATGACTACCTGGCTTTCATTGATGACCATAGCTGCTGAGGACAATAACATCTCAGAGGTTCCAAATGGCTTCATCACCCTTCCAAAGATAAAAAATGTTGACTTCACGGGCAACAACATTAAAGTCATCGACGACGCCATCGGCGGCATGGAAAGTCTAGACATCTTCCGAATTAGCGGCAACCCACTCCGCGAAAAGAAGCTCGCCGGTATGAGTACCGAAGTCCTCAAGCGGACCCTCAAAGCGCGTCTCGAACCTGCCGAAGAGACCCCCGCTGAGTCCCTTCCGGAAACCGCCGATCCAGACTCAGTGCCGGTTTCAGGCACTTCACCAGCTATCTGGCCCGTAACAGCGAACAAACTTGACAGATCCAATACACAATCCCGCACCCTCAATCCTGTGACTGTCGCACAGATCGCCCAAGCTCATACGGTCCGCACTCTTGACTTGCACCACAACGCCTTCCGCGACATTCCAACGTCGATCGCATTCTTTGCCGCTACCCTCACATCCCTCACCATCTCAAACAATGAGCTCACGCGCGACGAATACCTCGATGAAGAGCTCTCGTTGCCGGCATTGCAAATACTGAATCTGTCGAGCAACACCATCTCCGATGTCCGTCCACTGCTTGCTCGTCTAGATGCGCCAAATCTGGATATATTGGATCTTAGCTTCAACAGACTTACGACCCTGCCAGTACTCAGGACCAAGTTCCCAAAGCTGAGCACATTATTGGTCGGTAACAACACCATTCGAGAAGTGAGTTTTGAGGCGGTTCAGGGGCTGAGGGTTTTGGATGTGAGCTCGAATGAGTTGCAGGCGCTAAATCCGAGATTGGGGCTGCTCTGGGATGAGGGATTGAGACAGTTCAGTGCTACGGGGAATAGATTTAGGGTGCCGAGATGGGATGTGTTGGAGAAGGGGACAGAGAGTGTATGTGCTTGGTTGAGGGATCGGATTCCTGTTGATGGTTAAATGGGATGGGATATTAGAGGGTTTGAACGAAATGGCAAAGGGGTGGGGAAATAGGGGGGATTTGTGTGGACCGGTAAGAGGACCAGGGACCAGAGGCAGGGGCGGTGGAAACGGGTAATGGAGTGGTGGATGGAGCTGGAGCTGGAGGGGCGTGGGGATGTATATAGCTATAATTAATTAATAATCTTGATCTCAGTCTTCATGGCATCATTATGTGTCCATCAGTATTGAAAGTAGCGCTGTTCTTGCAATGGCCTGGAGAAGACGCAAGTCATCAGCAGGTCGTCCCCCCTCGGCAGTGCATCTCCCAAGTCCCCCATCAAACAACTCGACCTAGTCCCTACAAAGATCCTCCAAAATCCCAATCATCCTCTTCTGCAACCCCTCAAGCTCCCTCTCCCCGACCAGCCCCTTCCCACCACCTCTCCCCTCCCCCTCCCCAGCCCCATCCCCCTCATTCCTCACAAACTCCCGCCTCGTCCCAAAAAACGGAACCCCAAGCCGCTTGAGCCGCGCCTCAAACTCGGCAAACATCTGCCGCTGCGCATGCCAGATCTTCGCATCGAACGCCCGCAGCTCCACGCCGTCCGTCGCCGCCGTGTGCACCGGCGTGCCCCGCGTGCCGCCCCCAACCGCCCGCAGCACCTCGTCCAGCTTCTTCTGCCCCGCCTGCCGCTCCGCCTGCTTGGCGATCAGCGCCTGTCGTGAGCTATACCATTGCTGTTCGTGCTCGTGCTGTACGCTTATCATCTTTGGGGGGGAGGGGAGTCAGTAGGCGTGTAAGAAGGGGTGTGTGTGTGTGTGGAGGGCACGTGAGGGATGGGGATGAGAGGGGAGGTACCTTTTTGATCTCCCGCACGATGCCCTCGTTCTGCGTTACGATCTTCATCACGCATCGCAGCCCCGAGGGCCAGTCGGTGATGGTGGCTGGGTCGACGATCTTCGGCTCGGGTCTTGGCGCCTCTACCTTTCTCGTGGCATTGGGTGCGTGATATCCCATGCCCATCATCGGTGGGGGATTTTGTGGACCTTGCTGTTGCTGCCATTGTTGATGCTGCTGATAGGAGTTGGGGTCACGTGCAGCTTGTCCGCTGAGGGCTTGCTGTGTGAGATGGAGATTTGGCGCATTCGCTGTGTTTGATGGGGGAGCTGGCGGTGAAAGTGCTGATAATGTCGCGAGAATGCTTGCCAGGTCGGGGGTCTGGGGGTGGTTGGAGGCCATTTCAAGAGGTTGATGAAGTGAGTATGAGCTCCTGCTCTGAATGTTCTCGTGTGGAATGGTGGACTTGGATAGGAGCGGTAGATGATGTGAGATACATAGACTGTAGTCGTTAGTAGACAATAAATCCTCTAGAACAGAGCTGTAGAATTCGGAATTTGAGATATTGCAAAGTGTTGTGTATGGGTGTTGAAGTTTACATGCTTGTTTGGTTCTGATATTGATGCACCTGAACTCACGCAGCGGAACACATCTCCAGCGGAGCGGAATAGTCCGCCCCCAGCACTTAGGCACGCGCATCATACATCGCTCGCTCGCTCAACCTCACAAAAAATCTCCTGATAGAGAAGGCATTGTCAACCAGCTCCAAAACACCCACAACGCCCATCCCAATCCCAATCCCCATCACCAGCATCCAATTCAACTTGATCTCCCCCCTCAACACCCCACTCCCGCATTCGCATTTCCCTCAATATATACACGCAATGGCGCGTCCTCCAAAAATCGACGCAACGCATTTCCACGCCACGGGCCCGCATGCCGCTTCCAAGACTGCAGCTCACACTTCTGCTCCGCCCAGTGCTCCCATTGTGAAGAAGACGCCTGGCCCACCGGGAGAGACGCCGCAGCAGAAGGTGAAGAGATTGAGGGAGGCGGCGCAGAGAGCGAAGAGTGCAAAGGTTTCGGGCTTTGATAAGGCGATTGTAGTGGGCCGGGTTTGGGCGGATCGGGCACATCGGTTTACGGCGTTGAGCTTGATTGGTGTTACCGGTATGTTTTTTCTCCGGAGATGCTCGTGGGGATGAGAGGAAGGTGGATGCTGGAGGGTGGTATCCCAATTTCAACGGATGGGATGGGAATTGCACTGAATTGCATTGAATTGCACGGAGTAATTGTAATTGAGTCATGGCAATCATGTCACTAATGTATGGAATACAGGTATCGCCGGAGTAATAACAGCCTACGCCCTCGGCGACATGATGATTCACAACCGCCGCAAGCGTGCAGAGTACTTTGCAGAGCAGAAAGCCATCCACGCCTCCAAGCTATGGGATGCACAGAAGGCGCTCAAAGCAGGCACAGCCAGCGAGGAGCAAGTAGCATTCATCCATATGGAGCGACAGACGGAAGCCGAGCTAGCAGCGAAGAAGACGCGGCCCGGGTTCTTTGCCCGCGGGAAGGAGTGGCTGTTCAGCGGGATGAAGACGGACGATGACGGTGAAGTGGGCGAGGGAGCAGCGAAGGCGGCGGCGGCGGCGGCGGCGGAGGGGGCAGAGGTTCACATGGAGGAGGCGGGACAGGCGGTCGCGCAGCAAGCACAGCAGGCGAAGAGCAGTATCCTGAGCGCCGTGGCGGAGAAGAAGGAGGCGGGCGAGAAGAAGATCATGAGTGCGCTGGAGGCCGAGCGCGAGAGGCAGCGGAATGGTGGCATGCTGGATCGTCTGGGCACGAGTGCCGAGGCTGGGGAGTCGCCGAAGGCCGGCGGGTGGACGAGCTTCATGACGAGACGGTAGGGATGAGATGCCGTGTATGATATGATATGTCTTGTCTGTATATGCATTTGGGTCGGCGTATAGAATGGGCCTTATAAAATGTCGGATGGTGAACTCTCCACGAAACCATGGCACTGCGTTGCGCGATGGCCTGTCCCGTTCCCCTGCCGGGAGTTGTCGAATCCTACCTACTGCTCAGTCGACCGAATGCTATCTCTTTGTGCCGGATAAGCTCGAGTTGACATCTCGCGGCCGATGCACTTGTGCTGAAGGCTTGATGACTGGATACAACATAGTCACATAGTCAGCATGCAAATAAAGAACGTCAATGAGCCCCATTTCGGACAACGGCATGGCCATTAAGAAATTCGTGGTTGATTGATTGCTTATTTGCCTAGACTTCAGATCCGCAGATCTGAACGATGCTCACTAACGCCATGCTGTGCTCCATAGGTACTCAATGCCCAAAGCAGATAGACCAATGATGACATCAAAACGTGATCCAAAACACCCCTCCTCATATTCGCCTCCCTTCCATTCCACGCCATCCTCAAGAAGTGATAATGTGACTGAAATGACCGGGCACCCGATCCCGACACTTCTCACAATCGCTGCGATAGCCCATACTAAACGTCTTTTTCTGCTCTCCCGCCCCGCCCATCCCGTGATTGACCGACCAGTTCGCCAGGTTGTTGAATCCGTACGGCGATCGTCGATGTCCCTTCTTCACCGGCGACTCCGTCACCTGCCGCGGCGGCGTCTTCATCTCCATCCCCATCTCTATCTCCATTTCCATTTCCATCTCCATCTCCATGCTGATATCCGCCACGCCCTCGAGGGCAACACTCGGACTGGGCTCGTCCTCGCTGATGGGCGACGGAATACTAACGCCGTACGCAGCCTGCGCGTCCTCGAACGGGCCCATGTCCATGAGCTGCGAGTGCGCATGCATCTGCTTGGCCGGCGGGCGCGGCGTGCGTGCGAAGTGCGGGTTCATCGGTGTGGGGATGCGGTCCGAGAGGGAGTGCGAGTGCGTTGCATCGCCCTGGGATGGGCCGGGTGACAGGAGCATGTTGTCGCCCATCTCGTAGTCGTCTACGTAGGCGGCGGCGTGCTGCGGTGGCCATGAGTGCGCTGCATATGGACTGCCCAGGCCCTCCATGGGCGTTCCTGTGATGGAGGAGTCCGGTGACCAGGCTGATGTGTCCGTGTAGCTCACTCGGGGCGCCTCGTCGCTGTCCGAGTCGGCGGGCGTGATTGTTGGTGGGGCAGGGACGGCGGGTGGGATGTGAGAGGTGTGGATGTTTAGTTGCGGGTTGTATCTGCTGTGGTTCTCTGGTGAGCGGCGGATGGGAAGCTCTTTCTGGAATTGCCGTTTCTGTCGAGTGTGAGTTGCTGTTGATAGGTACTTATGAATTGCTTCAATCTGAACTCACGGGCTTATGCTGCTCTGTACCAGAACCTTGTCCATCATCGTCTTCCCTCGGCCTCTTTCTCTGAAATATTCCTTCTGACATGCTCGTAAATGGTCTCTTGATACCGTGAGGTTTTTTGTTGTATTGATTGCCGGCTTATCGCAGTATAAACAAGAGCAACCCCGCAGCCTCGAAATGTTGCTCGGTTGAAAGTGGAGGCTTTGAAGACGCTCGGTGCAGTACAAGAGTACGTACCATCAGCCTATTTAAGCAGCAGCAAGAACAGCTCTATGTCTGGCTTGAACGATAATGATAAGGTGGCGATGTTCTGCAATGTTGTGATGATGATCGGTTTCATTCGTGCTTCACTCGCATGGCGCTGCTCGGTGTTTGATGTTTGAGAATCGGCAAGCTCAAGCTCAACTCAACTCAACTCAACTCAACTCAAGCTCTCCGCTGCTTTACTACGCACATTTGTACGGAATGAATGACGCTGTTGTGCTTGCCCGTGCTCGTGCTTCACGTGCCGGTGAGATCACGTTGCCCAACGTGGTATTGGTCTCTTCCATTGCAGATGTGCGCTTCCAGGGGTTCAAGAGTCGAGTCTGAGAGTCTGAGGGTCTGAAGTTCTGAAGGTCTACCTGACCAGGTATGGACTCACCGGATCAAGAGCAGGGCTAGGAGACTTGCCTCTTTGTAGGTTGGTACTCGGGTAGATAGAATACTAGAGGTAGAATAAGAACAAATACCCCTTTCTAGTCCTGGTCTAAGAAAGTATAAAGTAAGAGAGAAAAGTAAGAGAGAAAAGTAAAAAGTAAAAAGTAAAAAGTAAAAAGTAAAAAGTAAAAAGTAAAAAAGTAAAGAAAGTAAGAAGGATAGAATAATAGAACAGGATAATAGAGAAAGAAAACCTAAATAAGGATTAATAAATTAATAATCAACAAATAATAAATAATCAAATAATAAACCGAGACAATAATCAAGTAAATAAATAAAATAAAATCCAGTCTTTTCGGGTCATCTTTACAAATGACACTTGAAAAAGAGTAGTATCTTTATCTGTCTACCTAGGTACATAGTATCTAGGCACATTCAATTCAATACCTAGCAGGCCTAAGACTTGGTAACTAGGTGATAATAAACGTACAAGTTTAAAGGAACATTAATATTATGAAGGCTAACAAACATGAATGAAGCTGAATAAAAAGGTCCATCTATTGATCACTTACATAATACAGATCACATAATACAGAATACTTACATAGTAATACTTCACCTTACATTACAATCGATGTTCATTCGTCAATTTCAAATGCCCATCAAGAGCGTGTCTAGGTGCTTCCATATTATCGTCCAGTAGTGGAGCGTTGATTTTTATTCCACGGCCAAATTCCTCTCTACCCCCGCCAAGTGTACGTGCGCACAACATCATCTTCATAATTATTCTTTTGACTTTTGACTCACCCCTCACCCCTCACCCTTCACAACTCACCCTTCACAACTCACAACTCACAACTTTCATTGAAAAATATTAGAATCGTACCATTACTCCCACGATCAACACATAATCCTCCTCTCCGCATTCCGTCTTCCCTCGAAAATATATCTGCAATTCTTTGCCCAATTCTCTTCTCTCAATCATCTACAATATAACCACAATGCCAGGCGTCGTTGCACCACCAGAGGTCTTGGATGACACGCGCAGTAGGTTTACCCCACCAAAGCATGCCGCCCAAAAAAATATAAAAAATTACAACAATACTGATGATGATGCCCTCTGCTTCCAGTCCTCGGCCAGGATCCTTTGATCCCGCCTCAACTCCTTCTCTCCGAGATCCCAATCACCCATGTTGCACAGCAGACCGTCGTGCAGGGTCGCAAAGAGGCCATCGAGGTCATCATGGGCCGTGACGATCGTCTTCTCGTCATCGTCGGACCCTGCTCCATCCACGACCCAAAGACCGCCGTCGAATACGCCCAGAGACTCAGGACCTTAGCCGACAGACTTCAGGGCGACCTCTGCATCATCATGCGCGCCTACCTCGAGAAGCCGCGTACCACGGTTGGCTGGAAGGGCTTGATCAATGACCCGGATATCGATGAGAGCTACAAGATCAACAAGGGTCTCCGTGTCAGCAGACAACTCTTCTGCGATCTCACCACCAGCGGAATGCCAATTGCTACGGAGATGCTCGATACCATCTCCCCACAGTTCCTTGCAGACCTCATCTCCCTCGGCGCCATTGGTGCCAGAACCACCGAGTCCCAATTGCACCGTGAACTTGCCTCTGGACTTTCTTTCCCAATCGGCTTCAAGAACGGCACTGATGGAAGCTTGGGCGTTGCTATCGATGCTGTTGGAGCTGCTGCTGCCAAGCACCACTTCATGGGTGTTACCAAGCAGGGTTTGGCTGCTATTACCAGAACAAATGGTAACGAGCACGGTTTCATCATCCTTCGCGGTGGTACCAAGGGAACCAACTTCGATGCCGAGAGCGTCAAGTCTGCCAAGGAGACTTTGGAGAAGAAGGGCCAGAAGCAAGCTATCATGATTGACTGCTCTCACGGTAAGAAATATTGAATATTTATCATAAGGAATGTGTACTGATGAATGACAGGTAACTCCAACAAGGACCACCGTAACCAGCCAAAGGTCGCCAAGGTTATCGGTGACCAGCTCCGTGCTGGTGAGCACTCCATTGTCGGTGTCATGATCGAGTCAAACATCCACGAGGGTAGCCAGAAGGTTCCAAAGGAGGGTCCATCCGGTCTCAAGAAGGGTGTATCCATCACCGATGCCTGCATCGACTGGGAAACCACCATCGACGTTCTGGAGCAGCTCGCTGATGCTGTCCGTGAGCGCAGAAAAGTCACGGGTCATGTTGCCTCGGAGTCCAAGGTCACTCAACTCGAGGAGGGAGAGGAGCTTCATTGATTCATCTATGTCGTGATTTTTCTTTCTTTCATGTTTGGCGTTGGGGAATTTGCGGCCTATATAAAAAGCGTGGATAAACAAAAGCTTGGCAAATTTGAACTCATTTTCGCCCTTTGGCTTTTTGCGTTTGTGCTTCTGGCATTGTTTCGTGGAATTCCGATTTATGACTTCTTCTGATTCAGCTTGCTGTTAAGCATATCTCTTTGTCTTGTCTATATTTGAATGCATATCCGCCATGAGATACAGGGCTTTTCTGCAGGTCTATTTCAACAACCAATGGCATGTACATAGTCTCAACATGTCGTCTTCAACATTGTGGATTCCAAAATCTACAGTACAAACATCACAGTCAGTGAGGTCAAACATCCAGCACACCATCATTAATATCCCATCATTATAACCATCCTCTTCACCTCGCCCCAACCCTCGCATACTGCCCCTGCACAACTCCCTTCTTTTCCGCCTTCCGATCCAAGAACTTCTGCACCCCCGCCCATCCCAATAACCCCACCGTAGTCCCAATGAACAAAATCACAATCGCCTGGTCCTTCGCGCTGTCGCGCTGGAAGCACGTCGTGAACACATCCTTCTCCTCGGCGCCCTTGCAGATGGGTAGGTTGTAGCTCAGGCAGAACTTCCGATTGCATAGCGCGCATGTTGAAGATTGTGCACGGCTCGAGAGCACATTGGTGTTTGGGCTAGAATCTGAGTCGATGTCGATATTGATATCGGTATCGCTTCCAGTATCGGAATCGATGCCCTGGAGATTCGAGGAGGCTTTGGAATTGGGCTTGCTATTGGTATTGCTATTACCGTTGCTGTTGCTACTGCTGCTGCCCTTTGAGTTGGATTTCGTATCCGAGAGGGCGATGATGGTGCTGTTGGTGAAGCAAGTACATTTGCAGAACGAGGGCGCTGTGCGCATTAGTTACCAAAACATTCATCCCAATCCAATCCAATCGGCCATCTCTACTCACCAGACGCAATCGATACTGCAATCAGGGCGCACAGCACCAGTAAACACGAAAGCCGCACCATTTTCTCTCTTCTAGTTACCTTCACTTCCTCGTGACCACCCACGCCCTCCTCCTCCCCACAAGGCTGAAGCGACGTCCACCGACCGCCCGCCCGCACCGCCCGCACGCGGTCCCTCGCCCGCACACCCGCGCTTAGTCAGCCACATTTTCACAACATCTCGACATCACGCCCGCCCCAAGCCATCTCCCCAAGCCATCTCCCCAATCCACACACCATGCGCCGAATCTCGCGATTAGACAGCTCAATTGGCGCCCTGCGCGCCGCCCGCCGCCACCCGGCTCCAGCGTATACGTGCTCGGCCTGCCGCCGCGCCTTCGCCAGCTCGCCCGCGCCCGCCGAGCAGCCCAAGGGCACCGAGAAATGGCGTCAGCGCCTCTGGGGCACTGATAAGCCGCCCGGGCTGAAGGACCCGTATAGTGATGCCAGCGTGCTGGGGCAGAAGGAGGCGGTGGGTGAGGGGGAGGTTCGAGCTGAAGCTGGAGCTGAGGCTGAGGCTGGGGCTGAGGCTAAGACTGTGGGTGAGGGGGAGGAGGAAGTGCTTGAGAGGCCGCGGAGACAGTGGAAGGAGCCGCGTGACATCGACCCGAATTATATCCCTGCGGAGACGATGGAGGGCTTGCAGTGGGTCGGTGGCCACGGCAGTTGGTGGAAGAACAATTGGGATCCCCAGCATCGCTTTGTGGGCTTTTTGAGGCGGGACCGTGTCGTGGATAAGGATGAGGCGACGGCGTTGCTGCGCCGGGCTGTGGTGGAGGTGGTGGCGTTGCAGACTGCCGGAAAGACGGGGAATTTTGCAGAGAAGGAAGTCAGCACGGCGGAGGTGCAGCTTGTGGTTGAGGGCGAGAAGGTGGAGCTGAAGTTTCGGGATGGCATGACGGTCGAGGGCTTGGTGGAGGAGCTGATTGCAAAGGATGAGACGGCCGTGAAAACGAGCCCGACGGAGGCTGAGATCAGTGTTGCTGCTGATCGGTCCAAGGTCGATTCTTTGGAGGTACCGCAAGAGATCGTAGATGAGACGGCTGTCAAGGCGGCTCCTACTGAGGCTGAGGCGGACGTCGCTGCTGATCGCTCTGAACTCGACCCATTACCTGAGCTTGAGATCCCCGACTACGCCGCCCGAGTAGCATCCTGGGATCCATCATGGCTGCAGATCTCGCTCGCAAGTCCAGCCTTCAAGTTCGCTGTAAGACATCCCATCTCTCTCCTCCTCTACCCACTCAATACTAACATGTCCCAGGTCCTCAAACGCACCATGCAACTCACCGGTGTGCGAATTGCCGACTCGGAAATCCAACTCCTCAAGACGCTTGCCGATCTGCAGAGCCGCCTGGTCAAGCCGCCGAAGCCACGTAAGGTCACGGATGCGCTGGCACAGTCGGATTTGTACGACGATGTGCCCAACGTGCGTATCTTCGACCGCCGTGTCACCCCCATTGATGAGGAGAAGTCTGTTGGTCGCTGGAAGGTCATTGAGGCGGAGCTCAAGAAGAGAAATCTGCCGCTTACTGGCAGGACGGTTTAGGGGCTGGAAGACGGGGGGAGGGGGTGTATATTATGTACTACTAAGGTATGAATGAATAAAAGGATGTGTGGGTGGCTCTGGCTGTTTATGTGCTGAGGCGCACTATGTGTGATGACGAGGGATTTTTGAGCTTGAAGTACTCAGTTGTCTTGCTAGTATGTGGTGTTCTAATGATGTGTGGTCTATACAAAGATATTCCGGCATTGATGGCCTGTTTTAGGGAAGGAGGTATACAATCACAGACATTCTCATATATTGATTTATTATTTTGGTGCAGGTGAAACTCTACAGTTGCTTACAGGTCAACCTACGTGCATTTCTCATAGATTTGGCAGTTTCATGTATCCAATTGCATTTCCTTACTGGGTTGAAACAAGCACATAAGGAATTCAGAAGAATGGTTTACACTACCTGCTTCGATGTGGACACAGGTGTGACTTGGACGAAGCTAATATCAAACTCGATCATAGCAACATGGTCTTCAACTCATTGACGTTGTTTGGACATCTTCATCCTCACCTCCCTTTTCACCCCCAGCACTTTGACGTGGTCTCAGCATGAACCCGCCATATATAAGTAGCAACGAGGCCTCTCAAAAGCTCTATATTTCTATAGCTTGACGAACAACCATCCCCCACCCCTTCATATCTACCTCAAATCCCCATCCGATCAAGATCTCAACCCTCGCCGGCGTGGCCCCTCGCTCCTCGGTGTACGGCTAAGGACTCAGCCGAGCATGGCTTGCCGTCTACCCAGCACGCGGGCACTAACGGCGTGATACGGAAATGCGGGTTGCTCCCCGCGTGCGTCAACGTCAACGTGCCCGCTATTAATTGCCGATGCTCCAACTGCACGATGCTGTTCTGGACATCTGTATGAAGACCCTCTCCTGCCCCGTAGTCTCCCTTCTTGACTCTCCGTGTCTCCCTTTTCTCCTCTTTCCTTTTTTCTTTTCCCCTTTCTCTTCTTTGCATTTTGGTATCTGCTGTCTTGATCAATTGGCCAATTGCTTCAATTCAACTCATCTCATCTTCTCTGACGGCTTCTGGCTCTATTCAACAAGTGACCTCTGGCATTGCTAGCTACCTGAAGCTTCAGATCACTGCCTATTGTATATTGTCTGTCTGACTGAAAATTCCTTTATTTACTACTATAATTTTCTCTCCATATCTCGCAATTCTTCCAAGATGTCGGGAGTAGTCCGCAAAGGTCTCAAAAACATCCTCCAAAAGGACCCGAATGACATTGTGATCCTCTCCTCTCTCCGAACAGCCATAACGCGCGCCAACAAAGGCGGCTTCAAAGATGCCTATCCCGAACAACTCCTATGTGCCGTGCTCAAGGCAACGCTCGCCGCAAACCCCAATCTTGACCCGGCCATGATTCAAGATGTGGGCGTGGGCGTCGTGCTCAGCGAACTGGGCGGCTCGAAAGCGGGGCGCATGGCCATGAACCACGCAGGCTATCCATCCACAACGTCTTTCTACACCGTCAACCGCGCATGCAGCTCGGGGCTGTCGGCTGTCACGAACGTCGCACACAGCATCGCCACGGGCATGATCGACGTGGGCATCGGCGGCGGCATGGAGAGCATGACGCGCAACTACGGCAGCCGCGCTATCCCCGTCGATCTGTGGCCCGAGCTGAAGGACTCGCCCGTCAAGGACGCCAGAGACTGCATCATGCCCATGGGCCTGACGTCCGAGAACGTCGCGCAGCGATACGGCGTGTCCCGCGACGAGCAGGACGCCTTTGCTGTCGCGAGTCACCAGCGCGCTGTCAAGGCGCAGCAGGCGGGCTTGTTCGATCAGGAGATCGTGCCTGTTACCACGCAGTACCAGGAGGTCGACAAGACTGGGAACAAGGTTGGCGATGAGCAGACTATCACGGTGACGAAGGACGATGGCATCCGTGCGAATGCCAGTATCGAGGGTATGAAGAAGCTCAAGCCGGCGTTCAAGGCGGATGGCACGAGCACGGCGGGTAACTCATCGCAGATTAGTGATGGTGCGGCTGCGACGCTAATGATGAGGAGGAGCACGGCGACGGAGCTGGGGTTGAGCGGCAGTATTATTGGGAAGTGGGCTGGTACGCAGGTCGCCGGGTGTGCGCCGGATGAGATGGGTATTGGACCTGCCATTGCCATCCCAAAGCTGTTGGAATACACGGGGCTCGAGACTAAGGACGTGGGAATCTGGGAAATCAATGAGGCTTTTGCTAGTCAGGCTATCTACAGTTTGAGGACACTGGGACTGGAGGGTGCGATGGAGGATGGAAGAGTCAATCCTAAGGGCGGTGCTATTGCTTTGGGTCATCCGCTGGGTGCTACTGGTGCGAGAATGCTGGCCGGTTTGTTGCCGGAGCTTCAGAGGCAGGGTCTGCAGACTGGTGTGGTCAGCATGTGTATTGGTACGGGAATGGGAATGGCTGGATTGTTTGTGAGGGAGTAGGTAGTTGTGAGATTATGAATGTACTGTTGAGCGTATCTGCAGACGATGAGACTGAAGGTGGAATATGTGGTGTTTATGGGTCCATGTGTGAGGTTGTTGTGTAGTATGATTGCGAAGTCATCGAATCTTTTGTTGTTGCTATTGCTGTCGTTGTTACTGGTGATATGCTTCAAGATCGATATTTGGTATTCATGGAATACGTGGTGTCTATGGGACCATGTGTGAGGCTGTTTGGATATGCTTATGTAGAATTATTGTGAAGTTATCAAAATACTTTTGTTGTTGTTGTCGTTGCTGGTGATATATTATCAAGATCGATATGTGGAGTTCATGGGATATCATGAAGCTGGCGTCGATTAGAATGAAGCAATTGATGCTGGTGTACAGATAGTAGAGAGTATAGCTACGGGCATGACTCTGTACGGGTACTCGAGGTAAGTGTGTTGGTGTAGGCCATGAATCATGAAGCTCAAGTGAAAGTGAGAATCTTCCCAAATAGGAACCAGCCCCACTCCCAGCCATAAGCGAAGCGACCTTTCCATTAAGTATTCAAATACGGCACCAGAATCCAACAATGAAAACCTTGGTCGAGGTTGGCCTAGTTGGTTGATTCCAGCGTTCGGCAACAAAGCCGGTTTTCCCCACTAACAAGTAGTGGGAAGGCGATGTAATCTCATGCGAGCGCACTTGAAGGATTTCACGATCGTGGATGCCTCCCGAAAGGGCGGTCTAAGAGTGAACGCGCCAGTAGTGTGGGTATCTCTCTGAGGAAGAGTAGGAGCATCTTCATCTCCGTTAGTGGTTTTTTTGCAATTTCTTTTGCTTTTCAAGAGGTTGTCTGTCCGAGCCTTGCTCTGCGTGGTGATAACTTTTTGGACGTTTGCTCAAAGGGAGTACACAATTTTCCGTGCGTGTACACGGTCTTAGTTTGTTTTCATCTAATGTTTCCTACGCACTTGTGTTCGATTCTTGCTTGGGAGGTTGATCGATTTTGGAGTGCGTTTGTTCCCTTTCGACCTGGGGCCTTGGTAGATTACCCTGATTGCCTTGAACTCATTGTTTCTTCGCTTTAATTTCTTCTCCTTTCTTACCTCATTTGAAATTGCTGTGTTATGTTCTTGGTTATCTTTCTAGGCAACATTGTGCTTGCTTTTGTTGTTGTTCGTGTATTCTACGTATGTCATGCTAGGATATAAAACTCATATCTCTTTCAAAATACAAGCCCAAAATAGCATTTCAGATATACAGCAGAATATTTGACATCTCTTCTATCAATTAGTAGACTTTGAAAAGCCTCTAATCATAACTTTCGTTGAACAGTCGTGAAGTGAATACAAGCAATTTTAAGACCACAGCAAAAATAGCCGAGCACATCTCAACAGACCAGTTCCTCCAAAACACATGTGCTCACAACGCCAGCTCAGTCGCAATAAATCATTCACTCACATAAAATCACTCGGCACATCAGAATCGCTCAAGTTCAAATCCACAAACAAACTTTATTCATGCGGCTTCAACGAAGTCACAAAATATCATCGTCACCCTCTTCCTCCTCCTGCTCATCAGCATCCATCATATCCTCCCACTCCTCCTCATCCTTCTCCCTCTCCTCCCCGTGCTTATCACCCTGCTCATCGGTATCCATTACATCCTTCTTTGCAGCTGCGACAGCCTCCATCCACGATCGTTTCCTCTCGCGCCGCTTGACCTTGCCCCCGGAGTTCTTCTCGACGCCCATACGGGCCAATTTTCTCTCAGCAGCACGCGCCTTCTCTTCGAAGTGCTTGGCATAGTTTCTGTCCGGTTTCTATAAAGAGTAATTAGTCGTGGTTTTCATCAGATAAACAAGTGTAGTCACTTGAATAAATGAATTTGAGATGATAATCGAAGCCACTTGAACAACGGAACTTGAGAGAATAATTGAAGCTACTTGGATAAAAAGTAGCTGTAATAATCGAACCCCTGAATACAACCAAATCAAAGCCACTGGTAGAAAGAGATTTACCGTGTAATCCGGAACACGGACTTCCTTCTCGCCTTGCACATCAAGGGAGGTTGAGGTGGTGAGGGGGGCGGAGGTGGTGGAGGAGATGGAGGGGCCACCGGCAATACGAGCAGCACGCTTCTCAGCTTTCGCCTCAGCTCTCCCCTGTCTCTTTCTCTGCTTCTTGTTGTTTCTCTTCCTCCAGTTTCTGGCTGTCTTGGCCTCGGCATCAAACTCTGCCGTCAGCTGAGCCTGCAGCTCGGTGTCGTCCTGCAAGCTTGTTAGTTATCATGACTGAGTGGGTACTCGATAGCAGGTCAGTTGTTGAAGTTGCTTCAATTATCGAAGTTGCCTCCATGCTCGAAGTTTGCTTCCATGCTCGAAGCTTCTTGAGAAATCCAGTGGAATCCAATAATCCTATAAAACGAAAAAGAATTCTTACCATGCTTGTGATGTGATGGTTTTTTTCCATGTTGGCTATGGTTTTCTGAATTTGTGGTTGAGATTCGGGAGAATTGATGGTAGATGATTGTGAGGGAAAGTGTGTTTGTTCTTTTCAGAATTGGTTGATTGATCACATACTGTTCACATTCGACAGATTTCTCTTGTTTACAAACAATGCTTCAAGACGAAAACATACAGCTGCTCGCCAACTTCTACACAACTCAAAACATGCAGATAAGGCAACAAATTTGGATTCGAGAAGATCCAACTCGTCTGCTCCTCCGAGAAAGATTGCAGAATCAGACACTTCACCAAGCAGTCTGTTCTTTCCTTTTGCATGAAAACATTTTGTTCCTTCCTAGACATTTCAGAAATCCCAACATACTGTGAATCGTCTACTCAGTGTTAAGTGTCTTGTCAATTACTATTCCAACTCGCACTCCAGGCAAGCCTTTGCAAATCCCTCACGATACAGCTGTTTACAACTCAACGCAGCTTTCAGACAATGCAATCCAAGCGTTTCAAAGGTCTCGCTTTCAGCGAAACAGAAATTTTGCAAGGAAAACAAAGTCCCTCCAAACAACGTCATCCACCAAAAGAAGAAGATTCCCCCGTCATCGAATCACTCTTCCCATCCATAACGACACGACCCTCAACTGCCAGCTTCAACGGCCCTTTCAATCGTCGCCGTACCACCCAGACGTTTGCTCCCGTCTCTGGTTTCGAAAACCTACATAGCAGCCCTACCGTTGGCAAATCCAACCTCACGGCCTCGTTCTCTACCGCAAATATTCCACGACCTGCACCGGCCAGGAAGCCTGCTAGTCGGATTCCCACGCCTACGAACACACGTGGAAGAGTCTCGTTGGGAAATACAACTGCTCAAATAAGGTCGAGACAGCCGTCGTTGACGAGTTCACAGGTGAGCTTGTTGCAGCCAAAGCAAGTGAGGGCGAAAGCTTCTATGTCTCCCTCGAGGTCGTTTCAACCAAGACATGTGAGACCGATGCCTTCCCTGTCTCCATCACGTTCTTTTCAACAGAAGACATTGAAACCGATAGCTTCGTTGTCCCCGTCACGGTCATTTCAACCCAGGCAAGTGAGTGCGAAAGCCTCGATGTCTCCTTCACGTTCTTTTTCAAGTCAAATTCCCACGCCAGTGTTAAACACTGCTCAACGATCAGTTCCAAGTCTCAATTCAGGTGCGATGAATAAGGAGGTACGTTCCTAACTCATATCAAAAAAACTGTATGAGCTGACTGGGGATAGAATATATCTCTTCCGCCCCTTCCAAGTTCAAGACCGCGACAATTTTCAAGACCATTGCCAGAACCACCTACAACGCAAACTTCAAGGCCACTTCCAACACCACACAAGGCTATGGGTAATATGGGCCCCTTAAATTCAAGCCCACTTGAGGATCTGTCAACCCTCGAGCTCGACTCGCCCTCTCTCCCTCCGCTCTCCCCATCCCCTCCAGCCCCCAGCATAACCAAGTCGCGCACACTGAACATCCTCTCATCCCTAACTTCATCCCTCAGCATCTCCTCGATCTCGGCACACCTCACATCCAGCCGCACCTCCCTCACCAATATCACAAACCGCCAAAACCGCGCGCACCATCTCAGCAGCTCCCCCCCACACTACATCTCCTCCCCCCTAATATCCTCACCCTTAATGTCTTCGCCCCTCGTATCCTCCCCAGTCTCAAACATCCCTTCCCACTCACCGTCGCGCCCTCTACCCCCATTCACAACAAACATCCGCCAAGTAGCAGCGGCCCAAGACTCCTCCTACTGGCTCGGCCGCGTCATTGCTCTCCAAGACCGCTTCGCCACAGACCATGTGCAAGAGGCCCAGAACCTCCCACTTGAAGGGCTGTCGGCGTTGAATCAGTCACCCCCGCCGTCACCAACCAGCTTCGCCGGCCCCGGCACCGCAAACCCTTCGCACAAACACGCAGCCAACGCGTCTAAGCGCGGCAAGAAGGTGCTGCGTGCAAAGCTGTCGGACAAGGACGAGGAGCGACGAGCGAAGCGGATCTTTGTGCACCTAGAGGCGCTGTGTCTGACGGATGAGGCGAAGAGGAGTTTGAGGGGCTTTCGGATTGAGTTTGCAAGGAGCACGGGGAAGACGTATTTGTTGCCCAGAGGTGCCAGTTTGGAGGGCGAGGGGCTGCTTGGTAGGGTTGGGAGGGTTTTCAGTTCCGGGAGTGGGTTTGGGATGGGGGTTGGTAGGAGTAGGAGGGGAAGTACGGTGGGGAAGGGGGCTGGAATGGGGAGGAGGAAGGAGAGTCTGTTGTGTATGAGCAAGGAAGCTTGAGGATGGCGGATGAGTTTCTTTAGAGGACAGGAGTTTGAGCTAAGAGGATATTGGGCTTTTGTGAGGGGTTTGTAGAGTAGTTAAGCATTATTTGTTGTTATGGTACTACATCAACGAATAAACATTTCACTAGTTATACTATGTGAAATCCCATTTTTATTTTGTATGGGATTATATAATCTAATTACACATTGGACTATCTAAGCCGTCGCGCCAGCCGGTGCCTTTACCTTCCTACTCTTGATATAATTCGCAATCTGCTCATGCCTCGTAACAAAGAACATACGGCGAGCATCACTCTTCCAAACCCGCACGCCAATCTCCTCCGCATATCGACACGGACCGTCGTATTCCTTCTGGGACGTGAAGTCTTTGAACAGGAATCCCGGCGTGGCCTTCATACGCTCGTTCTCGATCTGCCACAGTCGAATCTGATCGACGACAGTTGGCGGCAGAACGGGAGTGTTCTTGCGTAGTTGCGGGTGGGCATGTGTGTTCAAGTACGATATCACCTGATCTGACGTGATGCCGTGCTGGATTGCGCGGCGGATGGAATCACGTGTGATGCGACCAGATACCATGTTTGGGTAACGGGTGTGGAGCTTGGTGAAGAGGGAGAGAACGGCGATTTGGAGGGGCGAGGAGGTATAGGCGTACAATCGATAGTTTGTTTCAATAATGATGAAACCCTTGCTTACATCGTCGCTGCGGTTTGCATTGTCAAAAGAACTGCTTATGCTGCGGAGCGCCGAGGCATCTGAGGTCAAGGTCGTTGCAAGGCGGGTTGGGTAGTATTGCGAAGGGCTAGTGGGTGAAATGTATAGAAGGCCGAAGGAGGTGAGGGATTGAAGCATCTGGCTTTGGGATGGTGTGAGGGTTTGTGTGCTGTATGCTCTTCCGAGTTCGAGGGATCCAAGCATGAAAAGGAAAGAGAGTACATCGACTGAGTCCATGCCCATCTATTGTTGTTGTTAGTGTTGCTTACCCTCGGGGTAGGGAGGGACATACTTGTTCGGCATTCTCAATGTATAGGATCAATAGAGTCCATACTTGTGCGTTCACCTCTTGTAACACAAAACTGAATCCGGCTTGTGTGATATCTACTCCTGCCCTTCGTTTCTCTACTAAATGTCCAACCACCAATAGATTCTTCACATCTTCAGAAAGGCTGTCACCTTGCTGCATGCCCTCATTGATGCTGTTGACAATATAATGTAGAATAGCCTCCCATTGTGTCCGCGCGTATTCATCAAGAAAGTCAAGTGTGATAGAGGGGTCGGAGGTGGTAGCAGATGGAACTCCAAAGGATTGATGGTCACCACCCCCCGTAAGAGCCAATCGAAGAGATGTTGCGAAGTTGGTGGTTAGAGAGAGGGACTGTGGTTCGTCGCGGCTGGCTGCAGTAGCCGTGAGGATATGAAGGCGATGGAGGAGCAGGAGGGCTTGTTCCTTTTCTCTGAAAACTATCAGTATGAGATCATCGACAATGAAGCTATCCAAACTTTTGCGGGGTTCAAGCATACCTCGAACTGTCTGGGCGTACCCAAGATTCCAGATCACTTAATGGGAGCGGTTTGGTCATATACAGCATACCCATCACAAAGCTCTTTGCTAACATCCGTAAGTATATATAGTAAATATCATAGAGCTATAGCTCTTGACTGACCCAAATGAGGCAACATGCGCCTGAAGATTGCGAGGGCCGTGGAGGGCTGCTGATACAGTCGTCTGAACGTCGTACCCGGCAGCTGCTCCAGATACTCAAACGATCCCACAGATATAGCAGACATTTTGTCGTGAGAAGGCAGTGTTTGATGATTGTGCTCTTATGTATGCGCAACCTCGTGGAGGTCTATGGTCATTTCTAAATCATCCTCAAGAAAAAAGTGCGCTCGAGAGATAGCTCATCTATCGTCCGAATCGCTTTACGTCGTTCCTGTTCTATCTGTAAACCCTTTCCGCCTCACGACTTCACCGACCAACTCTTCTGGGTTTGCACTGTTGCGTGAGCCGGCAGCTCCTAGGATCGCGACTTTGTGGTTGTTCAGTCGGGCATGGAAAGTGACGTAGATTCGAGCTCTTTGCTCGGTGTGAGTTCGCATTGAAGGACGCCTCGGAAGAACGTAAGGCCGGGCAGAGCATCACGACCGAGGCATGGGGTCAGGTCTCAGGGAGCTCATTTTGGTCATCTCCTACGCAACGGATCGCCAGTTGCGTAAAATTGCATTGACATTGAAAGGGGTCAATCTGCATTTTACTTTGTCGATATTGCAAAATAAATTCTCCCTCCTCCCTCCCAACTCTCTTTCTTCTATTCTTGAACAAATCGTCCATCATGGCGGCACTCAGATTCGTCAGATCCGTTCGTGATCCTCTCATAATACGCTCTACCGTCTATCCGCACAACATCTCATTGTCTAACAAGCACTGACAGCGGCTCTGTGCAGGTACTAAAGTCCTTCCAGGCGGAATCTGGCCTTGAGCCTAGGTAAGCCTTACAATTTCTCTTCATCTACTCTATATGAAATCTCATACCGAGATCGGGAAATTTCCATCTCCTTATTACTGTTTATTGGCACTCAATCATACGATGCTTTGGCCAATATCCTTTTCATCTATCTTCAGAGGGCGTCGGAGCCTTTGGATATTGGTCGAGTCGATCGAGTCGCTCTCTCCTGGAAATGCCTGTCGGGGCACAAGAGGACGGAGAGATTCGCGAAGTGTCATGTAGACACATCGCTGCATACCCTCGGACAGTATGCAGAAGCACCGCAGCAGCCTGGGGTTCACGCTGAATCTGCCGCTTCTTGTTTCCAGATGTTTCTTCTCGGCGTGGCGCATAGAAACAACAGGATTTCAGGTAAGAGGTGTCTCTGGATACGGACACGACGGAGGAGCTGCGCAAGCTCTCTCCACCGTTTCGTACTTCTCCGTCTTCTCATTTCGTCCAAAATCGCAGACGGCACTCAGAAATCAGGAGATATCGGTTCGACATGCTTCAAGAGTCGGTACTGCTTGCAGGATCTTCAACTAATGAGCTCATGCAGGCTTTTCGGAGACAATGTGAGTGGGAACGCGGTTGAGATATCCTGTCACAACATGTCAACAGTCTGATCTCGCCGCAGCTACGAGTAACTGCAGCCGAACCTGGCCGTGTAGACTTTGAGCTAGATATCAAGAAGGAGCACACGGTGAGTTAATTACAATCCGATTGGATGATCGTTGGTCTAATGTTTTGAAGAACCGCCTGAACATCATCCATGGAGGCACGATCGCAAGCATGGGTATGTACTGAAAAAGTACATACTGTACATGTTTGATCGATCACTAACCACTACCCAAAATAGTTGATCTTGGAGGCTCACTCGCAGTCGCCTCCAGAGGCCTGTACGCAACTGGAGTCTCGACCGACCTCAACGGTAGGTTACCAGACTATGGCCCTTAAAGAGGACAATATAACTTACTCTTGGCTTGCAGTAACGTACCTTAACAGCGGTGGCAAGGTGGGCGATACGCTCCGGGCGGTAGTGACTTGCGATAAGTGTAAATTGCTGCCCAATAAGTAATCACGCAAGAGAGCAGATACTGATATTACGATGAAATTAATCCAGTCGGGAAGACGCTGGCATTCACGTCCATCCAATTTACGAATAGTCAAGGACAATTAGCAGCACGAGGGAGCCACACCAAGTCAATCTATCCATTTAGTACCCCTTCGATGAAAGAGTATTTCACTGACAGGTTCACTAGGTATGTGGCGCTGGCATGGAAGGAACCCAAGAATATCGTCGAGGAACTATCTCCTCATCCTAAGAATTGAGAAGAGTCCACTCTGAAATTATCCAGGGGATTCCTGTAGGCAAGGGCATATGGTGAATAGATTGGAGGACGAAGAAATAGATTGAATTTTTCATCTGATGTTCCCCGGTCTCCCCCCTTAGCAACAGAGAGCAAAAAAGAAAAAACCCTTCGAACTCTGTGCACAGTCAGTGCAGATTGTAGCAGGCCAATTCGCAAATTAGCTATGACTGCAAAGTAAAAAAGAAAAAGAAGAAAAAAACATGCAAAGCAGAATTTTCCTCCATGTCGTGGATTATCAATGACGGGGGGTCACCCTCAAGCAAAGTCCAAGTTGAGTTGTATAAAATATATTGGGCATATATTAAATTCCAATCTGCGGCGCCCCTGGGAGCCCCGGCCGGACGAGGGCGAGGGCGAGGGCGAAGCGGAAGTACTTTGTCCGGCGAGACGAGACGAGAGGTCGTGCACCCGCACCCGCTCGCTTTTGCAGCCGGGTCACCAGGCACCCCGGGTGGGGGGAGGGGAGGGGAGGTCTTGCACCCTGCAACCTGCAACCTTGCCCCGTTCACCTTGCAACCTTGCTTGTCCGTTCACTTTGCACTTTCTCTTGGAAACAGCGACGGCTCCAGCGATAGCGACAGTGACAGCGACAGTGACCTCCCCAAGCAGATTGGCATTGAGCTGCACCGGAAGCATCATCCATCATAGGTAGCACATGGATTAATTTGGCGGCGAAGCTGACATGGCAGGCGGATTTACCGGCGGGCGAGGCGGGTCTTTCGGGCGTATAAATGGCGTCCGCGTCCGCATGGCTCTTGTCAACTGTCAACTCATCTGCTGTGGACGTTGCTGTACTCGTTCATCGATCGGCCGTCTGGGTCTGGGTCTTGGTCTGGGTCTGAGAGTGCGTGTCTCCAGTCTCCAGTCGGTGTCGATAGCGATGTCCCCGTCGAGTCTACCTGTATGTATGTACAAGTAGCCTCCCGAGCCTGGCAGGCATCTTCGAGGAAATCGGGACGCTTTGAAGTGAGTATATCATGAGTCTTGGGTCCAGTCTTCGGTCGTTAGTCCTTAGTTCTTAGCACGCATAGTCTTGTTGTTTAAACACACTCGTCTCGTCCAAGATGCGACATGACGGCCCCCTTCTGCACATCACACCAAAAGTGGCGTACCCGCCTAATTTCTGGCAGTCTGGCATAATATGTTTGGCAAGTAGTGAATCTGAGTGAATCTGAGTGAGTCTGAGTCCTGACAGTTTGAGTCTCGTCTGCTTCTCTCAGGCCTTACTTAGATCGACGAATGGGTGGCTTTCGAGGACCGGGGTGCACATCTTACCGGGGTTGAGAAATCGAGCATCTCCATCCTGAGCAGACGGGGCAGCAGGGCATACTAGAGCATATCCCTTGACTTTGAGTCTTTTTCAACCCCACCATTGTACCCTGCCACCTGCTCTGGTGTTTGGAGAGATGCAGGCGTGCGCACATGCATGTGCTGCGGTGCGGTGCGAGAGAGTACGGTGCGAGAGGGTGCGGATCTCTCGAGGTCGGTAGGGGTTGTGGGTATTGTTGATGTGATGACCATGTTGCTTGCTGCCATTGATGAGATTTCGATCGATTTGATTGATATTGATATTGTGTGCTTTGGATATGTATGTACTATGTATGAGTCCTTTGCTGTATAGCCATGCGTAGGTACTGCGTAGATACTGAGATGCCATGATTGAGGTCAACAACATCGTCTTCTCCATCATTGTCCCTCCGGCCACGTCTCCTCGTCTGGCCGTAAAGCATCGTGTATCACCGAGACATCCACGGACTCATCTTCTAAGTATGGCTCGCTCACACAGCGCCTCAGTCCGTCCAACCTCATGCTGCCTCACCTATGTAAGCTCTATTGCGTTCCCAAGAGTCAAGAGTCCAACATCCAACATCCATTCCCAACACGGACAGTGGGGAAAGCATACGACATCAGAGATCATACCTCACACGGCATGTATGGACATGTATTCACACAGACATCCGTCGACATTAACTCCCTGATACACGCTCCACGCACAATGACACACCGCACCCGAGCAGCGCCGTGTGTATTGCGCGGCACGCAGCCATGGGGCGTTTCGAGACCTTCTGGCGCCGCATGGTGCGCGCTCTAGAATGTCGTGAATGCTACCCTATCCAGGTACGGTACAGCACCACCGCAGCGCCTTATGGGGGGGGATGGGGGATCCGTATCAGAACACTATTCTGTATCCAGGATGGCCGTGGTGAGGATCGGATGTCGTTGGGATGTGTACTTGTAGCTTGAAATGCATTTATGCGTGCTACTCATGGCTGGTAATGCGTGAGAGGAGTAGAGGAAGATAGAGAGTATCAAAAGATGAATCGGGTAGATCTTGATACATACCATACTAGATGCTTTGTAGATGGTGTTACCTATGCACAGTATTACCTGTGTTTGGCGATCGTTGTGATAGGCATTCAATTAGTTGTCTTTGAGCGCGTTTTAACAAATAAGGTGCGGTCTGGTGCGGTTAAGCAACAACAGTGGCGCCCTCGACCGCTGCTTATCCGGATGATTAGCGAGGCAGTACTAATAACTAACTCCAGTCAGTATCTTAGAACACCAGAACTAAAATCAAGAGAACGTGAATAGTTACATCGTTACTGGTAGATTTCGACTTCAAGATCATCATTAGAATCAAGAGCCACTCCCGAGCTTCGTGCGTGTAGAAAACCCAAACAACACCTCACCCATCATCCTTCAGCGGCTCCTTCAAGCCCAGCACATCCCATCTCATCCTATCTCATCTCATCTCATCGCATCCCGCCAAAACCCGCTCTCGCATATCCTCCTCCTGACACGGTCCTCTGCAAATCCGCATTGACTGCGCATCACCTCGTTGGCGTCTGCTAGAATAGCCTCCGCGCTCTATACATAGGGCCTAGCAGAGTCTATGTACAAGTATGATATGTGGCTGCTGGGTAAAACGGCTGTCACTTGATTTGGGTTGCGTCTAGTCGTCGGTGTCCATGGACGCCCAGGACTCGGGCGTCAAGCATGGCGGGACAAGACAGGGCGTCTCATCTCATCTCATTGTTGCTCAGTCCAGCTAAGTCCAGTCCAGTCCAGTCCAGTTCAGTTGAGTTCAGTTCAGTTGAGTTCAGTTTTATTGCGTACACTACATTGTGTTATATTCATCGCCGAGGATGTCATACCCAAGTCCGAGTGCTTGACCTTGTCCTTGACTATGACGACGGCGGTGATTACTGTGTACTGACGGATCCTGTGTTTGACCATGTCCTTGTCATGTACAAGTATGTATGTACTAACTAGGCGTGTTGGACGTGTTCGAGACGGCTACCCGGCCGGAGGATGCGCGAATACGGGATACGGGATACGGGACGCGTGTATGGGGGTTGAAGCCGGTACTGGTGTTTGCTGGTGGAAATGCTGATGCTGATGCTGGTATTTGCTTCCCGTGATGAGGTAGATGGTCGAGCGATGATGATGGCGATGATGATGGCGATGATGATGGCGATGATGATGATGATGATGATGATATTACCTTCACCATGTCAATACACAAGTACATACGCAGCCACAAAGGTGTACTTGTACAGAAACTAACCTACCCGGTATACGCATGAGTCTGTGCCGCATTACCAAGGCTACGGTACTGTGTTATACCAGGAAGTATAGAGGGCATCCGTCTGTCGGGTCGGAGGTCTATGATAATTATACCTATGATTACCTGTGATCACCTGTGATTGAAAGTCTTGCCTTACCTTACATGTATCATAGCATGTTGGTGGTACGTAAGTATCCAAGCCTTCAACTTTGGCATCGCTGTACGAGTACCTATCTTCGGAGATTTGAGGAACTACCTGCTGTGAGGAGGTACAGATGTTGTGTTTTGTTGTGTTGTATTCGGGGATGTGTTGTGGTAGACTCAGCACTTGAGAATTGGGAGTTGAGGATTTAGATGCGGGTTTGAAAGAGTGAATATCATGAGGTTGACAATATAATCCGCTATTTTTTATATGTTGATTGATTGATTTACTCATTTATCTATCTATTTGTCCATTAATTTGATCTTTTTCTTTTCAATTATTGGGGGTTTACTCTTATTCTTATTCTTATTCCATTTTATATGAGTGATTAATATTGGGGGTTTATTTTCATTTTCATTCTTATCCTTATTTTATCACATATAAATTTCTAACTTCTGATACCCGCCTTCATCACAACACTTCTGCAGACTTCTCACAACCATAATGGACGAATATGATATAACCACCTCGATATGATGAGTCTATTTCTATATCTTTGCTTTTTCTCATCCTCCTCGTCCCCGTCCCCGTCCCCGTCCTCGTCCCCGCAGTATTTTCTGATATCGGAGGCTGCTTTCCTTTGCCTTTGCCTTGCCTCGCCTTACCTTTATGCATCGCATCACATCACATCACTAGGTACATATACATGCATTACCATTTCTACCGGCCGACTTTCCAATTCGAAATGAGGGGGACCCTTTGAAGTCTATTCCGCAGTGAGTATCTACCTATCAGACCTAGGCCACGCAAAATGCCCATCTTGTCTTTGTCCTCGTACTTCGGATCCTATATCTACTTACACCACTAGATAAGCTCCCAGACACTCGCGAATACATAGTACAAGTACAAGTACGAGTACAAGTACAAGCACCGCATGGCTTCACAACGTTAGTCGTTAAGGAGTAGGTACATGCAAGTACAAGTACAAGTACAAGCTGGTGAACATCCCCCACCTCCACTCCAACCCCCACCAGCTCTAAGCGACCTGGCGACCTAACAACTAACGACTAACGACTAACGACCTGGCGCAGACTCGACGGACCCTTCAATGCTTCAGACAAGCTTGTTTCGAATTGAGTGTGCACCCCAGCACGCTCCTATGTACACAGCAGCCAATACATCCGGCGAGGGACGCAGTAATCCACCGCGTACCTGTAGCGTAGGCTCCTGTGGCCTCTGTCTGTAGCACAGAGTCGAAGTGTCACAGACGACCGAGGCGCCGGTTGTGGGTATGTGTCGAGTGGCACAGGATGTCTAGGCTGTGCGATTCGACGCTGTGTTTTGTGCTGGTGGATGAGATGTGGACATGCTAAAGAGAGAGAGGGAGGGAATGGGAGACGATGGCTTTGCTCGGCAGTCGGTAAGGGCTATTTTGCAAGGGGCCGTGGAGCTGTGATATGAGGGGTTGTGTGGGTTGGGACAGGAGGGAGGGAGATGTTTTGGGTTTCGGGGAGGAATACGATGATATGAGAGCAGAGAAGAGAATTCGAAATTGGAGAATTCGACATTTGAAATTCGACATTCGACATTCGGAATCCGAGTCTCGAGTTTCACGTCGTATGTTTGTATCTACTTGTCTTGTCTTGCACTTAGACATACCCCCACCTGCCGTCTCTTCCTTTTCTTCCAGAGCAAAGTATCCATCCAACCAGCCAGCTAGCCAGCCCTACGTCACGAGTCAATCTCGAAATCTGGAAATACATGAACGATGTACAGTACATACATACATAGCGCTTCAGGAGATCTGCCCGATTCCCATCTGCACAGATTCGAATGCATGCAACAGACGTACGGGCAATATGGCACCGGTAGTGAAGCAATATCAATCTATGAAGGGCAATATCCACGCCCACGCCGCCATGGATTAATTCCGAATCAAACGATGTTCCTGCTGGATATGCATGATGTGATGTGTACACAGCCCTTTGCAAGTACAATACTTGAGTACTGAAGGATCTCACGGCACGAGATAGGTACATACCTACATACCTGACATCCATCGTCACTTGCCAGTCATCACCTCCCCCGAAGGAATGAGGCTCTCCACTCACAGAACTCCGTCCGTATTATGACAGGCGGGAGGATGAGAATGGACTGATCTTCCGGCTTGAAGTATCAAGTGCTGCGCTGTACTGTACTACTGGGCCTTGATGCCTCGGTGCTTCCTCATCTCATCCTCGAGGGAAATGCCCACGGGCTCGGCGCAGGGATACGGGGGTGGTGAGGGGGATGATTGATGATCTGTCAGGACTGACGGATGGTTATCGATTGCACATGCCCCCTCGCTCTTGGTCGAGTGTTCCTCTCTCAATTCTCAATTCTCAATTAGATTGAGATATGTATCTAGGGTCGGCATACGGAGGATTCCATCCATGGGCATATCTGTTCATGTCTAGGGATGTCTATGGCTATGGCCATGGCTATGATTACCTGATGGTTATAGCTCGTGGAGCCCGTGGAGCCGCGGAGTCGGGCTTGGGCTTGGGATGGATATTCGGCATGAGGACGACGAGGTGGAGGCAAGATGTGTAACATGACATGATCTGGATTTCGAGATATGTGGCTACGTACATGCGCTGGCGGGAAAAAGGCCGTTCGCAAGCTATTCTCTGTATGTACATGATTACGAACGCCGAAACAGGTTGGGGAAGAGGCTTTGTGTTCCTGCAGACCTTATCTCAAAGGTTTTTCTGTCTTTCTTTCTGGTCTTGAGATCCAAATCGGATGGCAGTTGATCAGCCGGGCAGTTTGTGATATGATACATGCATGCATAGGTAGGCATGTACATACACGGCTCATCTACACGCAGATCCGCATCATATTTCCCCTGCTGAGCTGTATATTATCATCGATGAGACTGATTTGAAGATGATATCTTCCGTAGCTTCTTCAAGCCCGCTCATGGAAGAGGCCATTCCATCATTCCATCATCCGTCATTTCCTCATCTCGATCTATGTATCCATTAGTCCTGTATAGAGTAATCATGAACCCTCTCGCTGAATTACCTACCGCTGTCTCACATCCCCATACCATGCAATGCACCCCAAAACACATTGCAATTGCAGTACCATCACCACCCGCCTCCGTGGGCCCTGACCCCCTGGCCCCTGGCCCCGCATTCATCCCCCCTCCCACCACCCAAGGCACAGCAAAAAAGCCTATCTAATTACCAGTCCGTCCAGTAACGACTAAGTAAGTGTTGTGGCTACATACAATGCAACGGTCTTCTCCATCATCCATCATCCATCATCCCTCTCGATTCGATGAAGGCTATTCTGTAGAGCCGTGAACTACTAGACGACATGCATACCTATTTACACACCTCAGTCGAATCATGGATATTCAACGCTGCGCATCTGAAGAGTCACAGAGGATACTCTGTAGCCCTTAGCCCTCAGCCCATCATCTCCACTTGCGCGCCCCCAATGTGTCAGTAAGCGTCTCGACCTCCATGGTGCATCTCTTCTCCGCTTTAAGGCTGGCACCCCGGAGCTGTTTGGCCCGTTTAGCTCTTTCAACGTCGTGAAAGTGCCGTGTTTGTGTGTGGATGGACTCAAGTCAAGTGCGGCCATGCCATGCCATTTCCGAAATTCGATCCTTAATACGGTTGGAGGCGGCTTGAGGGTGATGGCGAGGGGTCGACATGTATGTCATCGAGGTATCAAGACTTCTTGATTAGTAGTGATGATACCTTACGTCGTTAGTAGGTAGTGAATGATAATACCCAGTGAACGATAGAGGCGAGTCGGAACGGTGAATGGTACCTATCCACCGCGAAATAGGGACGCCGGTCCGCGAGATAGTGCCTGGGCTGGCGGATGTCGTAGCACATTAGAGCAGAGCACATCTTATCATCCCTTTACACTGTACAAGTCAAAGTAGACCCATGACGCCCGACAAGACGTTGTTGATGGCGTATTGATTGGATTGATAGAGCATGCTATGTCATGCTATGCCATGGAAGATGCTCTCTGCTGCAGGGCATCGTCGATGAGGAGGAACAATGAAGGTGCCGAAGGAGAGTTTACTGCGGTTGCATGAGGAGGCTTGCATCAAACGTCGTCTGTTGCGGATGGGAGGGAGGGTTGCATGCGATATGCGATGTGCGATGTTCTGGGTGAGGTACGAGGTTGAGGTGGTGATGTGATGCCGTGATTCATATTGCGTGTGCTGTATAAGTCGTAAGAGCGTCTGCGCTTCGGAGAATTGATTATATGAATACATGAATACATGAGTATATGAATATGGTATGAATACATTGTTGTCATTATGACTGTTATTATCATCAAAAGTCGCAGATCTATATTGGAAATGTTAATCACCAGCGACATGTCTGATATCTTCATATCTTTGTACAAGTACCTTATCAATCTCTCCTCACCATTATATTAACCGCACTATACAACTACCGGCGCCAGTGTCAGGTGTCAAGTATGTTAAGCCAAGCAAGATCTATCGGTAGAACAGGCGCGCATAAGAAGACTAAGGTAAGGAAAGGTAATATGATGTACTTTTATACTATTACACCAATAATATTCTAAGCCAGAGCATCCTCCGTACCAATATCCGGATCCATATCCATCTCTATATCTATATTGATATTGATATTGATGTCGATGTCGATATCCATATCAACAGATACTATCATAACACGCCCATTAAAGTATCCTGACGCATTCAATTCAGCCTTATGGCTTGCATGACTTGCATTGATGCATGGTGGACTAGGTTTGGATAGAGGCTTAATACAGTTCGTTATGAATTCTCCAAGTGAACTGTCTATATTGTATACATGTGCAGCGTGGGAGTTACGTATTGTACTGTTACGCCGTTACAAGATAGAGTGTATGAACATGAACAGACCAATAACAATGAATACAGTTGAATGAATGGACCACGGTGATGTCAATTCTATCATCCGGTATCCAATCCATTCTTATAATTATCATCATCATTATCATCATTATCATCACCGTCCATAATATCAACCACACATCAACCCAGCCAAATCCTCCCCTATACCCTTTACAAAAACATAACCTCTTGAAAAAAAAGAAGAAGAAGAAAAAGTATACTTCCATATTCCTATCGACAATCTTCTTCCCCATCTCTCTACAAATACATCAATCACACAACTCATTCCCCTCACATAAACCCCCCCATCTTGACTCGTGCTCATCCCCATGCCCATTCTGACACGCGCACAGACAAGCTCAGATACAGATCATGTCAATCACCCTCCATCCACTCGCAACTCTCGCCATCTATCCTTGTGTCAATCGATGTGCCTGTGCCTGTACCTGTGCCCGTCCACGTCCCAGTCCATTCCAGTTATACCGGTCCAGTCCTGTGCGTGCCGGTTCCCCAGGGTAAATCGGATGATTCACCTGGCTCGGGTATGTACTTGGGTTCGGGCACGAGAACAGGCACGAGAACTGGTACGAGGTGGATTGCAGGGGAGAGGGGAGACGTCGTAAGGGGATGTGATGGTCCTGACTTTACCTACAACCTGAGTCGATGGGTGGTATCGTGCTAAGTGAGGGCTGTGGTGCGTCTTGATGCTCAAGTCTGGTATAGAGAGGATGACTTGATGCTGTGTGGATGAATATGTTGTCTTGACTTTCTTCTACTTGCCTACTCATTCAGTTAGCCACCACTCTTATATTGTATCCCATCATATCACAAGTATCCCGAAAGAGAATTTGTATTGTACCTCTCACCTCATGGACCTATTCACCGCAATACCAGCCATAATACAGTCAAGTCAAGCCATATTGTAGAGTACCAACACCATAGATACCCAGATTCAAACCCCCGTACCGCTCTGTCGCTATGGACGTCTCTCATCGTCTGATGTCTGCAGTGGGCGGAGGTCGAGGGTCCTGATACCAGAGCTCATCATCTCAGCAAGTCAAGTCAGGCGCGTCCGTCCACGCATGCCATGCAATACCAACGCCATCTCCTCGAGTGCGTATTGCGGCTATTGCGGACGTTCCGCTTTGCCTATCATGAGGCCATGTCGCGGCATGGTTTGCAGGAGTGTTCCCCGTCCTCGACATGGGATGTTCACTGCCAGGGCCATAGGGATACCGTGTATGTACGTAGGTACTGTATGTAGGTACATACCTAGGTAGATACTTGTAAGTGCGTCTTCAGTGCGCAGGAACGCCGTCTGAGCACTGTTGTGCTTCGTGGTGGCATGGTCTTTGCGATGCAGGAACGGGAGGGGAGGGAGAGCGAGGATGATCTGGGTCGTACGTGCAGTGCAGGGTGGTATTGTGATGGTATTATGATGGTATTGTGATGCTGGTGATACTGATACTGATACTGATACTGATACTCACGCATACATCCGCACGAATACTTGTACATAGGTAATTACCTACCTACCTACCTTAAGCAGACAACCAAGGCCTGGATACGAGTACTATCCGACCATGCCGACTATGCTACACGATACTACTTGTACGATACAAGACGACACAATACAATGCAGTACAGTACAGTACAATACGCGACTCTCAGCATCGCCATCACCACTCCTCTATCCGTGCCACCGAATCTATCTCTGCCCTGTATCTGCACTCGCACACGCAGCGCATCTATCCCCAGTACAACACGCTGCACCTATGATTCACCGGATGTTTACTGCCCTCGATGCGCAGTTGATTGCAAACCGGCATGGAATCGCCAAGATGTACAAGTACAGCCTACATATCCTGCTACACGGTACGCGCACGCGTGTCCAGGGCCCTGAGCTGAGCTGAGCTATCTACGATACCTAGGTAGGTAGGCAGGCAAGTAGGTATCTAGCCAGGTAGGCAAGCCAAGGTACCTAGGTACTTGTAATATACCCAAGCACGCGCCGTGAAGCCGGGCCCGAGCCTCACGACCTCCGCCGTGGAATGGTGCACTTCGACGACGGATTCGAGTGCTGAGAAGGAAGTGTGTACAGCTCACCGACCGCAAGCCCGAAAATCCCGAGGAGGAGGCTGGATTGTGCATGCGCCTCTTCCCTATCTTCGCGGCGGATTACGGGGATTTCCTTGAGGATTTGGCTGCATGAGATGGTTCACAGAGCGGGCAGTTGAAGGGGGAGATTTCTTGATAGAAGGCTTGACATGAAATTCAATGCTGATGGTAACGAGTCACGACTAATGATGCTACAGTACTCTCTCTACCTTATTCGTCGGTGGGATGTGGATGCTTCATGCGTACCTACCCAAGTACTGCACCCACTCACTGCACCCGCTCACTACTGCACGGTGATCTGAGGAAAGGCACGTTCAGCTCGGCGAGAGAGAGAGAGGGAGACCAGAGGGAGACAGGGGGAGACAGAGGGAGACAGAGGGAGACGGAGAGAGAGACATCGCAACACCTCTTCTCCATTCTTCCCCATCGTCCCCATCGTCCCCATTGTTTTTGCTTTTGGAATCGAACCATATCCCGTCACACGCGCTCCATACATTCTGCAACGGCGTTTCGACGTTTCGACGTTTCTACGTTTCGACGCCCCGACGTCTCGATGTTTCGAGGTTTTGCGATCGGTCTTGGCAATGATGCTATTCATAACCTCGCCGTTGATGATGGGGCTTGAGCTTGAGTGACAGTGGTGGCTAAGATGTACTGCATGTATGTACATATGTACGTACGTACTTAGTACTCCGTATGGAGACTGTCGACTACCTAGGTAGTGATACGGCACCACCGTGCGGCACGGATTCCCATTCCATGTTCATGAGCGATAGCGACAGTATCAGCATCAGCGTCAACAGAGCAGAACAGAACAGAATACAGCAGAGCGCAACAACAACGATGACAAGGTAGATCCGAATAAAGGCCATCCCCTTCTTCCATACTCCGTCTGTACGTACCTATTGTTATTGTCCGAAGTCCGAAGCGGAGCCTCTCTTCCTTTCTCCTTTCTCCTTCTCCAGTCTTTGTAGGCATGCATGCATGTATCGTATCTGTATGGAAGGAAATACATCTTCCGTGCCTGGGTAAGGTATGTACTATGTACATACTATACTACCTGATTCAAGTGATTTACCTTCAAGCGCATGTATGTGTCATATTCGTCTTCATATCCATCTCATCTCCATACCTAGGTAAGCTATCTATGTATCCTCCCAGCCTTCTAAATCCTTCTCCTTCTCCTTCTCCTTCTCCTTCTCCGTAGGATTCGTGCCCCGAGACTACGGTGTAGGTAAGTACAAGTACACAATCCCTTAGTCGTTAGCCCTTGGCAAGACCATGGAATCAGATGGTGAATCTCGCTCCGTCCATCCCCAGACTCCCCCATTGGGCAACGTAACCGCGCACCAGCGCGTTAGAGTCAGTGACGATGACGATGATTATGATGATGGAGACGGCTCGGCGAATGCATCGTATACGGTGAGGGTGAAGTGAAGTGAAGTGAAGTTTGGTTCCCCGTGCGGCTGCTTTACTTGTACTAAGATAGGGTATCTAGGGTATGGGTTAGGAGGCTGTTTGGAAAGGCGATGATGGATTGTGGATGATGGATGATGGATATTCCGATGGCATGGTTTAAGGATGCGGTTAACTATAGAATAGAGTCGAGCTTAATAGTGCGACTTCACTTGTGAATAGTAACAGCTCTGACCCGAAAGAGTGGATGTGGCCAGCATGTCGGGTCTTCTTTGTTGACTATGTACTGCGTGTTCACCTTGATATTCATTTACCCAGGTACCTAAGTACTTTACCATACTTGACCTTGCCTTGCCTTGCCAACTCACTACTCGCAACTCAACTCAACTCGACTACAAAGTGCATACATACCTACCTAACATCCTACCTATCATTCTAGTCCCGGCAGTCGAGTCATGAATTGCCTTAGCTAGTTACTCACTGCTTTGTGCATAGCCCTTCCTCCTGTGACTTGGCTTGTGTCAGGGCATCGTTGTGTACAGGTATTCATACTTTACTCATTATGCTTATGAGCCCTCTCGCCAACCACATCGTCCAGGGGAAAGAAGCTTCGGTACTTCGGTGGTGAGTCGGCATGGCGGCAATTCAGCGACTTGGAGAAGGACTTGGAGTAGGACTTGGCGTTTGTGAATTCCCTCTGTGTATCTTTGGATTCGAGACCTTTTGGCTGTGTGATGTGTAGTGGTGGATTGATGTTGTAGCTATGGATGGTGTTTGAAGTACTCTTGCATGAGTATGTATGTATTATATATGTATGCACAACATATGTACATGTATGTACAAGTAAAGCTCTCCATGCAAATGTAAAGGAATCATCCCGTACGGGAAGCAGAATACAATACCCCGTACTTGGAGTACCAGGAGCACCACCATACTGTAACAATATCCAGCATAAGATATCACCACAGTCACGCAGCTGAGGTAAGGCAGTACAGCGAAAAGGATTGGTTAGTTTCGAAAAAGAGAAAAGATAAAAGAGGAGGAAAAAAGAAAAAAGAACGGATGACACGAGACGAGACGGGAGAAGAAGGAGAAAACAGAGTATCTTGCGAGTGATGGTCGGGTCCACAGCTGAGCTGTCATGTACAAGTACAAGTAAGTAATGGGCAGCGTGGGGGATCATATGAAGTACAACGAGGATCTCGTGTCCGATCATCTCATCTCCTGTCTATGTATGTACATATGTACGTGTCGTCGTAGTATGGAATATGTACAAGTAGTCTCGGTCTTGATACTTATGATGGTAAGTAGTATGTACACAGATACTCGAAGTACAGTACATCATCTCGTACGCAGAGTATAGAGAGAGTACTAGTGATGAGAATTGACTTTGGAGAATTCGCTACCCTTTTTGACAACGGAATGATACTACACTTCACTACTGCGATTGTACGCTATGGGCTGTACCATGGCTGAGTGAAATCAAATGAAGAAGAGGATGATAAAGACAAGTTGGGAATTCTAAAGGGTCAGTGAGTAAGATTCAGCTCAAGATGAAAGAAATACAAAGGTTGAAATGAGGATATTCGAAAATACCGTAGACAGGTAAACATATCCAAGTAAGCAAATATACAAGCAAATCCCAATTGCGAAATGAATGAAATTCAGCCTCGAATCAGTTTATCCGACATGATGATTCTTGTCAATAAACATCCAAATCACCTACTCTGCTGCTCCAACTACAAAGCCCAATATACTCTGACAACCAAGGTGAGATACTCACCTATCCAAATACTACCCATACATATAATCCATCTCGGTATATAGAATCCCTCGGACCCCAAGCAAACCTCCCTCCGAACAGCACCTCAAACCCCTCACAGCACAGCACAGCACAGCACAGCACAGTATCTCAGATCCCTCCCATCGGCCATCTCCACCAACCAACTTGTCCCCCTCCAAAATCCACCCTCAAATCCCCCTCCCCCTTCAAAACCCGCCCGGAGTGGTCCTTGCACAGTCTCGTAAGTACTTGTACATACCCGAGTAATTAGAGTAGGACGAATTCCTCGAGAACGAGAAGGCCTCGGTATGTGCATATGTGGGTGTACGACTTGCGATTTTGTAATTGCAGGTGGATGGTGGAGGGAGTAGAGAGTAGAGGACGGGGGATGGATTTATTGGACGATATACTACGTCCTTCATGACAGGAAACCCTTCCATGGTAGAAGACGTCCATGAGGAATTGGCCGAACAGAATCTGCTCTGGGTGGTTGGGCTCTGCATCACTTGAGCGCTACATTGCTGGACTTCACGCATCCGTTACTGTCTACAGCTTACAGTTTACAGTTTACAGTTTACAGTTTATAGTTTATAGTTTACAGTTTACAGTCTACAGTCTACAGTATACAGTATACAGTGCTTTGTAGCATGATGGCAGTCAAGTCGAGTCGTAAGTCGCCAAGTTACAGGTCGTCTCGGCCCTGACTGTTATGGCTGAGACCTTGTGTGGAGATGGGTTGGTTGGTTTGTTGGTTTGTTGGTTTGTTGGCTGGTCTGGGCTGGTCTGGGCTGGGTGTGACATGGCATGGATGGAGAGGACTGAGATGGACTGGATAGAGAGGACTCGGAAAGGGACTCGGAAAGGGACTGGGGAAAGGAAAGGAAAGGAAAGGAAAGGAAAGGAAAAGGAAAAGGAAAAGGAAAAGGAAAAGGAACGGACGTGTTCGTTACCCTCTCTCTGTAATGTGTGGGGTACTGTATGGTAGAATGTACTTGGCTAACTCAACCGTACAAATAGACTGTATGTAGATAGATATGTATGTGTCTTTGTCTGGGTTGTTGATGATGGGCGATGAGCGATGGGGGCAGGGGGCTAAGGGGATGATGGTTTTGATGTTTTTCTTTTGGATTTTATAGAGAGGCTTTTGAGGCGTGCGAGAAATGGATGGATGGATTTGTATCTGGAGTGTAGACATGGATATAGATAGAGATGGAGATATACTATGTCGATATAGATAAACAGGAGTTTACAATGTAAATGTAAACATGCAACTATGTATGCAAGTATATACTCTCACTCTATGGAATATGTATTGTGAATCCTTTAGAGTACATATGATATGACATGCATTACATATCGTACAGTACATATTCCAATCTATTTTACATATGTACGTGTTATAAGCTGCACATACAAACTCCATCATCCTCCACCGAAGAAATCCCCTCTACAAAGTACAAGTCAAGTCCAAGTCCTGCACCGCTTATGTACAAGTATAAGTACCGCTGCTACATTGCTTCTACATACACATATATATACATACACACATACATACAGCAAGTAAAAAACAATTAGCTACATACCAAGTCGTTAGAACATACAGCTGATAAAGCTCAAGCTCAAGCTCAAGCTCAAGCTCATACCCAAGCTCATGCTCATGCTGCATACTACCGCTCATGCGCTTGTATGTAGCAAGCATCATCCGTCTATCCTGGCCCTTATGAAACTTGCTAAGATGATGGCCGTGCCTTGGGTTGCGGGTACTAGTGGGAGCCGACGAGGATGGTGAGGTGAAGGTGAAGATGAAGATGATGGTCAAGGTTAAGGGTAGGTAGGTAAGGACAAGGGGGGTTGGGGAGTGAAGGGAGTTTGTATAATACAATACAATACAGTGTAATATGAGGCAGAATTGATATTAGCCATTGGGGATTATTAGGATGGGTTTGTACAGACGATACTTGTAGAAACTAAGTAGATGTTCTCTTATAAGGTAGATGCTCTACTCTACTTACAATACATCGAGTACAACTCCAGCGAAAATCAAGTGATTGTTCTCCTCATCCTCTATGATCATCAAGTCATCCTCAAAGCCACGTCTCCCAAACCCCAACGTCGAAACCGAGATTAAAAACGGCACTACCCATTCCCTTCTAGCCTTTCTACGTGCAGAGTCGCGAGATTCTAGTTCAGGTACCATCATCCCAATCCATTCTTCGTAATCCGAGGCCAGGGTATATATCCCTAATAACAACATACATAATCCCGACTGCCGTGCTAGAACTCTGGGACCTCTGGGACTTTGGGAGAAGTAGTACTAATTACGGAGTAAAGTCCCCCTCTTCTCGTGGCCTTTTTCTTTGCCAACGAGATAGGGGGATGGATGGGAAGATGGGATGAGGTTGAAAAGGAAAAATAAAATAAAGGGAAAGGTCTCTTTGATCCACTGCATAGGGAATAAAAATATAGAGGAAAAGAAAAGAAAAGAAAAGAAAAGAAAAGAAAAGAAAAGCAATAAAGGGAAAATCCCAGACGTTTTCTTTAGACGTGCCTATGAAACAAAACAAAACAAATCAATCAATCAAAAATGAAATAAACCAAAAAATCCCTCCTCATATCCCCCTCCTCAAAAAGAAAAGAAAGAGTGAAAAAATGAAAAAAAATGAACCCCCCCTCAGCTTACTTACCTACCCTTTGACCCCTCACCGACCAAACCCTCTCCTCCATCGCAAGTACCCTCAAGCGATCCCATCCCATCCCATCCGATCAAAGCCGACGTGGCGAAATACGAGGTTGGAAGATAGGGTGATCTGTACATAGTACATAGTACATAGTACATAGTACATTGTATTTTTTTTTCCCCTTTTTGTTTTCTTCTGTCTTTTCTTTTCTTGGGAAATCATACGTTGTTAACGGATATCTGATGGGTATCTGATGGGTATCTGACGGGTCCTTGAGGGGTATCTGTTTTGAATGGATGAGGAAATCAAGTAGGGTCGAGAGCATGGTCGAGATCTAGTCCTGCTTCGAGTTCAAGTGCAAGTCCTGGTTCAAAGGTCAAGGTCGAGGACGAGGATAAAGGGTTAGGTATTCTGGTGGCGGCGACTACGGAGTGCGATTTTCAGGTACCGATTTGAAGGTTTGGGCTTGTGGTTTGGTGTCGGCGCCGGTGTTGGTGTTGGTGTTGCTATGTATGGAGGCGCGCCGACATTGACATTGACATTGACAGTAGTAGAAGCGATGACAGTGGCACTTTGATGCTTGTACACTTGAGGGATGGAGAGTTCACGATGATTCCTTCGTGCCTTGGATGTGTAGGTTGGAGGCTTCAAACTTGCTGTTGCACCGGTCTTTCTGCTATGTTTTTGAGCTTAATTGCCAAGGGCACGCCGTCTGGGGGAGGAGGGCTGAATGAGGAAGAGAGAGACGAGAAGAGAGAGAATGCAGCTGGATTATCCCTTGAATGGTCATTCTGGCTCTTTTCTTTTTCGTGCATCCGATCCCCCTCTCCTGTATCCGGCTCGTCACGTTGTCTCAAAAGAAGGGGCTCTTCCATCTCCTACTCCCTTTTCATCCATCGCTGAATCTTCCATCGACTATCCTCGAGACTGGCATGTTGAAATGCACAACCAGACTACTCGGTGATGGCCCTTTCTCATCATCTTTGCTACTGTGTACACAGACACGAATGTGCTCTGAGTTGTAACTTACTCATTCCCACCATGACTGAACCAACTACATACCTGGCCTCCGTGATGGTCGTCGTCGGTGCATCTGAATCCCACTTCGTACTTCGTACCTCCTCATGGACTGTACTTGTCATGGACATCGAGATTACATACCACCTCGCTCGACCCGATCCTTAACAACGGTCATGCGTTGAGCCGTCGACGGTCATTACCCGCCCCCGAGTCGAGTCGGAGGCGTCTTTCAAAGCTCCATTCCCGACTGATGTATTTCCCCCCTTCTCTTCCTCTCTCTCTCTCTCTCTCTCTCTCTCAATCTGTCTTGTAGAGAATGTCTCTCACTCATACCATACCTCTTCATCCCTATCCCTATCCTTACCCATCTCCATCATCCTCAAATTCACTCTCCATTCACATACTCATCTTTCTATATACAGTACACACTTGAATTGTTCTTCGCACAAGCCAGCCCCCACATACACCCAACCCATAGTACAAAGTAGAGTGTCGAGCTAGTCCCCTTCTAAACCCCTTCCATTTCAACCTAGTCAGAGATATGATGGCTTCTAGAGCGAGTAAGGTGAGATGAGATGAGATGAGATGGCCTCTTCTCTGTCTTCTCCTCTAGACACTCCCTTCTTCAACGGAAACTCATCAACGGGAACTCTTCAACGACCTCAGTGTTCGTATGTATATGATTACATTGATCTCGATCTCCACCTCGGCTTGGACATCAGAAACCCACTTTCACCTTGTACACAGTATTGCCGTCGGATGTGTGCGCCGGGCACAGGAGTCAAGACAAATGGTAAAGGTAAATAGAAAGAGGGAAGATGTAGAGAGGGCTAGTTTTTACTCTACTCTACTCTAATCTACTCTACTCTTCTCTACTCTACCTGTTTTGTTTTATTTTATTTTATTTTACTCCACCTACCTACTCTTCTCTACTCTACCTATTTTATTTTATTTTATTTTACTCTACTCTACCTACCCTACTCTCCTCTACTCTACTCCACTCTCACTCTACACATCTTGACATTCTCATACACTGCTCATCTTATCCAAACCTCCTGCAGACAATGCTCGATAAACAAAAACAAAACAAAAGTCTCTTTACATTGCCAGTGTTACCCTACCCGCATTGCCCTCTGTGCTTCCAGCCCCACGGCATCTGGTTCATGGCTGTATGCATCACTGCATTAACCGTTCGATCAGGCTCTATTTCCCCAGTTACCTTGGCTAAGGCATGTATGGGGATGGATGGATGTGGCTATTATCTACGACGCTGTACCGGTAGTATTATGTGTCCCCATTTACCTACATATTTCCTGATACCTGATACCTGATACCTGATACTTGATACTTGATACTTGATATTTACTGTTACATTTCCTGCTTTTTTCATGCTTTACTTTGCTTTGTTTTACTCTGCTCGATTTACTTTGCTTATGCCTTGCTCGACCTGCGTCTGTCGTTACAAGATATAGCTACGACCTCATATCACTACTAAGTTGCTATCTTCTGTTATGGCTACTCCCCCTCTTCATTCTCATACGCACATACATGATTATCATAGTATGAGCATCATAGTGTCACAGTTACCACGGTACTCTGTGACTTACCATGTTTTTTCTTCCCTTCTCATCCCATCTCTATCCCCATGCTTGCCGCTCGTCCTCTGATCTCCCTCATGCCTCATCCCTTGTCTATTCACCTCTATTCACTTCACTTCACTTCACCTCACCTCACCTCACCTGTTCTCTCTCTCTTACACACACAGACTGGCTTACGTCGATGCACTGATACTTCCCGTCATCCCACCCCTCCCCCCTCAAAAAAAGAGCTCGTCGTCACTCATCAGACGAAACTTGTTGTTGTCAGGCTGTCCACTTTTCTGCTTTGACTGTTTCCGATTGTTCTATTGATCCCAATGGTCAAGTCAACCTTAATCCTTTCGGAGGCCTCCCTCTTGCGCAAGCACCAAGCCCGCTATGCTCTCCGCTCAAGTATGTATCACACTAGGACCACTACTCCTGGGTGACCCGTGCAACCCCCGTCAAAATTGACTGGAAGTCCAGTTATAATTCTCCGTGTGGACACCAAACGCTTCACATCGCTGGCTACATCCACACTCCCCCCCCCCCCCCCACTCCACTTACCCTCGACATCTCGACACCTCAAGTTTGTATGTATGTACATAGTTTGTAGGCTACTTTGTGCACTACATTGTTGTACCCGCCGGGGTGTGCGTGGTAGTAGTGGAAATCGACGTCGACAATCACAATGCCCTTCCTCGGTTCGAATGGCCTTGTTATGGATGATGATCTCCGCGCAGGCATTGTTAACGAAACCCGAGAACCACCTTTGAACTTCAACAGCCGACCACCAAACTCCCCTTCCCAGAAAAACTTCGTGTCGAATTCCTGTTATAACTTCCCCCCCCGCTGGTCGATCCAACGTGGCTTAAAAAGAGAGATAAAACAAGAGGTTGAAAGGGAAGCAAGCGCGAGCTAAAAACAATCCAAGGGACAAGCAGAAGAGACAAGTGAAAAGCAAAGTCTTAGCCACTTCGGGGATCTTGAAGGAAAAGAAATATCCACACAACACAAGTCAACTCCCATCGCCTTCAACCTCTCTTCTCTTCTTTTTATTCCTTCCATCTTCTCTTCTCTTTCCCATTTTCTTTTTGGTCTTGACCGAAAACTACATTCGCTTTTTTCCACTTCCATTCGTCCAACCCTTCTTTCTCTCCGTTCCCTCGACATCAGGAAGTCTCCTTTGGGACTTTTATCAACGTCATCTCAGCCAGAGGTTGATTACTCTTCGTCTCGAAATCCGCTGGACGCATAGCACCTTTGTCGCAGCTTGTGGGACCCTGGGGCCTCCGCAATTCTTCTTCCTTCATCCAACGAGAGCTCGTTCTACTACACACATACATATCTCCCTTCCCACTCGTCCTCGAACGCCCCCAGTGGTCATCATCACTGTTTATCATATAGCTCCATCGAGGACCCCGTACACGCGGTCTGAAGCACGCCTAGAAAGGTTCAGCAACCTTTGGAGTTTGATCGTCCGCCAACATTGTGGAGGATAGCCGGACCTCTCCGTACATTGCTTGGAGATCAACTGCATTCAGACGTTATCTGCATTGTCCATCGGAACGTATTAGAAGAACAGACTCGCGCTGTTTGGATCTACATACTCCCCCCCCCTCCCTCCATCATACGGAAGTTCGACATAGACCGAGACGACAAGAGATAAGAGAGAGGAAACAGAAGATATACAGCATCATCTCATCTCTTCAATAGCCTTCGACAGGCTTGATACTTCTTCCATCTGATCTGTGATCAGTAAATCTTGCCATTCTTGGCCATTACTCTCGTTCACTTCCGACGGCATCCTCAATATCAAAGACAACAGATCCCTCAGCCCTCAGTCCCCTCAACCCTCCAGCATACTCGGAAACCATTTTCCTCCAAGTCACTGTTGATTTTCAGAGCTTTTGACCAAGCTCTCTACATTCTTTCTAACCGTCGAATATTTCCAAATGCTTGTTACAAGGCTATGCGATACGGATCGACACAGTTGGTCTCCCAATAAATTTGGGATGTATCAAGGGTCAGCACCGCCAACGCGTATGTCGAACTTCGAGCCGCTGAATGCGCAGCCGGACTGGCAGGAACAGTATTCCTCTTATCCTCCGCCAGCGGAGAGCCAACAGCATCAACACCAGCAACAGCTTCCTTCTTACCAGCCACCGAGTCACAACAGCACGGGAGGCCCTCAAGGCAACCAGACCGAAGAACAGCAGACGACACGTCCATCTCTTGGTCACCGCCATAGTTTGAACCCAATCGATCTTCGTGCGGAGGCTCACGCCCCCGTCACCATCGAGCGACCAGACTCGGCGCCACCGGGGGACTCGGTCAACCAGAATAACGAGCCAGCTACCCGACACGACTCATTGATTTCCACGACTTCGACTTCCCAATCCCTCTCTTCCAACCCGCTTGGGGTCACGTCAAACCCCCAGGTCAAGCATGAGACTTCGGGCCTCGAGTCATCAATGCATAAGCTGGAGACCAAGAGCGACGGCGAGGAGGATGTAGACGATGATGAGATGCTTGAAATGGACGATGAAAACGATGGCCCGCATGATGGCCCGCCCAAGACCACCGCTGAGCGTATGGCTGAGCGAAGAAAGATGAAGAGATTTCGGTAAGAGCTGCCGAGTTGAAATTGGGGAATTGTGAAGGGAGAATATATGAGAAAGTTTGCTGACTTTTTCGCGTGTAGTCTTTCGCATCAGCAGACTCGATTCTTGATGAGTGAGTTTGCTAAGCAGGCCCATCCAGATGCCATCCATCGGGAACGCTTGTCTCGTGAGATTCCTGGCTTGAGTCCGAGACAGGTGCAAGTGTGGTTCCAGAACAGGTGAGATATCTTGCTCGAAAGGTAGAAGAAAAGCATTAACGCATAATCCAGACGTGCGAAGATAAAGCGTCTCAATGTTGACGACCGCGAGCGCATGATGAAGATGAGAGCCGTTCCTGATGGCTTCGACAACATCCAGGCTCTACACTCGCCATACGGTGCAACTCAAGGCCTCCAAGGAGCACCAATGAGCTCACCCATCGATTACGTGCCCGCGTATGGCGATGCATCAATGATGAGACCTCTCATGCTCGACACGATGCGCCGTCACGAACACGACGACCATATGTCGCCCACGGATATGTCGCCTGGTTTCCACCACGTAGGATACGCACCATCCGGCTCCATTGGCACGCCAGACGTACTCTCTCCTCTCTCCATCAACTCCTCGGACAGATACTACCCACAATCGCATCTCTCCTCACCGGCCTCCTCCGGCCCACGCTCGGCGAACCCTTTCGGCTCCCGCCAGAACAGCATCGATAACTACCACCGCGGCGGGCCACCACGCCCTCTTGTCCCACTGCAGTTGCGTGAGACTATGAGTCGTTCCCGTTCCGAGACGCTGCAGTCACCGCTGCGTTCTAGCATGAGCTGGAAGGGGGACAATCTGGATTATGGAAGCTACCAGGGCAACGTGCCTAGTCCACGTCCCCAGCACCCAGTCTACGCGCCAGAACAGCCAAACAGCAATCCCACATCTGCGCACCACTACGACGGCAATGCGTATTCCAGTAAGTGACCCCTGAGATTCATCGAGTACTTTGAACCACGAAAATACTAACAACCACCAGACTCCAACCTCCACACCTCCCCAAACATGTCTTATCCCCCACCATCCCAATCATCTCCGGCAGCCCTCTCCCGCTTCCGCGCCTCGACAACATCCTCCTATCAAGCGCCACCTGGCCTCGAGCTACGCGCCCCCTCCACACAGGGCTACCGCACATTGCCTAGCCAAGTAAACCCACCACCACACCAGCAACACCACCAACAGCAGCACCAGAGCCAGCACCAACAACAACAACATCCCGGCACTCCGCGCTCCGCTTACGCTTATACCGCAGGCTACTCATCCGCTCCGCTCGCCGCCCCCGCAGACTTCAACCTGCCACGCACACCAGCCGACCTCGGCCCACGAGAATACGCACACGCACAAGCGCCACATCTGAGCGCGCCGATGGCTCCACCGGGCGATTTCGGGTACCAGCGGGCGCCGGAGCGCTACGAGGAGGGGATGGAACAGGGCCAGAATCAGAATCAGAATCAGAATCAGGGGAATGGTGGGCAGAGACAGAGTCATTCGCCGCAGTATCTGCGTGGCGATGAGTATGCTGCTCACAAGCGCAAGCGGAGCTATACCATGCCGGGCGGGTTTGGCGGTGCTGCTTAGGGGTGCTTGGTGCTTGATTTCGAGTCGACTCGCTGATGTCGACTGTTGAGTTTCGAATTCCCGATTTTGGATTTTGGCTTGCGGCTCCGTGGGTCTTGAACCGAGACCCCCTTCACCCCCCTTCGGTATCCTGCATCGGGCATCGAAAAAAATACTCTTTCTACCATTGTCTTAACAAATATCTTTATTTCATACTCCTACTCCGGCGCGTGCTTTTTTGTTGTTTGGTTGTACGCTGCTGTGCCGCTTAACTCCGCCACCCCTCGTCTTTTGTCTCTTTTGCTCCCGGGACTTTGGATACGCCTGATTTGGAATCTTTTCGAGATCGGATCGCATCGTGTCGGATCGTATCGGATCGCAGGGGTTGGGACTTGGTGTGGTGGTGCTTGTTGGCTTGATTTTGGTTGCCTTTGGGGGTTTGAAATTTTTGGTCGCTCTGGGTTGGGCGAATGGGGTCTTTTGATGTGTGTGGAGCGGAATCTTGTAAATTTATTGATATTCATTTTTTGAGGAGTTTTTTTTTGAGCTTTTGCTTTGAGTTTGATTTTGATTTCGACTTGTTTTTGTGAATTTGAATGTTTGAGTTTTTGGGTGTGATTTGATGGTTATGTGGATATATGATTGGGTGAAAATGTGAGGGTTTGGATGTGAATCTCTCGATGTAAATCTCTTGATGTGAGTCTTGATTTGACTGAAGATAAAACGAATGTAAGTGATTGTCAATCTGTATTGGCTTGAGTTAATAATATCATATTGTACTGTACCTATTCCCAGGCTACTCTTCCCTGCATCTAGGTATGCCCCCATACATTGTTTCCCATCATCCGCTCATACATCTCACCTACCTCACTCACTCAGTAATCATAAAAGCCCTTACCAGTCTTCTTCCCCAACCAGCCCGCATCCACCATCTTCCGCATGAGCACCGCAGGCCGATACTTCGAATCGCCCGTCTCCTCATACAGGACGCGCATGATAGCCAAGCACGTATCGATGCCGATGAAATCAGCCAGCTGCAGCGGGCCCATGGGCACATTGGTGCCGTTCTTCATGATGGAATCGATGTCGTCGCGCGCGCCCACGCCCGTCTCGAGGCAGATGACGGCCTCGTTGATGTACGGCATCAGGATGCGGTTCGCGAGGAAGCCCGGCGAGTCGGCCGACACCGACGCCACCTTGCCCATGGCCGTGCAGAAGGCCACGGCCGTGGCCACCGTCGCCGCGCTCGTCTGCAGGCCGCTGATGATCTCCACGCCGCGCTGCACCGGCACCGGGTTCATGAAGTGCGTGCTGACGACGCGCGAGCTCGCGCGCGTGTCCGTGGCGTCCGTCGTCGTGGCCGCCGCGATCTTCGTGATCGAGATGGACGACGTGTTCGTCGCGAGGATCGCGTGCCCCGCGCAGATCTGCGCTAGCTGCCTGAAGATCTGCGCTTTCAGTGACGGGATCTCCGGCACCGCTTCGATTACGAAGTCGACGTCGTGCAGCGCGTCCAGTGTCGTTGTCGTGCTTAGCCGGCTGCGGATCGTGTCGGCTTGCGTCTGTGTGATGCGCTCTTTGCTTACGTCTTTGGCGAGGAGCTTGTCTGCTGGGGCTTAGTGTGTGGGCGGCTGCTGGGCGCGGATATCTCACCTGCGAACTTGAGCCCTTTGTCGATTGAGGCTTGCGAGGTGTCTACCAATGTTACTGGGATGCCGGCTTTCTGAGCGGCTACGAGGGCGATGCCTAGACCCTGATGGTTGTTAGCATGGGGACTTGGATTGTAGTTGCTGGTGCTGATTCTGATTCTAATGCTGGTGTTGAGATCATCTAATGTGATGTTGACGAACCATCTGTCCTGCTCCTATAACTCCGAGCTTCTTCACCTCCGCGGCGACTGCTGTCGGACTTGAACTGAAGCTTCTGGCTTGACTGCTGCAGCGCAGAGCTTGTCGTCGGAGTACCGAGGTAAACATGATGATAAAGAAAGAGAGTAAGAAAAGAAGCAATAAGACTCCGTCTGGGGGATATTCCTCTGGGTTGGAACACGAAGAATTCCTTGCTACAAGATGGTCGAGTATGAGTAGGAGTAGGATTGTGTCAATGCAAGGTATAACGCACGTATCGTCGTTCCGAAAGCATGAGTGAAGTACTTGCGGATATCATCTCATGATGCTGTCCCTCGGCTGTGGATAGCACGTCCCCAGACCCCACGATACGCTAAGCGGAAGGTGAATGTGAATATGACAGGGGATTCTCCGAAAAGTCGCGTCAATCGCGTTCGACGCGTCCATCATAGTTGACGCGTAAAGAGCTTTGGCCGGCGATTGACATCAACGGCGACATCGACATTGATATACCTCTCAACATGGAGTTGGCAGATGGGACCAAGGATGTTGTCGACCCAGAAGTTAGAGCTTATGTTTCCAGTCTGGTCACTGCTGTACGTATATCCTCAACATTTGATTTGCATTTGCACTGCTAATTGTGCCCTGTAGCTTGGAGGAAGCGGCGCCGATGAAGATGGTCGATACATTCTCGGAGACGACGCTCTTGCCTGCCTTCGTGATTTGAAGAGGTGGCTTAAACTATACGATGAAAAGGCGAATCGATTGGATGTAGCACGATGCTTAGCAGAAGCCAATCTTGTCGGGGGAGATCTTCTACAGATTCTCGCAGCATGGCCAGAGAACGCTACGGACGACAGAATCAAAGCAAAAATTGCTCTTGCATGTTTGGAGCTTCTGGTTCCTTTGACATGGCCAATTGAGAAGCACGCGCAGAGCATGACCGTCAATCACCATCGACATATTCCATACTTACAATTGGCGCAGCTCGGATACAAGAGGTCGATCATTAATTACGATGGAGCTCGGATCCTTCATACTGCTGTACGAATTGCTTTACCACCGATGGCTCAGGCCCCAGGTGATAGGAGTACTCGCGATCAGGGTATTATCAAACTCCTTTTATACTTCCTACGAAATATTGCTATGATCGCTCCTTCACCAAATGCCCAATTCGACGGCGACGAAAACGAAATTTCGAGATCTGCGACAATCGATGCTTTCAACTGGCAAGATATCTTTCACTTGCTTCTCACTGTTTCCTCTTCGATGGGTGAAGATTTCAACGTTCAAGATGTGATTGTTATGGAAATTCTATTTTACTTGATCAAGGGTGTTGATATCAACAAATTATTCATGGACGAAGCACAACTGGACATGAGCAAAACCGATGATCTTATCACCTTGCGGAACAAAGAGGCTGGAATGAAGAGGGGATATCAGAGAAATGCTCCTACGAGACATAATCGCTTCGGAACAATGATCTGGATTAAGAGGGACGATGCCAAGATGTCGACTGTATCAGGTCAGGATGTACTTGTTGACAGTACAAAAGGTTTGGCGAAGATGGACAAGTCCAAGAAATACAAGCCACCTCGACGAGCGCCAAAGGGTGAGAGAGGGCCTATGGACTTTGACACGCCCGTTCCTCTCAATGCCCAAGCCAATAAACATCTTCGAGCATTCGTGGAGGATTTTCTAGACTCTGGATTTAATCCCCTGTTCGAACACATTCGTAAAGCGATTGATCGTGAAGCTGAACGTGTGATGGATACCCACCCGCGTCAATTCTTCTTCCTGGTATCATGGTTCTTGGAAGCTGAACGTGTTCGAAGAAAATCTAAGAAACCGACGAAAGACAAGAAGACTGGTGTTGTAGAGGTGGATTCATTCGCTCTTGTGGCTGCTGTTCTGAATCAAGAAATGTTCATCACACTCAATCGAACCATGCAAGCGACTTACGATAACAAAGCATGGCAAGATCTGAATGCAGCGATGAAATGCTTTACACAGATTCTTTTGACGGTACAAGAGATGTCCGAGTCACCATTGGAAGAAGATCAGGAAATTGCTGAGAACATCTTGAACCGTATATTTTACGAGGAAACCACTCACGACCGAGTTGCATCAGTCATCAGATACTATAAGGACCAAGGATTTGGATATCTCGACTCAGCAACTGAACTCTCACACGTATACTTGCGTATGTTGGAAGCATATTCGAAGCAAAATGTTGACATGCAAGTGCGATCTCGACGCCGAACGAGAAGGAAGAAGGCTGCTAGGGAAGAAGGAAATGATGCAGGCAGTGATGTTGGTGATGTAGATGAGTCCGATGGCGAGGATGAGGCGAGAGCAGAGCAGACTTCCAGCGAACGCAAGTTTGATTTCAAACGATTTGCATCCCGATTCCTCACCCAAGGCTGTGTGGATACTTTCGTAACTTTCTGCAGATTCTACAATGATTTGGACACTGAGCAGCTTAAAAGGGCGCATAGATTCTTCTATCGAGTGGCGTTCAAGATGGAGATGAGCGTTATGTTGTTCCGTGTTGATATCATTGCTCTTTTCTACAAGATGATCAAGGGTCCTGAGGGGATGGATTCTGCTTCGTCGTCATACAAGGAATGGGATGAGCTGGTAAAGCAGTTGATTAAGAGGTGTACGAGAAAGATTGAGGAGAGACCTGAATTGATTGTGGAAATGCTCTTCTCCAAAACTAACAGCACCGCACATTTCCTCGAATATGGATATGAGAAACAGACCAGCTCTGCGAGACCTAGACCCGCTGCCGAGCTTGAGGTCAAAGGTGATTTAGATTGGGTGGGTAAAATAGGAGTAGTTGTCAGCTATCTTCTTGATAAGAATATGGGACACCACATTGAATGGGTCAAGGAGCAGTTGTTGTCGGCAGAGAGTGTTAGAAAGAGCTGGGAAGCTGTCAATTCTGCTATTGCCTCGGTTGAAGACGATCCTTTCACTGATGGATCACCAAAGACTGTTACAGAGAAGCCACTTGCTCCATCTATTCGTAAGCTGTCTCTCACTTTCATTCAAAAAGCATGCTAACGTACTGGAAAGTACTCAAGCCCGATAGCGAAGAGCGCAAAATCACCATCTTCAAGAACGGCCACTTACGACTCCTCATGGCTTTGGTAGGTCTCCAAATCTCTCAACCCGACGAAGAAGACCCAACGACTTCCTGGATTGTTCCTTCCACCCTCTCAGCCGATCAACTCCAGGAAGCCCTTGACATCATAAAGAAGCATGAATTCGATCCACCGACATTCGACGATGGCAAGGAAGCAGAGGACTTCATCCGCCGAAAATCAGCTCTCACTTCGTCTCGCAGGAAAGCTGTCTTCGACGATGATGATGATGATCTCATCGACGACAACGAAGAAGACATCCTCTTCCCAATGGGTGGTCCTACGGCCATGAAACCGTCTGAAGCCCTCCAAGCTCTCAAGAAGAGTCGGAGGAAAAGAAGACGAGATAGCGAGGAGTCGGATACCCAGCTCAGCGACGAAGCAGGATTGAGATTGCAGGAGCTAAGACGGGAGAAGGAGTTGGAGAAACAGCGGAAGATCAAGAGTGCGCTGTTTGTGCACGATAGTGATGAGGAGAGTGACGCGGAGAAGGATAGAGAATTCTTTGAGAGGGAGGAGAGGTTGAGGAAGCAGGTCAATGTTGAGGTCATGAAGGAGCTGCTTGGTGTCAAGAAGGCCACGAAGGGGAAGAGGAAGGCCGTTGACGAAGATGATGACGACATACTACTTCCGAGACGCTCTTCGACTCTCAGTGACGATGACCTCAGGGGTGATTTCGAGGACACGCCCTTGTCGAGCCCCCATTTGAGGAGTAGCCAGAATAAACGTCCTAGGCTGGACAGTGACGGGGACGTGGAAATGGACATGGAGAACCCTGCTGTTGTCAGTAAGGCTGCTGTTGCTGTGGAGATCGATGATGATGAGGACGAGATCGTGGTTGCCAGGCCTGTTAGGAAGAGGACTAGGGGCGGGTTCATCTCCGATAGTAGTGATGAGGAATGATTGTGGCTTTGATATCACGGGTATGGCGCTCGGTGTTTTGGTATACAAGTATGGATAGGCATATGTACAGGACGGGGGATTGGGTATCGGACGAATTTACAGTAGTGCTGTTTTTGCTGTTTGTTTGTTTCCTGTTGCTAGACTCGTCCATATATACACATCCTAACCGCGTACGTACATCATCGCTTTTAACAGCATCAATGCCTTCGCTATCCGTCACCATCATCGAACTTAATCTGCACATTAACCAAAATGTTTGCAATCCCTACCGCTCAGCCCATTACTGAAATGACCACCATGTCTCCCTTCCTCTCCATCGAGGATGCGCAGAAAGTGCCTTCAAACCTGGATTCTTTCTTTATCTTATCCAGTAGTCTGAATCACTTGATTATCCAAGTAGCTGAGATTATCGAACCTACTACGATTATCGAAGCAGCTTCGATTCTTCGGTCTTGATCTCTCAAGTTGGTTTGGTGATTAAGGATGCTTTGATTATTCATCTTTCTTTGATTATTTCTCGTGCTTCAATCATTCAAGTCGCTTCAATTTCCAGTAGTACGGAGATGGTGTCCGCAAGGACAGATTTGGTCCTTGTATTGGCGGGCGCTTGGGAAGATGTGAGGGGAGGAGATTGGCGAGGTATATGAGGGGGTAGAGCGGCTTTGGAGAATGAGGGAGGGAATTTTGATGGGGAGAAGGCGGCTTGGGTTGTGGAGAAGAAGGAGGAGAAGAAGAAGATCGTTGGTGTTCAAGAGTAAAAGAGTAGTAGTATCATTTAGAAATTTGCGGCTATTGCGGAATGTACAATTGTTTGAAATCGTGGAGTTCTTCGGGATTGTACCTGCTGTGATGCATACGATTCTCTCAACCTTACAGAATAGTTCAGAAGTGCTCATTCGTTGAGATTTGTATGTTTTCAATGCTCTATACTGATTTACAACCGCTGACCGAATATGGTTATGCTGAATATGAGTGGTGTTTTATCTACTTCCCAAGGCAGATCTCATGTATGAATTACCTTCCTCCTCATTATTTACCCCCTCGCCATCACTATGTTCTTCTTCATCAGGTTCTCACTGCCACTGACAGCATCAGAAACCCACTATCGTCAATCCTATCAAACTCCGTTCCAACCCTCTACCTGAAATTCGAATTTGACATCACCAGCACCCCTGGGTATAGGCTTCCCCATATCATCCCACAAAGCCCTCTCACGAAACGAGACCTTTCCATGCCAATCCACAAGGATAACAGTCTGTCTCTGCGTCCCATAAATTCCCTGACTAGACCCCTTCATCTTCTTCTTCTCCTCGTCGACACGCCCATCAGCAAATCCGTTCTCGCCAGCAGCAGCAGCAGCAATATCCTCCGCCTTCAAACCCCCCACCTCCTCACCCCCAATCGCCGGAATGAAGATGCTCTTCCGCAGCTGGAAAAGATACTCCTCAAAGCCCTCGCCCTCGGCCCTCGCGGGCATCGTATCCGTATCAAGAACCCCCCAAAGCCTCTCCACCAACCCCTCCTCCCCCTCCCCCTTCGCAATAGCCTCCCCAACAGCCCTCCGCACCAACTCCTCGCCCATTTGCACCTTCGGCCACTTGACCGGGTCACCGAACACCGCGTTGCTGAGTCCCCACACGCCCTCCCGGCCCCCTATCCACGGAACCTCCCCCTCAGCCTCCACGCGATTCGAAACCACCGCCAATCTCTCCAGCACCCTACCATTTCCATTTCCCTTTCCATCTCCATCTCCTTCCACATCTTCATCCCCGCCCTCCCCCCCATCAAGCCTCAACCGTCCCGCAACCAACGAGAACCCCCCAACCCCCTTCACGCCCTCGCCGTTCCCGCCCACCATGCGCCCCACAAAGCCCGCCGTGCGCTCCGCCGCGTCGGCACCCAGCCACGCCGTCACCATGCCGCCGCGGCTGCGCGCGCCGATGGCCTGCGTGCTGTCTTCCTCGCGGTAGTTGGTCAGCACGGCGATGTGGCCCGTCCGCGTGACGCCTAGCCACGTGCCGCGCTCCGGACGCTGGAGGTCGCGTGACGAGAGGACTTCCTGGGAGGAGGGGGAGGTCCACCAGTGCGGGCGTGAGGTCGGGCGGAGGATGTATTCGTCTCTGTTGTCGAGGAGGATGAGGGGGTAGGATGGGTGGAGGGTTGTGAGGAGGACGATGCACATTTTTTTCAAGGGATTGGTTGATTTGTTGGAATTTGGAAGAGGTGGTGTCGTTGGAATTTGGCGGAGATATGATGCGATTATGAGGGGAATCGGATGGTGCAAGTGGATATGTTTTCTTAAACGTAGTATTGTGGATATTTGGGATTTACGACGAATGGGTATGGAGGATCAAGGAGAGTTTATGCAGGGTATAGGAAATGGTAAAGAATTAGAAGGAGAGTGAGAGTGAGAGTGAGAGCGACAATAACAATGACAATGACACCAAAATGACAATTCAACGGCGATTACAACGATAGTGATAATGAGTTGCAAAAATACAATATGATCGTAAGTAATAAGAAAACAGTTATGCGTTCTTGGATGATGTTGATTCACTCTATTTATTTCCTGATTTGGTGGCGGATCCAATGGCTGCTGGCTTACTCTTGGCTGTTCCTAAGGGATCATCCCATAATGTAGTGATGAGCATGTGACTTGTGTATTTGTATTTATATTTATATTTATATTTATATTTATATTTATATTTATATTTATATTTATATTTATACTTATACTTATATTTATCAGAGTTGGCTTTCTTTTCTTTTCTTTCTTGATTTATATACACGTATATACATTTATAAATATATTATAAACATCTACATTTATTTATTCATTATTCCATTCTATTAAAGGAAAGACGATGATTCATCATGCACCATGCACCTGATAAGATTAAAGTCTCCGATAAGCCCTTTATCGCCGTGCAGGTGCGCGATAAGACACGCGCCAAGGCCCAAGTCTCACTCCTCCCCTCTCCTCCCCTCTCCTCCCTCCGCAAGCATCAAGGTGATCCAGTGACCGTGTAGCAGTCTCAGTCTCAGTCTTACCCTCAGTCCGCCCCCGTCATCAAAGACAACTACCTCATTCTCTTATCCTCCTCCTCCTCTTCCTCTTCCTCTTCCTCTTCCTCTTCTCCTTCTCCTTCTCCTTCTCCTACTCCTACTCCTACTCCCTCTTCAAAGACATCCTCTCAAGGCGAATAGAATCAATCTATCCCCATTTAAACCATCCGGGGTTAATATAATATATTCTCCATATCCATCTTCTACCCCACAGAGCAGTCCGGAACTGCAAGCCGAAGTGATGTTTGACATCTTCGCCAAACTCTTATCGTAAGACTACCCCGCAACCATAACCAGAACCACAATCTCTACAGTCAAGAACAATCAAGATCAACCAAAAGAACATTCAAATATCTAATTATATCATCTTCAACAGCTCAATAGCAACATTCCTCTTCCCAGTCTTCGCTTCTTACAAGGCCCTCAAGACCTCCGATCCGGCTCTTCTCACACCATGGCTTATGTATTGGGTGGTATTGGCCTGTTGCCTCCTCGTTGAATCCTGGACAGAGTGGTTCCTCGTATGGTATTTCCACCGTTTCCCCATCTCACCTCCCATGCAAACAAACTAACCGCACCAGGATCCCATTCTATCCCTGGATTCGTGCCTTTTTCCTCTTGTACCTGATCCTCCCACAAACCCAAGGAGCCCGCCACCTCTACCAAACTCAGGTACACCCTTTCCTGGCCCAGAATGAAGCCTCCATCGACGAATTCATATCCAACGCGCACGACCGCGCAAAAGCAGCCGGCTGGTCCTACCTGCAACGCGCAATTGAGCTCGCAAAAACCCACATCCTCGGCCTCCCACCAAAGCAGCCCTCGCCACCCTCCACGCCAACGAGTTACTCCTACACGCAGAACCTCATCGCACGCTTCAACCTGCCCGGCGCACGCCCGCAGTTCCCAGGGAGCACGGCGGGCGTGAGTGCCGCGACGGATTTCTACAGCCTGCTGGCCAGCGCCGTGGGCGGCGTGAGCGGTGTCAGCGCGGCGAATGTCGTCAGCGGTTTGAGTGGTTCTAGCGGGATGGGTGCCGCGGGTGTGTGGGGAGGGGCATCGAAGGAGGCAAAGGCGAAGAACCTGTCGGAGAGCGGCACGCTGATCCCGCCTTCGGTGGCGTCTGAGGACCGCATGTCGTTCATTGCTGCGCAGCGTGAGCGGTTGGCTATCTTGATGAGTGCTTTGGATAGCGAGGCGTTGAATTTGCGTGGTGGCACGTCGGCTGCGGGGGCACCGCGAACTCCCAGGGGCAGTTTTGGCACGAATTTGGAGAGTGCGGAAAGTTCTGGGTTTGTGGGACCCGGGTCTGCGGCTTTGGGTGGTGGTGGTGGTGGTGGTGGTGGTGTTATTGAGAGGCCCGGTAGTGCTATGAGTGGGCTGAGTAAGAGTCGATCAGAGGGGGATTTCGAGAAGATTGATGTTGGGGAGGGAGAGGTGGAGGGGGAAGGGGACACGGAGGGCGATAGACCTACAGGAAAAAGGACTGTTTCTGGGGGATGGATTCCATGGGCTTTCGGGGGAGGTGTAAAGGAGAAGGAGAAGACTGTATAGGTTGGGTCATATCGATATGGGCGTTGAAGGATGTACTGGACTGGTTTGACGTCCGGGTATTTATGAAATTGGATGCGATGCATTGCTATTGTACTGTGTTGGTCTCTGAAATGTTTTGTTCTATGTGATGCGATATGAAATAGCTTTCCTCTATGGGATTACTTCAACTTCCATTGAACCCAGCTAAATCGCAGGGGCGTATTCCTCCCTGTCCTCTCTTGCTAACCACAGCCATCAAATACCATATCACATCACCTCAAATCAAATCAAATCCTCATCCATCCTTACCTATCCTCACCCATCTTCATCCATTCTCACCCCCACACTGTAAAGAACAAGAAATCCCATGCATTCCCTATCCTACCCTACGCCCATCCCACCAGGTACTCATACATATAACCACCATCCATCCATCAATCTCTCTTATATTCCATCCTCTCCTCTCCCTTCCTCTCATCTCCTCTCCCTATCCCCTCCCCCACTCTCCCCTCCAACCCTAACCTCTCTCACCCTCGATCTACACCCCACTAATCAACATCAACCCCCCTCGCCCTCAAATCCGCCCGCGCAACATCAATCTCCGCCATCAGCTCCGCGTGCGCCGCCGGCGTGTCGTTGAACGTGTACACGCCGTACCCCAGCTTGAAGAGGAGGTAGGAACCGAGGGTCACGAGGGACCAGAGGGGGAGCTTTTTGGAGGGGAGGGGATGTTAGCTTTATTCCGATGTCTTTTGTTCTGATGCGCTCTGTTTTGTTCTGGGTGGGGGTAAAGGGATGAGGATGGGAGGGGAGGGGAGAGGGGAGGAGAGGAGAGGAGAGGAGAGGAGAGGAGAGGGTAAACGTACGAATGGAATGATTTCTTCTTGGATCAGGCTTGGGAGGGGGATGATGTGCATGTACAGCGACATGTAGAGCTGTGGGGTGTTGGCTGTGAGCGGGTACCATCTTCTGCTGTTTACTCCTCTGGGGTTGGGGTTGGGGTTGACGTACTGTTGAGACCAGGAGGCCGATTGTGAGTTGTTGTTGGGCCTTTGTCATTTTGAATTGAATTGGATTGGATCTGACTGGATTGGTAAGGTAAGGTAAGGTAAGGATCGTGAGGTGATTTGGATATATTCGTGGTTGTGAAGGGAGCTTGTGGTTGTAATGAGGCGAGGCTGAGAGGGGGATTGTGGGCGCTGAGGACAGGTTGGTAGGTGGAGGAGACGCGAAAGCACGTGATTTTGTAGGGGTTTATGAGAGGGATTGAAATGGGAGTCATGGACTTTTCTAGATCTGGATAAATCGGGTTATGTTTGATTGTTTTATTTGGTTCTTGCTATTATTATATCTTGCTCGATGCAGTTCTACTTTCTCTAATGTTTTATTATGCTTTATAATGCTTTATAATTCTCTTTTGGTTCAAGTTAGCCTATCTGTACATACCTAGTTGTACATGACATCGCTTTACAAGTACAAGCTACATTCTCCAAATCAACACAAGGATTCGAGTGCACGTAGGCAACATACATTCCTTATAACTTGATTCTCTTGCATTTGACTCTTGACTCTTGTTGATATAGCCCGATGTGACGGCGATGAAGGTGATGATGATAATACAACCCCTTTGTTATTGTTCAGTAACAAGTTCATTTGTCAGCAATCACGACAATTGGATGCTTCGTAACCCCTAAGCCATAACACCTCAAAGCTATACCATAGTTACCATAACTTCATGCTTCACTCTACTCGTATCGTATCGTATCGTATCGTATCGTACTGTAAGTAAGCCATCATCATCATAGTCATCATCTCCACCTTCTCATGCTTCTACTCACTCACAAGTCAAACTCTCCTACTTGTATAACCTCGTCCCATCGCCGCATAAGCACCAAGCATATGCAAGCATCACGGACATTTATTCCCCCACAACTCTCCTTTGCACAGCCCCACGAAGACCTTCTCCAACTAATCATCATCACCAGAAAACTTCCATATTGCAACGAAACAAATCAAACAAAGTCACCGTCTAATTATAATTCATTTACATGCAGAGCAAGACTCAATCTCCCCGCTGTGTGTGTTCCCTTAAATAGCTCGGACTAATACCTGTTGTCGGGTAATTTCACCTACCTCCTTCATCATGACTGCATCCCCACCCGTGGCCTCTGGTAAGAAAAGAAATCCTCCTTGAAATACTGATCCCTTTCATTTTCTCGTCATCGAAACCCCTTTCGGGGAATCCATGCCTTTCACTACGGAGAGTTGTGCTTGAAGCTCGTGCTAAAGAATATCATAGGCACATCCGACACGGAGACTGCTCTGATGCAAACCATCTCCCACGTGCTGGACGTCCAGAAAAGTACCTTGAGTGCGGAGAGTATGGACGTTGATGCTGAAGATGGCAATGCTCCTGTTGATGTCGAGGAGCAGTACAGACGCACGCAGAGTCTGGCGGAAGTACTGCTTGGACTGAACAGTCTATTGCAGCAGGGCGAGAATGCTATCGTCGATGCTGCTGAGAAATTGGCGGACGGATGCCGAGATCGTAAGTGCGATTTGATTTGACTTGACTTCTTGATTGTTTCTACTCTTTGACTTGTGCTTGCTCTGAGTCTATGATAATTCTCTTATTCGCGTCTTACGGAAACGGAAAAAAAAAAAATGACAACGCGAATTTATCACGTTTTGTCTTGGCGGAATCTCTATTCAAAATGCTAATACACCGTAGCTTCATGGAGAATACCCATGGGAGATGCAGGAATCCTCGACTTCTTTTTGAATGTCTTGACCGTACCTGGAATTCCACAAATACTTATGATACAGATCCTACGGTTTATAGGAAATTCATGTGCTGATACAGGTAAGATCTTCAGACCATTTGCTCAACCATTACTTATTATCATAGACGAGAATCGTAAACGTGTGGTCTCTCGAATCTTAATACCCTATATCGTTGCTCTTATCCAAGACCCCTCTCTTGTTCCTTTCGCTATACCCGTTCTCTTCAATCTTTGTGTGGACTATGGTAAGTTCTCACCTCACGTCTTGAAAATCATAGCTCATGAATGGCAGAACCGGCACAAAAACAAGCATCTGAGGCATTGTTAAGTACTAAATTAACGGAATTACTTGCTGGTCCAAACTTTGATTCCCAGCGAGCCTTCTTAGGCTACATTTGCAGACTTTTTGTTCTGCTCATCAGTCAACGTGAGTACTTCCTCTACTGATCTATGATCGAGACTGACAAAGTTAGCCACCGAAATCGAACTCGCACCAGAGGATACAGCCAACATACTGATGCGAATGGCAGCGAGACGACAAGGTCAAGTCGATCTGGAAGATTATCTATCGTTGATCAACGCTGCAACCTCCTATCTTGAGCATGAGCGCTTCCAAAAGCCCATGGTCGAGCAATCCAAACTCGACATACCACTCCGACTTCTTGTGGACTCTTATATGCGCTTTGGCGACGTGGAAGACGAAGATGACATCAAATCTCTCGCAACAGCCCGCAGTACCCTCAATCAATCCCTATCCGACATCTCAGCTCTTCCCTCCTTTGCCGTCGCCTACCCTGTAATCTCACCCTTCACCTCCCAACTCCGACAATGGCTGTCCCGACCACAACCTCAGCTTCAAGTCTGCGCCTGCATCATGCTCGGCAACATCGCACGATCAGACTCCGCCTGTACAGAATTCGTGCACGTCTCCGCAGTGCACAAACCCCTCATCGCAATCCTCTCAGAAGCAACCGACTCCCAAATCCTGCACGCCGTCCTCGGCTTCCTCAAGAACCTCGCCCTACCCGCCGCAAACAAAGACGTCCTCGGCGACGCCGGCCTCCTCGCCGCACTACCGCGCCTCTGGGCCCTGGACACGCTACAGCAAATCCAATACGGGGCCGTCTCTCTCGCGCGGCAGCTCGTAATCGGCAACTTCGAAAACATCCGGCGCATCGCACGCTCGCTGAGCTCCGATCCAGACTCGCCGGCGCACTCACGCTCCTCGCTATCCATCCTCATCGCCCTCTTCGAGCGCACGGATGTCGAGCCCACCAAGATGGAGATCGCGCGGCTCATCACGGCCATCTGCCGCTTCTACAACGCGCACCTCGACACGCACGACGAGCTGGCGGCGTACCGGCGCGCCAAGTTCTTCGCGCGCCACCCCGATGTCGCGCGCCCGCTGGGCTTCATGGTCAGCCAGAAGAAGTGGCCCGTCGTGCGCAGCGAGGGCTGGTTCGTATTTGCGCTGATGGCGCGCACCGCCGAGGGCGCCGCGTGCGTCGGCGATATGATGCATGACCCCGACGTGCTCGCCGTGCTCGTCGAGGTGCTGACGGGGCAGAGCGTGCAGGGCCCCGGGGCTGCGGCGTTGGGTCCGGCGGACGGGATGCAGAAGCTGTTGGCGCAGGGGGAGGGCGTGGGCACTGGGGCCGCGGTGGGGCAGGGCGCTGAGAAGGAGGCGGAGATGAGGCGTGTTGATCGCGAGAATGCGTTGGTGCTTGTCAGTGAGCTGTTGAAGACCAAGGGCGAGGAGATGGCTACGTTGCGCAGGACCATGTTTGAGGATTTGCTGCGCGGTGGCGGTGCGGTGCACCTGAGTTACAAGCAGATTGCCGAGGGGGCTGCTGCCGACAGAGAATAAGAGATCTCGAGGAACCCAAAGTCTTCAGAGGCCGAATCAGTCTCATGACCCATCGTGCTTCAGACCCGAACTCTCTAAGTAGCGCGCATCAAGTGACCTGCCTCGACAAGACCGATTTACCTCCGCCATCAATATTCCATTCGTCATCGTTTGTCATTCACTCTGTATACCAACACTGCCTCGAGAACATCCGGCACTCGAGAGCAAACAGCACCACTTGACAGAATTGAAGTGCTACATTGCAGATTGCAGATTCCAGAGGGTGCAAGGCCCGGTTCTTATATGTCCCGAACACATCCGGGCTTGAATGCTGTGACTGTGACTTCTGGGGTGCGTGCCTGAGACTGCGGACAGCCGCTATACGGGCATCTTCTCAAAGCCATTTGATGTGACGTAGGATTGTGCGCGGATGACAATGTGCCTTGATTCGGTGTGAAGAGGAGGGTGGGGGTGATATTTGTGAATCGCATCACCATAAGATGGGATGAGATGAGATGTGTACCAATGTATAAGTGTACCCATTTCTAAGTCAAAATACAAAATACGGTATTTATTAAAGTCGTTGAGATTGAGGGTATCGTTTCAAACATCACAAGACTCCTACTCAACAGCTGCTATCTACTCCTTCACCAGCAATGCAACAACACTCCTCACAGCCTCCAACGGCCCATACTGTTCGACCAACGCCTCAAACGTGCCGGGGATTTTATCCAGACTCTTCCGGTCGTCGCCGTCATGCCCTGAACGGAATATAAATCAGCAATGGCCATACACATGATGCAAGCCACGAAACGGAATGAATATAAAAGACACAAAGATAAAGGGGCGATAAAAGCACATGGAAGAGGGGGACTCACATCTCTTCAAAACCCGCACATCAACCCCAATCTTACTCTCCGCCTCACCGGTGAAATCAAACCCAATCCCCCACTGCACCAACAACTGCACGCCCGCCCCAACAAGCAACATATTCCGCCTCCCCATATTCGCCAGCATATTTCTACGCGCAAACTTCCCCCCTTCCCCCTCATCACCTTCCTCGTCCTCGTCCTCTCCTTCTCCATCCCCTTCCACATCCAACGAGTCTCTCCCCCTCTTCCTCCCCGCCTTCCGCCCCCTCCCCCTTACGAAGAGCATCCCACCCCCAAACTCCCGTTCAACAGCACACCAGAACCGAGCCCGCCTCACCGCAACCTCAAACCACCTCCCCAGCGCCCAGAAAAGCGCACCGGCATCCCGCCGCGCCGCACACGCGCCCACATACGCGGCTAGCTCGCTCGCGTGCGCCGACAGCGCCTGCACGTCGACGGAGGTGATAGAATGGCCGGCCGTATCGACGACGAGGCATATGCGCGCGGCAAACATGCCGTTTGGGGCCGAGGCGCGGATGATGTGGCGCTGGAGGGTTGCGGGCTCGTATTCGGGCGTGGCGGGGAGGACGGGTGGGAGGATAGTGACTGTAGAATCGAAGGTGAGGGGCGTGAAAAGTTTGAGGAATGGGAGGGCGGGGTTGGGTGAGGGGGCGTGCGATGCCACTTCTTGAGAGGCGGTCTCTGGTACGGGTTTTGGACGGCGGCGCGAAAAGGGGAGGAAGGAGGTTATGGTGTGGAAGGAAGATCGGGCTTTTTGCGGCTTCGTGGTGGGGAGGATAGCGCGTGTGAATAAAGGGGTCAGATTCGCGCCCTGCAGTTCGAGCGTTGTACGCCCCGCTTCTTGTTGGCTGTGCAGGCGCTTGTTCTCATGCTCTGCAATCTCGATGTCGTCTTGGAGCTGTTCCAGCTCTTTGAGTAGGTCATCGCGGATTTTCCGCTTCGCAGCATGTTTGTCTTCTGTTACCGCATGGCGTGTAGGGTAGGTCGTTTCCTGCCCAACTGGCTCGTCAACTTGCTTTTCGAATTCGGCTGGATGGGGAGCCTTGGGCCTTGAGGGTGATTTGACGTTTATGCCCTTCCCTCGAGATTTTGGGCGGTTGCTCTTGCTTGGTGATTTATGTATTCCTGGAGGTGGTGTAGTTACTACCGGATCTTCCAGACCTCGTTGAGTCGCTGTAGGTGGTAAGTCGGGTTCTTCAACATTTTCTACCCTCAGAGTTATCGGCGCTGTGTCTCTGACTGTTGGTGCTGGTGGGGATAATCTCGGCGACCTTCTTGGAGACCTTCTTGGAGACCTTCGTTCGGGTCCTGATCGTGTTGCGCGTGGTTCTAATCTGGTTGTGGATGGCTGCTCGTCTGCTGGCTTAGGTTGTACAGTCTCAGCAAAAGAAGTCGCGGCTTCGGTGGTTTGTGTAGTTCCCGCAGTTTGCGTAACACTGGGTACTCCTGGAGATAGTCTTGGTGATCGCCTAGGTGAACTTCGCAAATTGTTCGATTGCTGCGGTGTCGATAAAGGAGCGGGTTCCTCTATAGGATTTTGTACCACAAACGTACGTGCAGGCGCGATAGGATCTCTAGCCAATGTTTTTGAAGGTTTGAATGGATTTAATTCAGCTTCTGGTGATTCTGAAGATGCCGCAGGTATAACAGGATCTCTTGCAAGCGTTCGCGAAGGCTTGAAGGGATTGAACTCCTCTTCGGGTTGTTGTTGTTGTTGTTGTGAAGCTTGAGCGGGTTGTGGGGTTCGTCCAGAGCGTGTAGTACGATTATTCGTACTTCTCAAAGGAGTTCCTGGTGGTTGTGAAGATTGTCGACTTGGTGTATTCTTCGCCTCCAAATTCTTCCCATTGTTTCCTGCTGATCTTGGTCGTTCTAACAATTGAGGAAATCCTCGCGCAATGCTGGCCTTCGTGGGTGATGCGAATGACGGTCTTCGTGGTGTTGTACTGGCCCCGCCGCTTGGGACTGATGTCGTCGGCGAAGTCTTACGCTTCTTATTCGGAGTTGGATCCATTCTTAGTTATATCTAGATGTCCATGGATCCTAGGATTCTCTCGATAATTGCCGAGTCTGTAGTCATCGACATAACGAGTTGTATGAGCTCAAGATCCTCGTCGCGTAAACTTTGAAGTACTACGGCAGTACGCGACTGAGGGGAACATAAGCGACGACAACAAGACACCAAGAGCATCAGAATGCATCTCATCAACCAAATGATATGCTCCTACACAGTTCCATTCTGTTACATTAAATTCCCATGATATCTCAAGAGGTAATCTCGAATCCGGGCTCATACTTTTTGTTATTTACAAATCTATTTTTAATGTTTACATGCACGTGTACCCCGATAGCGAAAATGACGTTTATCGGCTCAGGCTGGGAATGATTTCCAGCAAATATTGACTCGCGATCTCCTTGCCACAGACAACAAAACATTCGCATACATGATTTCACGATAGCACGCGCATTTCCTTTTGTTCTGCAGCCTCTGTACGTCTTGAAAATGGAGACAAGATCATATATACGTCAAGCAGCGACTCGGCTTTCCTCTTCTCTGCAAAATGGCTATGCGCCGACACGAATAGCTCTCTCTAGAAGGGCGCAAACACCATGCCGTTGCCAAATACGAAACCTGAGCTCCTCGAAACGATCCTTGCAGAAAAGGCCCATGGGTGACTACTACGCCATGCTGCTGGAAGAGCCTCTTCCTGAACCTGCACCCGTCACCGGCAGTAAAGTGCCCGCCATAGATCGCGAAGAACTCGCCACAAAAGCAAAGCAGGTTTTCGGTACAGGGGAAAGAGTAGCACCTACTTCACAACGTCGAGCCGAAGCACAGAAGAAGGCTACGCGGATCGCTGGCGTTTTGGTCCCGCCGAAACCTACCGAGCCGTACAACTGCTGCATGAGCGGCTGTGTCAATTGTGTATGGGATGCATACAGAGATGATCTTGAAGAATGGGCGAGAGCGAAGAAAGAGGCTGATATGGCATTGGCAAAGGAGAAGAGTGCGGATATTGCGGGGAGTATGGATGACGATGGGGGTGGTAGTGAGACAAATTGGATACCTGAATTGAAAGCCGAACCGACTTCAGATGATTTGTTCAAGGATGTACCGGTGGGGATCAGAGAGTTTATGAAGTCGGAAAAGAAGCTGAGGGAGAAGCATTTGAAGGAGGGAACAGCTCCTTGAATATTCACACTGGAGTTTGCGATCTGAGCACTGCAAGGCGTGCTTAGGTTGCATGAGCATATCATAAACTGGGGAGTTTGGCTATAGTGCTTGATTTGACGAGCAAAGAGGGAGATTGTATATTGAGTTGATGTCGTCTATCGAGGGGAGTAGTTCTGGGGATCAGGTACTATGCAAGCCCTTCAGTGATTGACAGTGTCAAGGAAGAGAAGAGAAGGATATACAGAAGGGGGTTAGAGAATATACCTAGAAACCTCACTCGAAAACATCGCCTTGCTTTGGGATCCTTGGGATCTATAACTGAAATGAAGTGGGAAGATCGATGTAGTCGGTTTCGTCGGATCGTATGGCGTTGGATTGAGTCGGTCATGGCCAGAGAGCATCAGTTTCCATGCAAGAGAAATAGCAAATCTGAATCAAAGCTGTTCTGCAAATTCTATGCGCACTTCTCTCTGCAAAACTAGTAACTTCCTCAAACAATCAATTCTTTACCAAAATATACATATCAGACTTCGACATGAATGATATTTGATCTGACAATTTCATATTATTATATTGTTAAATACCATAATAGTATTCATCTCTCACAGGTCAGATGGCCGAGCGGTCTAAGGCGCCAGCTTAAGGTATTCAAACATCAGTTTGATAAAATACGCTGGTCCGAAAGGGCGTGGGTTCAAATCCCACTCTGATCAACATCTTTTTTGCTTTTTTGATATCTGAATCTCTTTGAAAACATCTCAACGTTTGAGAAGATATTTCTTCTAGAGCGGGAGTCTCGACTTTTGGAGTTGTGGGGGAACTTTTACACTAGTTCCATTGATGAGATGGTTAGGTAGCTTGTCCGATGTTTGTTCTACTATTAGAGTGGAAAGTAAAGCCTGTCTGTTGGCGAATTACAGACGGGCACTTTACAATAGTTGAAAGGACTTTGAATAGAACTGGCAAAGAAGGTCCAAAGAAATATCCTAATGCAATTTTAATAAAAGGCTTGGGTAATAATATATTCTAGACATATGTACCTTTCCACCTTCGTCTAACACAAACCAAGGACCTGAAATGTAGAGTTGTATTCTCTAATATCCTAATAAGAACACTGCTTTCTTTTTCTATCCATTTTGATATTAGAAGTATCCTAATAGGATAAACGCTTCATACAATAGGTACTCAAGATATATCAAGCAATAAAAGATCTAAAACTTTATAGTTATTCTTTTGGGTGTGTTGCCGAGATGCTTGTCCCTTCGTATTAGTTAGTTCCTTGTTGAATATAGAATGGTTGTTACCTTTTCAAAGAACTCTCTTGATATCTAGTAAGGCGTTTGCAATATTACTTTGGTTATAGCATGATATTTGTTTCTTAGACAATACACTCTGAACTTGGTTGCTCTCCCCTTCGAACGATAGTAGATGATGAAATTTAATGTAGATATAAGCTACAACTATTGTTCTAGACAGTATTATATAGGAAACATCTATATGTAAAATTGTAAAAGATCTAGTAACGATAGCAAGATACTGCATAGTGAGTTGCCAAGGATGAAAGACACCGAATCAGCATCCTAGATTGAGAGTCTATAAAATTATAAAGCCATTGCAAGACATATACCCTACCGATACAAGCCTCAAGAACCAACAGTCACAATACCATATCTAGCAACCGTTCTTTACCTCACAGTTCAATACAGCCCACAAAAGTAACATTCCTCTCACCCCGAAGAGCTAAGAATGCAGTGCAGGTAGCATGGCGGACATGGGATTGACTCATCACAACCCACCTCCACCAGCATCTCAAGCCAAAGCACTCCTAGAAGCCATATCCAGAGCTATCAAGCAGAACAATCCACACCCATAGATCCCATTCCAGGGCGACAAAGCCTCTTATGCATCTCTTTCCAGATACAAAGCTCGTCCAACCTCGATATGGTAGGTTGATGTAGATGCACTGCAGATTCCACAACGGGTTGACATTCATGATATAATAGAATGGCATACAACAAGTTCCCGTTCCCGTACATGGTGTGAAATGATGACAATATATTACTTGATACTCGCATCCTCTCCGAGGTTTTACCTGGTAGGCTGCAGGATTCTGAAGAGTAGCATGATGTCATACGTAAAGTAGATAGAAAGATAGCTGATAACTAGATAGAGGAAAATGTTGGCTGATGAGGAGGGTGTATCGATTGTAGTCTGTGAGTTCAAGGTAAATAGCGAGTGTTGCGAATGACAGTAGGGCTCATTTGGGCTGGTGAGAAAAACTTACTTTATTCGCGAAAATACGCAAGGTACCTATTCTCTGGATGTGTTTCAGGTTCATTTGGAACTTTGCAATACCTCGAATAGAACCGCGGGTCATTCCAGAAACCACTGATATGTTGACAGAATCGATAAGAAGTTCCAGTTCCAGTTCATCCTCTTGCAGATTCATCATCGTTCCTCAAATATCACCATGCATAAGAAAGATACCAAGTTCATGAAATTGCAAAAATCCGTTTGCATTCGTGAAAGTACACCTAAGCAACCCTCAAAGCTACTGTATTTTCCTTGGCAAACAGACCCATAAACCCAACAACCCTTATGCCGCTTATTTCTTAGCAGCAGCAGCCTCATCAGCAGCGTCTCTCGCTCTCTTTTCACGTCTACCAGCGTATCTGTGCTCGGATCTGGCATCTCTCAACTTTCTGTAAGCACCACCCTCAATAGCCTTTGGCATATCGCTCTTGCTGATCTCCTTAATCTCAGTGTCAACGTTGACAATTGGGAGGGCGATCTTGGTGGAGGTAGCGAAAGACTTGGCAGCGGAAACATCCTCCTTGGAAGCATCGTCCTTCTTGTTCTGGCCGAGCTTGCGTGGGAAGAGGATAAGGCGGGCGCGGTAAGCCTTCAGGCGGGAGACGTTGGCGGCAAGGGATTCGTTGGAGAGGTTCTGTCTTCTTGGGTCGACGGAGATACCGATGGTTGGCGCAAGCTTGCGTGGGATTCCAGCCTCCTATACAACATGTCAGATCCTAATTCTTCCTTCTCTCCTCCAAAAGATCTTTCTTCGTACCTTCAACTCAGTGAGGGTGAAACCACGTCCAGCGCGAACACGGCGGTTGTACTTGATGGTTGGGCATCGGACAATTGGTCTCAGCTTGTCGACTGGGCGTGGGGCGACGGCAGCAGCCTTTGAGAGACGTGCATTGCGGCGTCTGAGCTTTCGGCCAGGCTATATCGATATTGTCAGATCCTGCACTCCAAAATCTTCCATGTTTCCCGTTCAATCTGTAGATTCTCGTGGTGTATTTACCTGGTCGAAGTGGGTTCGGACACGACGCTGCCAATCCTTGCGGAAATCTGATGGAAGAAGTCAGTACTTCTGATTTTGATCGTAGAAGGTTGAAGGTTGAATTTTTGTATGATTTGAATTCGGAATGCACTCACGGTTGTGCGGGATCTGCTGGTTGTGCTTGATCGCCATTGTATCGGTATGGGGATCAAGGTGTCGATGGGTTTGTCGTTGGTCGTTGTCGCGCCGTCACTCTCTATCTGCGTCAACCTCGAGATCGAATTGTCGCCCAGCCGAATTTCTAGGGTTTAGACCTCTAAAAGGTGATTCGCGCTAGGCGAAAGAGGCAAGCACGCATTTGTGAAAAATGAAAAAATCCTTGTGGCCTTGGACTCGCTTAGGTATTAAGGCTGCATCACACCTCGAGGAGACTGTCCGACTGCCCGACGTTCAAGATTATCTCGACGCACGTGACTATTAACACGCCAGTCATCCTCCTCACACTTTGCTGACACTCATGCGAGGTCTATAACGGTAAGCACTACGACTAATACTCTGGCCGAGACAACTACTCCGTAGACAGATATCATTTGATCAAGCCTTGGAATTCCTTCATCATCATCGTCGTTTATTTACAATAAATCAACACCCTTCTCAAATGATTTATCGGTCTTGAGTAACTGTTGTTTATGCTCTCCGTTCACACTTGATTTCGATATGTTCTCCTGTTGTCAGCATTCATGACCCTGCATTGATGATTCACTGTAAGATATCGTTGCTGCTCAGACCATCGTATGATGTTCCAATCTGATCGATTTGAACACTTTCTTGACCTCTGTACTAACAGTCGCAAAGCCTTGAAGAATGGCTCGGAAACGGATGAGCAAGAAGCGTGTGGTAAGTCTTGTTTATTTCCTTGATGCATGACTTGGTCTGTTGATTCTCTATCATGCTTGTCAATCTCCTTCTCGGAACTTTAATTACTCATAGGGACGGAGTTGTCCATGTTGTGATCAAAGTAATTCCTTGTGTCACTCCACGGCATACCGATGCAAGGCTCGAAGTTGAATTGCATGCCAATTATCTCCCTACATAAACTTCAGATATGTTGGTAGCCCTCAAAAGAAGGACCCTTTTACCGTCACATCATGATGTTTTATCAAACTTCCCCACTTCATTATCTATCAAGCCTATTCTCGAATCTCAAACTATCTTTACTTCAAAGTCGAAATCAACCATGGCGAGAGATGGATTCTGGCGATATGCGCGCTCAGTGACAAGTCTGCTTACAACCCGGCAGTCGAAACCAAATCCACATGCAATTTCAAAAGAGCTACATGATGGCATTTCCCTAAGAACAATCGCGTTGATAGCTCTCCCATTGCTATCTTTGGTAGGATTTTATGGTACTATGGTAGTATCAAGCACCAATGGAACGTTCGAAAAGATCACCTCAATTCTCTCGCAAGAAAACCCATTATGGCCAGGCACAGAAGAACCTCTCATCAGAGCTTTCACCGGAGTCAAGGCTATTGACAGGCAGCTGACGGTACTGACCTTCTTCTTCGGTCCGGTTGCTGATGGCCATACTGCTGCCATCAGAGGGTTCAGCTTCTTTGGTTTGGGTCAATTCGGCGCTGTTTGGGCTTTATTGGTAATGGAGAGCTTGAGAAGAGGAAATTCGGGAAAGCTCGTAAGCTTGTAAGTTCAGCAAAGTCCAATCAAGTGTTATACTAATCGACTTTTAGTATTGGTACCGTAGGAATCATCGTTCAGAACATATCTTACACGGTCACGGTGCCTCTTTACTTGTGGCTTCATCTCTTGACCTCGCCCACTGCAAGATCATTCCCATCGACATACGCCAATACTGTATTGATGATCTCTAAAATTGACCTTGCCGTCCTCCCACTGTCTATCATCCTTGGCTATGGTGTTCCCACGATACTGATGGGTCTTTCTTATCCCGAAACAGTATCGCTGAGCACCCATCAAAAATTCATAGCTTTCTGGCAGCCATTCCCCCTGTGGACGGTTTTAGTCCAATGGATCATCACCAAGGCCGTCAGCAAGATCGCAGAAAAACGTAAGAGAGACAACGCAGCAACAAGATCAACCCCGAACTCACCATCGACATCCTACCTCCGAGTAGCACGCATGATCTACATCTCAATCTTCATCTTAACCACAGTTACACACCTTCCCGTCCTACTAGTCTCCCTCCTCCCAGCTCAACTCCTCTCTTACACAAGCCAAAGCTTCACATCATCCACCAAGGCCAGCTTCGCAGAGCTCTATATCCCACCATCTCCTTTTAGCAGCCACAAAACCGATTCCCTCGCCGAGGGCTCCCTGATTTTCCTGCAGTGGGATCTGTACATTGGCTCGGCGGCATGCTTGCTTTGGGGCCTTGTACTGCACCGCAATGCCGTCTCCGAGAAGACGATTGTCAATCCCAACAGTTCTCTGCCTGTCTATAGAGAACTACTTGCTGGAGAGACACGGAAGAGGGTTAACGAGAGGAGGAAGTTAGCTGCCAAGCTTGCAGGTTGTATGGTTCTTGGTGGCCCCATTGGAGCGTTGACGTATCTGCTGTGGAAGAGGGATGAGATTGTTAAGCAGAAGATCAAGCAGGGTATTTGAGTCGTCATGGATGATGTGTAATGGTTTATGATGTTGGTGTTCTTCACTTTATGTAACAATTTGTTCTATGGGATGGAAACTCGGGTTGTGTTTTACTTGAAAAATACGCCTGCATTTATTGCTTATGGTCTAATTGCTTGAGGGTAATCGGGCATGTTGTAAAGTTCAAGAAGGAGACGCGTGTTGAGATTCTTTCTATCTCTGATACACCTTTTATATGTTTTTTGTTTCTTGTTTATATTAATGGATCGTGGCAGTGTAATCATTGACTACAACCTCAATAATAACTAACTATCTTGAGTAACTGCATGGCTATGAAGAATTGTACCTAGGGACATCCCCAATCGTACAGACATCCAAAGAACCACATAGCATTCAACAAAAGCACGGCTCAATAGCATCAATGTACTAGGAAGTACATCAAAGGATGGAGGATCATTGCTAAAGATGCAAACAAGCATACCTCGATACGTAGCAGATGCATAGCAGATACAAATCAGTCATGAAAAACACACCAAGTCCTCAGAGTAGAACCAAAGACAGCCTAACATCCAGAAAGACCTCTCCATCCTCGTTCCCCACATAGAATACAGAACAGAGCCAGAAAATCCGAGCAAAACCCACCAAGCCAAGCTCTAAACTCAATAATTCTCCGTGGGCTGAATCCCTCGTTCCCAAACCATACAAGCACATGAACCCAGACAAGCCGTACACACCTTGCAAACATCACAAAGCAGCATCTCCTCTTCAAACCCACGCCTCAAGCGCGAACCCAACGAGAAAGAAGACCGACAAGTCGGCGACATCAACCACGCCTGCCGCAGCGCCGGGACAAGCCCGAGCACGGGGCGCCCTCATCACAGAGGCAGCACGACACAGCACAGCACACAACATACAGACAACGCATGCAAAGCGCATCAGAAACAGAGCCCAGAACGGGGAATGTGTTGATGGCGATGAAGAATGATCTGCTGGACGATTAACACCACGGGAACCAAATCACGAAAGACTGCAGAGAGGGAGAGGGGGGGGGGGGGAGAGAGAGGAAAGGAAAGAGAGAGTGAGAGAGAGGGAGAGGGAGATAGAGAAAAGGGTAATCTGAATGGTCAAACTTAAGGCCCGTCAACTGCCATAAGGGCAGCAGCAGTGCGTGAGCAAAAAGCAGAGGAGAGCAAGTAGAGCAGCACCCTTGATCCACGGCCGAGATCATCTGACCCGTGTCGTGAGCGGGGATCGTGATCGAGGCAGGGCCGTATATAGTACATGAGACTCTTTGCAAGAGTTGACAAAGAAAAGAAAAAAGAAAACCCTGTCTGGATGTCGCTGAAGCAAGCAAGAGAGCTAGCTGCCTGCAGATAGCAGAATGAAGAGGAGACTCGAACAGAACGCCTTGGGTATACCAGTTCAGTTAGCACCACACCATACAGCAACACCCATATGCACACTTCAAAAACCTAGATGCACCGGCCAAACCAAACCAAACCATATACCATACACCATCCAATTCTCTTTCCATCGTGTGAGACCGTGTGTGTGCACCTAGAATCTCCGCTCATCTTTACCGTCGACTGGACCCAGACGCTCATAGATGTGAAGCAAATGTTCACGCTGAAGATCAAAGGAGCGGTAGTTGCCACCGATGATGCATTCGAGGATAGAGCCGCTAACACGAGTCTGCGATGAATATATCGCAGCCATGGCCTTTTGCAAATCACTGTGCGCTACAGCAAAGGCATCGATGATGGTACTAGTGTTGGAAGAACCACCAGCTATGTCGTTGGAAGGGTTATTGGGGTCGACAATGGAGAATTTGACGATATTCGAGCGCTTGTTGTAGACCTGACCCTGAACACGACTCTGCTTTGGTCAGTATATAGTGTTTCGCATGAATATTGCTAAGACTTAGTTTTTTTTTTTATAGGATATGACTTACCTTTGGAACAAGACCAGGTGGATCGAACTGGATAGCAGTAACGTCTGCATTGAATTTCTTACCATAGAGGTTGAAAAACTCCATCAACATTTCACCAAGGTTGTGCTCTGGGATGAGATTGCGGCTTTGAACTTGTGGCATGGTCTGAAGCATACTTACTACCAAGCAGGTGACAGTGAAGCCACCAATACCACCGTTGACGGGTTCGTTGAGACCTCTCATAGCCAGAAACTGCTTGATCAGTGTTACTAAGATTGGCATAGCAGGGAAACTATTTCTCCAATCCTGAAAAGTCTTATTGGCAACAATTCCAGTATCATTTTCGAAGGACACGTCAACCTTGAGACCAGTTACACGGTCAACATATTTGACAAGTGGAACTTTCGCCTTGGCGATGACTTCCGTGGAGTTTTTCGCGGCGATTCCCTCCCTCTCAAGCATTTGGCGAAATTTGTAGAGGGTATTCTTGCTGTCATATCGTGCTCGACCGCCTTGCATGTACGTATCCGAAACCAAGACAAGATCCATATCGGCAGTTGGCAGATATAATCCAGCAGGAAAGGAACCAAAACATCGGATATCGGCATCTCCAATCTCATTCCTGACAAACTTGCGGAGATTTGAAACCAGTCTATGACGGATCTCTGCCTCAAAATCACATGGTTTGAAATGTTCATAGAAATCCATGATTTCTTTGTGAAGACTAAAATGATCAGCAATTGTAGGCTTCAAGCGAGTAGATTTCTTACCGTAAACCAACAAGTTGTGTGTTTGAATGATCAGTTTTACACCAAGGTGCGCAGTCGGTCATGGTGTTCTTTTTCCATTCGCTTGTGATTCCACCTTTAGCAGGAAATCTGCTTGCCTTGAACGAGGGGATGAATGGAGGTGGTTTGATCTCGTCATCATAGGTGCGCTTACGACTACCAAGAGCCGATTCATCATCTTGTCTCTTTGAGACAGGCGTGGTTGTAGAGACATCAATAGATTGTGGTGGTTGACCTTGAATGTGATCTCGATGGCTAAAACGAGGTCCGGTTGGAGCACCAGCGGGTATACTTTGTTCAGAGTCATTATCGGATTCTTCTGCAGCTAGTCCCTCATCACCAAAATCGAAAGAGATGAAGTCGTCTGTAGCAGCTTCTGTCTTGGCGGCTTCATCAGCCGAAGCGACTACACGTGCTTTGCGAATTAACTTGACAACGTCCTTCTTCTTCCTCTGAGACTCGTCTGGCGGTGGTAATGCTGTGTATGGATCCGGGTTAGACCAGCGAGGAACAGAGTCACCATCGGCAGCTTTAGCATCAACGCGAGCTTGCTTCTTGCGTGGTTGTTCTTCTCCATCTGCTCGATCATCATCTTCAGAAGACATTTCCATCTCTGCTTCCTCACTGTCGGAAACGTCGTCTAAGTCTCTGAATCTAACGGCAGCAGCTTCGTCTTCATCCATACCAGCCATGAGCTCTGGAGTAGGAGCACGAGTCGAATTGAGCATTGGTCGATCCGCAGCTCTCTTTGAAAAGCGTCCACGTCCACCACGACCTCGACCACGGTCACCAGTTCGACGATCGCGTGGGCGTGGCTTCAAACCGGGATTGGGTCTGTAGCTATCGCTTTGAGAAAAGTCAACACCTGGTGGTGGAGGTTGACGAAAAGAGAAGCCAGCATCGGATGGTCTGTAGGAGTCGCCGCCATTGGAACTTAATCCGGGTGGAGGGACGGATCTGTAATCGAAGTCTCTTGATGGACCACGATCATTGCGTTGGTTGTTGCCGGCGAACTGATACATATCATTGCCGCGGTTGTAGCCTGAATTCTGATTCTGCCCGAATTGGTAGTTTTGTTGACCTGGTCGATATGAATCGCCATAGCCTGGAGGCGGCGGGGGGCCTGGGGGGAGAGGAGGCTGTCTCGACATTGTGTATGGAAGATTTCGTGTATCTCGGATTGTATTGTTTTATGGGAGGTGATTATGGGTGAAGAGAATGGGGATGGGAACGAGACCGGGTGGGTGTTGATTATGAGAATAGAGGGGAACAGAGGACAGCGCGGTTGATGTTGATGTTGGTGTTGGTGTTGTCGAGATGAGAGCCGGGTATGAGGCGCGTCACTTTCAAAAAAGTTGTACAAGTGAGTACGGACACAGCGCGATACTGGTAGGTAAGGCAGTAAGGCAGTAAGACAGTAAGGTAAGCAAAGTCCGGCACATACCTATCCTTATCGAAGTGAGAGCCTTTGATGCCTGATTATATGCCTTGCGCATTAGGCGTGAATGGTGAAACGGAGGTTGGTATTCGATTCCTCCGATAATACATAGATTGAACCTTTTGATCTCCAGACTACAGATTCTAGCTGTTTCTAATGATAATAGTAATAATACTAAAAACAATGAATTAAATCCTCCTTAGTAAAGCGTCAATAGGGGGAGTTGTAGTTGTAAGCAAGAGAAAGCTACAGGGGGAACAGGATACACCGAGTTTAATCTTCGGAGTGTGGGGTAGAAATGCACATACAAGCATAATAAGTAATAGGACAGAGAAGCATGTTCAAGGTAGTCACAGTATGTACTTGTAGTATGTATATAAGTACATACAGGTATCTACTTACTTATCTTCGATCGACCCAGACGAAACTCTTTATGAAGCTATATATGTCATCCATAATTCCTTGTAACTCTTAAGCATGTCTTCCAACAACAAAAAGCAAGAGTCACGATACCTCACCGTATTTTGTTCAGCTCTCCGCAGTTGGACTTGACTCAGTTGACAATGACCTTGACATTGACATGTGATGGTATGGGGAAAAGGGTAAAGACACTGCCGAAGCCGACGGTGCGCGTGCCTATGACTATGAGATGTCCCTTTTCAACGTAAAAGACCTCTTGAACAACCAAAGTCTCTACAATATACAATATACAATATACAATACACAATATACAGTATCTCCCTATATCATCATCTTCTTCTTCTCATCATCAAAGACTCCTCAAATCCTACATCGCTCCATGAATATGAATATGTGAGGAACGTTTTCATTCATTCATTCCTTCACACTCCGCCCTTGTAGACTGGGACCCGGGGAAATGACGTTTGTAAATGGCGGCATTTGTGAGTTACAAGGCCACTCTGCTCTCTTCACCAAACTCCTCCACAACACCACATACTGACATGGCATGAGGATACTCCCTGGCTTGATCTAATGTCTTCATCTTCGTCTTCTGCCGGAAGACAGGAAGATGGCTCACAGCAACAACAGCATGATCCGAATCCACCAACCATAGCTTCCTTCTCGCCCGTTACCTTGTCCCACGCCTCCTCCGCCAGCAAACATCGATCAACGATCCTCGTACACCAGAAATCTCCTCTACTCATAGCGACGCCGCCACAGATCACACGGGCATTGGCATACTCGCATCCCTTTCTGCTGCCACTGAACAGACTTGCCGGACTTCTCACTTGGACGAGTGGTGATCCTTGGGAAAGCTTCTTGCTCGTGGCAGCTTTCTGGGCAATTACATTGTACGGAGATGTAGCGATACGATATACAGGACCCATCGTGGTCGTAGTAGCATTGATAGTGGCCATGTACACACGACGATACTCGCCGCTCTCTTCGACCGGCTGGACGGGGGAGAAGCAGAATCCACGACACAGACGGGAAGGATCCGAAAACACAGACACCAAGCACCAGAAAACCCTCGACGAGATAGTCGAGACCTTGAAAGTCTTCACGTCACGCTGCAATGTTCTTCTCGACCCATGGCTACAGTTGACCGACTTCCTATCCACCCAACGTACCGCTACATCAGCAACAACCCGACCCGCACTGACAACTCTCTTCATTCGTATCCTCCTCGTCACCCCCCTCTGGATCCTCCTCACCCTCCCATTCATACATCTTGTCACCACCAAGCGTGTCATACTCGTCTCCGGCACACTCTTCCTAACTTGGCACTCACAGCCCAACCGCATCTCACGCGCCATCCTCTGGCGTTCGGCTCTCGTCCGCCAACTAAGCTCGGCCATCACAGGCCTGCGATTTACAAACACGGTCACCCCACCGGCCCTCCCGCCACGCAATAAAGATGGCCGACCTCCTCTTCCACCACGCGGTCGCAGCGGCTACGCGGAACAGGCGTCGCAGGTGGCTTCGTCGAGGACCAAATCCGATGCGCCAGGCGTGAGATTCACCTTCATCTTGTACGAGAATCAGAGGAGGTGGATCGGGCTGGGGTGGACGTACAGTCTGTTTGCATACGAGCGGGCCGCCTGGACAGACGAGCATCTGAACGCCGTGCCCGCGAAGGAAGATTTCGAGCTGCCGGAGGTAGAAGGGGGTGGCGTGAAGTGGCGATGGGTGGAGGGCAGTCAGTGGCTAGTGGAAGGGGCAGCGGCACACGACGAGGGAGGCATCAACGCCAAGGCCGACAGCAACACCGACGGCGGCTCGGGCTGGATATACTACGACAACAAGGTACGTCCCACTACCAGTCCCCATCACCCCGTTCCTCTGCCTCCACGCACAGCTAACCCCCGCAGTGGCAACACGGCCAGCGCGGCAAGGACTCCTGGGGCCGCTATACGCGCCGCCGCAAGTGGTACCGCGACGCCGAGCTCGTCGAGATGGATGGTGACACGACGCCCACGCCCAAGGAGAAGGAGAAGAGAGACGTCGACGCCGACACGCTGGCATCTGCGAGGACCTCGTCGCCGCCACCCGAGTATGCGGAGGCCGTGCTGGACGACGGCGCGAGTGGCAGCTCGGCTCGCGCGCCCATCGCGCCGTTTCGGAGGCGTAGTGCTGCTGATGAGGAGGGCGAGGAGGTTGATAGGGATGGGGGGCGGTGGATTGCTGATGAGGCTAGGATGGGGTTGGAGTAGGGGTTTCTGGCTGCGGTTAATGTTAATGAACTTCTTGATGCGTGTTTTTGCGTGTTTGTGCATGTCCTCTGCGAGTTTCGTGCATGTCTTGTGCATGTTTTGCAAGTTCGGTGCATATCCTGTACGATTCCACACACTCTCCCCAAACTCCCATCCCATCCCATCCCTCTAAACCTCCCTCGAACCCCCCTCAAACCCCCGTTAAACCCCCCTCTAAATCCGCGGAAACGATACCTCCATCAAAATCCTACCCCAAGAGCGCCCCTCATCGAAACCTCCCCTTCTCGGAAGGGTTGCGGATGTATAGGCTCGTGGGCGTTATACCATACTGTTCTGCATTTAGGCGCTGGGAGGTAGGTGATTGGATTACATGGCGAGGAGGTTCCTGTGCTTGATCCACGTTTGTGTTCATGCATGGTAAGAGAGCATGGAAGCACGTGGCGTGGAAAGTATGAAGCCTTCGTATTGGCAGTCACCCCCGGGCTTTTCGGTGCGATGGGGGTTGATGTCGGCGTGGGACATCGGGCTTCTAGGGGCAAGGGGGATTTGTGGATTTGTGGATTTGTGGTTCGGGGGATATCTATCCTCCATCTCTCTTGGCGGGCTGTGACGCTGGTGTGTTTGGAAGGTTGTTGGGGGAGGGGACGTATTAGTGGGTGACAAAATATCCAGCGGATTTGATGCTCTGGTAAACAGTTGTATTGAAAATTGCCATCTTTTTGTTTGGAAATAGAGAAAATGAAAATGTCACGAATACCCGTGTCAACTCGCCACTCCAGTGGTATTGCAGCGGGAATATGGATCTGAAATTGTTGAGGAGAGAAGCGGCATCTACTCCGCAGCTACACAAGTACATGAAGAGTGAGGAGTGAAGCCTGTAATCGACCCCATGGCCTATTTGGGAAGCCTTTGAATGTTAGAGAGTCAGCTATTGCTAATATCTTGACAGAAATAGGTTTGTAGGTAGGTATTAATATGGGGATGATGTGCGAGATGAACGCTGATGGTTACTTTTGTTGTAAAATGAAACCACCGCGCTTGTGGACTTGTATCATTTCTTGACCCCCTGATCGATCAGTATCTTCCATTTATCCTCAATGATTCCTCTTCCAACCTCTCATTTCTGTCAACATCGTCTCTCTCTCCGCTCTTCCTTTAACCAACCAGCCCTTATCCCACCCACCAAAGCAAGAGAAAGCAAACTTCTCCTCATATCACACACAACCCACCAGTAGTACACAAAACCACCATCATACTTTTCTAGAATGTTGAGAGATGGCCCACTCTAACATCCAGACAATGTTTGTTACACACAATACCCTCGTATCAGCATTTGACAAGGGAAACAGATACCAAAGTCTACGAAGCACCTTTAATTGGAAAGATGTGGATGATATGCAATTGAGGATGGTATATGAGAAATTCTAAAATGTTCAACGGAAAGGAAAGGAAATGAATCAGAGCAGCCTTTACTTCTGCACGCCCCTCTCCTTGCAGTACTTCTCAACCTCCTTCATCAGTGTATCCCTCTGCGCAACAGCGTTGAACATAATATCATCGCAGTCCTTCAAGTCCTTCCCAGCGCCCTCCCACACATTGACCATCTCATCCATCACAGCAAGAAGCTGGTTCGGCAACCAGGTGACGATGGGTGAGCCGCCGGTGGCGACCGGGTGGGTGGTCTTCTTCAGGATGTATTCACGCGTGAAGCACCAATGTCTCCATCGGAAGTCACGCACTTGGTTCAAGATCTGCAGGTACAAGCTGGCACTGCTCTTCTCGGCGAGTGCGTAGCTCTTGAGATTGATGGCCTGGGAGCGCTCATTGACCCACTCGAGGAAGTCGCGGTGGTTGCCGGGGCGGTAGTTACGGAAGTCCTTGAGGATGGCAGTGAGGGGTGTGGCGGGCATGGAGATCTGAAGGAGGTTGTCGCACAGGGGGATCATGCTATCGTTTGCGCCGGACTCGCCACGGAAGGAGAGGGGCTCCTCGGAGACGCCCTCGTAGACGACGCCGTGCGGGAACATGGACTGCGAGGTGATGCCGAAGATGAAGGTGCGGAAGGAGATGTAGTCGTTGGGCTTCGACTTCTTCCACATGCTGTCCATCACCGAGTTGACTTTCGTCATGGCTTGCACTACCTTGGCCAGGCCCACGTCGAAGGCCTCGCGGTCCTTGTCCGCGCATGCCGACAGCGCGGAGTACACGCCGTCAACCAATGGCCCGGAGTTCTGCACCATGTCGACGTGCACGAGCACGAAGCCGGCTTCTGAGGTTGAGGGGTCAAGACCATGCTCGAAGGCACGGATGAGTCGGAGGTTGGAGTACTCCAGACCCTTCTTGGGGTCTTCAAGGCGGTAGTTGAAAAGTGCATATGACCCAGCATACTCCATGAATGGCTTGAAGCCGGCACTGATGGATGTCAGTCAGGAGTTTTTTTTTTACGGAGAAGCATTGTAGACTTACAGCTCAGCGCATCTTGAAATTGGCAATGAAATGTTCTTTGGGAGTGTTTGGCGACCAAGACCATATGGTTCTCCCTTCATGAATCTCTCGTGACATGGCTCAAGGAGGTATGCAGAAGCCAAGAAGGAGTAATCACGGTAAAGAGCATTCTGGAGAGGCAAGTTGTCTCTGTACTTGTCGATACTGGATGTGAGGTCTGGAAGTTCCTTCAACACCGTCTCACCCAAGGTACACTCGGCCAAGAGACCTGGCTGACCATCGGCTCTCTTGATAGGCATGCGAGTGAGGATGGACTCGAGGATATCGAACTCTTCTGGCAATGAGACGATGGGCTCAGTACGAGGGAGGAAACCTCGAGTGGTGGAGACCATGAAGGCCGGGAGGCGGGTATCATGTGGCAGAGTGTCGTTCAAGACATTGAAAGTCTCTGAGGGGGTAGAAATGGAGCCCATACTGACGAGATGCAAGAGGGAATATGTTGTTTGGGAAGAGAGGTATGAATTGGAAGAGAGTGCTGTGATGATCTGGAGAGAAAGGAAGAAAGAGATTTTGGGGGTTGTGCGTGAAATCGAGCCCTTATATTCCAGAGCGCGCTCGATTTCCGGCCTCGCTATCCTCGAATTATCGTCGAGGCCGGAAGGGCGCCGGCCACACTGTCAGGGAAATTCGAGGAAGATTGCATTCCGAGCTGATAAGGCCGGATGAAGCCAATCACAGCACTTGGATTTCCACCCACCCTTGTGGGTACTTACAACTGTATCTTGACGACGATGGAGGCGACGACGACGTACTCACGCGCCGGTAATACAGGACGCGCTCTTGATTCATGATGTGTACCCTGTAACCCAACTTATTTTTTGTAAAAGAAAAACAATACTCAATATCAACCTTAATACACCTATCTGAAGGGCTTCCCCGCGCTTTCGACTGTGTTTGACGACTTCGAAATTCTTGATGTTGTTCGTCGTTGTTGAGGCTCTCGAGGGGCGGCTGAGATCGGCGTGCAGTGGCCGGAATGACTGGAGGGTGCTTTGAAGTGTGACCTTTATTCACGTGACCGGAGCCTTCGAGTGCCGAAAAGATGGCGAGAAATACAGCGGCTAGTGAGCGGTATCAGAGATAACCGCCGCTATTCCGGGGTTCGAAATAGATGGCCGGTGGTGGCCGGCCTCACGGGGACACCAGCAGTTCAGTATCCCGATCTCGTGACCGGCACTGGCGCGTGGGGAGTGGGGGTGCATAGGTGTGAGTGTGGGGTGGTGGGGGATCTCCAGATACTGACTTCGGTTGAGGATACATAGTACAATCCGTGTGTCATAATCTACCTATGCTGTCTCCGTCTTATCCAAACACGATTGTCTATAACTCTAAATATGTAACATTGATAAGTTATACTTGAGCACTAAAATGTCTTGAATATTCGATTCTCCTGGGCAGTGGGAGAGGTCCAGATAATATGGAGTCTTTTAAGATCCTCGAGTCCCGGACTACTGACGGTTACCAAGAGACGTAAAGGTCTCTCCGGATTGTTAATACTACTATGTACATAAAACATCCCGCATTATAAGACTAGCTAACGGATCTGATAGAATCTGTTTCTGTAAAACCATCAGAGATCATAATATTGGAATATTAGGATTTCCATTGACCAGATTATCCCGGCATACTAAACCATCCCCAATCAACACGAAATTGATACGAATATCAAGTGCAGACTATCACCAGAACACATCACAACTCCAATCACCCTCACAGCCACTCTTCAAGACCAGATACACGATACAAGGCAAGGCAGTTTTATTCTTCTCCAGTTCTGTATTTCCATTCCCACGGTATTCCCAACCCCTCCCACCCCAACCAAACTCCAAACCAACCCAACTCCCAAAAATGCAAAAACCCAGTCATTTTCAACCCACTACTTGCGAGTGGTGAAGTCCGTCTCGGTAGGAAGAAGACCCCCATCAGCGGCCTTCTCACAGGTGCACGCATCCTTCGCACGAGCGGCACAGGCACAGAGATCACCGCTGACGCTGGCGTTCTCGGTCGAGGCTCTCTCGCAGGTGCACTCGCCGGCGGCGCGAGCGCGGCAGCTGCATCGTGGTCCGCTGACGGTGTTCTCGCCCGCGGCTTTGGAACAGGTGCAGGCCAGAGCGGATTTCTCGCCGCAGGAACACTTGGCTTGCGTGGCACTGGGAAGGGGTGAGTAGGTGTTGAGAGTGGTTGGGTTTGGGAAACTTACCAGACACATGTCTCGCCAGACTTCTTGCAGCAGGATGTTGGGACGACCATTTTGATGGTTGGAGAGGTAGGTATTGGTATTGGTATTGGTGTTGGTGTTTGTTGAAGGTGATTGATAATTTTTGGTAGTCTTTGAAAGTCTTTTGAAAGTTCTTTGAGATTTTCTGGAAGTTATTTGAATGTGAGTGTCAGGGATTGAAGTGATTGATGGACAGATTCACATACGGGATGTTCAATGACTTTATATCATTATCATCTTGTCATCACATAGTAAGGCTGAAGGCTAATGATGGCCGTGGGTGGTCATCAACAATGAAAGCGCAATGATTGGCTCGGAATCGATCGGTGCGGAGATGCTTAGCCTCACGGAAGTGCTAGGGATGTCAGGTGCAGCCAGTCACAGTGCAGCCGTTGCAATTGCTGACCTTGACCCCCCGACACTTCCCTGCGCTCATCTTCAGGTCCATCAAATCTGCCGGCTCTCAGTGGCCAGATCTGAAAACGGGTGACAATCGTTCCATTCAGCCTCGTGAAGGGTTCAAGTAGTCCATTCATATTTCCGAGATGTACAGATACCTCAGGCAAAAATTATCACTCATCAGGCTACAAATCAGGTGATAAACATCGTGACTTTCCGGCCCTATGCCGATCAGCACTTGCTGATGTCTTTCAAGTTGGCCGAACGCGCTCGACTCTCGCCTTGGACATTGGACCATGCATACAAGTACAAGTACATGTACAAGTATAAGCACAAGTACTTCGACATGGAAGATCAACCCTCCAAAGAAGCTTGTACTCAAAGACCTCCTTACTGTTGAAGAGCGTCAAGCAAGATGATAGTTTTATCTTGTTTTGCGTAGTCTCACAATTGAAAGTCCACTTCATCACCGCCTGCATTTCAATGTTTCCTTTCTCTTCGCCTTCGTACTCGCACGGATTTGCAGAAGCATTGTGAATCAGCGAGAATGATACGGCTTTGTGCGACTGCGCCATTCTCAGAAGTGTACGAATGCGAAGAACATACTTGTACAGCTTCAAATATCTTGTTGTTCTGAATACTTCACATCTTTCAGTGACTGATCTCATTCTCATCATGAAGATCTACCCACCTATCCGAGCATTTTCAACGGACCTTCTTGACTTTCATCATGTCGTACCTGGACCTTATCGCTACCACTATGCGAGACAATGCGTCATCAGCAGTATCTACATGCCTCTTTTCGCCCAGCGTCCTTCGCTGAGCTAGGATACCGGCAAGGTCTACCTCCAATTCTACTCCACCAGAAAATGGCGCACAAGCCCGTTTACATCCTTTGAATTCAATAATCCGCAGGTACGAAGTAATCAGACAAATAAGACGAAGCAATGCAGCTACATGCGACTCTACCTGCCATGCAGTCGGATAACCATAACCTGGTAAGCCGGACACAAGGTAGCTCTTGTTTTCCTGAAGTCCAGGTACTACAAGATTCCCTTCATAAGCAGCTTGTTTCCCAATGATTTGAAAGGTTGGTACGCTTTTCGCCCTCGATCTCTGTCAATATCTTTGTAAACATGTTATCTGTTTCAAAGGCCCTTTCGATCTTGTCAGTGATCTCCACTGCCGCCTCTCAATTCGTACCTGCACCTACAGATTTGAAGAATGCTACGGGTTACGCTGGAGTTCCGGTGAGATACAAGGAAGTCCCAACGGGAATCTGTGAGCTCGATCCAAGTGTCAAGAGTTACTCCGGCTACGCAGATGTCTCTGAGAATGAGCACATCTTCTTCTGGTTCTTCGAGGCTCGAAACCAAGATCCGTCTGAAGCTCCTCTTACCGTTTGGATCAATGGTGGACCAGGTTCTTCTTCGATGATTGGGTTGTTCCAGGAAAATGGGCCTTGCGGAGTAGACATTGATGGAAATGTCTACAACAACCCATATTCATGGTCCAATTCCAGCAATATGCTGTATATTGACCAACCTGCTCAGGTTGGGTTCAGTTACTCGATTCCGGTGTCTGGATATGTCGACCCAAACTCCGGTTACATTGTGACACTGCCGAATGCTACTTGTCCAGATTATGCTGTCGATTTTGGTACTTGTGGAACTTACTCATACCCCAACGAGACTCTCACTGCAAATTCTACTTCTGCGGCGGCACCAAACTTCTGGAAGACTCTCCAAGGATTCATGGGCGTCTTTCCCCAGTACTCTCGAAACGGCTTCCACTTCACTACAGAGAGTTACGGTGGCCATTATGGCCCTGTTTTCAACGAGTATATCGAGACTCAAAATGCCAAGAACATCTCTGGCGCAAAGAACATCAAGCTCGAGAGCGTGATGATTGGTAATGGCTGGTATGATCCTCTGATCCAATACCAAGCCTACTACAATTTCACCGTCTACCCGGGAAACACCTACGACTATTCCCCATTCAACGATTCCATCTCCGCGCTTTTCTACAATAACATGTACGGACCCGGAAATTGCGTCGACATGCTACTCGACTGCAAGAAAGCCGGCAGTACCGATGAAACCTGTAGTGCTGCGGATAACTTCTGCTACGAACAAACCGAGAATATCTACGATCTCTATCTTGATCGTGACGAATACGACATGCGTGAACTCGAAACCGATCCTTTCCCATACTCTTTCTACGATGATTATCTCAACAGCCAGGAGGTCTTGGCTGCTATCGGTGCCTATCAGAACTTTTCTGATAGCTCCGATTCGGTCTATGAGGCTTTTAGTAGCACGGGTGATGATAGTAGAGAAGATGGAACGATTGAGGATATGAGAGCTTTGGTTGAGCAGGGAATTACAGTTGCGATGTACACTGGAGATGCCGATTATAACGTGAGTTTCGTCCTTTTCACTTGCCCCGTTGAGGACTCCAACGATGAGATTGCAAAATATGGGGAAACGAAAAGAAAAAGAAAAAGAAAAAGCTATAAGAATGGTGACGTTTCGAGTGACTGGTGAAATCTGGGGAATCCAGACATCCAAAACCATCCTATCATCTATTTATTGGCAAAGTAGTATAGCCACTTCTGCACTCATGCTAATATTAACAACCACAGTGTAACTGGCTTGGAGGTCAAGCTGTTTCTATCGAGATCGATCCCCCCCACTTCTCTTCTGCAGGTTATGTGAACATCACCACAAGCGACGGTGTAGTCCATGGTCAAGTCAAGCAGGCCGAAGGCTTCAGCTTTGTACGAATCTACGAGTCAGGTCATGAAGTACCTTTCTACCAGCCTCTCGCCTCTCTCGAGCTGTTCGAGCGTGTCATTGCCGGCAAGGACCTCGCTACCGGCAATAAATATGTCGCCAAGGGTGATGGATATGTCTCTGTTGGAACGGCGGAGAGCACCTACCGTGAGGGGAATGCTACAATCCAGTTCGAGGTGCTCCCGGCCAACGCTACTTATAATACCACACTTAATGGTCCGAACCCCATCTCTAAGCGCTCGGAGGTTCTGAGAAGGGACAGGCCAAGCCATGTTGGGAAGAGATTCAAGCCGGGGAGATACTAGATCTCTCTGGGAGAGGGAAAACATCTTGTACTTGATAAGAGTGTAAGAAGCACTCTGTAAAGGTTCAGAATAAGCTTACTGCCCATACACACTGCATAATATCCTTCCCATTCTCGAGTTGTCCAATGATTTGATGATCTAGAAACTAGCTCTACCAATGGTATCTCACCTTAATCGCCCAGATCTCCCATGCCGGATGAACAGAAGCAAACGTGAGAGCCGTTGTTTACTCATACACTCATCTCAAGCAATAAAAGTATGTACTTGGAACGATGGGATTCTTCAGAGCCATATCTATTTTAAGATGTACATTAAAAGTCGTTCGATTATTTAGACTCGTTCAAGCATTCCAAGCTGTACCCGTACCTTACTACTTGTATATTCCGAGTGGCCCATCAAAGAAGATCTGTGCGGACAATAAGCCCATGTCGATCTCGCATCCCACGAAAGCTTCCCACCACTCCCATCTACAAGTCCAAGTATGTCCACACACAATATCCCCTTCCCCTTCCCCTTCACCCAATCCCGATGCCTCCCATTCCACATCACCACCGTCCCCGTCCCCGTCCCCGTCTCCCCTCGCCCATCCACAACGCCGCCAAGCCCGCCCATTGGCCGCCTCTGCATGGCCCAAGCGCTGCAGCCCAGCCTTACTTATTCTACAGTACAGTATGGAGCCCTCGCTCGGGGGGTTGAGGGCAATGTCTCACTTCTCTCGTCGAGTCTTCGTGTGCATGTAAGCGCCCTCGTTGCTATCGGCCTGCACGCCCAATCATCCATCATGCTTGACTGGACTTGTCTACTTGTTCATACTTGTACATATGCACCTCTGTTTCTGGTGCTTGTGCTTGTGCTTGTACTTGTGCTTGTGCTTGTGCCTGCGCTATTTGCGGATGAAGGCTCGGGAAGATGTACTTGTACAAGTACTGGAGGTATGCATGAGGATGCATTGCATTGCATTGCATTGCATACGGGCTGCAGACTGCGGGTTGAGCGCGGCGCTTGCTTGGGTCTGAGGCCCGTGTGGGCGCTTCGAGGTGAGTGAGGGGGTATTTATGGATGGGTTGGATAGGGTGGGATATATGAATGGCGATGAGGAAGACGTAGGTTTGTTGTTTATCTAGGACTTCACTTGACTTCGATTCACTTCATTTTGCTTTACTTTGCTTTACATTACTTTACTTCATCTTGTGCTGGCCGAGAGTTTGGAGTTGATCTTCATTTATTCTTCTATTATCTTTCTTCAATCAACCAGTCTATCCTTTCAATTCTCATCACTATCCGTCACCAGGAACTCACTCACGACTCACAACTCGACGATCTTCTTCCCATCTTCAATTCACGCCATTCCCTAAATCCAAGAATCATCAGCCACCTTAATCCTCACCATGTCCCAAAAACAATTCTCTCCCACGATCACCTCCTTCCCCTCAACCCCCTCCTCCTTCACCCGCGCCGCCACCAAACCCTCCGCCGCCGTCCGCGCAACCTCCTCGGCCCACCAGGGCCTCAACATCCTCAATCTACTCATCGGCCTCACCATCATCGGTACCGAGGCCGCCGCCATCGCCGTCTTCCGGCAGACTTATGACCCGAGCACTCTCGGCCTGCTGGCGCTATGGCCTGCCAAGTTCAATCTCGGACCCAGTGTGGCCTGTCTCGTTGCCGGATGTCTAGTTGTGGCGGGCAGTCTGGCCGTGTTGGTCGTTAGCAAGGTGCCATCTGTAAGTCCCCCTCGGCCACGCAGCAAGAAGGAGAGGATGAGAGCAAGACGGGCATCCCAAAAACATCTCCATCTATCTCTATGTAGATATCTTGATATGCGGGGTTGATGTCACGGGAGATGCAACAAGCAATACAGACAGACAAACAGACTAACCTCCCACCCAGCTCTCCACCAAGCCCGTCCTACGCACGGCAGTCACAGCCGTGGCCTCGGGCCTCGCCCTCGCCGCCGCCATCACGGCCACGGCGCTCTTCTACAGCGTCAACCACAGCCGCAGCGTCGACACGCTGCAGAGTTGGACGTGCCGCTGGGCGCGCGTCGACATGGACAGCGCGCCGCACTGGGGCTCGCTGTGCGCCGAGAGCCGCGCCGCGCTGTACCTCACCGTCCTCATGGTGCCGCTTGAGGTCGTCGTGCTGGGCATGTTGGCCGCGGGTATGGGGAAGGTTTCGGTTGGTGATGGGGAGAAGGGGAGGGGGGCGAGTGAGGGTGGGAGTCCGGCGTTGTCTTGATTTGTGGTGGGGTGAGTGAGGGGATGGGTGATGGGGCGTTGTGTTATGCATGTTTATTTCCTTGATTTGTTGGGTCTTGTGTGTCTACTGTCTAGGTGTCTGATGGGCCTAGATTGAAGTCGAGAGTAGTTGAAAGCAGTTGAGAGGTGTGTAATTATCTCGAGAAGTAGAATTGTTTGGAATCATACAAGTCTCTAGAGTTATATGTCTTCCAGACTTTACTTGTCACAAGCCATAGTGATCAAGAGCCGCTCTTCGACTATCCAAGTAACAAGATGATCATCTACAACTCAAAAATCCCCGAAGCTCTATACTTATACACACATACACACGCACTTCAAAAGCTGTATCCTCAACCAAAACCAACATCACAACTCCCATGTCCCATGTCCCATCTCCCTCGCCCCAAACTCCAAGCCATAACCTCAAAATCTCCTTCTCCATCTCTTCCATCTCCACTTCTATAAAAACCACCCCCCTCACCCCTTATCTCCATCCAATCCAATCCCATCCAATCCCATCAACAACACCTCAACCCCCTAACCAATTCCATTCCGCATGGGGTGTTTTAGTGTCCATAGGACGTGGTGAAATACCGACTTGATCTATTGTACATTGCAGGCTGTAAGATCGCTGTGTACCCCACGTTCTACGTTATGGTCTATGTGACAGTCTACGTTATAGTCTACGTTACGTTACGTTATAGTTGTAGTGCGTTGTGTCCTTACATGACCTCTTGGGTGATGTGATAGGATGTGATGGGATGTGATGGGATAGGATGGGATTCTTTGGAGGTACCTAGGATTAGATTTGGATTAGATTTGGAGTTGGGGTTGGTGCAGACCCTGGATTCGGGGAAGCCAATTGGGGAGGTGGTGGTGGTGGTGGTTTGGGAGTTGGAGGCTGAGATGGGGCTGGCTGGGTTGGTTTGATGGTGTATTATGTACGTACAAGTAGTAATAATTGAAGAGATGGAGATGGAGATGAAATGAGATTGGGTTATGATGTATAGAAGTGAAGATGTATACATAAATAGAGGACTGGAGGACTGGAGAACTGGAGAAGTATAAGAATTGTTGTTATTACCTACCTATCTAGGAATATATGTATGTATGTACGAGGCATAGCGGTGATTTGTGTTGACTTGGACGGATGTATGCATGTAGATGGATTTGTAGGTAGAGTGTTGGGTTCCACCACTGCTTGTAGCCGTGCGCAGCCGTGATTTACCTACCTTTGATGATTTGTAGACGGGAAGATACCTCGGAGAGGAGAGAAGAGAGAAGAGAGAGGAGAGGAGAGGAGAGGAGAGGAGAGGAGAAGAGAAAGGAAATGATGGATATTGTTAAGTATGGAGGATCTGCTCTAGTTGGCTATTCCCTTCATTGTTCATGTCGAGGTGCGTTGGTGGTGTTTGGGACATAGGGTGTATATATGCAGCTGGCCTCTTCGCTTTTATCTTTATTAGGACTGAGGTTGGAAGTGTTTGTTGTCATTCTCATTGTTAATATTCATGACTCGTACAATGTGTAATATGATAATACTCGAGGATCAAGACGAGGACAGGTGAAAGGTGACCACGATATCAGACTATATAGATGTGGAATGACTAGGAGGATGGTGAAGCAACGAGTGCTCATATGGTTGACAGATTGGAGGGAGAGTGAGACATGGAGTTGTAGATACTTGTTTTGTTTCTCATCGATCTAATTGATATAAATGTTCTAATTGTTCTAATTGTTCTAATTGTTTACTATAGAGAGACTATGTCCTACCCTTACCTGAATGTAGGGTAATGTCGATGAGGTGGATGATCTAGACGCCCGACCTAGAACACGTCTACTATGCTATAACTAATGAACGAAAATGACAGGATATGGGTAGTCTTATGGATATAACGTGTATATAATAGAATAGAATAGAAAATAGAAAATCGAGAGAGGGAAAGGGAAAGGGAGAGGGAGAGGAAAACGAAAAGGAAGAGGAAGAGGAATAGAAATGTATTCATTTAATCTTATGGAATAATATATCTACCTACCCCTTTGACCCCTCATGAAGAAAGCTGAACATCCGGGAGAATGGCCGATTGAAGTATACTCTGTACTGTACATATGTATTTGTAAAGTATCATGACTTTAACCTTTCCACAGAAATCACAAGCTTCTTTATTCTTATTCTCCGGTTGATCAGAGTTCATCAGTTGATCAGAGTTCATCAGTTGATCAGAGTTGATCAAAGTTCATCGACATTCCTTCCCTCTTCCCTCTCCCTCTGTCTCTGTTGTTCCTCACTCACCTCTTCACCTTTCCTCTTCTCTTCCCATTCATTCCTCTCATCATAAACACCACAACAACACATATTTGCATCGCATACATCTTTGTCACCATTCAATACTTACTTACTTGTTTCGCCCTGCTTACATCTTCATCGACATCGACATTGACATTGACATCGACATCTTCATCTTCATCTTCATCGAATGGGTCCGAGTCCCTACTACGGAGAAGAAACGAAAAGGTAAAAATAGCCCGACTTGCTAACTACCCTTGCATTACACACTCTCTTATCTCTCTCTCTCTCTACCTAGGTACCTTTATTAAAGCCAGTCCGGCACCCTCACTCCTCTCTGGTATCTGGTACTTGCGCGCATCTTAAGTCACTGCACATTGTCCATTGGACAAGAGTGGAACACACCATCGAAACACTTATCACCCATACATCTATCCCCAGAAGAAATATAAGCTACGCAGATCCTCTTGCTTCACTTCATCACCCATTCCCATTTTCTACGTCGTCCATATCGTCCATACTGTCAAAGGGGGAACATCAAGAGACACAAGAGATACAAGAAATGTGTGGACTTTGAACTCGGACTTGACCCTTCGAACATTCATCCTTCTACCACGGCACCTTTCTCGGCCTACAGTACGTACTCGTCGGAACTTTATCACAAGCCACACGAATTCCAGGAACGAAAAATAAGAAAACAGACGAGATAAGAAATTATCATACTTTTGTCCTGTGATCAACCTATTTACGCTCCCAAAAATACAAAACAAAAACAAAAAACGATCGGAGCAGAAAAGATAGACAACAAAAACATTACATCTCTCGCACGAGAATGCCCAACTCCATGAATTCCGACTCTTGTCAGCCAGAATTCCCAGCACCAGCTTCAGAGTTACACGTCCGCACTCTCCAAGCCCAACAAACCCTCACACTCCCACCCTCGCCTGCCGACAGCACAATGGTGGAAACATTACAGCCCACGCGCAGGTCAGACGAAGAGCGACTCACACGACCCATCGATCGTGGGGCTCCCGGTGACGCGGCCATTTTTTCAGTGTCGAAAACTCCAGAGCATAGAGAGTTGAATAAGCGCAAGAGTGCTTTTTACAGTGATGCCTTTGCGCAGCGTGAAAGTAGTAATAATGCGCGGGATCGAGTTGGAAGGGATAGTGTGGTGATGGCTGAGGTGCGGACGAATGTTATTGTAAGTCTTGCCGAATCTCGAAATCCAAACCAATACATCAATAATGTCGATTTTATTTATCATGAGTCCTTGTGATCTTTTTTTCTTCTATTTTCTGTTTTCCCATTTCTATATTTCGAGTCTTGATTTGAAATGATTGAATGGTTGAATGAAATCACATTAACCAATCATCAGGTCCAAGATGAATACACCTTCATAACAGACCTCTCCTACAATCTCTCCTCACGCTACCAACGCCCGGAATCCTCAATCCTAGTAACAGTAACCCACTCGGCCTGCCTCCTCTTCGCCGGCTCCTTCGACCCCGCCTACACAATGACCATCACAGCCCTGCCCACGCAACTGCAACCCGTCACGAACAAACGCAACGCCGCCCTGCTGCAAAAGGGCATGGAGGAAGCCCTCGGCGTACCCGCGGCCCGCGGTATCATCCGCTTCGTCGCCATCGCCGAGGAGAACCTCGCCACGGCCGGCAAGACGGTCCTCGGCGAGATCGAGGACCTGCAGAGAGAGGCCGGCGAGTCCATCGCCCGCCTGCCCTCCTCGGCCGGCAAGAGCGGCAAGAGGAAGAGCATGCGCTCCATCAGAGGCAGTAAGCGCGCCAGTACGCCGCTCCTGCGCACCGTCGGCGAGACGACACCCCCGCCCAGTGAGGATGGTGCCAGAGGCTCTGCGTCTGGGCTGCTGCCGCCGTTGCCGGCTGTGGAGGTCGAGTCGGGGAATGATCGCCGCGCTGAGATGGTCAAGAAGATGGGGAGGAGGAAGAGTTTTATGGCGGCGGTTTTTGGGAAGGGTTGAGGCCTTGCTTTGTGCATTCTTGTGCCTTTGGGCTTGGGATGAGGTGTTGGATGGGTGGGATGGTTGTAATTGGGTTTTCGCGCGGTATGTGAGGTATGTGGGACTAAGCTATATTCTCATCCCGCGACACCTCTCTTTTGTATTTTTCTTTTGTCTCTCGTCTTGTCGTTTGTCTTGGGCTATCTTGGGCTGTGGGTGGGATTGTGAGTGCGAGTACGAATGCGACTGCGGGTGCGGCGTTGCATGGTTGGATGGCTGGGCACTTTGGAAATTGGGAATTGTGGTTGTGTCTGCGTTGGTTATGTGATTTGGGTTTGGAGTGGAATCGGATTGGATTGGATTGGATTGGACGGGATGGGATGGGCAGGACTGGGCAGGACTGGATTGGAGATTGAGCTCTATGGACGAGGTTTCTGCTCTGTGTTTACGTCTCTGGTTTGGGTATGGTATGGTATGGGTAATGTTGGTAGATGGGTAGAATTTTAATACGGTTTTTGTAATTTACGGGGTTGAGGTTGAAGTCTTGAGTTTTGATTGCGAGTAGATGGTACAGGAGGGTAGAAATGAATACGAAAAGCAAGAGGTCAATTAGCTACAAGCTCCATCCATGCACAGTCGACGTATATCCACAAGGCTTGAGAAGCAACTTATTAATATTCATGCCCTCGAGCCTTCCCTTCTGATTACTAAGTTTCTATATTTGCTTGGTATCATCCCTCCTCACTGTGTTGACTCGGAAGCTGTTGGATTGCTCACTTGATGGTTGCTTATGATCACGGAGCGTGACTGAGGAGTATGACCGAGAAATGTGATGGGAATAGGATATGGATATTTATGAAATGAGATGGGATGAGATGGTGTTGATTTTGCTTATATTGAAGTTGTTCGTCATTTTGGGTGGGGGTTGGTGACTGGCTCACTTGTGGCTCACTTGTGGCTCACTTGAACCTCGACGAACACTTGATCCTTGACGATCACTGGAAAAGATTGTACAGGTTCGATATAAGGATTGTGAGTAGTCTTATCTATGGAGTTAATCTTGCTTATATTGAGGTTGTTCGTCGTTTTGGATGGGGGCTGGTGACTGCTTCACTTGTGGCCCACTTGAACCTCGACGAACACTAGAATCGAGTTTGGATTTCGAGGTGGCTTTACTTTGAGCAGAATCTGGCTAGGTTTGTATGACTCGTAGGAGTTGCAGTAACTGCTGTTAAGTAACCTCGTTGTATTCTCTGTTACTTCGTCCTGGAGCTTGATGACTACCTTATCTAGGTAGTGATTGGTGGCATGAGTGAGCTTGAGCTTCAAGGTTAAAGTACACGATGATAACATCTGAGGAAACTCTGCACGGGGGCACTGAGAAATCTAAGAAACAAGCATGAATAGGCAGATGTTTGTATTGGTGTTGATATTATCAAGTGAATGTGAGCCGTATGTGGAAGTGAATGTGAATGTGAATGACAGGCAAACACCATTCTCGCTCACATTCACAATCAAAACAATAGCTTCACAGGCGAACAATTGATTGTGTGCAACCTATTGTTCTGAAGACTATTTTACTTCCAGATCTCCTTCTCTTCTTCTTCTTCTTTTCGAAACAATCTTTTGTCGAAGACATCCATCACAACTCGTCACCATTCCCCTTCATACCATCATCATCACACCACCATCACCACATCACACACACACACACAAACAATCAATCAAACTCAGGCAGCCACGAGGCATCAATTTCCTCCAAAATGGCTCCGACCAGAACTCAGAGCCACTACGGGTAAGCTCTCTCTCACACTCCGTCATTCCTTTCTGTCGCAAAACAAAAGCATTATCTGCTCGAAGCTCAAGCTCAAGCTCAAGCTCCCGTTGTCACTTGTCGTGGAATTCATTCAATTCAATCACACATTGTATTGCACTGCACATATCATATCTCACATCTCTCTGGTACTTGCTTCTCTTCTATATCCCCTGTCTAAACTACTTGTCTGTCTTTTCCGCGTCTCCTTTCGCGAAAGTCAACAATACACGCTTCCCACTTTATCATACAATTTTCTTCCCTTCACATCGAGTCGCGATTTTTCTCCGACGCCCTTCATCTTCCAACCACTTCCAAGCTCAAATCGAAGCTTCTACACACAAACCTCACACATTTCTCGATCTCTTATTGACTCAAAATCTGCAGCCTCCGTGCTCGTACGCACCCATACAACTACCGCGACCTGCACCTCGGCCGCAACGAAGACACCAACATGCCTCCAAAGAAGGCAACTCCCTCCGCTGCCGGCGCAAAGAAGGCCGCAGCTCCAGCAAAGGCTACGACCTCAAAGCCTGTCGCCAAGAAGGTGACAAAGGTCCCGGCCAAGAAGGCCGATGCTCCTGCTGCTGCTGCCGCGGAGAAGAAGAAGGCTGTGGCCAAGAAGGCTGTGGCCAAGAAGGTCACTCCAATCCCGGCTCCAAGGGTCAACGGCACCAAGAGAGCTCGTTCCGAGACCGAGAGTGAGAGTGAGCAGGAGGAGATCGAGAAGCCAGCTCGCCAGACAAAGAAGGCCAAGCTCGAGGCCGAAGCTGAGGCTGCTGCTAAGGCTGCAAGTAAGTAAGCTGATCATCATACGAGAATCATCACTGACGTGACAACAGCTCCAGAGCCAAAGCCAGCCAAGGCACCAAAGGTTGCAAAGCCTGCACCAGCTCCAAAGGTCCCAAAGCCTCTCCCAGTCATCAACGATGCTCCAACTCAGAAGTTGGACATCTGGGTCTGTGGTGAGGGCTCCTCCGGTGAGCTCGGACTTGGTAGCAAGAAAATCGAGGGAAAGAAGCCAATTGACGTCAAACGCCCACGATACAACCCACTTCTCTCTGCTAAGGATGTCGGTGTCGTTCAGATCTCTGTTGGTGGCATGCACTGTGCTGCCCTCACATCTGACAACAAGATTCTTACCTGGGGTGTAAATGATAACGGTGCTCTCGGTAGAGACACCACCTGGGATGGTGGCTTGGTTGACCTCGATAAGGCAGAGGCTGAGGATAGCGATGATGAGGATTCGGATGACAGTGGTGTCAACCCAGTGGAATCCACACCAACCGAGGTCGAGATGTCCTTCTTCCCAGCAAACACCAAATTCACTCAGGTCGTTACTAGTGACAGCGCTACCTTTGTTCTTACTGATGGTGGTCTCGTATACGGATGGGGACAGTTCAGGGTAAGTGAACCTTGATTGTCACATGATCTATATACTGACTTCTACAGGGTAACGAGGGAGTTCTTGGCTTCACTCAGAAGGTTACTGTTTCTGCTCGTCCAATGCACATTGTAGAGTTGAAGAAGATCAAGCAGCTTGCTGCCGGTGCGAACCACATCATCGCTTTGGACCACAAGGGCACTGTCTTTGCTTGGGGTAGTGGTCAGCAGAGTCAGCTCGGCCGTCGCATTGTTGAGCGTACTCGTTCAGGTGGTCTTGTCCCAAGAGAGTTTGGTTTGCCAAAGGGCAAGATTGTTTCTATCTGCAGTGGCTCATACCACAGCTTCGCTATCGACAACAAAGGTCAGGTCTGGGCTTGGGGTCTTAACAACTTTGCCGAGACAGGCATCTCAGACGGTGCTGGTGAGGACAACGCTTCTATCGACAGACCAACTGTAGTCAGTGCTCTCTCCCCCTTCGAGATTGCAGACCTCGTTGGAGGTGGTCACCACTCTCTCGCATGTACCAAAGATGGCAAGCTCCTCGCATGGGGTCGCATCGATGCTGGACAATGTGGTGTCGACATCAGCAAGGTTCCAGAGGAGAACGTTACCTTTGACGAACACAAGGTTCCTCGCATTCTCGCCAAGCCAACTGAAGTCCCAGGTATCTCTGACGTTGTTATGGTCGATGCTGCCTCTGACACCTCCTTCGCTGTTACCAAGGATGGCAAGGCTTACTCCTTCGGTTTCTCTGCCAACTTCCAGACTGGTCAAGGTACTGATGATGACATCAAGGAGGCTACTCTTGTCGACAACTCTGCTATTCGTGATAGAAAGATCACTTTCTGCGGTGTTGGTGGTCAGTTCGCTGTTCTTGCTGGTCCGGCTGAGCTTTAGGTCACCACCCTTGGTCTTCTACCTCGGCTTTCTATTGAATATTGTGTCTTGGCTGGTTCGGTCAAACTTCAGGTTGATCCTCTAGGTTCTATATCTTGAGGTTTCTTACAGAAATTCTGTTCTGGCTGGTCCGGATGAGCTTTAGTTTGTTACCCTTGGTTCTTTACCTTAAGGTTCTATCCTGTCTTGGCTAGGCCGGCTGACCTTTACTTTACTACCCTTGGTTCTTTGCCTTGGATTTTATAAAAAGATGCTGTTATAATTGGAGTAGAAGGAGGAGGTTAATCATGCACTGGGAGTTTTGTTTGCGCGTTTTACTTTGCATTTTCACTTTCACTTTCATGAGCTACGAGGGGTGTCGGGGCGTTGTGGCTCTGTTACTTGTATATAGTTTGCTCTGCTCGACTCATGAATGTACTGTTCTTTGATGACTGAATGTATGGCTCCTTTGTGTTGTAAATGAACTGTATTCAAATCCTCGTGACTTTGTGAATATGTTGGTCCTGGTACCTGGATTTGCAGTCCCAAGCTTGGTTCGACTGCTACGATCACTCAGTTCCTAATGATCTTCACGACGCTCAAGATAATTCTTATCATCTTATAGAATGAAGATTACTCTAGTATCCACTATGTCCCTGCTGTATATCTACCGAACAGCCCATATTGACCAACTTTCGACATCGAGGTTACATCCCCCGACCCTTCCTAGCACCCGAGGTCTCACTTTACCAACATTCCCATCTACTTCAGTCTAGTCGCTCAGTCACATCACCTGTCAAAAGCATAAACATGAACTCCGCGCATACTCCTCGGCCATCTTCTCCAAAATAAAACCCCACTTACAGTGTGTACTACGTATTCCCAGCAAGCGCGCTGGAATCCAAATAATGTACTATGTAGAGCTATGTACTGTATGTACCTATCACATGGTGAGCCGCTCGGCATTCATTGGGGCGGCGGCGTGAATGCGGGGAAAATTTCCAACGCGTGATTTTCGTCGTTTGGGGAATTGGCGTTCCTGGGCAGTCTAGGCTGTTCCCAACTGCTTTGCCTGGATTTTTACTTTGCTGTATTCAGCATGGGACCCGTGGATGATTATATATAAAGGTGGGAGAGGCGCTGGGGGTTTTTCTTATTTGGATATTTGCTCGCTACTTGTTTTTTTTTTTTTGTGGTTGTATATGAGTGGAATTGAGCCTTCACGCTGAGCTTCTTGAGACTTGCAGATTGTACTGGGTATCATGGCTTCCGCGATGTTCGCGCCGGATTCGTAAGTCCTGCCGGTATTCGCACTGGGTAGAACAGCGGCTGATTCCACGCAGCGTTGCGCTCGTGACAGGTGATTCCACCATTCCCCTTCTTGCCGCCCGGCTCCTTTCGATCTATCCACGCAGCTTGGTGCCCAGGTCTAACAGAGCCCAGGAGCATCGTCTGGCATCGGCCGCGCTATCGCCTTCCAGCTCGTGAGCGACGGCATCCGACACATAGCGCTGCTGGATGTGTCGCCCAACCTGGCCGCCGAGGAGGCTGCGTTGAGGACCGCGTACCCGCGCGTGCAGACGCTGGCTGTCACGGTCGATGTCAGCAAGGATTCGGACGTCGATCTCGCTGTCGTCAAGACCGTGGCTACGTTCGGGCGCATCGACGTCGCCGTGCATGCGGCTGGTGTGGGGGTCTTGCATGCGGCCACGGCGGAAACGAGTAGTGCTGAGTTGGATAGGGTGCTGGATGTCAATATGAAGGGGGTTTGGTATTGTGAGCGGGCGGTGTTGGGGCAGATGATGAAGCAGGAGTTGAGGGATACCACGTAAGTGATTGTCTATTGTCGAGGGGCTGTACTGATTTCCTAGGACTGGACTGGGAATAAAGACTAGAGGAAGTATTGTGAATGTAGGCTCGATTTATGGGTTGAGGGGATTGCCAGGTATTGGTTCTTATGTTATGGCTAAGCATGGTGAGATCTCTAAATGCACTTGAGATTGATCATGCTAACAGGTGGTGCAGCTGTTCTGGGGATGACGAAGGTGGATGGTATCGAATATGCCACTCAAGGCATTAGGATCAATTGTGTTTCCCCTGGATTTGTACGTACGCCGCTGATTCCAAAGGAGGCATGGAAGAGTGAAGCTGTAAGTTGTTCCTCTCCTGAATACATATGATCGTGCTGATGAGAATTAGTTGAAGGCGTGTGTTGAGAGAACCCCCATGAAAAGAACTGGCCTTCCGGAGGAAATTGCGTATACTGTGAGCTTTCTCGCAAGCGATAGAGCCAGTTATATCACGGGTGCTTCCATTGCTTGTGATGGTGGTTATACTGCGGCTTGAGATTTTGCCAATATACCATTCATATCCTCAAAAGGACTTGAAGAATCTGTCTGCTATTTGTGTACTTGCAGGAAGGAAACCGAGCTGATTCTGTTGACCAAGAACCGATAAACCCCACATACGCACGTAATTATCGTGAAATTTGGTTTGAATTTGAACTTGACTGTCCTCATTATTTTCTTTTTATACATATACATATACATACACAATGGACACACCAGGTCCACTCCCAGATCCCATGTTCCTACAGGTGATCCCCAAACGCCAGGCTATGATGAAATAGAGGGAAGATTTGAGACTTAGCTCGTCGAGCTCGTAATGTCGGATGCCCATCAAAATCGGAATGAGCATGTCCAGCATCATGGGATATAATCAACCATGGCGAACCAGCCCACCATAACACACCTAAGCAGATCACCGGTCCTTGAAGACCTTTGGCTTCCAACCCTCCTCCAATTCTTCTGCTCTGCTCTCGACGTCCTCCGCAGCCTTATGCTCGGCTTCTATCCTCTCCCTCGCTCTCAGCACCTTGCTCTGTAAATAGAAACTGCCGCCCTTCTGTGGATCATTGGCATCGAACAGCTTCTTGAATCGCTCCATTACATCCTCCATGTTCGCCTTGCCCCCCTGAGGTGGCTTCACGTTCAAGATCTTGCAGGCCTCTTCCAACGTAAGTCCATTGGAGGCAAAGGCAGTTGCACCGCCAGGATTGTGTTTTGCTTGGTGTTTGGCATACTGCGAGGAGGCAGATGCTTGCTTGTACGCCTCTGCGAATGCACGGCCGAGGACTCGTGAGCCAGTGACGATAACTTGGGTGACGATGCGATGCGCCTGTAGTCAATCCATCAGTGCCCCGTACTCACAAAAGAACAATCGCCGTGTTCCCCAGACCACATCAGCTCTCTTTCACTCACCATTGTGGATTGCTTTGCGACCGCAGATTGATCAAACTTGGACTTCCCAAAGTAGCAGCGCGACACTTGGAGATGATGAGGCGATTGTTCGGCCTCAATAACTTTTTGTCCGCGGCAACTCCCGCTCCATTACCATCTGCCTCACCCGCTAGCGCAAGGCTATCAGGCATGTCTGGATATCGGGTTGTTGACGACACGTCCACGCAAAGAAGACGACACCGCAAGCTACGAAAGGCTGCCCAATATCACTCTACACTTCCCACTGTCTTCGAGCTTACGGAAGGTTCTCCAGATTCCCCTGCGGAGAAAGGCTCGAGCTTGGATTCTACGATGTCGCAACAATTCTTCCCTCAGAACCAATATGGTGCTGGAGCTGCCCAGAACTTGCAGTTCTACCCATCGAACTATGCTCCTGCACAAGTGAGCGGCCATGCAACACCCGCGCAAGCTACCTATGGCTATGGAGCTCCTCCTTCTTCGGCTTACGGTGGTGCTGGAGGTTTCAATTCTGGATTCGGAGGTCCTGCCGTGAGTGGACGTATGGGAGAGCAAGCAGGCCTGAGAACTGGATGGTTGGCGGCTTTTGGTACTGAAGGATATGATGGAGAACCACCATTGCTGGAGGAATTGGGCGTTAATTTCGGTCATATTCGGGACAAGGTAAGTTTCTTCCTGGTGTATCATGGATTGGGCTGATGAGAATAGACTCTTGCGGTACTCAACCCCCTGGCAAGGATCGACCAACACATCATGGACGATTCCGACCTCGCAGGCCCAATCCTCTTCTTCCTCCTCTTTGGAACCTTCCTCCTCTTCTCTGGAAAGGTGCACTTCGGATATATCTATGGATTGGCACTTTTGGGCAGCACATCTCTGCATGTCATTCTCTCGCTGATGTCTCCACCACTGTCTGTCGCAGACACGAACCCACATGACCATCCATCAGCTCCGGCGTCTTCTCATCTCTCCAGCACACTCACCTTCCCTCGAAGCGCCAGTGTTCTCGGTTACTGTCTTTTACCTCTGGTCCTTACCAGTCTTGTAGGAATTGTTATGCCCATGGATGGTATGCTGGGATACATTCTCACGACATTGGCCATTGTCTGGTGCACATACAGCTCTTCAGGAATGTTCTGTGCTGTAGGAAGAATGAGAGGCATGAGAGGACTTGTGGCATACCCACTTGCTCTTTTCTATGTGGGATTCGGTATTATGGGCATTTTCAGTTCGAGGGGAAGCGGAACCTTGGGCAAGGTGGCCACTGGCTTGTAATGGTACAGCTTTTGTAAGATAGTTAAAGCAAAAGACGTCAAAGAAAAAGATGTCAATAGAAACGATTTATGGCTGATGAATCCAGATACACCATCTTGTTAATCGACAAAGGTGTTTGTAATTAATCAAGGTGTATGAGGTCAACTGCCAATGATCGAGAAGTCCTAGGCAATTTGCAACTCTTGAGAATCATTCGGGGAAGTGCAAGACTACTGAAGACAGCGATGCTCATCGACAACTTGTAAGGACAATCATCAATGGAATGTCAATGATAAACGAGGTCGATGGCATAATGAAGTACTTCTCTTCTCAATTCAGTCGACCATTGGCCATGTTAATCACGGTTATTGTCACCTATATGCTAATACTCGTCGCTGACAAATGAACAACATGACAGGCTACCCAAGTAGGTAACGCCGGCGACATCATACTTCACACTTCCTCATATTCTTCCTGTCACTTCTCTTTTCCTCCATTCACAAACACAATCGAAGACAAAACAAAGCAAAATCCGGCAGTACGTGATACCCTTGCATCCCGAATTCTCTACCACACTGACAGAAGACAAGGCAATGGCTCAAAAACCCCTTGAGCCGCGTGTTAGATATGCTCAGGTCGAAGGCCTGAACGACTATATGGTGGATCGCGAGATGCGTCGAGAGGTGCGTCGAGACATCCCCATGCCCCGATCCCCCGCACCCACTGACATGATCCAGGCTTCTGCTTCGGCTTCTTCTTCTTCTTCTTCGGCCCCTCATGATGCCCTCACCAAGAAATATGCTACAAGCATGAACAGCACCACTTCTACCCTTGCTACGACCCCTACCCCTACTCCCGTCGTCACACCCGTCCAAGCCAACGGAACCCCCAGCGGAGCAGGAAGAGGAACGAAGAGGAAGCGCGAAGAAGAGACCCCGCAGCCACAGCCGCAGCCGTCCGAGGAGGCCAAGCCCAACCCCAAGCCCCGGGCCCGGGCCCGGGCCAGGGCCAAGCCGAGAGCGAAGGCCAAGGCGGACGAGGAAGATGACAGCAGCTTCACCGTGACCTACTCGGCCCAGGAATGGAAGCAGATGCACGACGAGAAGGCCGCGTTGGAGCAGGAGATTGCCGGCAAGGAGCAGAAGTTGGTGGGGGTCAAGAAGCAGCTGGCGGGACTGAGGGGCATGATCATGTTCGGAAAGGCCGGAGGTGACTGAGCGTCGTTCGGATCGGATCTGCTCGGATCTGGTGTGGCTGTCGTCGATGATGATGGCGCTTGCTATTTGTCTGCTTTGCTGGGGCCTGTATGTATATTCGAGAAGCGTTAAGGAATCGAAATGTCTCGGATAATCTACGAGTCGTGACTTACCTGAGTAGTGTTCCAGTGAATTCTGATTCAGCTGTTCTATCAATACTTATGTTGGTCTGTTCTTGACGTCTGCTGGATTATTCAAGATCAAGACATGTCGAGCATTGAAGACTGGTTGTTCATTCACTCAAAGCACATCACAATCACTCAGAACAAGACAAGGCGCACTAGCTGACAGTATACATTGGTATCTGAGGAATACAGACAAAGTCCGCACGCAACTCAAGTCGATGTGAAGTCACCAAGACATGCAGTATACCAGGCCAAGCACCAAAAGGGAACACAGATATACTATCACCCACTCACCACACAAAGCACAATTCAAAATCAACCTACCACCCCCTAGCCCAAACGCAGGGCCAAGTAATGTTCTAAGCATCCTGACCTTATTCGCGCCTAGCAGCCCCCCCCCCACCCAAATTCCATGCATGCAGACACGCAGATGACTCCAGAGCAATTTTGATAACCCCACCGCCCATATCTGCCCGACCTAAAGGAAAGAACCAAACCCTTCCTGAAACTCGCATTCACTAAGTAAAGCAGAAAAATAATAAGGTAGAAGAGAAGAAGGGGGAAAACAAGCCAGAACACCGTCGCAATGGTATTTTGTGTTTAAAGTAGGAAAAACAGAATTCGACCTGAGGGGATCTTTTTTTTTTTTTAGTATGTGCACATTACAAGCGCCAATGTCTATGCTGCTGTGGTCTCTCTCTTCGCGTCATTCGATGCCGCAGATGGTACGTTCTTGGCATCCTCCTTTGCAGCATTCTCCTTCGCCTTCAAGATACGAACGTACATACCCTCGAGTTGAGAGCCGGGAGGGGATGGGTCAAGTGGCCAGAAGGTGGCAACATAATTCCTGTGGTGGATTAGTAATGGAACACGGTGACGGAGCAAGAGCGAACTTACCAGAATCGAGGGCGCAGAGCTGCAATCTCATCCTCACTTTCCATCTCGACAATGAAGTCACCAATCTTGACAAGTGCCTCCTTCATGACGCTAGCACGTTCCTTTTGAGACTTGATGCGATCCTTTGTAGCTGACTGAACAGACTTGAGTGTGTCTCTGATTGGTTTGAAGATGACGCGGAGCATTGGATCTTGGTCAGAACTTCCACCGCCATAAGATGATCCATGTCCATTCTCTGACTTGCGCTGCTTGTGGCGATCATGCAAGCGATCATCGTGATTGCCACTGTGCTTTCGTTTGAGGTCAGGAGTACGATCACGATAGTCGATATTGCTACCTCCCCGCTCACGACCATATGGATCAGATTGGCGCTTTTTGAAGGATGGAACCGGAGAAGCAGATACTGAACCTCTGTTCTCAGATCTGCGATGTCCGTTCTGGTTCTTCTTGTTGTTGCGGTGGTGATTCTCAACGGCACGCTTTGCTGCTTGGTTGTCCGAGTACTTTGCCTTCAGGACTGACAGAAGGTAATCAGCACGACGGACCAAATGGACAGCACCAGGAGCTTTTGCAGTCTTGTCTTCGCCTTTCACCCGCTCCTCTTTCTTGTCAACACGATGTTCTTCGAGGAAGAACTTCTCTGTGAGACCCAGCTCAGCATCATCTCGAATCTGCACCCAAGCACCGTAGCCATGTCTCAAGATACCGACAAGAAGCATGCCATCTTCACGGGCACCCCAGTCACATGAGTAGTGAGCAGCCTTGGAGGCATCAGGAACTCTGTAGTTGCGGAAGTCGGAATGAGCACCGATAACTTCCTTCAACATGCGCATCTCACCGGGTCGCTCCATGACGGTTTCTGCGTTCAGACGCTTGACGCCGAGGAAGTCGAAGAGAACAGCCTTCTTGTCCTTTTTGGTGAGGGCCTTTTGGGTTTCCCGTTCCATGGCAGCGATTCTCGCAGCATCCTCTTTGAGGCGGCGATCCGCTTCATCAATGATTGACTGCAAGGTGGCACGAAGCATGTCTCGGTCTCGACCAGGCAAACGAGCATCTTTGATCAGTTCTTCCCCACGGTCATCAATAGAACCATATCGAAGGAATGCTCTGAAAAGGTTACGTGCTTCCTTCTCGTTTAATGGTCGTTTTGGATCAGCACGGTCGGCCTGTGCCTCTCTACGCTCATCGAGCTCATCTTGCTTGGCTTGATCACGTTCGCGTTTCTTTGCCAGACGCTGCTCTCGTTCATACTCAGCAGAATTCTTCAGGACAGCGCGGCGTGGAGCATTCTCAGCAACGACTTGCGCAAGATAAGCCTCGTTTGCTTTCTTTTCTTCCTCGGCCTTGAGATTAGCCAATTGATCCTTTGGGATGATGTCATCCCATTCTAAATCAATCTTGACATCTGTGTACTCGAAACTCTTCAAGAAGTCTTCGCCACCATCAGCAACCATGCCTTCTGGGACCTCGGTCTTGTGCTCTTCAGCATTCTCAAGGACCGAATCAATGTCGAGTTCTTCAAGTTTCTTCTGATTACCCGATTGCTCAAACATCTTCTGTCCTCTCTTCTTCAAGATTCTCGAAATGTCATCAGATGATCTTGGGTCATCGATCTTTCCAGCTTTAGCAGCCTTGTCACGAAGTTCCTTCTTCTCTTTATCAGTGACACCCCGCTGAATAGTAATGAACTCCAACATGAGCTTGTTTCGGGCACGCTCAAGAACTTCTTCTTCTACCGTCTCCTTGGCGACGAGTCTATAAATGCTGACAGGCTTCTTCTGACCGATACGATGAGCACGAGCCATGGCCTGCAAATCAGCTTGTGGATTCCAATCAGAGTCGAAGATGATAACCGTATCCGCAGTCATGAGGTTAATTCCAAGACCACCAGCTCGTGTGGATAGCAGGAAACAAAAATCGTTGCTTCCTTCGGCATTGAAGTGATCAATGGCCATTCGACGAGGTCCTGCGGCGATGGTACCGTCCAATCGCTGGAACTGGTACCCTCGCAAGGCTAGATAATCACCTAGAATATCCAGCATCTTCACCATCTGACTGAAGATGAGCACGCGATGGTTGTCCTTCTTCAGCTTGGTCAAGAGTTGGTCAAGCAACATCATTTTACCACTGCTGGTGATGAGACCCTTGAGCTGATCATCTCGTCGCTCGCTGCCCTTCAAGATCTTCTCTTCAGCGTTGGGGAACATGTAGGGATGGTTGCTAGCCTTTTTCAACTCCATCATGATATTGAGAAGAGACTGCTTCTGTCCCTTGGACCCCTCGTTTAGAGCGGCATAGTTGCGAGTGAGAATGTTCTTGTAGTAATCCAACTGAATGTCGGAAAGTTCGACTCGAATGATTTTCTCGCTCTTAGGTGGGAGATCGTTCTCGACCTTTTGCTTGGTTCGTCGCAAAATGTAGGGCTGAATGAGAGTTGTCAAGGCATCAATCTTCTGGCCAGCAGCTTCGGTGGTGAGATCAATGTTGTCCTCAATCTCGACTTCACCGGGCATGAGGAAGTCCATGAGGGCAGAGAGTTCACCAAGGGTATTCTGGACGGGCGTGCCGGTGATGAGGAGTCGACTTGGGGCCTTAAAATCAAGCAACTTCTGGTAAAGCTGGGATTCTCTGTTCTTCAGACGATGAGCTTCATCAACTGCCATGAACTGCCACTTGATTTGAGCGAGGAAGGAAGCATCAGCGAGGATATACTCGTAAGATGTCAGGAGAACATTGAACTTTGGTCGACGAACATTGTTATCCGTGAGGAGTTCATATTCTCGAATGATGCTACGAGATGATTCCTTGCCGTTGTAGATGACATAGTTCATGTCAGGAGCCCAGTGATCGAAGGTATCTGCCCAGGCAGGCATGGTTGTCAAGGGGACAACGACCAGGAAGGGGCCTTCTTGGCCTCTGGCATGACGGAGCCAATTCATGAATGCAACAGTCTGCACGGTCTTTCCCAGACCCATTTCATCTGCAAGGATGACATTCTTGTTTCTGGTCCAATTGTAGGCCAAGAAGTTGAGTCCAGTCAACTGGAATTCACGCAGGGTACCGTTCCTGATGTACGCTGGCTGTTCACGGATTGTAACATGACCACCACGTGTGTTTGGATTGGATTCGGCTTTGTCGGAAGTCAATGAGCGTGAGCTGCGGTCGAGGAAACGATCAATCTCATGCTGTGCGATTTCGCTGACGAGTTCCTCGGCCTCCCATGTGCAAGAGTCGTAGTACAATCCCTTCCATTTGACATAGTATTCGGTACCCTCGTCACCTTCCTGTGTTGCAATAACACGCTCGACCTTGGTGTAATCGAGGAGGGCATCTGCATCTCGCTCACGGTCAAGCATCCACTTCTCCTTTTCTTCTGGAGGCACATCCTTCGATTGTCGGTAATAGGCATCCTCCAGGACGATCTTCTTGAAATAATTTTCAAGGCGACGGAACCCTCTCATTCCAGCGAGAGAAGATGCTGTTTCCCACGTTGCATGGTAGTGAGACCTGTTCTGCCATTTGATAAAGTACTCGTAGTCATCACGGGTGAGCTCATCCTCATCGGCGTTGAGGCCATCCTTGGCCCGGTGCTTGAGGACGACCTCAATGTATGGTGAGTTATCCTCAGCGCCATCCGCCCAGTTGTTGGGGGTCATCAACTCGGACTCGTCATCGAGTTCAGCATCACTCTCCTGATATGTACCCACGGCTGCAGCCGCGCGTCGACTGTTCCATCGCTTCTCACCAGGCTGAATGCCTGATTCGAGCTGACGACGACGTTGCTTCTTGGCCATGCTTCGTGCCTTGGCCCCACCATACGTATCGCTTTCGGACTCATCGGAAGACATGGATCTAGCAACTGGGGTTGCACGTTTGGATGCTGATAATGGGTATGGCGGTTAGTCGTTGTGCGACGGCGAGGTCGAAGGGCGGTGGTTGGAGGTTAGACTTACAATGCTGTGAGCGAGCGACTGGAGCCTTGCGGCGTTTACGTGAAGTTGTGACTACATCGGATCCCGAATCTTCCTCGTCATCATCATCCTCATCATCGCTTTCGATCTACGAAAATATCAGTATTGTATACAATAGCAGACAGTGATGGGACGACCTACAATTGGGCGATGTTGGGATGGCCGGCCCTACATGCCGCGTTAGCCAAATCAACCAGTTTACAAGCGGTCTCTTTTTCTTACACTTCTACGCAGTCCGTATAACTCTGGATTTGCCAGGATATGTTCATCCTCCTCAACTCCATGTTTCCGCTTGGGCGGACGGCGAGATTCTTGGGACGATGAACGTTCCTTCACGGTGTGATTGGATTCATGAGCCACATCTTCCTCCTGGTCGAAATCTCCGTCATCGGAAGCATCATCTTGTTGCTCAGCGGAAGAGGAATCCGAGTAAGTCTCCTGATTGCCCAACTCCGATTGTTGTTTCGGTGATGAGTTGACCGACGGCGAGGCTTCGACAGCGTGGGTGGGCATTGTGTCGGACAGGTCGCTCTGGGACTCGTAGTGATCCTGGCGGATTGCTAGGTCCTCGGATGCGGTGTTGCCATTGCCATTGTGTGTATCGCTCGGTGGAGTCGACTCCATGATTGTCGCTGACGATGGGTCACTGCCCTCTGCGATGACGACAAGGTCAGTTGGACGTCACGGTGGAAGAAGTAGCTATGTGTATCTAGCGCGCACATGTGCCGAAGCGTAAAAAGTGCGCGATTTGAGGGGCCATGAATCGGGCAGGAATTGAACCTCGCCTGAACGATTGAGCTCATCGGCGCATTTTGGACCTGGATGCTGTGATGGATTCGAGCTTGAGGCTGATGGACGCGATGCCGTGGTCGGGACGCGGTTTTGCATGCGGAGAAGCTGAAAGTGAGAACTCTTCACGCGCTGGGAGGGAGGAAGAGTAGCTACACTGACAGGCTGGCCATCATGGAACCTTTGCAGAGCATGACCGACAGCAGGTGAACGGTTGAACAGGACAAGGCTTGAAGCTGGATGGAGAGTTCACAGCCTTGGAGTAGGGATTCGAATAAAAGCGCGGAGAAGCAGATGGGAGGGATCTGGACTTACACGTCTGTGGAGGGGTTTTTTTCTGCAGGAAGCTGAAGCACCATAGGATGATGGCCAAGGGGTATATAATTAAAATTAAGACTTCTTGCTTCGCATGTGTTGTTGGTTGGTGTTTGGAGTGTTGGTCGGTGGGTGTATGGAGGGTTGAGGTGGATGAGAATGACCGTGACCATGACCGTGGAAAGGCTGGATGAAGTACACTCACTCAGTCACTCAGTCACTCAGTCACTCAGTCACCATGCCCACACTCACTCACACTCAGTTGGGTGGGTGAGTGGTGAGTGGTGAGTGGTGAGTGGTGCGTGCTACCTCTCATGCTCGTGCTCGTGCTCGTGCTCGGGTGCTTGTTCAGGCTCACACCCAGGCTCACATTCAGGCTGCAATTGGAAGCGTTTATCCATATGTAGACTAGTGTAGAGCCGAGCCTCGCTTAATCTGGTCTTCCCGAATCACAGGCGTTGATTTCTGGCTGACCGCCCACGCACGAGTTTGTAGCTTAGCCGCAGGCAAAGAATTGTTCTTTCGCCTGTCACTGTCACTGTCACTGGCACACCAGCAGAGAGAGATCACCATACACCCACCATACAATTACGAAAGAACAAGACGAGGCACATCCGACCTCCCAAATTGTTGCTCTCATATTCACCTCTACCTCTACCTCTACCTCTACCTCTACCTCCACCTCTACCTCTCCCTCTACCACCACAACTCCTAATCCTCACCTCACCTCACCTCACCTCACCTCGCCCTCATACTCACCTCTCCACCTCTCGACATTTCACCTCATCTTGTCCTCCATCGCCAATATACACACATCCTCAGATAGAAGCACAGCTATCTGTTGTTGTTGTTCTGCCACCCGCTCGCTCTCCACCATCCAGGAAATAAGAAGGGAGAAAAAGAAAAGAAAAAAACACATAACCCGCGACAAAGCACCTACCCATCAAGATGTCCGACAAACTCACTCGGTATGGACTCTGCCCTCTCCATCTGCCTGCACTTCTTCAAGGAGTGCACCATTTTGCCCACGCCACAAATGCTGACCGTGTCTTCTCCATAGTATTGCAATTGTCAATAGTGACAAGGTACGACCTCTGGCGATGTTCTTTAATCTCCTACCCCACTACCCCACCACCATAAAATGATCACGGTTGACTAATTGTGCCCTTTTCCACATAAAAGTGTAAGCCAAAGGTAAGAAATCATTCTCATCCATTGTTATTATATATGTATATATGTAGATATATATATATACACACACATACACAGCATACTGACCCTCCCAAAGAAATGTAGACAAGAGTGCAAGAAGTCCTGCCCAGTTGTGCGCAGTGGTCGCCTTTGTATCGAAGTCACACCCCAATCGAAGATCGCCTACTTGTCTGAGAGTTTGTGCATTGGTTGTGGTATCTGCCCAAAGAAATGTCCGTTCGGCGCCATCAGCATCATCAACTTGCCTACCAACCTCGAATCCCAAGTTACCCACAGATATTCCGCCAATAGCTTCAAGCTTCACAGACTTCCTATGCCAAGACCCGGTCAGGTTCTCGGTCTGGTTGGTACCAACGGAATTGGAAAGAGTACAGCATTGAAGATTCTCAGTGGTAAACTGAAGCCCAACTTGGGAAGATACGACAACCCACCAGACTGGGAGGATGTTATCAAGTACTTCCGTGGTTCCGAGCTGCAAAGTAAGATGCGACAGGATTTGCATTTGGTACAAGGATACTGACTCGAACTTTAGACTATTTCACCAAGCTTCTTGAAGACGATCTCAAGGCTGTGGTCAAGCCTCAATATGTCGATCAAATTCCACGCGCAGTCCGTACCCCAGATAAGACCGTCAAGACCCTCATCAGCAGCCGTTCGCAACTCGGTAACTTCGATGAAGTATGCGAAGTTCTTGAACTCAACCACATTCTCGATCGTGACATCAACCTTCTGTCTGGTGGAGAGCTTCAAAGATTTGCCATTGGAGCTGTTTGTGTGCAAAAGGCCGATGTATACATGTTCGACGAGCCTTCTTCTTACCTTGATGTCAAGCAGCGTCTCAGTGCTGCCAAGATCATTCGCTCTCTTCTCAGAGCAGATGACTATGTCATTTGCGTTGAGCACGATTTGTCCGTCTTGGATTACCTTTCTGATTTCATTTGCGTGCTCTACGGAAGGCCTGCTGTATACGGTGTTGTTACTCTTCCAGCGTCCGTTCGTGAAGGTATTAACATCTTCCTCGATGGTCACATTCCAACTGAGAACTTGCGTTTCCGTGATGAGTCCTTGACTTTCCGTATCGCCGAGGCTGCTGATGAGTTCATGGCCGATCGATCCCGCGCATTCAAATACCCATCAATGGAGAAGACCCTCGGTGGCTTCCATCTCAGCATTGAAGAGGGTGACTTCACCGATTCGGAAATCATTGTTATGATGGGCGAAAACGGAACCGGAAAGACCACTTTCTGTAAGATGTTGGCCGGTGCTGAGAAGCCAGATGGAACCCGCAAGGTCCCAGACATGAAGATCTCCATGAAGCCTCAAAAGATCACTCCAAAGTTCGATGGTACCGTCCGTCAACTTTTCTTCAAGAAGATCAAGATGGCATTCTTGTCCCCACAGTTCCAGACCGATGTTGTCAAGCCATTGAAGCTCGACGATTTCATTGACCAGGAAGTCAAGAACCTCTCCGGTGGTGAATTGCAGCGTGTTGCCATTGTCCTTGCCCTCGGTATCCCAGCCGACATCTACCTTATCGACGAGCCATCTGCCTACCTCGATTCCGAGCAGCGTATCATCGCCGCCCGTGTCATCAAGCGCTATATCATGCACTCCAAGAAGACTGCTTTTATTGTCGAGCACGATTTCATCATGGCCACCTATCTTGCCGACCGTGTCATTGTCTTCGATGGTCAACCAGGTGTTGACTCCCGTGCCAACACCCCAGAGTCTCTCCTCACCGGTTGCAACAAGTTCTTGAAGAACCTCGACGTCACCTTCCGTCGTGATCCAACCAACTACCGCCCACGTATCAACAAGCTCAACTCCCAATTGGATCAGGATCAAAAGTTGAACGGCAACTACGTAAGTTATATCCATCCTCTCTACTCCTACTGTTTACTGACACACGCACAGTTCTTCCTCGAGGAGGACAAGGCTTGAAGGGCGTCTTGAACGCACCACCAAGCCCACTTCTTTTGCAAGCATCATCCGGCGTTCGGGGAAAATCATTGCATGCGGGCGCGGGACATGGTCAGGGGGGTGAACGGGAGGATTTCCCCAACGAAGCCGACGATCCAGACGATTAACGACGGCGACGGCAGTCTATCGCCCGGAGTCCTGGTCCTGCCTCTTTGCAAAACATAAATGCAAAAGGGCAGATTGAGGGGGCAGCGGATGTAAGTTGGATGACTGCCGTCACGTGCTGGCAATGCACATTAGGTTAAGGGTAGAAGGGAAAAGCAAAAAAGCACATTTTATGTTCGATCACTTGGGTTTTTTTGGGATGTGTTGAAGTAGAGGGATTTACTTTTTACTCAGTCTATCTGGAGGGCTAGCTAGCTAGAATGCTTTTGCAAGGCAAAATATGCCTATGATCTGCCTGCTACTACCATTATTCAGAAATGAGAGACTGATACACACCAGAGTTTTACTTCCAGTCTCTCATGTCAATGCAACGAACAAACACCAACCTCAAAAAATCCACTTTTTAATTCGCTTTTTTTTTATTTTAGTAAGGTCCCATAATGCGCCCTTGTAGATATCATGAAAGCCTGGCAAAAAGTCATCGCGGCATGCTGGGTCCGATGGTGGTGGTGGTGCGATGCGATACATACGATATCAAAACGGCACAGCGGCACAACAACGGCCTCACGACGCTTATTCCTCCTCGATCTCGCCCTCCTCGCTGCCGGAATGCACGGCCGTCTCTTCCTTGATGGCCGGGACGGCGGCGGGCGGAGTGCGGGTTGGCTGGCGCTTCTCGCGTTGCGAGGTGGCGGGAGAGCGCTCGCGGGGAGGCGTTCGCTCTCTTCTCGTGCGCTGTTGGGGATGTCAGGATTTATTCTTGGGTTGATGTAGAGCGGTTGTTGCTGGGGTTTGGATGGTGCTGGGATTAGAAGGGAAGGGGATGGGAGGGGTTGGTGGGACGAACCTTGGAATCCCTCCTGCTGCTGGCACTTTCAACATCACTGTCAGCCCTGCGGCGCCTGCTTGCACTGGGTCTCTCATCTCCGTAAGGCAACTCATCGATGTTTCCACGCGGATCACCTCTCCTCCTGTAGAGCTTCTCTCTCTCGTCCTCTCTATCGCGTCTCTCACGATCGTAGTGCGGTGCGGAGTCTTCACGACGGCTGCGGAAGGGTCTGTCGACGTCGCGGTCCCGCTCACGGTCAAGACGTTCACGGTCGCCAGCTCGGCGTGGGGAAAGCAGAGATTCACTGGCGCCGCTCTTGCGGTAGTTTCTCTCGCGGTCGGCAATGGCTTTGCGACGGTCCGCTTCATATGCATCGGGCTCTGGGCTGCGACTTGACCTAGCTGGACGTGCACTGCTGCGGTGAGATCTCTCACCTCTATCCCTTTCATGATGCAGTGATCTGTCTCTTGGCGACCTCTCTCTTCTTCGGAGTCGTTCCTTCTCAGCATCATCATCCTTTTCTCTTAAACGTCGAACGACTTTGTCAAAGGCCGATCGTCGAAGTTCATCAGATGGTACTGCAATATACTCTTCTGATCGTTCAATGCGTGATCGAACGCGCTCGTATGGATCCTCAGCACGGACAGGGGGGTCAAGGTGCTTGATAAAAGATCGGAGATTATCAACAGCTCGGCGCTCCTTACGTTCAGCCTGGTGTTTGTCATCCTCGGTACGTCGTGTAACCTTTTCATGTAACTGTTAATAGCATTAGTAATTGCTTTGATGGATTTGGACAGAGTACTACTTACTCTTTCAAAGATAAGAGACAAAGCATCAGGATCAATGTTAGCAGTGCGTCGGTCAGTTTGCATGAGGGTATGGAACTCTGGGAAGGTGGACTTCTGCAGGATCTCAAACCGCTTGTCCTGTTTTGTGTCAATATACTTTCATGGTTCAGTTTCTCGCAGAATGGAGTAACTTACATCTAGCACATCCAATACATCATTACGAGTACTGCGAAGGGCTCTTTCTTCCTCTTCTACCAAATCCCAGAACAAATCGAGTGGCGAGGATCCTGGTTGGCCAAGTATTGCAGTGTATCGGTCATCAGCCTCAATCAATGGATGTATCTGGTTCCATTTGGTACCCGCCTTGAGCTTACCACCAGCCTTCAATTCGCGAAGGAGGGAAATGAACCGATCTCTGTTCTGACGTTCCCTACGAGTTTTTTGATTCTTCTGTTCTTGTCGTACATCATTGAAGGTTCTTTCAAGTGATTTGATATGGTTATCAAAGGCAGTGAGCATATCGGACTTGCTGAGTGTCTTGAACTTCGCATCTTCTTGGAAACGCTCGTTCGACTGAATTATGCCCTGGGCCTCAGACCATCGAGTGTATGGCTCCAGATCCAGTCCATTTAGAATAGAGACAAGCTCATCCATAGCAGCCTTGCGTGTAACAGCTTCGTGCTCTATATTGGCTCTCTTGAGCTCGATAACGTAGTCCTCAAAAAGTTGACGACGCTCATTGTCATCGCTTGAAGAACGGAAGATAGTCTCCCCTTCGATGATTGGTCTAGCCGTCTTCCAGCGAGTGTAATGTTTGATCTCTGGATGACTCTTGAGCATGATTCCGAAGTCGGTGCGAAGTTTTGTGAGTCTCTCCTTCGCACGATCCTTCTCTTGCAATCGAACCTCAACAGCGTATTTCTCGAATGCGACTTTGCGATCCTTCGGATCCTTCAGAGAACGGTACTGGGGGTCCTTGATAATGGCACGCATTGTTTGGTCCCAGGTCCAATCTGGCTGTACTCCGCTTCTGCGGAGGAGCTTGAGGAATGCAGCCTCGGCCTCTTCGAAAGTGGCATAGTCTGGGTCGTTGCTGGATGGTACAAAAGCCTGAGCTCCTGGTCGGCTACCATTGGCGTCATTCCCATAAGCAATCTGTCGAACTTCGCCCATAGACTCTCGATCTTGTTCGCGATCACGATCTCTGCGGTCTCCACGGTCTCCACGGTCCCGGAAGTCCCTGGATTGTTGCTCATATGGCGCAGCAGAGAATCCAGCTCCAGCGACAAATGCAGGAGCCTGTGGCATTGCATCCTTGGACATTGCTTCTTTGAAGACATCTGGCATTTCCCATTGCGTCTGCTTCGTTTCCGTATTGTACCAGTACTTGCGACCACCCTCTGCAGTATATTCTTTCCATGGCTGATCGGCGAGCGCACGCTAGAAAAAAAGAACTTGTATCAATACGCTACTCATACAAGAACAGGAGGTCTGGAGTCTTACCTCTGCGGGTGTCATTAATTCCTCTGGTTTGGTCCATTGAGTAGCCTTGGTAACAGTGTTATAGTAATAGGCTCGGCCTTCGGCATTGCGAGCCTCCTGCCATAGCGGTGGACCACCATGCCCATTCATGCCGTTCATGATGAAAGGCTAATGAAATTGAAGGTATTGCTGTACAAACGTTGAGAGTCTGGGGGTGAAACGACTATGATGTTCAGTCGTAATATTTACCTGAGCTTCGCGAAACTTAACGAGAACCGCGACAGTGAAGCTTCTCCAGATCAAGCGCGTCGGCCGGACCGATATTTTCCCGGACATTGAAGGCGTCTAGAGACCATCATGCATCCAGCATATCTCACTCGCAGCTCCGGCATTCTCCTTTTCACTCCAATTGTAATTCATGATCATTCATGTTCCATTCTTTTCATCTCACAAAGTTCTACATATATTGATCTTGAGTCGCCCACGAAATAATTCTCACAACTGTGTGACGCACGAGCATCAAATCCACTCCGCAACATAGGAGCTCTGTCTTGAGGGGCCGCAAGGGTTAGGGGATGTCTTCGCCCACAAATATCTGACCCGGACCACATATCCTTTGCAACAATAGACTCTTGTCATTTACTGGTTCAGCCTTGGAGGAGACAGCACAAAAATACATAGCTGTCCGTCATGCTCACACCCGATTTTGAAGAGCCTCGCAGCAGAGGCAGTCTGGAATTTGTCGAAAGCTCCATTCTAAGCACAGTTGTGCCCAACATCGGCGATATCGATATTACAAAGGCGTTGCAGGCAGCCCTTGAGAACTTCGATCAGAAAGAGTCGAGCCCGCTATCTTCTATAGCTCAACGATCACTACTATTCTTTGGTTAGTCCTCCATGAGAGGCACTTGGCTCAAAGTCTTACTTATTCCTAGATCCCAGATGAGACATTAGACGTCTATGTCGTACTCCAAACTCCATACTTCGACGAACGAGCGTTACAATCATATCTGGCGCGCTTGATAATCAATCTCGAAGCCTCGGTGGTAAACACATATGCTCCGCACCATGAAGGCCCTAACCAGGATCACGAACTCATATTTTCTCAAACCGTGCCAGAAAATGATGACCCCTTGGTGGTAGTATCACCTCCGGATACAGAAGACGAAAATGATACTGGGCATATATTTGTAGCATGGAAACTTTCGGCATCGATTGCTCGGCCACGGACACGTCTGCAAAACCCCAAGATAGTATTCTCCGCAACCGCCAATCTGAAAGCGGCAGAATCAATGCAACAGGATGTCACAAGGGAGGAATATCTGCCTAGTCAAATACCTTCCGGTGTCAACTTACTGGAATCTTTCGGTAGCGATCCAGCATTAACGGACTCCAAGCCACGTTTATCTGCACTTCGAGTTTCGCGGGTGACGCCCGCAACGCACTTCCCGAGAGAGATGGTGCGGCCTTTCAAGAACTTATCTCGGCAGACATTCAAGGCTTTACCCGCTATTAGTGCGCGTATCAAGTACTCGAGACCGACTACCACACCTAATAACCCCCTGTTGATAGCATCGTTGGATATCGACATCACCCCCTTCGCAACATGCGATATCTCTCTGGAAAATGTTCAACTTAATGTAATAGGAGGCAAAACGAAAAGCTTGAACGAAACTCAGGATCTCACTCTTCCGATCACTTGCCAACCAAGGGAAGACATTACATTTCTGTATCAATTGTCGATTGAAGATCCCTCCCTTGAGCCCACCAAAAAACCATTGAGAACGCTGGAGATTCTCATTGAAGCCAAGGCTCTTATCTCCGAAGATTGCCATGCTCCAATTTTCATGAAATGGAAGACTACAGTCGACTTTACCGTGCCTCTAAACCCAGGGTACGGCCAACCCAGCCAAGCAATCCAACGAAGTCGACGTCCGGCCAACCTATCCATTGACTCTTTCGACAGCATTCCCCCAACTCTAGGCATTGGCCGCCCAGATTCCCTCTCTCACACCTTCGATTTGGCCTCTATGCATCGACGCAACTCCTCAGTCCCCGATTTCGGTGTAACCATAACCTTCACCGGCGCTACGGAAATGCCCAAAACTGGCGGCCTCTTCTCCTGGGACGTCTTCGTAGTCAACCGGTCCAACCGGCCGCGCAAATTAGCCCTGATCACACTCCCACGGCGGAGGCGCAACGATGTGAGTATCAACCGTCCACCGCTGAGTCCAGGGCGTGATATCAACATCGCCGACGCTGTGCTGGACGAAAATGTGGTCCACGTGATGCAGAAGGGTTCGACCGTGGATGCGGCCGATATCGTATGCCTGAGTACAGATATAAGAATAGGGCCGTTGGCACCATTGGCATGCCATTCCGTCGAATTGAAGTTTATGGTGCTCTCCGCTAGGTCTAGAGTCATTGATCTTGAGGCTGTGAGAGTTATTGATTTGGCTAGTCAAGAGCATATTGATATTAGAGACTTGCCGAGCATTGTACTGTAGATATGACTAATTACATCATGACCACACTTGATTCCCTAAAAATTTGCTTGTAGATTCTTGCAGGATGATGATCCCGACCCATGGAGCTGCCCGAGGAAACAATACAATAAAAGTGAGTATAAGTTTTGATGTCGATTTTCTCATACGATGTGAAGTGGTTGCATGCACTATGGCTCAAGCTTAAGTCTCTTGAACAGTTCTTCACATGGCTTCTTTGCATGGCAGATACAGAAGTGTATATCGTTCAATGACAGGACTACTTGCACTTCCTACACCACTTGATATTCAGGCTGGAGCTTACTAGCAGCGGATCTTATGTGTTTGAAACCAGGAAAGCAGGTATAATACTGTCAAAGTCCACTTGAAAATGGCCGGAACAAGAAAATTCTTTAGAAGAAGCAGCAAGAAGAAATCTGGGCAAGTGTTGCTGTAGTGCTGCTAGTGATTTCGCAAAATCATAAAATAAGAGGTCTTGGAAAAGGAGAGGTCTTGAAATTTACAACTCTGAGATCTTCAGTAGCTAGCAATTCTCAACAGCTTATATATCTTGAGGATTTTGCTTGACTCGAAAATGGGACACGAATAAACAATACTGCTATCGTTCTTAGGATGATTGTAACACGTTCCTTCTTTCTCTGGTTTTAACTGGCTCAAAATGAAACTAGTACTGGTTGGCACGGGTTGTGAAGAGAGCTACTCAAGACAGTGTCGTAAGTTTTTCGCGCTTACTGTATAGGAAGTACTAAAAGTGATCGAGGATGCGTGTCCAGGATTTTACAAGACTGTGAAGGGCTTATAGCCAAGGATTTGTATATTCCAGAGGGTTTCATATGTGTAACGTAAATAAAGGAGTCCCGTCACTGTCATTCCACTATTTTGTTAACTATTTGGACTCCATACCTTGATAAGATGTACTGTCCTACCAGGAGCTGTTTTACAGATTAAATAATAAAACATAGCTTGGCCCTGCACTTGTCGCATTCTCTTGAGCCACAATCTGGAATAGAGTAGCGAAGCAAATCAAGCCGAGTTCGAGCAGGGCTCCTGAATTCCCAAAACCTATGTATCTTATCGACCCACCAAAACGCCTACAATGTACTCAGTTCCATCATCCTTGTCTACACCCTCATAGCACTCCAGCGCTTCAGCGTATCCTGCGCAGTTGTAACTCTCAGTCCAATTCTCGCGTCAAGAATATATGTCTCCCACTTCGCGGCCTTCTCAATCCATCCCTCACACTCCGCAACCTTAGCACGCTTATCGGCACCGTCGAGGTCCTTCTCCAACCACGCCAGAGCACCCATCTCATAGTGCGCACTGGGCGCCGTCCAGTCATCCCTGAGATGGCCCTTGAACTCATTGCGGTCGCGATTTATGATATCCTTGGTGAGAATATGGCGAGCCTCGTCGAGTTTGTGCTGATTACGGAAGACAGCGGCCGTAAGGAGGGTGTGAATGGCGACTTCATCAAGGTTATCCATGTGCTTGTTGGGGAAATACGTGCGGTTCCAGTCCAAGGCTTTGAGGGAGTCTGAGAGCTCGTTGGGCGACATTCTCTTCGTACCATTCCAGAGGTATATCATCTCTTCGATAGGTGAAACGCCAATAGCGTCAATGAGATCCACGTTCCACGCTTTAGCTCGCTCTTCCCACTTCTGCACCTTGCGAATTACAAAGGTGTCGAGCGGTAGTTGCTTGGCTAATAGGCGCTTCTTACCGGCCAGAGTGGGTGCTTTCTTGAGACATTCGGTCGCTCTCAGCTTGTAGGTCTTTGCCTTCTCTGGGTCCGTTTCTCTGTAATTCCGGTAAAGCTCTACTTGGCCGGCGCCCGAGATGTAATAGTACAAAGAATGACTCCAGTTGTTCATCTCAACGCAGAGGAGGAAGGAACTGGAGCATGCTGCATAGTCATGGAGATACATGAGATCCAGGCTCTTCTCAAACATGTTTAACGCAGAAATTTGCTTCATCTTGCTGTCGCTGTTTGTATCAAGTGTTTCAACTGCTTCCCGAAGGCGTCGGTTCTTGGCTTGCATTCGACCGGTCTCTAATTTCCAAAGTCGGCTTTGTGGATACCGAACTTGCATCTCCTCTAATAACGCTCGACACCTGGCTTCTGGGTAGCCCATAAGATCTTCAGCGTGTTCGCCCGTTGGGAGGATATCGCAAAAACCGGCAACTCCATTGTAGTATCCGAGTAACACCAGGCCAGCAACGGCACCTGATATCAGTATTAGCCATATATCAGAGGCATTGACTGCGTTATAAATGCCAAGAACTCATCATGATGAAAATAGTTAACGCACCATTGATATTCTTAAACTTTGTAGATTGCCAAAGCATGCTTATTCCTCTTTGTCGATCACCTTTGAAGCCGATTATGTTCAATAGCTTACTGAAAGCCGGAGGCACCATACTCAATATTAATTGAAGGAGACCATAGCAGAGATTGCTCCCAGAGTGCACAAAGATATCAATAGGATCGGTGAACAAGTCCGAATCTGGCCCCTTATCGTTGACCGAATATCTGGATGCTGAGGCGGCATTCTTGACAGGGGACGACTTTGATGACTTGGACGACCTAGCTGAGCTCATAGAGAGTTTTTCTAATTTCTCCTCTGCGCTCCGTACATCGACATGTCCGTCATAGGTCGCTGGCGTTTGCTTGCCCGAAATAGCTTCCTCTGCATCGACGAAATCTAGATCACTATCCTCGTCCTCCACAGGCACCTGTTGATTCGTGACCTCATCTACGACTTTTGTGCTCTTTGAATCATAATCAATCGAATCGTTGTCGTCAAACCCTCCGGGCATCGTGTTATGCTGCATCGAAGCCAAAGAAACCTTACTACTCCCACTCAGACCCATCTTCTGTCTGACATACTTATTCTCCACCTCAATTAAACCATCCAGAATGACATACGCCTTCCTCAGTTTGTAAAAGCCTTTTAGAGCCTCGGTCAGATTCTCATTCAGCACAGCAACCACCGCATTCATGAGCATGGATTGGGCGTAGCAGAGCGAGAACTCGCTGCCGGCGGGATAAATGGTGGAGTGGTACCCATCACTGGCTTTCTGCGTCTTCTTCATATCCGCCCAAGCCGTGTTTTCCGCCTCGCTCAAACGTTCCGAAGCCTGCTTCATAATCTCTTGTTCGAAACCGAGCAGCGAGCGCATGAAAACGGTGACACCCAGACCCAGCTGGTGGAAGGAGGAGTTGCATTTCATTAACGCGGCCTCGGCGCCTTCGACGTCGTCGTTCATGATCATGGCGGCAGCGTCCAGGGCATCTTGAAGGTATTCGGACTCGTTGAGCATGCTGACGGCCGGACTTGAAGTGGACTTTGAGCCAGTTGCCTTTGAGGATCCGCGAATCCAGGAACCTATTCGTGACATGGCGGCGTTTTATAGGTGGTGTTCTGTCGTCATCCAAAAGAGAAAGGCAAACAAAAAGACAAAGGAGTCCTGATTTGGAACAGGATTCTATGGTAGATAACTAGATAATGACGTCGACCACCGGTGATTGAGAAGTCGAGGCTAAACGATTTCTATTCAGAATAGACCAGAATAATACCTAGGTAATCAGACGAATACTTCGAGGTCATGAATATACGAGGGACGGTAAAGGGAATTCTAGGCATTCCCGGGAGAGAGACGATTTATAGTTATAGGGAGAGAAGATGATGGTAGAGGTGTTTCATTATGAAATGCTCTACGGAGTAAGGCGGTTTCGTTTGGATACAAAGAGGCAGCAGGTGGGTAGGTGTTAGGTGGTAGGTGGTAGGTGTAAGCAGGTAAGCAGCTGAACATTGGTGGTGGGGGGGGGAGGGGAGCGGATGCAAACAACACCGACCACTAAACACGCACCTCTGCCTCTGCCTCACGACACACGTACCTTACCTTACCTCACCTCACCTCACCTTGCCTCAAGAGTGAAGCTCACAGCATCACATCGATCCGACAACAACCAACCTGCCCCGCCTCCAACACTGTCACCACGCCCAACCCACCACTGACAACGCCATTCAACCTCATCAATTCATAGCCCCGTAGCCTCACACACAAAACAAACCAAAACAAACATGTCGGGGGCCCCAGCAACCGGCGCCACACCACCAACGGCCAAAGCAACGAGGTCAGATGCCGCGACGCAGCCGACGAAGGACCAGAAGCCCGCCGCAGCCTTGGAGGAGGATGATGAGTTTGAAGACTTCCCGGTAGAGAGTACGTCTGCCTCCTGGAGCTCCGAGATGGTCGCGAGAGACGCGGTGTTGGAAGGATGGAGTAGCTGTGGGAGATGAGTGACTGAGAGCTTGGACTCGTGCGAAAGAAACCAAGGGCTGACAGATGTGCGCTGCAGACTGGACACAGGAAGACACAGAGGTGCCGGGCGACAACACACATCTTTGGGAGGAGAGCTGGGACGACGATGACACGAGCGAGGACTTTTCGGCGCAGTTGAAGTAAGTTGCTCTGCTCCCCATATCCGCTTTTGATACAGTGACTCATTGCCTTCTGCAGGGAGGAACTAAAGAAGGTCGAGGCCAGCAAGAAGCGATAGGATGAGCAAATTTGGAAGCAGCGAATAATTTGACATGAAGTTCATGCGGGCAGTTTATAGGCGTCGCGATCATAGAATAAAAGCTGCATTGCTGCTATGAGCATATGGGTCCACAGATGCATTTTAGGAAATGGGATATGCCGTCATGAACCTGTGCATTCTAATTTATGTATTCCAATACTGCAACAGCTCCATTTATTCATCGATCATAAGCTAGCTCTACTAGCGCGGCCTTTACACATCAGAGTCTCTCGAATCATGCACATTAGGCTCTTACTTACTCGAAAGAGCAGTAACACCTGGCAACTCCTTGCCCTCAAGAAGCTCGAGGGAAGCTCCACCACCAGTAGAGACGTGGCTCAACTTATCCTCAACACCATACTTAGCAGCAACGGTAGCAGTGTCACCACCACCGATGATGACGATCTTACCGCTTTGAGCAGCATCAACAGCAGCATCGAGAGTGGCCTTGGTACCCTTGGCGAAGTTCTCGAACTCAAAGACACCGGCTGGGCCGTTCCAGAGAATGGTCTTGGCCTCATCAATGGCAGCCTTGTAGGCGACAATGGACTTTGGTCCACAGTCGAGACCCATCCATCCGTCTGGAATACCAGACTCATCGGTGGCAGATCCGACAGTGGCGTTCTTGTCAAACTTGTCGGCAGTAACGTAATCACATGGAAGAACGATCTTGACGTTGTTCTTCTTGGCCTTCTCAATGAGATCACCGACAGTCTTGCTGCCAGCCTCATCAAAGAGGGAGTCACCAATGCTGACACCCTCAAGAGTCTTCTTGAAAGTGAAAGCCATACCTCCACAGATGATAAGGCTGTTGACCTTACCAAGAAGGTTGTCAATGAGCTGGATCTTGTCAGAGACCTTGGCACCGCCGAGGATGGCCAAGAACGGGCGCTGTGGCTCCTCAAGAGCCTTAGCAAAGTACTCGAGCTCCTTCTTCATGAGGAACCCGGAGGCCTTCTGTGGAAGATCAACACCAACCATGGAGCTGTGAGCGCGGTGAGCGGTTCCAAAAGCATCGTCTATTCAGGATATCAGTGGCCTGTGCTTAAAATCGAATCGTAGCCGCTACTCACTGATGTAGATGTCACCAAGAGCAGTCAAGCCCTTTCTGAACTTCTCAACCTCAGCCTTGTCGGCCTTGACCTTCTTTCCGTCGGCATCCTTGGAGCTTCCCTCCTCCTCGGCGTGGAAGCGCAAGTTTTCCAAAAGAACGACCTGACCGTCAGTGGCCTTGTTGACAATAGCCTCAACCTCAGATCCGACACAGTCTGGGGCCATCTCGACCTTCTTGCCACCGAGAAGCTTCTCGAGCTCTGGGACAACTGGCTTCAAGGAGTACTTGGCGTTGGCCTTTCCGTCTGGACGTCCAAGGTGGGACATAAGGACAACAGCCTTGGCACCGTTGTCGATGGCATACTTGATGGTTGGAACGGCACCGGCAATACGCTGGTTGTTGGTGATGTTCTTGTCGGCGTCCAATGGGACGTTGAAATCGACCTATAATGATACTTGATCAGCTGTGATCATCACAACGCCCACCTCTGGCTGTTGCAGCTGAACTCACTCTGATCAAGACACGCTTGCCCTTGAGGTCGACATCAGTAATGGAGAGCTTGTTGGTGAGAGACATGTTTAGTTGTTTGTGATGTGGAGTTATGAGGTGTGGGGTGATGTTTTCGTAGAAGAATGGAGGTTGGAGATTTTGCTGAGGCTGCCCCTCCAAGCGGACTTCGGATTTGGTGTGTCGGATTTGGTGGGGTAGGCTTCAGAAAGCTCTCACCCCTGCAATGACGCAGATGTAAACACAGCAGTACTTGTGGAGCTTCAGCTTTTATTAACAATTATTAAGGGCATATATGTCCGATTGATATTTCAAATTACTGGATATATATCTACCTAAGGATCTTATCAGTTGTAGATACCTTGTTCTACGTTCAGCAACCCGAGCTACGATATTCATCAGCTGAGGAAGGTTATGGACCAACGACTCTTTCGGGCCGCCAGACGGTATTTCTCGATACGACTCCTTTACCCCACTATTTATTCCTCAACATTGACAAATGATTGGCAAGTAATTTGCAAGTGGCATGTGCGCGCAGCTTTGCTTTCGTTTTCAATCAATGATATTGACTCTCTGACTCCTTCTGTACCAATGTCATAACTCCATATTCAATGCAAACCCTCAACACATGACACACCATATACGCTTAAACCGTAGTCGTTGCTATGTGCTGTAAAACGCCATGCTCCAATAAAGAAAATCCCCGTCTACATATTCCCCTTAGTCAAGTCTGATATCAGGAGACCCAGGCGCCGTGCGAGCCTCCAATGCATCCTCGGCTGCGTTTGAAAGTGAAAGGTAGGCAGTCCATGCAATACCTACGCTAGAAACAAAGGGCTGAAGAGGATGTCAGTTTTTTCCCCTTTGATATTGGGAGGGTTTAAGGTTGAGACTCACCAATTGGAATTGGATAGGGATGACTCTGAAGTTCAAAATCTGAACTGCTGGCCATACAACATAGTTGGCCTTTAGTGTTGGTACGAACATATCCCTCAACTTATGAGAGACAGCTCGCTTTCCACCACCTTCTGCTATTGTCATAATAGTGAAGAAAGCAGCAACACCTTGATGAATGTTAGTATGGACTTTGTGGGTGATGGAATGCTCCAACTTACCACATGGTGCGTAGATCAACTGGTCAAATGCAACTCTTTTGAGAGCAGGTACGAAGGCACTCTCCTTCGTTATGGGGAAGGTTCTTGATAAGAACTGGAACCACTTGAATTGTAAGGGTGCCATCATAAGGCCGTACCCCATGAAGCGTGCCAATCTTTCGAAGTCGAATGGTGGAGGAAGAACACTCGATTTAGGTATGAGCTCGTGAGGTGCAAGAGGGTTTTTCGCATCCAATTCATGGATCTCAATGGCGAGAGGATCATCGACTCCTACGCCGCCAGGCTTCCTCACTGCTCTTTGACGAACAGCTGTGATTGACTGAGCGACAGTATCTGCAACACCTCCGAGTACGGCGTTCGTAATCATCATCGTAAGAACCGGCCGGGCATTGTAATAAGAGTTGAACTTGGCAGTGAGTCTCGACATTATTGCGATTTCGATGAGGAAGATTATCGTATGCAGGAGAGGCTATTGATCGGGTCAACAACGAGACGCTCAAATTGAGAGGTTGATTGAAGCCGCGGCGATGAAGAGCAGGAGAGGGAGTTCACAGAGGGGGACTTACTATGCTGCCGTAGATATATTTGCTGTTTATGGCTCTTAGAAAGTGCCGACGTGTCTGGTAGAAAGCCATCGCAGGAGAGGGAGGATGTGCAGCGACTTTCGTGCAAAGCTAAAGTGGGTGGAGGTATGACGACAGTCGTGACGCCCGTGTTTCGATCGGATAAGGGCCGTACTTTCAACGACAGGAACAAGAGATCTCGTGTATTGTGCGACGGCGACTAGAAGGACTGCGATGATATATCGAGGTATAGTCGATAGTAATGGGCTATTTGTAGGGGATCGAGTTCGTGTCAAGACGGAGCTTTGCAGTGTGCGCGTCGTCTTATTCCTGATGCACCGATGGCGGTTAGTCGTCCGGCGTGACGGTCTTGCGTGCGAGGCTGATGAGGCGTATCATGTTTAAATACGGCAGTTTCGTAGGAGAAGGGCCTGCGGGCCTGTCCTTTTTGTGTGATGATATCCACTCACTTACTTTGTCTGTTTATGCTTGTTTTGGGGGCTTTTAATGTGTTCTTTTCTACAAGTACATGCCAGTTAATCATCTTTTGAGATATTGCCATTGTTCATTTGCCTAGAGTGCTTCCTCGTCCCTATTCTTGAATTCCATATTAATCAAAGCATGATTCATTTGGCCGTTGTAAGTATTCTAGTCGCCATAAAACACCCTCCATATCTTGGTTTAGATATCAAACACTTCCTGACTATCTAATCCCTTTGCATCTTTATCAATATTGTCTTATTTCTGACAGACACCCTATTGGGTTGATGCGATGAGCATTTTGTAGTTCCTACTCCGTACATTGCTTTACGGATTTCTGCATGGAATACAAGATTTGTGTCTCGCAACCTAATTTGATTCGTAAGGTATGGATCTCAATGATGATCACTAACTTGATGGCAACTCGAAGAATCTATGAATAACTGAACACTCTTGAGAGGGACGAATGTCTATGAACCACCTGTTCCTATTGGATTTTAAACGCTCTCGAACAGTCAAGCACTTTCAAACGATAACCTAAAACCGACCTATTTGTAAAGATTGAATCAAAACATAGGGGACCGAGTATCATCAAATCGCATATACATGCCGTTTATTGATAACTAAGATATAAGTCAAGGGATCCAAAGTACAAGTAGAGGCCGAGAGATACATGCAAGATCCCCATGACATTCTCACACCTTATGTGCACGACAACTCCTGTCTCTTGCAAAGACTGCAAGTCCGATGACACTTCCCTCGTCCCCACCCAGTCTTGCACTCGACCGAGGGGCCCATCCACTCCAGTCCTCGGCCATAAGCGATTCTACTATGCCCTCCGTAACACACAACTATATATTTTTTTAAGCGCCTCAGCAATCACATCAACCATATGGCCTGCGTAGCTCAATTGGTTAGAGCATCTGACTCTTATTCATAAGCAATCAGAAGGTTGGGGGTTCGACCCCCCCCGGGGGCTCAATTCCCTCATTGAAGCCATTAATTCATTTTTTTCTGCTTTTTTTTTTTGCTACATACAATTACCCTTCCTCTCCTATGGGACCCCGTCTCAAATCATTCACCCAGTTAGTCTTCCCTTTTTTTTTAAACCAAATTTCAAGATCGTGAAAGCCGGCGTTGGTGAATTATGGGCGTAAGCATACTAAACGCGCCCGACCTCCCGCCGAACACCTCCCTAAACCTCCCCTCGGCCCCTCGTCCCCCCAAACGCACACTGAAGAGGCAGTACGTCCTCACGAGAGCGTTTCAGAGCACTCCATGAGCGCGCTGGAAGGGGCAGGCGGGTAAAAGGCGTGATTATGGCGATAGATGGGCGATAGATTGGTGATGTGGTGAGTTTCTGTGGTAGCCAGCTGTGCCATGTACCACCATACTGTGCTTGCGAAAAAGGAAAAAAACTCCATGGAGGGGGAGCATGGTGACTTACTCTGAACGTGTGTGCGTTTATAGATGTAGCTATGGGTTTATGTGGAGGTGACTGGCAGGCTGCGAAGCTGAGCGCTACGCGAAGCAAGTGGTTTATTCTTCGAGTACCTTCTTGAGATGCACCTGCACTTTCTTCTCCATACATGTATGTACGGTACATCACCAATCGCCAAAGATCCATATACATATGAGCAAGCAAAGTCGCAGAAGCTGGAGAGAAAAAAAAGAATAGATGACACGCCGCTGAAAACGCACCTTGGGTATCTAATAAGAGAAAGAAAGAAGAAGAAAGGATCCCAAGTCAAGAAATTGATCGAAGGCTGCAAAGCCCCATATAAATCCTCATCGCATCCTCGTTTCAAAGTAGCGGAACACACACCTCAAATGCCAAACCATAACATCATCTCAGTCTCCCCATCTTCTCCCACAACCCCTCCATTAAATCCCCTAAATCGCCCCTTCGCTCCCCTCCAACACCCGTCTCGCAGCATCCAAGCGTCGTCTGAACACCCTCCCCTCATAACTCCCCGCATCGACATCCTGGAGACCGAGCACGCACTCGCCAAGACTAGCTACCAGCTTCTCTACAAGCATCTGGTCATCTCTCGAGAGCATGTGCACTGATTTTAGGCCCCCCTTCACACCATTCCCATCGCCACTCCCATCAGTCTCTCCATTCTTATTAGCACTTTCATGACTATTCGGTCTCACACCCACATTATCAGAGCTCGCATTTCTCAACGGTGAGTTCGTGTCAGGAAATGTGAATCTCGTAGGCGTACCAACAGGACTACTCGGCTTACTGCGGTTCACAAGCGGAAAGCTTCTTGCAGAGCCAGTTGATGAGAAACTCGATACAGACGGACGATGACCTGGGCCTGGTCTGCCAGAGCCAGAGACGGAGATCTTGGTTTGACCCTGAGGATTGTGGATAGCAGAGATAGGACGAGAGTCATTGACGGAGACTGAGCGGCGGACCGAGGAAGGGCGGGAGGAGAGCGGCGAATAGGATTTTGTGGCACTGATGTGGTGGCTCTGTGCTTGTGCGAGGACGTCTTGCACAGGTGAACCGAAAGTGCTACGCTTGACGCTCACAGGGGTGACTTGGCGTGGTGGTTCGAGTTGAGATATGCGAGATTCATGGTGAGGAGCTTGCAGGGCGGGATATTCAACGATGCCGTCCTCTCCTTCATAGTCCGAGTTGTACCGGGAGTCAAGGCCCTCGGTGGCCGTGGCGAAGGTAGCCATGGTCGATACCGAGTTCAGGCTGCTTTGTCTGCTATGTCCAAACTTGCGCGGCTTGAATTGGCTGGCTCGCTCGTATGGCGTTTCTGGACCGCGAGTAGTTTCCGTGGAATCATCGGAGGCATAGCTGCCACGACGGGCTGCCCGTTGTCGACTGAGGGATCCCATGGCGCTGTGGAGGAAGAAATTCTCGTAGTCGAAACGGTCCTCGCGATCTTCGTGTGAGACGTGAGTTGTATGGGTGTCATGATACATCGACGCTGCGCTTTCTCGGCCATCATCCTCTGGAAAGTCCTCGATTTGGTCGTCATCATTGTCGTAGTCATCCTCGTTTTCTGTGGCCGTATCATAATCGTCATTGTGCTCGCCCTCATCCACAGGAGTTTCTTCATCAACCTTTCTGAAGCCATAACCATTGACCGGCTCATCCCTCTGCTCAAACTCCTCCTCAGCTTGATCATCGTATGGCTCCTCATTAGACGATGCGACGGGTCCCAATCCAACAGCGTTAGGAGCTTCGCCCACAGTAACCTTCGCCGTTTCCTCTTGATAAGCTTTAGTCGTAGCGTACCATTGCTCCGCAGCAGTAAAAGGGCTAGGACCACCGATGGGCTGTAAGCTCCGCCGCCTGAGATTTTCCTCCTTTGCTCGGTCTCTCAAGCTTGAAATTCTGCCCTTTAAATCCTGCATTTGACCCCTCAAGTCTCGCATTGCCACGGACGAGTTCGAACGACCCAGACCCTGTGATGCGAACAGATATGGCTCAGCTGTACTCGATCGAACGCCATTTTGACTCGGAAGGAAGGATTCGGCGGTATCATCCTCGCTCAATGTTTCCAATGGCGCTTGGAATTGTGTGCCATCCGTGAACAAGGACAATGCGGGCGAGAGACGGGTTCCCGCATTCAAAGAAGCAGAGCGTTTGAATTCTTCGCGAACATCCTGTGCACTCTTACTTGATTGCAACGGCACAACAGGGAATCGTAGTCGTTCTCGCGAACCAGCGGCACTAAGGGATCGAGGGGTATAGGGAACAGATGTCTCACTGAACACTCGAGTGTGCCCGGGACTTCCAGGTGAGTTATTGCCGCCTTGTCGGAACTTGGAAGAGGGTAGACCTAGTTGAGGAAATATGCGCCCATCCGGATGCCCTGGTGAAGGCGTTGATCGGTTCAAGGGACTGCTACTATTGATTGATGTCATTGAGCCTGAAGGGGTGATATATAGGGAACTTCGTGCGCGCGACAAGTTGCCCTCCATAGTCTATGTCATGGTTAGCAAAGGCACTCATACGAACAATTTATATACATACGTCGAGCCTCTTCTTAGCATTTGCGAGAATGAGTTCCGCTCTTCTGCTAAGTGCAACACTTGAGTGTCTATCTTCCACTTCTGGCTCCTCCTCATCATAGCTATCGGATGTAATTGTGGTGGCTGTAAGATTGCTCGTCTTTCGAGACAACGCCTGGGCCAAATGAGCTGGCATCTCATATTCATGACTATACGGGTCTTCGGCCACACTCTCTTCGTCATCTCCCTGAAAGACGCTATCATCGACAGAGATTGCGTCGTCAAAATCGGCGAAGATGGGCCTTCGAGTTTCGGAAGTTATAGTAGATGTAGAATCGATAGATACCGACCTTTGATGATTTCCCACTTTCGATCGCTTTGTGCCAGCATTATGACCGGTCGCGGTAGAGTTGTTGGAATTTGTGAATTTCAAGGGAGTCGGTCTTGGTTTGCGCCCCGGCGTACTTTCGGCCTCGGTGACCTCCCCAATATCAGACAACATGGTTCCATTGCCATAGATAATGGGGGTTATTGGCGCAGAAGGGCCAGTTGAATGAGCAGACCCGATGGCATATTGGAGATCCATGGAGGTCATGTCGCTCCAGAAGTGAGGAGGAGAAGGGAGTCCCGACGGTCTTTGTTGTGGGGAATATGTATCCTTTGAATCGCCATAAGGAAGAATCATGTCGGGGTTTGTCAAAGTAGGCGATGCTGGCTGCGGATAAGCCATTGAGGCCGTCGACGTTTGCGACTGCATGATCCCTCCACCAACATGCAGAAGAAGGGCCAATTCGAAATGGAAGGATGGAAGTGGGTGGTCTGAGGGTTTCGGGATGCTGCAGAGGGAGGGGTGAGATCGGAAGGGGATTTTTCTTAGTGAATTAGTGAATTAAAGAATTAAAGAATTAAAGAGTAAAGGATTAATTGGTTTGCGATGTCGAAAGTGGTGGTGTTCGCTGAATATTGGGTGGTGCTCGGTGGCACTTGGTGGTACTTGATGGTACTCGGTGGTACCTGGTACCTGGTGATAGATAGGTTGACCGGGTAGTTTGGCGTAAGGAGACAAGGAGGGTTTTGTTTGCGCCGTCGCCCGTTAGAGGCGTGTTAGAGTGTTTGGCTTTGTTGGAGATGGGTACTTTGGAAGCACTATGAACGCTTTGAGCGCTATGAAGGATGAGATTTCAGGTGAGTTTGTACTGCGTAGCTGGGAGCTACATATGTAGATATGAAGGAGGATTTGGTTATTGGCTACTAAGCTTTGTAGTAGTAGTAGTAGTAGTAGTATCCTTTTCAAGGTGGGAAAAGAGTGTTGTCTCGGGTGTGAAAGAAGGATATAAGAAGAACTGATTGATTAGGAAGAGGTAATTAAATAAAATTAGTAGGATGGATGAATGTAAAGGAGGAATAAGGAGGAATGAAGAATGGAGAATGAAGAATATATTGGGTGGAGAGGAGAGAAAGAGAGAGAGGTAGCAGCTTGTTTGTTGATATGTAGCTGTTGAAGAGCCTCCGTTTGTAGAAGAGGGAGAGGGAGAGGGAGAGAGAGGGAGAGGGAAAGAGAAACGAAGAGAGGATCAGAGGAGGAGAAGAGAAGAGAAGAGAAGAAAAGAAAAGAAAAGAAAAGCATGTTATGTTTCAGGTGGGGACTCTCGAGTAAAGAATTACCTACATTTGGAGTATTGTACCTATGAATACATAATGAGAAGTCTTTAACGAAGCATGTAAAGGAAAAGGAAAGTATATATGTTATGAAGGTATATGCATGTAATAACGCAGGGATGATGGATAAGGATGAGAAGGGAAAGACAGAGAAAGGAGGATAAAATAAGATGAGATGAGATGAGAGATAATGCCCGTTTGACATCTGCTGTCAAATGTACTAACTAGTATTGTATGTACAGAGAAGTAAGTATCTGTAGAATATGTCCTTTGAATTTGAATTAGAACAAAATATATCTATCCACATATAATACGACATGTGACATATGACACCTGACATCTGACATAACATCTGACAATACACGTACTTACTTGTATCTTCATTTCCATTCATCTTCATCATCTTCCTCTCTCAATTAGCTCTTTTGTTTTTAGACGAACAATTGTCTGCATTGACCAACTCTACAAGGGAATTCAGCTGAAGTCCCTGCAATTCGGGTTATTAAATACAGGGTATTATGACTCAAGCCCATAGTCCCAGTCAAAGCCAAGTCTAATACATAAGCACCTTTCTTTGCTATTACCTAAGGTAGCTTTTTACTAACAAGTACATACATAGCTTCGGTACTCATGTACAAATCTCGAAGACATATTCTGGCAGATAGAACCCGACAATGCTACTTGTCAATGTCAAAGTCAACATGATCCACATTACATGCATATCAGTTGTCAAGTATCTCCATCTCTAATGAATATCCATGAGAACATGGCTTCATGGCTTTTCGAATAAACCCTAAGCCACACCCGTTCCAGAACAAACTTCTCCCTAAAACCAAAGTAAGAATATTCACGGACTGGTCTGACAAGCTACCAGAGACACCTTACATACCTACCTTTCAATTATCCTTTCATTCTGATAACCAACTGACCAACTGGCCAACTGCACTGCACATATAAGACACAGAGTTGCTCGTGTTTTCATTCTCTTCTCTTTTTTTCCTTTTTCAATTCCATGTCACAGACCAAAGCATGGCACTTCTTTTGCTGCGTGCAAATTTGTCTCCCTGAACGATGACTATTGAAGATCTGCGTATGCAGCTTATACCTTTGTAATTTACCACTTCGAGCGAGTACGAAGCATCGAATGTCACCCGGCAAGATATGAGTCACAGAGACAAACAGCCAATGCAATCAATCTACCTCCAGAAGGGCGCAAGCCAACGAGTGGCCTTTGTAACAACGAGTAAGAATTCCATCATAGTCACATTCGTAAGTGGGGGAAGAAACATCTCCCGATTCTCAATTGCATTCTCGCCCTATTTTTACCCATAAAGGATCCAAGATCCCCAGAAGAATCTTAATCGGCTCTTCACATCTCTTTTCATCTCCTCAACCTCTATATTTCCCCATATCCAACCATAGCCTTGGTTGTATTCACAATAAAAATGGCGTTCACCATCACCGAAATGTCGCCCAGCGACGATAACATCTCCACAATGGCAGACATCTACCAATCCGCCTTTAGCCGTGATGTACTGCACGAAGCCAGTATGCCCTCGACCACCGTGACCGCAGCATCGGAGAAGGCCTGGCTCACTAAACGCTTTCATGCGGCATTTGCGCGAGCCGGCATGCGGCACTTCAAGATTACGGAGGATGCGACGGGGCGCGTAGCGGCAGTCTGTCGATGGAGCTACCCGCAGGCCCTGAGTGCCGAGCAGAAGCGCGCGGAGGAGGAGGCAAAGAGTAAAGCTGCCCTCGAGAAGAGGGTGGCCGAGTTTCCCGAGGGCGCGAATTCGGAGCTTCTCGGCGATTTTTTCGACGCGCTGGGGGCGATGGAGGCAAAGTGGTTTGACAAGGAGAGCATGTATGGTAAGTAAAACTAAACAGTCAAGGGATGAGATGGGAGAAACTCACGTGATCCAGGCGTTATGTTGCTGGCTTGCCATACAGACTTCCAAGGCAGAGGATTAGCTACGAAGCTCTTGAGGCATGGGCTGGATCTAGCGGATCAGGAGGGCAAGAAGACGTATATTGAGGCGTCGGTTGCTGGCCATTCGTTGTATAAGAAGCTCGGGTGGGTGGATATCGATTTGCTGGATATTGAGAGTAAGGGACAGCATTTCTACAATTGGATTATGATGCGTGATCCTGTTAAGCAATGAGGGCTGCTTCTGGGGAAGAATTAAGAGGATATGATGAGCAATGGGAAGGGAACTTGTCACACTTGATAAGGGGCTATGGACCAAATGGTTACCTGGTCAACAGGAAGAGAATTGGGAAGATTCCGAAAAGTTTTTAGATACACACTCCAACGATATGATGCCATGATATTGGAGGTTGAGTAATAATGATTTGTGTTTCAAGGAAAGACTCCCTTGGCAATATGCGATTCACGTACCGTGCCACCTAAGCCAGAGCAAGTTGTGAGCATCGATTTCTACGGGTTATATGTAATTTATATGGGACTTATCCATGATGGTTTTGATTAAATAGATATGGACTTACTCCGTGTATACCGTATATTGCTTACATGATAGTATAGACGTCTAGGATGTCAGTCTCAAGTATTTAACGAATAGGGAGCCTACAAGTAGCTAACGAATTTCTAGGGGGATGCTAATATATTGAGGTATGATATTGAGGTATAATATTGAAACAATAATATTGAAAGAATGTTTCTTTAGTCTTTACAAAGCCGGCATTATATAAGGTAGCTATGTCTTTTCAAGAGTGGATACTTAGTAAACTGCTTCCTCGCCGTTGTTCAGATGTAAATACTTCCCTTGTCTTGAAGGACTAAATGGAGAATGATATCTCCTAGCGTATAATTGCTAGCTTTTAGCAGAGATATAATCGATAGATAACATTGGATTTTCAGAGCAAACACTTGTAATTAAATACATTACACCGATTTTGTGCAAGCCAGGATAGATATGAAAGTCTTCCCCTTTCGTTTGGTGTTATGGCCTTGTTGCCTCATTCGTCATGACAACCATCAGTGATTCGGCGTTTCTGCCGGATCTCTTGAAATGGAAGCCTGGCCAAAAAGTCGGTGATTCATTTCAACAATATTCATCAACCCTCCAAAAGGACATTGTTTTCATGTCCCTTCTTGACGGATAATAACTCGGTTGATTGTTCACAGACCTCTGATAAGTACTGTGATGGTGAGAAGGACTCCTGTGATTTTCTTATGCTCGTCGGTTGATGTATAACATAGGCAGAGGTAGCAGCCGACAAAGCTACATTCTTCAAGCATCTATATGCTCTCAATGACAGCTCTGATGAGGAAGACGATGTGAATGAAGCCAGGTCATTCTTCAAGCACATTAATCAAAAACAAACTATTCCTTCTTCATCTTGGCAAAATAATATCGTCGATGTAGCCAGAACGCCAGTGCCTGCGCGAAGGGACCCTGTGCTCCGAACAGCATCGGAACCAACACCAGGTCACAGCAACGACATCGTCATCAAAGATACGCCTCCTATCAAACCATCGAATCTACGGAAGAGAGGGCCTCTCGTTGCAACGCCTCTGGCAAATAGCGTATCCTTTGTGGAAGATACTCCCCTAAGACAACCGGGGCCCACAAGGCCCAACTCCAGTCCAATACCTACAAACACTTCCAAGTCGTTTGGTGAATCGAGCAAGACTGCTACTTTAGGTAAAAGGAAGCGTAAGACAGAGTTGAGTCTCGTGACCGAAGATCAGAGAGTCTTCAAAGGATTGAACTTCTTCTATCTTCCTAATGACGATGTTGCACCCGCTCGAAAGATACGCATTACCAAAGCTCGAGAACACGGAGCCAACTGGGTCAGGTCCTTTGACGACCAAGTCACTCATGTCATCGTCGATAAGAAGCTTTCATTCAAGGATGTTCTCAAATATTTCAAGGTGCAGGAGCTACCACAACATATGATCCTAATCAATGATGATTATCCTATCGAGTGTATTCAGTTTAGAGCTCTTCTTGATCCAGCTCAAAATCACTATCAAGTTACTGGTTACAAACCGGTGCTTCAGGGACATGATCAAGCTCTTCAGAGTTCTGGAAATTCCGAGGGCTCTCTCCAGATCAAATCTGCACAATCGAAACTTGGGAAACGGGAATTTGTGCTACCAGCCAGCACACCTCCTCGCAGTGAAGAACTAACACAGCATCATGCGAGTAAAAAGGTACTAAATATCTCCTCTCTCGAATCACCTCCTGGAGTGTGGATGGCGCCAGTTCCGAACAAAAGTATTGATGACCAACCTTCAGTGACCACAGAATCCATATCAGACGAGCAACCGCCAACTTCCACCGTTCCAATCAATAAAAGGACCAGCGATGCCCTCGATGATACCATAGACGAGGTCCAAAAGATCAAGCATCTTCCTTTGAGCGATGACGATGAAGAGGAACCGCTATCCCAGCATGACAAAGCAGCAGAAAGCTCCGAAAATGAGCGTAGTCCTCCTGTAAAGAAGTGGACAAGGAATTCAACTTCATCCGTTGAGTCATATCAACAAAACTTTTCGTGCATGACTGGAGGTACAGGGGCAGGTTCTACAACGAATCCGAACGCTCGCACAATCGAAATTCTTCAAGAGATGGCGACACATTACGATCAGGTCAACGATACATGGCGCACTAATGCATATCGCAGAGTCATCACTATTCTCCGAAAACACCCAACAAGAATCACTACTGCTGCCGAAGCCTTTCGTCTTCCATATGTCGGTCAAAGACTAGCCAATAAGATCGAAGAGATAGTAACCACAAACAGTCTACAGCGCCTTGAAGAAGCCAAACTGAATCCTTCGGAGAAATTAATAAAACTGTTCATGGGTATTTACGGCGTAGGCCACAGCCAAGCTACCAAATGGATGCACCAAGGCCATAAAACACTTGACGACCTCCTTCAGGGTGTCCCCCTTACAGAAAATCAAAGGATAGGAATCGAGCACTATACCGGCTTCGCAACCCGTATCCCCCGCGCCGAGGTCACCGCTCTGGGCGGTGTAGTTCTCAAAGCCGCCCACGACATCGATCCAGATCTCCAAGTAATCATAGGCGGTTCCTACCGCCGTGGCACTGAAACCTCCGGCGACATCGACGTCATCATCACGAAGCCGCATGCCAGCATCTCAACGCTCCACACGCTCCTCCACGCCCTCGTCACCGAGCTGACAGCCACGGGATTCCTCGTCGCCGCACTCGCCGTGCCGCGCAACGAGGAGGGCACCAAATGGCACGGCGCGTGCGCACTCCCCGTCACGCCGCCGAACACGGCGCCCATCTGGCGCCGCATCGACTTCCTGCTCGTGCCGGCGGCCGAACTGGGCGCGGCGCTGATCTACTTCACCGGCAATGACATCTTCAATCGCAGCCTGCGCCTGCTGGCCAGCAAGAAGGGCATGCGGCTCAATCAACGGGGGCTGTACCGTCATGTCATGCGGGGTCCTGGGCGTGTCAAGATGAATGAGGGGCAGCTGGTGGAGGGGAGGGATGAGAGGAGGATTTTCGAGGTGTTGGGGGTGCCGTGGAGGGAGCCTTGGGAGAGGATTTGTTAGGATGAACGTTGATTGAAGGGGTTTGAGCATGAGCAGGAGGGGAAGGGATGAATTGGAAAACGGGAGAAATTTGTAGATGCGTTTACTACCTATGGAGCTGCATTATTTATCCATATTTTTTACTTTCAGTGGTCAAGTATTCCCATGCGTGTGGAGTTGAGACCTAGGGAATGATACTCAGATGTTTGAAACTGTGAACGAGTGGATTCCATGCTTAATCATGTAGGTGCTTTGAGAACACTTGGTTTCCACGATGGATTGAGAGCATTGGTTGGTATGTTGTGATAGCTAAGTACAGCAAATTGGCTTTCATGAAGAACAAAGCCAGACTTAACTCTTGGATAGGGTATCATCGCTGCAAATCCCATCCCCGAAAGTAAATGAGTCATCCCTGATCTATGTTCTGTTAACACCTGCGAAGACAAAACAAATTATGTTCATGATTCCAAACCCCTCAACCTCCTGTCGGGATGTCACCACACGAACAATCCATATCGGAGCTTGAAGCATGCCTCCCAAAAGCTGTGCAGAGACCACGCATTTTTCTCACAGCTCGAGTCCTCAACATGTTGGAACACGGCACTTAGTGTAGTGAATTTCATCCCACAGTTCTGACTGGGGCATCTGAAGATCTCAGGATCATGGACCGGGCTCGCCAAGTGCGCAGCGAGGTGCATGGAGTTGCCATAAGTCACATTGCAGTAAGGGCAATCCCAACGGCTATTAAATCGATTATAATGCCTGTGGCACGCCACACGGTCCCGCTGCTTATTCTGTGTCATATATATGCGTTCCTCGGGAACCGTGAAGGCTCTGTGCTGACTACTCTCCTCAACAAACCAGTTGAGCCTCTTGCGTCCCGGTGCGCCGACGCACTTCCCTGCCTCCCAGTGGATGATAGCAGCGGATTTGCAGGCAAAGCTCTGTCTGCAGTCGCCGGCACACTCGTAGATCCTTGGTCGGTGGGTCTTTGAGTGCTGTGATGTATGAGTTTGTGTTTTCATCGCTGAGGAGAGAGACTTACTTGGTTAAGCTCATTTTGAGATATTAGATCGCGCTCACAGTGGCTGCACCAGAAGTGCTGAGGGGTGTCTTCGATGTGTCTTTGTAAATCAGCAGCAGATCTGCAATCCACCTCACAGCGTCGGCAATAATGGTGTTTGGCGGAGGCAAGCTTATGGTTTCTGAGCTCATCTGCAGATGGGAATCTGATATCACAGGCCACACAGAAGTTATGCCGAGAGGCGTTTCGCCTCCAATGATTCTTTCTGCGTTCCGAGTTGACGAAGTCAATCGCGCAGCAGACCCAGTGGGCCATCGAATCATCGACATGTTGCTGTTTGGATTTTGCGTTGACAAAATGACGATCACATCTTGAGCAGTACACATCGAAGTGGACGCTGCTATGTGACCAATGCTTTTCAATAGCAAATGAGTTCACAAACCATCGATCACAAGTGCGGCAGTACTTCTCGTCTTCTTCTGAGGATGAGGAGTCGTATGCACTGCTCCCACCGTATCGAAACATTTCAGCGCAGAGCCACTTGAAACGATTGAACAATCTAGATGTGACAATGGCGTGTATTGAAGGAGTTGAAATATCTTCAGAGTTGAGGATGGATTCATGTCTTGATATCCCGACGCGGACGTGATACAAACGAGTTCGGTTCCTGAGTAGGTAGTAGCGATGCACCGCTGGCAACCCTTCCTCGATCCATCCTGAGACAAGTCATCGGAGTACCTGGCTCTCTCCTTCTTTTTCTCAAGCTTCTTATGTGGCGAACTGGGGATTTCGACAAGAACAAATCTGCTGTAGGAAGTAAGTGATCTGAGATGAGGAGACCAATCTGAGAATCATAAATACGCAACTGGTAGTACCCAGGTACCCAGGTAGCCACTTCTCCTATCAAGCGTCAAGGCCATGACTTAACGACCACTAGACTACCTAATAGGTAGTATTGGCTGAGGAAGCTCTCGACTGACACTGGATGATCATAGCTTGTGGAATTCAACGATACTTCAATATTTGTCTTTGAAAAGGGGCAGGCTTCTTCGTCATGGCTTGCACAAGTTGGCGTAGCCTTTCCATTGTAAGTCCAGCAGTTGTTGTAATAAGCTGCAATCTTGTCGCCTGTAATCCTGATCTTGAAGCAATCACAGTTATTATAGTCAATATACCTATATATACGTGGGTTTTATCCTCTATTTGATTTTTCAAGACAGGAACGGAGAAACACACAGACGACCAACAAAGCAACCTTACATTCAGGAACGGTACTAAGAACGATACAATTGAGGTCTTGATTGAAGAAATGGCTCTCATATTCGTAGCGGTGTGGTGGTGCAACGGCCTCGAATTATACTTTACTACACAGCATCTCCTTCAAGGCACGAATTACTTGCATGTACCATGGTAGCACATGACCAGCTTTTCCGGACCTCTTGATGCACATACAGGACTGCGGTACCTTATATTCCACGTGTACTTACTTTCTAGACCGCCCTATCTCTCTCCAGCAATTCTCGCAATGCATTGGTTGCGTTGCAAGCGCGCAGCCGGCCCTTTGCAGAAGCTTCACCAGCTTTCTGATGAATCACCTCCTTCATATTGTCTGTTTCCCGTGTCTTTTACCAAATGTCATGTGTTACACTGCTGACGGTGGCCAGAAGTGGCCTGGAAACCAGGGTTTCCTGAGAGCTGACGAACAGATTGCCTCGAAAGATGAAGAGGGAGAGGAAGCACTTGATACACAGGATGCGGCGAGGCACTTCTTGACAGCGCTGGTTGCCACTGAGGAGGGTTGTGTTGTACGAGGAGACTGGCAGCAAACATGAGGATATTTAGGAGTATTTGAGCATGGATCGTCGATACTTACAAGGCGGCTGTAAGTAAGATATGAAATTACGGGTGTAGTACAGGGATTTGACATGGCGGCCAATAGGGAGGTCATCACATCCGCGAAGGAGCGCGTCGGTCATTGAGTCTTTACCTGCCACGGGCGAAGCTTCATGATTGATTACGAAGCACTGGAGATATATGAAAATGTCGGCCATGAACCGTATCATGGTAAGGATTGCGACGCGAACGCCACGACAAGAAACAATCTTCTGAGGTCGGAGCTAGCAATCCATTGGGTTTGATCGAGTGCAGACGGTAAGCAACGTGCCTTCACGCAAGTAATTTCCCGTTTCGAGGAGGCATGAGAATGTCCATATAGACGACTACCTATTGATTCTAATTGCAGCCCCCAACCGGGCTGCAGCTCATGTGCAAAGAAGATGGCGCATGGGTGAGGTAGGGTGCATGTCCCGGGTGCTGCTCCTCGGACTGCGGGTGTGAGGGCAGATGTGAGGACGGGAGGATGATCAAGACGACCATACTCAGCAAGTCAGCAACATACGCGCCACAATGCAGTCCAAAGCCTTGCATAGAACCCCAGAGCTAAGAACAGTTCTCCGGTGGCTTGAGAAGACCTGGTATCTGATATAACTGAGAAGAAAATACGAGTGTTTGGCCAACTCATAATATGACTGGTAGACTCTCTTCCTCCCTTGCGAAGTATATTCGATGTCTTGTCTGCAAAGGGGAGACATAGAAAAGAGAAAAGAGAAAAGAGAAAAGAGAAAAGAGAAAAGATGAAGCGGCTATCGACAGTGGTATGTCATCAGTGAAGTCCGGGGACCTGATTGTTCTGCTATCAATCGAACGCATATATGCGTTACTCGGTCATTCTGCAGCTTGCTTAGAATGCAGGACGGCAGTAGTAGTTGGAACAGTTGGAGCAGTTGAAGCAGTTGAAGCATTGTGGTGGGAACTCGTTGGGAAAGGCACGAAAGGGTAGACGTCCGATTCGATGGATGTTGCGGAGAAGCTGATGAGATGTTACATAGAAGATGGACCGGGTAAGTCGACCAGGAGTCAACAGCCAACAGCCAACAGCCAACAAATCAACACACTCTATTCGTAGCGATGTGCATGGACAGCAAAACAAAACAGCAAAACCAACTGGAGACTTGACGTGAAGACCCTTTAATTTGCTTTGCTTTTCTTTGCTTTGCTTTGCTTTGCTTTGCCGTGCCCCTGCCCTGCCCTGCCTTGCATTCCTGTCACATAGATATTGTGGGGGCAGAACATGCAATGGACCTTGAGGGTTTGGCTGATGCGTGCGATCACAGTCTACTTGTACACAGAAGTGACAAAGGATGATGATATACGGGGATGATGATGAGTGCGTACTTCTGCACAATACAGATTATACTCGGTGCTGTGGCCATTACCGTCTTCTCTCAACATCCCCTTTCTCATCGCTGCATCCCGAGTGTTTGTGGTTTGTGTTCGCTCCCGCAGTGATTCGCGAACAAGATGATCTGCTCCGCACGCAGAGACGAGAGGGCGGGGCCAAAGCAAAGCAAAGCAAAGCAAAGCAAGCGGGATCGTCGGCGAACATGTCGAACCGAGGGACTTTAAATGCACTACACGAGAATCTGTCATGTCATGAACATGAACAACGGTGACGGATGTTTATCATGAGTATGTACTTGTACAAGTATATACGACAGTCCGAAGCCCATGCTCAATACTCAATACTCAATACTCAATACCCCATACCCCATACTCCATACCCCATATTTAATACAAAGTACGGAGTAGTTAATATAAAAATGTAGCCAAGGCAAGGCCAGGCCAGGCCGAGCCAAGTCAGGCCGAGACAAGCCATTCGCGGACCGGGTAAGTAGTGGAGGAGGAATTGGAACGAAGCCACGCGCCACTACCATTTGCTTGAAAAAAGAGCCAAGGTGAAGGGATGAGAATGAGGATGAGGATGAGGATGAGGATGATGAGAACTTCCTCCCTCCCACTTGATCATGCTCCCCTCCCCCTCCCCTCACATGGACAACCCCACACAAAGAAACCACAAGGTTTGTATGTAGCACGACGTTTATCCATCTAGCTACCTACCTTGCTCAGGGACATACGCCTTGGGTCTGCTTTCATTCGCGGAAGAATTACATGCAGAGATTATCCGCTTCCCCCCCCCCTATGTATGTCGACGCCGTGGAGAAGATTGGCTTCATATGGGGTATGGGGTATGGGGTAGTGCGGCTTTATTTTTTTGTTCTTTGTGGAATGGCATAAGCTGATGCTTGGTTGCGGAGAAATAGCTTTCTTGTGTTCTACTTGGGAGTAGATAGACCGTGTCACTGTGAGGAGGTGAAGGTGGATATATTCCTCCTTGGATGCCACCTGGTAGACATGTAGCTATGTATGTCTATCCATACCATACCAAAACTGAAGCAGACCTGACTCGACTCGACTTGAGTTGACTGCCGACATCAACGATCCACTATTGCTGCATGCATCATATAGATGCCTCGATTGTATGGGGCCTTGCCTAGGTAGACGTAGATATAGACATTGACATAGGTAGAAATGGACACAAACATACCTACTTGTAGACATATACTTCCAACCTCGACATCGACATCGGCTGTTAGTAGTGATGGGTGATGGGTGATGGGTGATATGCAGTAATATGTGGTAGTCGAGTTCGTCAAACCTTCGCATCCTGGTCGTCACATCCGCAATATATATTCCCTGCAATAACATAGGTAGGTAGATAGGTAGGTAGGTAGGTAGGTAGGTAGGTACTTGTACAATCATTAATCACACAAATGAGCATGACCATGAACATGAGCATGCACCTCAGAATTCTGTACGCTATAAACATGCAGTACAATACCTACACTCCAAGTGAGATCCATTTCCAAAAAGCCTACATAATCCCATGCCCACCCCCTCCCCCTCCCCCTCCCCCTCCATCACCACTACCACTCACTCCCTCTCTCTCTTGCGAAAGTCGAATAGAATATCGGATATCAAATCACATCGTCTCTGTCATAGGTCTCGATAGATCGATAGATCGATAGATCGTATCCATTTATTTCGTTGGTTTTCTGGATATTGGATTCAAATAATATAACAAGCATTTAAAGTGGTCGAAAGAGACTCTCTCGCCCAATATGGTCGATAAGACGAGAGTCTACAATTGGTAATTGCCGACCCACAGCAACGTCCCATTATCCATACGCATCATCGGCTGATTTGACACAACATAGGTATGTTTCTCTGGTCGCGGCATCATGTATGGTCCTCTACGGTTATGATGCCTCCGTCTACAATTCTGTTCAGGGATCCGACAATTGGAATGCATATTTCGATGAGCCCGTGAGTTCCCAGAGTCTCGAGCAAGAGAGTCTCTTGAGTGTCGACTGACAACGAGTATAGGATGCCGAGAAGATTGGAGCCGTGAATACCGCATACACCGTTGGTGCCATCGTTGCCGGTTGGTTTATCGGAGGTCCTTTGGTATGCTAATTCTCCCTCAAAATATCCTCCAATGGAATAAGAGCCTGATGTTGTTGAAGGCCGATTATCTCGGACGAAGATGGGGAATGGGGATAGGATGTTTCTTGACCATCATTGCAACCTTTATCCAAACTTTCTCTCCAAGGCACTCACTCGGCTGCTTCATCGGCGGTCGAGTTATTATCGGTCTCGGGCAGGGAATTGCACTCAGTAAGTAGTATCTCCACCCCTTCCATATACCTCATGCTAACATATCCAGCCGCGGGACCAATTTATATCGGTGAACTCGCACCGCCCGACATTCGTGGAAAGATCATGTCATTCTGGCAAATGTTTTACTCTGTGGGATCCTTCATCGCCTACTGGGTGAACTTTGCTTGCACCAAGCACACGGCAACACTCGGCGAATGGGACTGGAAGATGGTAGTCATGTTCCAGCTCCTTGTCCCAACCATCATCATATGTCTCCTCCCCTTCATCCCAGAGTCACCCCGCTGGTACATCCAGCACGGCGGACAGATCGAGCGAGCGCGTGAGTCACTCAGGCGTGTGCGCGAGACAGAGCAAGACGTTGAGGATGAAGTGCTGGTAATCCGCGAAGCAATCGAATTCGAGAAGGAGGCCATCTCATCATCCTACTCGGCCCTCTGGAAGGACCGCTCAGTCCGCAAGCGACTCTTCCTGGCCTTCGTGCTCAATGCAGGACAGCAGGTAACCGGCCAGGGCACGCTGAACACGTACTCGACGAAGATCTACAAGAAGGTGTTTGCATCCAAGAGCACAATTGCCCTGATCAACGCACTGAACGCCACCTTTGGTATTCTCTTCACGGCCAATGCAGTCTGGACCGTCGATCGCTTCGGTCGTAAATTCCTGCTCATTGTCGGCGCCATAGGTATGGCGGCGTGCATGATCATCGTGGCGACTGTGGGCATCAAGACACCTGACACGGCGGATGGAGGCAAGACAGAGCCCGTGGGAATTGCGATTGTCTTTTTGCTCTTCCTCTTCATTCTATTCTACAAGCCGTCATGGGGAGCCACCGTCTGGATTTGGACAGCCGAAGTTTTCTCGATGAATGTGCGCGCGCAGGCCGTCGGCATGTGTTCGCAGATGCAGAACGTCGCCAACTCAATCCTACAGCAATTCTTCCCAACGTTCCTCAACAACTGCGGCTTGTAAGATTCCTCTCACCCCCAGTCCATTCCATTTACAAAAAAACCCCCAACTAACATCCCCCAGCTACACATTCTACTTCTTCGCCGGCATCAACGTCCTGCTCGCGCTATTCGTCTTCTTCCTGGTCCCCGAAACGAAGAAGGTGTCGCTGGAAGAGATGGACGTGCTGTTCGGCGGCTCGAATCACGTGGAGAAGGGTGGGGATCTATTGCACATCGAGGACGCGCACCACGCCCACATCGGCATCGACAACATGTCGAGCAAGGACGATGCCATACACGGTGAGCCTGTTGAGAGGCAAGCTCATGTCGCCGACGTCAAGTCCTAGATCATCGGCGCACTGCTGCGTACAGAATCCGTGCGTTTGGGGTTTTGTTATGCTTATGTGGTGTTTTAGGGGTTAGCTTGTTAATTTATGTGTTCCATGTCCTCTTGAATTTGATAATGAGCTGTGATATATGTGACGATGTGTGAATACTTGACTTGTCATTTTCACACCAGGGACGATATCGCCCTCTTGACCTATGTTCATCAAGATTTGTAGCTTGATCATTCCTTACTTGACTATTCACTTGACATAGACAGAGAATGCGGGCATTCACTATTAAGTACGACGGCCGAATCATCACAAATCCTCTTGGAAACTTTCAAGAAACTGATAATTCAAACACGAGAACTAGAAAGACAGGCTCCCTCCTCATCATTGAATTAAACGCTGCAACCGAACAATGCCGGTCTTGGTTCTAAACTTAAAGCACACAACACGGTAAAAATATTCTAACCAGCTTCGGCCAGTGTCAACTAAGTCTACACAAACCATAGGCAAATATCTAACAACTCCTCTACAACTCCGTAACCCCATAACCCTTGTTAAGAAAAATAAATGAAAAGATAATAAACTTGAATAGAACGACACTACCACTCCTAGCAATTCAACCAAAAAAGCCTTCCCTCTTCCATCTCCCAAACTTGGTTATCCTCGAAATCATCCTCGCTCAAATTCTTGAAAACAACAACGCCCGGCGAAGCCCGCATGATGATATCCTCGCCCACTGTGACTGGTACAGTCACCTGATGCATGGTACAAGTACCTTCATCCATGGAGCCATAACCCGAAGACGACTGTCTTCCAGCACGAGAGTAACTCGCCGGATTTGATGGTCCCATCCCCCATTTCACGTTCGTGGGAAGGGATTCGATCGACATGGAACTACCCGAGGACAGGGACAGTTCCCGGCGGGTATTGGGATGAGATTGAATTGGTGTATTAGAGGATGCTGATGCTGATTGGTCATTATTATAAGGACCGGAAGCAGATTGAACCGGCGAATTGACAGTGGTTGTCGGTTGGTCGTTGTTGTGTTGAGTTGAGGCGGATAATGAGGGCGTAGAATTCCGAGAGCGAAATAGAATGTTCAGAATCCCACCATACCATGGTTCATTAATACGATCACCGGTAGTGTGTGATGTATGGTCACTCGGTGCTAGAGTGCTACCATTGGAAAGACGTCTTGGCGTCTTTGGAAGAAGAGCATCTGTCTCAGACTTGACAACTATTTTAGCTCGTGAATCGATTGGGGATGCATAATACTTACTGCCCTATTCGTCAGAAGTGGACTGGATCGTTCTGGTGAGTGCCTTCGATTCGACGACGATATTATCTCTTGCCCTGACCGAATCTCATCTTCGCCGAATATAATAAGATCAGGGCTTCGATCTGGCTGGCATTGATATTAGACCTTGTTCGAATATACAAATTGTTTGAATACTCACTATATAAGAATCTTCGCGCCAGTCTTCGGTGTTCGTTCTGACATCGTCTGATGGTCCATCTACCTGTTGTACAGCCTGATACTGTGCTTGTGCCTCGAGATCCTCATCTTTTCTACTTCTAACACTTTTACAATGCGCCAAGAATCCCGAGAAATTGGATCGAGAAGAGCTCATGAACTTCTTCAGAGCATCTCTGCCACCTCTAGAAGAGTAACACTTGAACATCATATTAGCACTGATATATACCAAGAAGGTGAATTTTTCACTTACATAAATAATCAGCGTGCCAATGAAAAGACAGCAAAGAACAATGGCAAACCAGAAAAAGGCAGACACTATGAAACTTGTAGTGTGGTCAAGGTTCGCTAAAAGATCTCTTCTCGCCAGATCCTCTTCCTGGACATCCGTCTTGAGGAAAAGCCACTTGTGATCAAGCTTTTGCTCCACCGTTGACACAACGCTCTCATTCATCTTCGAAGAAGCCTTGATCTCTTTTCTCTGTGTTGAACCATGCCTGGAATGAGGCAACACCACACCAATGATAACGAATGAGGCCACGACTGCCACCAGAAGGACACCAATCAAAAAAGTGGCTCCGAGGTGTTTCTTCGTTCTCCTCACCTTCCTGGTGAGCCAAAGTCGAGCCTTACTGACTCTACCGAGCCTCCTGTTTCTCAAGTTTGTATAGGAAGACATGATGCTGACGCTATTTTCTGTATGCTTGACACTGTGAGGGCTGAGCAATTCGAGTATCAAAAGACGAGCGTTAAGCAAGACAAGAAAGTCAAGATGCGAAGCTTAATATTGATGCTGAAGTATGGAATATGAGTTGACGAAAGGTGCTGATGTATGGTAAGATGTTTACACTTGTGATGTGAAGTGGCTTTAGGGATTCTGGTCTCCAAAGCGCAAGAGCCATCTTGACTGCGAAAGTAGGTACGAAGTTCGTTGAAAAGCAACATGCATATTGCGTCGAGGCAAGAACATTCATGGATTCTGCAAGAAGTATGAGCTATTTGCCGTAGAACAAAGGATTGTGCTATTGAGATTACATACCCAAGTGTAATCATAGATAGGCACCAGATGCTATATACCTAGTAGACCAAATTGCTTATATTACTTATAATGCTCCCTTGTTACTTCAAAAATGTCAAAACACTTGACCTCTCTCGTCATCCTCGTGTGGAGTGTCAAAGCTCAAGTCAAATGTGCAACACTCATTCTTGCAAATAATTATACATCTTTATCAGGGTCCTGACTGAGCGCTAAAATATGTCAGACAATAAAACCATGAAAACTGGGGGGAAGGAAAAGAAGAGAGTCCTAAAATACCGAGAGATGCCACATTACTTTCTATTTGTCTATTATCGAGTTGAATATATGTCTTGATGAAATTAATAAAAGGGTATCCCTTAGTAGCTTCAAAGGCTCGTCAAGTACGAAGCATCTCCTGGAGCCCTGTATATATAGCGAGCCCATAGAAACCTCTTCAACATCAAGCACTTTCCGTATCGATAGATAAAAGCATGAAGAACAACACAACGGTCTACCTCCATAACCCGATGAACTGTATGCCGCAAGCGCAATAATCGTCCACGATGACGGTAATAATGACCACTAATGATCGCCACATTATAGTTAGTGGTCGATAACAATGATTTCAACTACAAGCGGACCCACAAAGAAATATTGAAGAATTGTGTTTCGATACGAGATAGCTTTCTTGATCTGATAGTGAGTAGCCAGATATGTGGTGGACGTGGGAAATATACGTGGGTGGAGGATATTTTGCTAGTAATGCCACTCACTACCAGCAGTGGAATCTTGACTACAGTAAAGAGGTAATCATGGTAGGCAATTAAGTGATTGTCAAGATGTTGAATTGCAAGAGCAGCGCCTTGGCTACGTATGTGTTTTGGGTGAAGTGAGTTGCTGTGTATATGAGATAGGAGACATGCTTTAGTCACTATGACACTCAGGTTAGTTCACCAGCTACTCATCCCTGTCTGTTGACATTGGCAACAATCATTTGATCAATGTAAACGCTGATCTAACGCTAGTGATTTGATTTTCTGGGATAGGTTGCACAGACTTCCTAAGTCTCTTGATTATCAGCAACAAGACATATCGGTAACTTCTGTTGGTTAGCAAATATAACCTCCACCCTCAAGACTTGAAGCTTCCCTCGCCACTCGAGTGTTATGAGTGCCATGTAAATATAGTGACCATTAGACATCAAAGGGTATTACAGTACTTTTAATTCCACAAAACAAGCAGTGAGCACATCACAGTCAAGCTCGTGCTTACATATTCGACAACAAACAAAGCAAAACCCAACAGCTTTACAAAAACCATTCTTATCTCATAGTATCAAAACTCATATACCTCGACGCCACTAAAAACAGGTCAAGTACCTCGAGCGCAGCAAACATCCAGTGCTCATCAAACCTACTTTGCGAGCAATGACTTGTACACTAAAAATAAGTAGGCCCTGTGCATTCTATCAGGGCAGATTTACCATTAGTCACCAGTGCGTTTAAATGTACTCACAAGGAGAGAACAAAAAATGCATTACCTGCGCTGCCAGCACTGGATCTGGTTTCGAGATAAGGCACCTAAACCTTCTTACGTTTGGGCTTCCCGTATTTTGCTTCTTTGCGTTTTAACCTCTTTGGCTTTCTCATTCTCTGTTCTGCAGACAAGTCGAGCCGCGAGTGGGCGGTCATTGATCAATCCACAACATCTTACGAAGTCCATTCTTCGACGAATTCACAATCCATCACCAAAAAAACCCAAGTAAGATGTTGCGAGCAAGACATGCAAACCGATGCCGGGTATCTATTAGCGTATTAACATACAGAAAGTACTATGCGATGCTCAATCTTCCAACCACACAATCACAGCCCCTCCCACTACCTGTTAGACAACCCCCTTCCTTCAGCACAGCCTGCAACAGGCCATCTCAGCTCTTACAATTGATAGAAAGTCAATAATGATCGGTACTATTTTGTTGCCTCCTCCTTAGTCCGACATTGTCCCTCCTGGCGTAAAGCTCATTAAGCAAGCCCTGGCTCTGCATGGCGAACCCAACCTGCAGGGACTTGGAGTCCTCCCATCTTTGGCCAAAAACCTTGAGGGTGTCGATGACCTGCTCGATCGCATTGATGCTTCTCTTCACGTTATTAATGCCGCCCTGGTGAGGAGGTATCGGTGGTGGGGCTGGGGAGCCATCTGCCGTGACGGGGACATAAGGCAGGTGGCCTGCGAGTAAGGGTATGAGGTTGGCAGAGAGAATGGAGACAAACTGAGAGCCAACGAAGTAGACTCGGAGTGCATCGTGGTAGGTATAGAAGGCGGTGTTGACTTCTTGGGAGATGAGGTGTATCTTGAGCATGTAGGCGATGGAGTATTCGAATATGAGTGTTTTGGCAATCTCAGTAACTTCGGGCATGCGGCTATTGGGTGTCAAGCAATATATTGAGCTGTAGAGAAGCTCGAGCTTGAAAAGGGTTTCGATGCTGAGAGGCAGATCTGGAGGCAGAGTTTTCGACCACACGCGCATCTCTTGACATATGCTCCAAATATAGTTGGAGTCCTCGGGTAGAGATCCCTCCTTGGATTGGAAAAGGGATTGGTACCATTTAGATTGGATTCGTCGAAGTTCAAAGAAGCGCATGGCTGTCTGAGCACCGCTATAGCCTAGAGATGTACCCATTGCTGTTTTTATTTTGGCTTGCGGAGCGGCTTGAGGGATGGCTACGGACGTGGCATCATCAGTGAATGAGAAGGCTCTCGCATGAACCATGCTAATTGATCTGTGAGACGTAAGCACATGTAGATTGGCAAGAATCACGTGAGCACCGACCTATCTAAAGAATAGACACAATAAAATATTTTCCTTCGTAGTTCCAGCTTCTGCTTATCCGGTTGTTGATGCTCAGGTGGATCTTGGTGAAAGCCAAGATCAACGATTGATCGACAGGCAAAGCCGATAAGTTGCCAACTATCGAAATGGGCCGGATCAAACATTGCATACTGTACTAGGAGTACCAAAGCCTGGATTTGATAAATAGAACCCGGAATCAGGACCTCATCTGCATTGAAGAGTGCGGTCGAAACATAGGCAAGCCCATCTCTATAGAACTGATCAGTGTTGCTGCGTGACTGGCTTGTAGAGGCGATGGCCAAAATCATATACACAAGCCATCTATCAAAATCAGTAGTTCGTCCATCATCCCGGTAGAGCAAGTCAACAGAGAGGAATATAGTTGTCTCAAGGAATGCGGGGAACAGTGAGTAGACTTTGTCAAGGTAGATCTGAATCAGTGCCATCGCTGCCGGTCTTGAGGGCAACTTCCGTTGTCCCACTTGCGGTATAGGAGCGTTAATGGCAGCAGCCAGGATGAGGCGAGCGAATGTCATGTTCGTCGTCGAAGACTCAAAGTCACGCATGGTCGCATTTACGGATCTGCAACCAGTTAGTGATTATCTGGACAATGAAACCTTTTTCTGAGGGCGCACAAGAATCCAAAATCAGACACCAATTCATTCACGTCCGTGGTTTCCCTCCGCTTCGCAGCAGTGTCTTGAACGGCTGCTCTAATGGTGGCCAGGGAGTCTTTTCGATCAGACGACACTGGAGAAGCATCTTCATACATGGAGATGGATTCCCGGCGCTGTTGCGCGTAGGTCAGGCGTTTCTCTAACTTCTCGATACGAGCTTCAAGAGACGCCACATAACTACAAGGACAATCAGCATGGCAGTCTTGAGTAGTGATACACCGCACAAACCTTCTCTCTTTGCCCTTTGCAAATTGATCATTGGCACTGGAACACTCCTCGGAGCGACCAGATTTTACACAAGCAGTGCATGCTGGCAAAGCACCGTCGCACTTGGAATGGTCAGTATTACAATACGATATGCGCTAGGCCGTTGCCCTGACCTTGATCTTCGCTGAGCGACCTTTTTGAATGTTTCAGTACATGAAAAAGTGAAGAATGAGGAAGGGATAGGCACTCTGTACTGACATCTTGAACAGGCCGATACTGGTCGGGAGACACGCAGCAGCGGCGTGTCGGCTGCGCTTGGTCGTACCATGCTGTGAAAAGTTGGAGGAGATGGGCCGAGGCTGGATGCGATCGCACATCAAAGCCTTTGGCGATGATTTTCGACGAGCGAGAGTGGTGGGTTGCGTCTTGAATATCATGTGTGAGCGAAAGGTGAATACATCATGATGATTGATGATATCGAGTCTGATACTGTGTACACCATGACATCTCCCGATGATACCCTCTGTCTTACTTTGGGCAGAAAATTGGATGCATTGAATGACTATGAGGAAGGAAAAGATGAGAGAGGGAGAGAATGTATCCTTGAACCTGGAATAATGTCTTTGTGGAGTATGTATTTTGATGAGGATGAGATGTGCGGGCATAACTTACACAATGTACAACTATGGATAACTCTCTGTCTCTCTGTCTCTCTCTTTCTCTTTCTCTTTCTCTTTCTCTCTCTCTCACGCGCACATTCACATGCACACTCACAGACACACATTCAACTCCTCCTCCACTGCTGCTTGAGGTTATGTACTGGCAGGTGCGGCTGGGTCTCGTGATACGTTTTTTTCCCTTCAAAGTAAAGCCGCCAGTGAGCGGTATCGCTTGTGCGCACAACGTGGTGCTTGGTGCTTGGTGCTTGGTGCTTGGTACTTGGTACTTGCTCGCGCGAGGGAGAGTTGAGCGTTGTTTTGTCTGGGTTTGATGGATGTGGGGTTGAGGAATTGAATTAATCGAGGTGTGAGGGGCAAGGCAAGGCAAGGCAAGGCAAAGGCAAAGGCAAAGGCAAGGTGGGAAGTTGGGCTGAGTGCAGGCTGAGTTCGAGTGGTGCAGGCTGAGCTCATTGTGCGGTGCTCTTTCTCTCTACCTCACCTTACCATCTCACCCCCCTTTGTTCTTCTTGCTCTACGCACTCAAACTATAGGCGTATGCATGTGTACACCTATGGAAGTGAATTATATATCATTTATTATGGAGTTATTATTTATCATGTATCATGTGTCATGTATCACGTATCACGTATCACGTATCACATAAGTGACTCAAGTTATATCGATGTCTGTAGTAGGTAGAAAGAACGGCGTAAACAGTAACAGATAACAACTACTTATCAGGCAACTAGTTACCCAGAGGTAAGGTGGAGAGAGAGGAGAGAGAGCACACGGGAACAAAGAAGCACACATGTCAGGCACATGTGAGCACTGTGTATTACAGCAAAAGTGCTGTTGCTGGAGCAGACATAGACAGGCACAAGGCAATTGGCATGGAGAGTTGTTCGTGCGTCTCTCTCTATACTCAAAAGAAGAATGAATGCGGAAGAGGAAGAGGAAGAGGAAGAAAAAGAAAAAGAAAAAGAAAAAGGAGAAGAGAAAGAAGAAGAAAGGGGTGAGGTGAGTTGAGGTGAGGTGAGGGCGAAAGGGTCAGAGGCAGATGTTGTACCTTCAGATCACATGAGTACCTACAAATGCTCACCCTAATGCATATAGTGCACCAGTGTTACATACATCGACTTGATTTGAGTTGATGTATATACTGTACTTGTATATATTTGTACCCCATAGAATAGAAGTACCTCTGTCTGCAACAAAGTCTCCCCTTCACCCTTGGTCCACGCCTTGTTGGGCGTTCCAGTTACTGTAAGGTAGGTAAGGTAAGGTTTACAAATAGTTACAAGTAGTTACAAGTATTTACAAGTAGTTACCCACAGTAGTGCTGTGGAGCGTCAACGGTGTCTTTGCTCTGCTCCCTAACCACCGAGGGACCACCATAAGCTCTCTCTCTCCAGCCACAATCTATCTGTAGGCTTAAGCTTTGAAGATTGAAGCTCTGATGTTCCAAGCATGGCGCAGCAGTATTATGGCGTAGTATTATGTACACAGGACAGTGGGAGAAAGGAGGGGATATGAGGGTGAATTATGTCACTGTTCAAATCACAACTCAATACAGACTGGTTCTGTTGAAGAGGAACGTGACTTGTACAGCCATCAGCCACAAAGACATAAGTGACTGGAAGCAGCTATGGAGACGAGATTGTTTGTATAATATGTACTTGTACTTGTACTTGTACTGGATCGGCTTAACAACCAACTCCACCCAAGTACGCAACACCTCGGCACTGCATATCTAGGTATGTGCTATGCTATGTAGAATATATGCATACACATGTGCTACATGCCAGCGTTCTCCATGAATATCTTCACTATGTACCTACACCATTCTACACCATTCTACGCTGCACTTCCACATCTCCGTAGAGCCGGCAGTTCACTTCTTCAGTCTTTAATCTTTAGTCTTTCCATCCCTCCTATTACCGAGTGTAAGGCTAGTGAGGGTCCAAGAGCACTACAAGTAAGTTTGCGTCAATCTCAGTAGTCCGTAGCGGGTGTATCTACAGCTGAAGCGAGGACTTCCATATCTCTACGCAGCATTATTCTAGGCACTGTCTCGCTGTTGCAATACAGACTGGGAATACAGGCAATCGAGGGACAAGAACAAGAACAAGACCGGGCAAGACAGCAACGAAACAGAGAGTAGCAAGTACCTGAGGTAGGAACTTTCGAGAGACAAAGCTTTCTCTCTTTCTTTCACAGTCACAGTTGCAATTACTCATATACATATACACATACATAGTTCGGTACAGGATGTTGAGGTGCGTACGTACCACTTAAACATCCCCCCCCCAGCCATTACAGTTCAAGTCTCGTCTCACCACTTCACTATCAAAAATCCCGGGCTGAGGCCCGTTGTTGGTCTGTTTATCGTCAATATCCACATCGTGGAGAGGGACTTGCCATGACCGCTATTTGATGCTAGCACTAGCACTGGCATTGGCACTGAGACTGACTGTACAAGTGAATCCTTAATCGAGTGAAAGTGCACGCTTCGAGTCTGTGCTCAGCCAAGTCTTGCCTTACGTCGTTACAGTTGAGGTGGTAAACTGTGAAGCTGTAAAGCCATGAATTTGTGAAGCTCTCTGCAAGCAACGTGATATACATAGGTACTGCTCTACTTATGTATAATACTATGTAGAGTAGGTAGAGTGCCTAGGTAGGTAAGTATGACGAGATGAAACATGCTTACCTGGTATTATGTAAGTAGAAGAACGTACATGGCTACTGCTACTATGTACTATTACCTGGACTACCAACTATCAAAACCCCCAACTCGTTAGCTTTTATTCCTCTTTCCTTCTCTCTCTCTCTCTCTCTCTCTCTCTCTCTCTGCTCTACTCTACTCCATTATTATTGTTCATGCAAGATATAAGATAAGATATAAATTCGAGAGATGAGAGACGAGAGACGAGAGACGAGAGGTGAGAGATAGGGAGAAATGAAGATTTCGTATCCCATCCCCTACATAGGTAGGTATAGATGGCCCATGTCGTGAGATCACACACCGTACCTTAACAAAATTCAATCAATCTCTGGCTTGCGCCTCCAAGCCTCCACCGCCAAAAAATATATATATCAAAAAATAAGACATATACACAATCTCAGATAAAAGCATCACTTGAGCCTCTTTCTTATATCAACTCCTTCTCCCATATTCTCTCTCATATACACCCGTTGTCCTTTCTATGTATTCTCATGTCCATGCCCGTACATCAAAAGCCACTTAACATTTTGGCACGCCCATTTGGTGCATTCAGAATCACCGCCACACCAAACTTATTACTCGATTGATTCACGTGCTCCTCCTCCCCCACAATCCAGACAACACGCGCTCCGATCCCGATTGCGCCTTCAGATAATACTTGTACAGACATACGGACATACAGACATCACATACTACATATCATACCGGACTTTCACCGACACCCACGATACTTCCCAGCTTTCATGTAGCTTGAGTCCTCGAATACCTTCAATTAACAACTGCATTGCTATTTCAAACCCGGAACGAAAACGAAGGCCGTCTCGAGTCTGCAATACATAAATAGCCCTGCCCCGCATGCATGGACAAAGATGCCGCATTCCTACATTAGCGGAACAAGTGTCAATTTGATTTGAAAGAAGATAGACATTTTCTCGGAGCGATTCCATCGATAATTGTCCATGGACACTGGCGCCTCTTCTCATCAAGGCCATTCCTCTCCACCCACTGCGCGAGAGAGGAAAGGCAAAGAGCCCTCCAATGGCGGGGAGAATGGCGACGACAACAGAAACTCCACGAAGATCGCACATACGTTGACAGCATGCTGTAGATGTCGTTCAGTCTGTGATGCCCAATACAAGACCCTCCGATCAATACTTGGCTAATCAGTGACGTAGAGGAAAACAAAATGCGATCCTACCCTACCCAAATGCTTACCGTGTGAAAGAAGCGGCGCCGTGTGCGAATACTTCGATACGAGTAAAGGACGGAAAATATCAAGGACCTATGTAATCCGACTGCAGGAGAAAGTCCGCGAACTTGAGGCGAGACTCGGCGAGTATACAGACGAGGCGTGGATCGAGGACACCGAGGATATGGTGCGGCCTGGCGGTCTAGTGCGCCTTGATGAGAAGGATGATACGCCGCGATTTCTGGGACCATCGAGCGGCATAGCCATGACCCGTCTGGTGATGGAGGAGGCCAAGAAATTCACAGATACGAGGACCATCCGGGAGATTGTGCCCGAAGTACGATTACGAGTACACCCAGAAGACACAGGTCCAAAACGAAAGAAGTCATACCCTATGATCAGTGCTGTTCCGGCATTGGAGCTGCCTTCGAGGGATGTCATATCGAAACTGGTCGAGGTGTTCAATCAAAAAGGTATGGAGCATGTCATGGTATCTCTACATACTTTCCCCAATGATGGAATCGGATGTGTGAGAAGCACTTGGTCGACTAACCACATATAGCCCAATATCTTCTGCCAACTTTACACGAACCCACTTTCGAAAAGGACCTCGAGGACGTCTTGATAGGATCCAAAGATCACTATCAGAATTTTCTGGTCAAGATGGTCCTTGCTATAAGCATGCAGAAATTGGACGTGCAATATTCCGGGTTAGCAGACAGCTATTACCTTGCAGCGATGGCGCATATCGAATACGTACTACCGCCGAAAGATATTAGAACGCTGCAATGCCTAGTACTTATAGCTCAATACTCTTTGCTTACTCCGACGAGGACAGCCATCTACTACATTGTTGGACTCGCAGTTCGCATCTGTCAACAGTTGGGTCTCAACGAAGAGGAGACTGTAGGGCGAGACATGTCAACCGGTGCCCCATTGAACGTGTTACAATTGGATATGAGACGTAGGCTCTCCTGGATTGTCCTTTCGATGGAATTTGGTCTTGCGCACAGTCTGGGCCGACCGAATGCGTACGCTGCTAGCCAGGATCGGGTTGACGTGAAGTTCTTTGATGCAATCGATGATCAGTACATCACAGCCCACGGCTTGTTACCTGGCCCAATTTCAGCGAAGAAGACGGTCGCTATACATTTCTTCAAGATGCGACTGTTGCAGGCAGAAATACGGAGGAAGCTGTATCAAAGCAAACGACCGGAGCCACAAAACGACGAGCATCCTTGGTTCGCACAAATGCAGCAGAAGATTGATGACTGGTACGAAGCCAGCCCATTGGATCCAAGCTGGGCTAAGCCTTGGTAAGCTCTCTTAACAGGATGATTTCGGTGTTGACAGAACTAACGATTGTTGATCAGGTTCAAAGGGAGATATAATACTATGGTTGTATTCTTATATCGACCCTCTCCGCAGGTACCGAGACCTTCACCGGCGGCTGCGACCAAGTGCTATGACGCAGTCGCCTTCAATATAACTGTTCAGGGACGACAGATGGAAATGCGGCTCGTTGAAGTCACCTGGATTTTCTTACAAACTCTATTCATGGCGGTCAACACCATTTTATGGACAGTGACGTTCCCTCATATTCGAGCAGCACATCCCAAAGAAGAGCTTGAAGCCCATCTGACCACGGCTCTGAACGTTATCAGCAAATGTAGCGAGAGATGGCCGGGCACGGCAAGCGCATCCGAACTTTACGAGAAGATATCCAAAGCCATCCTCAAGAGTTACCGCTTAGGCAACAATAGTGATAGTTCTCTGGCAGCGTCTATTGCAGGAAATTCTCCACAGTCCCTGCTTGATGCCAGTTCACCCAACTCAGACATCTCAAATGCAACAAGCGTATCGATAGCCCACTCAGTAGCTGGCCAATCCCAGTGGAACACCCACGAGCCCGCGCCAACATTTGGCCAAGTTTTTGATCAGCCCATCACCGACTTCCCTCCTACAACATTCTCCCAATCCATACCTCCGGCGTTCCGTTCAGGTTCTATTTTCGCCTCGCCGCCTTCTATGCAGTCTATGCAGTCAGACCAACACTACAGCTACCTCGCACCTGAATTCCAACAACGCCAGCAGGACCTGCCAAACCCCTGGGACCCCGCTACTCTCCCGCAACTCCCCAATCATCTCCCGCCTCAACTTAACCCCATAGGCCCCAACTCTCCGGACTTTAATTACTATCTCCAACAGCCTGCCTTCCAGTTCGGGCCACAATTCTATCCTGAAGATAGCTTCATTACTAGACATGACAGTCTGTCGCAACAGCAGCAGAGGGAACTTATGCAGGACTTGGAGACGGAGGGGATGGCGGGTATCGATGATTATCTCGATATGGCGAGTATTGCACAGTATCATAATCCGTTGCGGCAGAAATGAAGAACTTGTGGCATGAAATGACGGTGCGTAGATATGATAGATTACATGGTAGTTGTAAGTTACTCGGGATGAAGGGGTAGCCGGATATTACAGGAACGATGCATGATGAATAACGAGGAATGAGAGGGCCAATTCTCTCTGAATGAAGGGGTTATGTGTACTGATAACATTCTTAGCCGCCAGTAATATATAATCAAGTGATACATGAGACTGCAGGTTTTTACGGGTACAAACCGTGGAACTGAGAAGGGGAAGTTCAAGGACTCGTCATTGAAACCCACTTTGTTGACTGCTGAGAAGTTTGTGCACGCCAGAGACAGGTCTCAGCAAAGGCTTGGGTAACTCAGTAGCTAGACCCAGGGGAGAGAGATATACATAGGCTTCTAGACTATTGACGGAGTATGATTGTAGAGCTTGCGTCCATGCGTCGAAGTGGGAGTACTGCGATCTGATATGCTCAATCAAGCTCCTCAACTTGAACTGTATAACGCTCAAGAGCACTTCGCCTAGATAGGAATCAAGGACGTTGAGAACGGGGTTTGTTCTTGACAGTCAGATTTTTCTTGCAGCAATCGTCTAAATCTCTACGTGATCTAACCATTAACGTATCTGCCAGGAGAATTGATACGTATAACTACCAGAAATGGGGTTCAAGCGTATGTCGGTGTCTAGGAGAAAGTATTGATAGAAATCGTTGAGGCGAAACTGCGAATCGAAAATAAAACAAAGCACTATAGATTCTCTATCCCAACACTCAAAAACATACATAGATTTTACTGACTACTTTACAAACCTTCTCTGGTCGCTCCAGGGGGCTATATCTAACCCACCGCTGTACGCTGATATGTAACAGGCTTAAAAAGTAGATTGGTAGGGCCATTTATCCTTGATCTAATCCTTTTCCCGAAGAAATGTAAAAACAAATGGAAAGGGAATCATAGCAACAGATGCAAATCCCAACAGACTTGTGGCCCAGTTGACACCCATAGCATGGAACATCTGATCCGTCAACAGTTGGAACGCGCCAGCAAAGAAAGTACGCATCAGCGTAAGCAGCGATGGCACTTGCACTATACTCTGTGGAGCTATCAATCAAATGATTCCTAACCCCTTTAAAGATGCCAAAGAATCCGATTCCCATCAGTGCTGCGTCCACGCATGGCTTAATCCAGGGAATATTGGGGTCTGACGTCCATGCAAAAATAAACAATGAAGCTTTGCTGTTTTTCGTTTGACCGTCTCAAATACTATCCTCTAACACCCGATAGACTCAAGCGTGTAAAAAAGGATGGGTCTTCACCTCTCCCAAAAAGAGCTATAAACTTTTCTCCAATAGCCCGAGTGTATGATTATTACAATAACACCAACAAGAAACCAATTTTAACCTCTAAAACTTCTCTTGAGCTGGTCGCATGTCCAGCTCGTGAGTCCAGAGTTCAGGCTCCTGCTGACTCAACCATAGATAGGTGCGACCTACGGCATCAGCGCTCATCTTCTGTCCCGTCTTCTGTGCCTCGCCATTCTCATCGACGATATGTCCGTTGGCAATAGTATGAACCACATGTATGCCCTTCACACTCAATTCTCTCGCTAAACTCTGTGCTAATTGTCGAACTCCCGCTCTCCCAGCACCATACGCTCCATATTCAGCGTTCGCCCTCAAAGCCCCAAGAGTTCCAGTGAAGATGAGCGTTCCTTTCTTCTCGCCGTTGGTCTCGGAGAGAGGTGCCTCACCGTGGTCATCATAGAAACGCTTGACAGCTTCTTGGGAGAAAGCCATTGCACCACCCACGTAGGTTTCCAAGCTGCTCGTGAACTCCTCATATGTCTCGGTCATGAAAGGCTTCTTGCTTGCATGCTTGATCGAGTAAATAGCAACCTTGAGTTTCAAGTCCTTGAACGAGGCATGATCTTTGATATCTGAAAAGGCCTTCTTGAGGTTTGCTGGGGAGGTGTCGCTGCTGAATGTTTCTATGACGCTGTTTGGCGATGATTGCTTGAGGGATTGATGGATACTTGTCAGAGATTCTTGGCGACGGGCAAGCAAAGCAACTGCAAGATTTCCCTGAGTAGATAGAACTCTGGCAAGTCCAGTTCCCTATGGACTTGTCAGTTACGTCAATATTTTCCAGTCTCTTTGATGGCGCGTCGATATCATGATAATCGATTGATCGATTGATTGACTTACAGTGTTTGGACCGGCACCTATGATAATTGCAAGTCCTGATGGAGGCATTGTGTTACTCTTCGTGACAGTTTTCTGAGGCAACTCAAAGATATACTTAATCTACCAATATCAATAAATCATATGACGAAAAGGCACAATTTCAGTTACAATGCTGTCGGAGTCTGCGGCCTTTTAAAGTGGAAATGGGGAAATGCAATTTTGACGTAATTGTCAGGTAGTGTCTACTGGAGGTCCGGTGTGGGCCAGATTTACAAGGCAGAACAAATCACTTGGGGACTCTTCGGTATTCAAGGATACAGAGGAAGGAGCTGGAACGGAGAATCTTCTGCGGTCAGTCCCTCTCAGAAGAAGCATCATCAAGTTCCGGAGCATAAAATACTCGTTCATCTTTGGTTTTCCTAAGTAGTGGCATCTCTTTCGTTCCTGTGTTGGATGGTCACCGGTCAGGAAACGTAAGCACACGCACAATAGAGTTGGCTGGACGACCAGATGTCAACACAAGGAACAGTTTCAATAGGCTGGATTGATGTAACTGGGATCGAGCATCCTAACCAGTCGAAGTCCTAATACTAGGTAGCCATAATACTTCATGACTGATTAGGTAGGTAAGCATTCATACCTAGGCACTTAAGTGCATACCCAAGTAAAGCAGTCAGGGTAAATGCGTACATCGTTACCCATCAGCCTTGTGAATACTAGACGTCTCAATGCCTAGGTACTTTTGGGGCATTGGGCTCATTCAACTGAGTAGATGTGTCTGCTGCACGATTCCTCGAGTCGTACGAAAGTTAAGGTAAGTTGTCACGATCTTCTGGTTTTACTGCAGGGCTTCGCATTTTCATTAACTACCAAATCAATGGCCACAAAATTTTGTATTCCTAATACTTAGCTACCTATAGCATCATATGAACACCGTACTCCATTACAGGCAGGCACCTGCTCAACCACAGCGACTGCATGACTGGGGAAAGATATCATTTATTAAGAACTTCAGAAGAGAGCAAACAGCACCTCTATGTTTGCGTGAATTGCTCGCTGGTATATATGACAATATGTGATCATTAAGGAAACAGATTAGAAGAAACCATGATTCATGTCATTCATTTTAGTGCTCATATCTCCTGGACCCAAAGCTGTATTTGAATTAATACAATTGGATTGTTGAAAAATTGGAGGGTCAAGAACTTACATCCAACTTGCCCATATCAAGTCTATCTCTTTTTGCGTTTGCCTTCACAGACATTATCGCCATCTCTAGATCGTCCTGATCGCCCATGGTAATCATATCTCCGTTTGGCATGTCCTCGTCGCGCATTTTAATCTTGAATCGTTTACGCAATCCGAATTTCTCACGGATTCGATCGACAAGATCCGCAAATTCAATAGCCGTTCCGATCATGATATAACGGTTATCCTCAGCATGAACCTTGACGCGAATCTTGCGGATCTCCGGTTTGCGGGAGCTACCACGGTTGGAGGATGCGCGAGAGCGCAGCGGCGGTCTACTTGAGACCATCTCGAATTCACCCTCATCGAAGGATCCATCATCGTATTCGCTAGCATAATCATCCTCGGGCTCATCGTAGCGGGATTGCTGTTTAGACGCTTTGCCACTCCCCGATTTACTACCTCGAGAGTTACGGTTTGTGTACATATCGTAAAGCTCATCTGGGTACTCGTCTTCTTCCTCCTCATCGGATGGTCTTCTTTGATTCCTTGTTCGTGATGGCTCGCGTCGTTGGGGTGTTGCTCTTCGGGGAGATTCGCGCTGGTATCCACGTGATGGTCCTCGAGTTTCTGATGCTGCACGTGTCTGTTGCCTTGGACGTTCCTCTCGTACTTCATATCCTTGGTTCGCTCGGGCTTTTTCCATATTGAGCTTCGCAGGCATTGGCCTTTGTCCATTCCTTACAGAAGCACCTCGACTTATTGAGACCGGAGCAGCAGCCTTCTCCAGCTCTGGTGGCGGAGTCGGGGGGAAAGTGCCTCGTCCAAGTGGCGGCTCCGATTGAAGCCGTTTACTTTGAAGGCCAGGCTTGACCAGATTTGTGGCCGCGTAGGAAACATCCTCTGCAGGACGATCGTCTTTCACATCGGCCTTGCCATCCTAAAAACTCGTCAGCACTTGTAATTCTACAAGTCATTAGAGGTCAACAAACATTCTTGATCTTTGCACCGGTGAATTCCGTGAAGGCATTGCTTCTGTCTGATGCTGCGACTAAACGAGCTTTACCTAAGTAGTCCTTCGTCTTCAAGTTCTTTACTTTGGCTTGATTTGGTCTGTAAACCACGCCAACAGGAATGGAGAACACTGTGTAGCCCTAATAACATCAGCAACATATTTCTCAAACAGCCGAGCTCAACTCACCTCTGCCTCTTCCCTGATAGCATCATCAATGACATTATGGTCCTCCACCACTTTCTCCTTCACAGCAAAAGAGAAGTCTTGCATTCCAGCCTCCTTTTGCTGAAGATAGATATAACATAGTCCGCGATTGAACAGCACCTCGCAGGAGTAAAGTTTGAATAAAAGCCCCAGTTGTGCGTAGTCGATCATGTTGTTGCCTCGTAGGTATAATAGGGTATCGTTGAAATTCGCCAGAGCCTCCTCGAAATCGCCGACCAAGAAATTAGACACGCCCTGTTGGAAATACGCAACTGCAAGATACTGATCCAGCCGTACCGCTCGTTGATAACATTCGACCTGCTATCAATCAATATAAGTCACATGGTTACCAAGAGAATCACCTACAGCTTTCTCATGCTCTCCAAGAGTTGCATGGATGACACCACAGTTGAAAAGAATTTTCGATGTATCCGAAATGCTATCGAATTCCTTTAATGCCTCATCAAATTCGTTACTATCATATCTTTGTAGCGCAGCTACCCAGGTTTCGATTTCCTATGTACGTCAGCGTCTGTCTTTCATACTGTGCTGCTCTTTTGAAAATACTCACCTGTTTTAAAGACATTGTGAAAGATTTCTTCTACACTTCTAGTTTATCTCTCAATGGGATCCCCGGATAAGAAGTTGGATTGCTCTTCAAGCGCTCAGGATCCGATAAGAGACTATCTTATGGCAGTCCCTATCGTCCGATCAAATGCAAATAGCTTTTTTTCAAAACCAGCATGTGCAGATTGAAATCCTCCTTCGTGTGATGTAAATCCTCTGTCAAATGGGTATCAATGTTGTAGTAGTTCGTGGAAGACTGGCGCTCAAATATTATGTGGAGGGATATGGCTTCAGGCGGGATCCGCAACGGGTAGATGAATGGATTATATCTGGAGCTTCAAAGAAAATGTTTCTGCCGATGCTTCCGGTCTTGGTAATAGTGAGCGTTCTCGGGATTGATGATGAGGTCTATAAATTATGGTAGTGGTGAAGAGGAGTGACGGTGAACACAAGGCGGGAGGAGTATGGAGACTTTGTGCTGGCAGTCAAGCCGCGCAGAGTAAGAAATGAGTGGATGAACAACGAGACCAGCGCGCGTAACTCAGAATCAGATGTGGAATGGGGCCTTGGAGGGTGTAATAGTCCGATATTCATGCAGCGAATGATGCCCGTCGCAGCTGGGCCAGTTGCAGGGTCTAACACTTCGGCCTGCAGAAGAGCACGACGAGTTCGGTCTAAGGACGATCAAGCATGACAGCGATTTGCGGGTTGCGATGCTGCTTTTCACTTGAGAGAACATTCAAAGTCCGAGTAAGAAATACGAAGCCCTGGAGTTTTGATAGATGTTCTTCCCAACTTTTCTTGTTCTTCCTTTCACTGGCGAGGGAGATTTCACCCGGTTTCCGGCAGGACAGGATTGCTGACCTTTGGCGTTATTGTTGAGAGATCAATGCTTGTTTTTCCCCTTCTTTTTCTTTCTTCTTTCTTTTCTGTCCTTCGGTGATGCTTCGGCTGTTGTTACGACGTTACGCTTTGGTGCTTCTACCGCTTTGGTGAGGATGGATGATGGCCTGCCCGTTGTCCTTGACCGACTTGTGGGCAGTGATCAATAATGCACTGACATTTTTCTCTCGCCCGCTGTCGAGTACCTTGGCCCTCTTTTGGGCGACGATTGGAGATTGGGGTGTTCCCTTCAAAGCAGCGACAAGTTCCAGATGGAGAATACCAAACCGATTGGTTCGACATGGGGTCTTGCGACCGCGACGCCGCTCGTTGCAGGGCGCGTAACGGGTGCGTGGGACGTGTGTTGCACGAGGCACATTCGTCGATTTGAGATGTCTGGTCACGAAATGCGAAGCGTGCGAGGTGCGCAAAGAAGAAGTTACAAAGAGAGGGGTGAAATGGCTATGAAGTATGGATGTATCATGTCGTGTATGAAGAAGGTAGGTATGTACAGTACATACCTGAATACGTAGAGAGGTACGGTAGGGTTTTACGGCATACAGTTAGTTATTCGTTCTTCATACTCTACTCAGGAGTGTGTGTTATCCAGGAATCGACTTCTGTTATCATGCATGGAGTTGAATGAACATGAATACCTTGCCTCTTGACACTTGACACTTGACACTTTACTTACTATTCGCCCAATACGAAGCGGTTCCTATGATGTCCTCGATACGTATCGCCCCTCAGCAGCACTTCATGTAGGAACGAAGAACAATCACATTGTGAAGCCAGGAATAGCACGCATAATATGACAAGAGCCTACGATACTCCGTACCTACCACGACCATACCATCTGCACAGTACAAGTATTCGCCCATTCCATTCCATCCATGAAAGAAGTCATCTAGATACACAGCTGGTATTCCATGCTGCTGCAGATATTGGCCGATGAAGCCGACCTGGGACCTTTGTCCGCACGGAGCAGATATCGTGCGATTTCCCGTGCTCTCTCTCAGCTTCGTCTTCTCTATGCCTAATTGCACCTCGTGAGGCTTGGCGGCGTTTCGCTGTCTTTCGCCATGACCTCTCGTGATACTCGCTTCGCTTTCAGCCTGTTTTGAGCACCTCAAGCAAGAGCCCTTGCGAGAACCCTGCAAAAGAAGAAGAAGAAGAAGAAGAATGGAAAAAGAGAATACAGAACGACAAGGAACAAAGACAGACTCGGTCGGCCAGTTGACCGGTCCAAGACTCCTGCAGAACTCAAGACAAGGACTCGTCATCAACCCCCCCCTTACAGTCAAGTACTCAACTCCCCATGCTGCAATAGAAAACCATACAAGCAAAGATGAGGTCCATGGCCATGGAGGTCGCCGTACACAAAATCCTGTCACCGTCTCAACTTTAAACTCTCTTGACACTACCCACCGTATCATTCTCAAAGGGCATAATGGGTCCCCCATGTGAATTGCATGTCTATTTTGTTCAAGCTCAAGACCAGCCAGGATGTTCGACGCATCTGCCCAAATAGAAACATAACCAGAGTCTCGGGCCGCAGCGAAGTCATGGCAAGCAACTTTTGGCATCCCCGGTCTTCGTGGAAAACGACGGATACGGATTACGCATGAAAACTTGGTGTTTCATAAGTCTTCTCACGATTTAACCTTACACAAGTGACACCTCAGATATCTTCCTAGTTTCCTATCATAACAAGCACAATACTTTCTATCAACTCCCTCACGGGTATCACAGCTTGGCACTGCTCCTGATCTCCTGATATACAATCAGAGCATGCCCCTTTCCACCTCATCTTTCCTCTCCTCCCATAGTGTCTTTCCAGAGCATGAACAGACAGTCTTGTCGTTGTCCCAGACCCCAGCACTTCTAGCAATTACTCCAACTAGAGTGTTCTCGTCATTCTTCTCATACTTCTTCTCCCCATCGTGCTGTTTGGAAATGACTATGCCTCTTCCAATCATTTCCCAGATCTGAATTGGCTTATCCAGAAACACTGCTGCCATGCCATTCTGGCCGACCTCAACGGTACCCAGAATGCCCCTTGGTTTGAAAACGCCCTCTTTGTCATCTTTCCAGATTGTACCAGTTGAAACAGCACCTTGAGAGATATCACCAGTCGTACGGATAGATGCCCAGTAAGTACCAGGTGATAGACCACGTATCGTAAGATCAATTAAAGTCAAGTTTGGAGCCGCCTGCACCATTCTAGCCAGTCCCCGAACCTTATCAGTGACCTCTTTTGAGTGTGTCTCAAGAATGCATACTGCGGCACCTGCAGTTTTAAGCATTAGAAATCTGAGCTAGGATAGGAGAGTTGGCAGCATACTGTTTGAGCCTCCTGAACCTCTCAAAATTGCATCTCTTCCCGTTTCTTGGATAGCGGCAACAATCGCCGATGGGGCAGCTAAGGGTGTCAGTCAGTATTATATGGCTTTACAGTCGTGCCATAAGGGGGATTTCCATGTGGTGGCGAGTTGGGGAATCACCTGTTCCCTCAATGGACAATAATTGATCTTTAAGGTTTGCATCGACCTTCTGGATTCCTGCAAGTTTATACAATGATCCTGATACATCTTTGACGCAATTCTCACAGGTCATCGGTACAGCAAAGACTGTCTATCCAGGAGGTTAGAACTATAAGTACCCACGTGATTGGGTGAGACACACTTGGAATGGAGTGGTGATGGCCATGGTAGATAGAAAGATAGTTGACGGGGTAGTTTGGAGAACAACTTGATACAGCAGTACCAAATAAATATCTGAAGTGAAAGGAAGTTATTAGAACGGAGAACAAGCCGGCATGCAATGGTTTAAGACGATTGTCACAATGTGGGGTCCATCAACAGTTGCTTTGAAATACCCCCAGCCAGCGCGGCCGCACTACCCGGTTCGGAACATAGTCTTGGCGCTACACCGGAGTAAAGTTTCCCATCGCGAAAGCTCAGGTCGGCGACGGCATCAGAAGCGCACTTCGTATCCCAGTTGAAGTGGTAACTGTTGCCAAAAATGTCGCAAAACATTGGAGTTGTAAGTAATTATATAATCCGTTCAGTTGCTGCTCATCAGTAGTCTGACTGACATTGTCCAGACCAAACTCGCGTTCTCTCGAACATGGCACCACGTCTCCTGCACAACGCCGCACCACGCCCTTTCAACAATCCGCCCTCTTCCTCCTCCAGACTCTCCTCTTCTTGGACCTCCATCATTGGGTAGACTTGCATCTCGCATTGCTTCTCTCCTTATTGGCAAGCATAAGCCTATGTTCAATGCCTCGGCCGATGTTGGCGACTATGTCGTTGTAACCAACTGCTCGCAAATACATACCACCGGCAAGAAAATGTACCAAAAACAATACTACCGTCATAATACGCGGCCAGGAAGTTTGAAGCAGATCAACATGGAGGAGATGATGGAGAAGTTTGGTGGTGCTGAGGTCCTCAGAAAGGCTGTCAGTGGAATGCTTCCAAAGAACAGACTGAGAGACGACAGATTGAATAGGCTGAAGGCTTTTGAGGGAGAGGCACATCCCTACAAGAAGAATATTGTGCACTTCAATGGTAGGCCTAATATTGCAAAGCGGCCGGGCCTGCAGGAGACTCCAGCGGTGGTGGAGGAGGCAAGAGCTTGAGGCTATTTTTATGGCACTGACGAGGATTTGGGATGCTTGTAGCATATTGTATAGCATAGGGTATATTGGTGCACGGAAGGGACGTATTTTCATGATCTCATCATTCTTCGAAGAGTCTTTATACTCGGAATATGGACATGTTGATGGCCTACTACCTAGTATCCCAAAACTTTGCTCAACTTGGATGTCAAGTAGGTGAGATGGTTTGACAAAACTATGTGAATTTCCGAAAAGGCGTCTTGGTCGAGATCTGCGTCTGAGTACCAGATTACTTGACCTGTGTATTTAGCAGTGGATATTCCCGAAGCATAATCCACCAACATGTAGAAGATGAGGAAGAAAGGGTTGTATCTAGGATGCTCACAGCAACTCAACTTGGCGGGCTTGTGGCATACCCATTGATATCGGCTATTTTTCAAGCGATCAGCTGCAAACCTACATACATTCTCAAGCTAGCTTCAAAAAAATCTTGATACCAGCTATTATTTAGATGTTACGCTGTTTAAGTACGAATCACACCCATCCAACACAACTTCAAGTGCGATCAATAGGTACTTCTTTCACTTGGCATGCACCTATCAGACATCAAAAGTGGCATATACTTAATTACCGAATCGGGCATGTGTGTTGTCACAGAAGCTAGAAGTTCGTATATCTTATGAGGAAGGTATTGCAGCCATCGAAACATGTCCTGCTTTCCAAAGGATCATGGTTCAAGTGCTCAGTACATCTCCCGATAGCTAATGTCTAGTATTCAAGCAGGGCAATATAATAAGCTCTCTCTGTGCATATCATTGTATAATGCTTACTTCATAAGGCTCCTATCAAACGCAGAAATGTGAATAATAACGCATCACTCTCTCGACACTCACAAAAACGACAAGGAAGGCGCGAGTGACAAGAAGGGTGAGTATAACAACAATAATGGCAACAAAATTTATAGCGGTAAAGTTAACAGTTTGATCTCTTCAGAGTCACATATGAACTTATAGTATCTGGAGGCTTGGCTTGGTGGTGATAAGATGGAGTATTTCAAGAGAGACCAGCTGCACATCCAACTGCAGAGCAAGGACATTTGGATTTGGATTACAGCGAAAAGACGACTGATAAATCCATTATCTTCTTGAAATAGCCTAATAATAGAAGCAGTTTTCTTTGGGTGGATTCCTGGTCACTTAGTGTTCGATGGAAGTGTTATCTTATTTAATAGATAAAGGCCAGCTGTACAAATTACGCATTGCTAGAAATTTGCGCAAAGCAATAAGACAATTTATACTGCCGAATTGTTTGACGATAACAACGTTGTTTAATTCCGTAGGTTGTTGTGGATTGGCCATAGTACAAAGTAAGTAAGTAAATCCCACCTATCTCCTTAATAGTAAGTGAAGTAGAAGTATATATAATTTTATACACTAAGTATGCATTAACATAAGTGTCATGCTGCTATCCTTTAACTAGAACCTAGAGTAGTTCGAGGAACTTTCGACATATATGAGTAACAAGCACATTCTGTATAAGTTTGAAGCTATCAAAGTTGTTTCTTCTATCTTCAAGAGGACATGCACGGTTACTTACTTCAAAGGAGCATATATCATCAAAATGTTTTTGCAATAATGGCATATCTACAATTTACAAGAAAAATAGTGACTGTTTAGTGTTTATCATATTTATTTGTTATATAAGAATCTCTACCCATCCTATGCACTCCATTAAAACTCCTGCATATCAATGAACCCAAACATGCTCCAAGTTGATCCACCAGACACCAAATAGCCGGTATACACAATCCTACAATCGTCCAGTCATCAAGCCTCACACTCACGCGATTGATCTACAACTTTGAGTTGAGCTGAGCGCGAGTGACGGTGCACTGGATCAAGCCGTTTGGTCCAGATTGCGGGGCGTAAACCTCTGCATCCTTGCCGGTATTCTTGAGACCCTTGTGCCAGCTCAAATCTGCAGGTCTCGTTAGTATTGATTTATTTTCATGAGTATATGGAGAAGCTTACCAATCTCGAAGTAGTGCTTGTTTGGCAAAGAATAGTCGACAGCCTCAACGAGTGGAACAGCCTTCAAGATCTTCTCGGACATCTTGTACATGGTATTCTGTACCGAAGGGCTGCTCTCCTGGGCGAATGTCTGCATAGTGATGTCTCTTGCATCGTTGAATGCCTGGTCAAACTTTGGGATACTCTGTCTAACAACATCCATGCCAGGGAATGTCTTCCAGTGCCAGCTAGCATCAACCTCAGTAGATAAGATTCTATCCCATGTTTCTGGAAGAGTGGTGTACTCGTCGCGGACAAAGCTGTGGAATTGCGAGGCAGTGCTCTTCAATACGAGGAGGCCTGCGATAGAGCTCTTGATATCGATTCCCTCGCCTTCTCGGACGACAGCCTCGACATTTCGAGTTTCGGCGCCATCCCGGTAAAAGGAGTGTGGATGTGGCTTGCCATCGATCGTCATACGCGTCCAGCGATGGACTACGACCTTAATGTGCGCGGCATGAATGTGCTTGTATGTATCAACAAAATGGCTTCCGAGGATGCTGGCGAAGAGCTCTGGAGGAGTAACTGGGTTCTGCTTGGCGACAATGTAGACGGTGTTCTTCATGGAATCGGTAGCCACAACCACGCTGTTATCGGCTCTGGTGTAACTATTCCTCATGTCAACAGGTGAGATACTGTTGAGACTGGTAAATTTCGACGTACGAGGTCTCAATGTCTCCTTCCAACAAAACACAGACGGTCATCTCAGTGACCGTCTGAGTTCCAGCGACCTCATCGCGCTCAACCTTGTAAACGCGGACATTGTCTTTGCCGTAACGTGCGCATGCTACTGAAGCCATTGCTGAAATATGTATAGATATAGAACAGGTATAATCCGAATTTGAAGAAAGTCTGGTTATTGGAGAATTGACAGTGATCAGATAGACGAAAGGCCTATAGAATCAGAAGAATGAGAAGAATGAGAAGAATGAGAAGAATCAGAAGAAATAGATGAGGGATCCGTTGCTATCAAGCACGAGCAGAAGGCATTGGGCGGAGGGAAGCTCTAGATTATAAGTATATCAGCCTTATCGGCGCCCGCCATTGAGATAGTCATAACCAAACGGAGCACGGCGGCCATGCGCCTAAGTGACGGCAAAGGAGAAGCAATAGGCGTCTCTTGTTTTTCCGCACTGGCCAGAGCATTTCCCTTGCACTCTGTACGGCCCTCTGTACGTCTACACGCACACTGATTTACTTATTTACTTGTACAGTCGGCCGTTCCCTGGGAGCTACGGGGGGAAGAAAGTTGATGGAGGGGCATTTCAATTGGCCCGTGGGGGCATCGGGATCTGGTTCGATGCAAGAAGTAAGGTAAGGAATACCACCAAGGCTCTGCACGGCGCCCTCCGACGTGAACAAAAATCATGCGGAGCAGGGAGGGAAGAGCATGGAGCATGAAGAATAATGGACAAGGATAAGAACCTACCTACTTGTATGTTTATCAACACCTGCGTTTCAGTCTTGCCTTGAGGAGTTGGAGTTGAGATAGATGAAGAATACTCGCGATGTTTTTTGTGTCTCTGCATTACCTACCTGCCTAGGTACCTAACTACCACCTAAAGGTATATGCTATACGAGTATGTCTCGATATCATGCCCGCTTTCCTCTACAGAGTACAGATTATTACCTGAAGTATATGTTTACATTGCCTGTTACAAATGCACGAGGCAATTTGCGGAACTCATCCATATACGTAGAGGGATACAGGTACTTGGGTAGTATTAACATCAATCATCACAATTCTGCAATCAACTAACTAACTATCTATTAGGTAGGCAATCGGCAACATCCCAATGACAGAATAAATCCACAGATCATGAAGCCGCACACCCACGCCCACACTCATGGACTTGTTCGTTGTTCTTGTCTATCCTATCGAACTTGCCATTTGTCTTTGTCTATCAATCCCACGCACATATGTTGGAATATGGTCTGAGATTGTTGTGCTGACACAAGCTGACAAGACCACATTGATTCGACATGGCGGCCTTCCCCGCCATCACTACTGTGCGCAGCTCCATGGCCGATCTTCATCATGGCATGCTTCCCACGTTGACACCTCGTGCTCTATCTCTCTACCTCTGTCGCCTTTCCTCAAATGTGTTTGTTCGATGCACCATTGGCACATGTGTGCATGTGTAGTTCTGTGTTTGTAAAATAAAATATATGTACATAAAGTCTGTGATTCTGTTGGTCTTCTACTACGCAGGCATGTACATGTGTACTAGGAGTTGGAGCCGGGGAAACCCAATCTCACTTGTGCTCCATAGGTGAAGCAGACTGCATACCTATGGAGTACATATTTAGGGTGAACATGTGCGTCAGATTGTGTTAAAACATATCCATCATTTGATGTTGTTGGGGCGACTAGTTGTATTGATAGAGTGAATCTTGTTGCTGTAAAAGAAAGCATTTATCTTCTACAATTATTTGGATATGAAGTATACATAGTAGACATCTGAATTGGAAAAGGGGGGGTAACGATGTTATAATCTGAACATCAAGAGCGTCGATGTATCTGTTTTATTCGTTATCCCCACTACATCTGAATCCTCAAATGTTGGATAGGTAGTACTTAATGCCTGTTGCATCCTAACGTGCTACTACTGAACGAGAGATGCAATCACTTACCGTTGTATCAAGATCACCCTTCCCACCTTGGACGACCAAATGCAACAACATTGTAGATCCTCTGTACAACTTGCTGATGCCTGAAAGGATAAGGGATAGAGAGGAAGATTCGACGTATTGTTAGGAGATTCGATGTAGGTATTAGGTAGTTTGTCTCAACTCGAACGAAGGGCAAAGGTCTTTCGCTGCTCAAAGGCTCGGGCCGTTGATTCTCCTTTGGGGTTAGGCTGAAGTTCGGAGCTTGCAGAACACTCACTCTCACTCACTCACCTCAGGTTCAAATTCAGGTTCATATTCATGTCCATTTTCATGACGCTGGACCACGACACTGACACCGACACCAACGCCAGAGACCAGAGACCAGAAACCAGAAACCAGAAACCAGACGTATATGTCACCTGCGTACTTCCTTACCTTACCTTAGGTACTTACCTGCCTATCTACCCTGCCTTCCTTACCTTACTACCTTACCTACCTCACGCTGTCCTCGAATCTTTTGTCCCAGCAATTGCCTTGCCCGATAGTTTACCTGTTTAGAGAGACCTTCTGTTAAGGTATCAACTGATGGACCGTCTGTGAGCCTTTACACAATTCAGTAGCCTTCTATGTAAACCGCAAAAAACGCACAAAGGTTCGAGGAGAAAGAAGAAGAAAAGAGAAGGAGAAAGAACGTGAATTGTTTCATGTTGCGCAACGTTGTTGTCCTTGGTCACTGATATCGGCAATCCTTCGCTGTTTTGCTCACGAAGTCTCCCGAATTCGATATCGCAACTGTCGTTACCGCATACGCACATCTCTCATCCACTGCCACCACTGCCACCACTGCTGATCTTCACGCGCATTTCACGATCGACCAAACAGAAGCCTTTCCACATGCCACCCCCGCACGAAGGAGGTTGAGCCCTATCCGCAGATGGCCAAATGCCAGGCCCCGCGAGTATCATGAGTTCGTCTACGACACCGACCCAGAAAGCTGCCTACACCCAGCAATCCTACAGTTCGACCGGCTCTCGGACGAGCTTCGATCGTGATGGACGACAAGACACCATCGGCACCCCAGCCATCAGGACTCTTTCTAATCCAACCACGTCCTATGTACCTCGGGGCTCATCGCTGGCACCTACCACGGGCCCAGGTAGTTTCAGCTCGGAAATGCGCAGCCAAATAGCACCGTTACGGACTCCATCGCGGCCGGAAATTCCAACGGTGACAAATCTTGAAAGACTGGAAGAAGATGAGGGGTTTGCATCGGAACAGAATATATTGGCATTGAGGGAGACACTGAGCCGGGAGATGAAGATCAAAGAAGGTAGCGAAAACTTGTTGGAGGCTTTGAATACGAAGAAGGCCAAGCAGACGAAGGAGCAACGCCAAAGGGTCGAGGCTGAACTGAGCTCTTCCAACGTACGGATAAAGGACATAAAACAACAGATACAGGACCTTCAACGCCCAAAAGCACCCAGTACTCCAACGCGTGGTCGCATGGCTGCACTCTTTCAAAGTAACACTCTGCGATCTCCTCCCAGTGCAGCCAAAAGCGCTCCTGGTTCGGAATATGAAGAACCAACGGAATCGCCAACATATGTGCTTGCGGAGACATTACAAGCGCTCGAGATTGAAGGAATGACCCCTGATTATTATGTGGGACATGCCAATGGTCTTGTGGATCTGTTCAAGCGATATCCTACTTTGAAATATGATCTTGTTTGGTCTGTATTTGGCTTGCGTATGCAAGTCATGCTTCTCAGTGAGAGCAGAGAGGTTGTGGCTGCTGGATACCGTATGACGAGGCATGCAATTTCTGATAAGAGTTCTTTACACAAGATACGAAGTCTGAATACTGATTATCTTGTCATTTTGTAAGTAACTTTCTGAGTCTGCTGGAAGTGTTTGCCTGGTCTGCGGGTGCGGATGCTGATATAGCACAGGTCCTTGATCAAGGAGCGGAAGGCGGACGTAGAGCGTGAGCAGGCCTTAAAATTCGTCCGCGCATTCCTAGAGGTCAAAGATGGTGTCAAAGAAGTTTCTCGAGCCATTGTCCGAACTATTGCTGCCGTTGCTGAGCACGGCGATGATAGACTAAGAGCAATATGCATCGAGACGTTGGCCGAAATCATGATCAGGGACCCTCCTCTCTTGATTGCGGCTGGTGGTCTTGGTGTGTTAACAGATGCCCTTGGAGAAGGTACATACGAAGCCTCGGATGGTCTCACTGGAGCCTTTCTATATTTACTTGATGCACCTGAACGTAGGCAATATCTTCGATCGGGCTACGAGTTGGAGGTCCTCTTCACAGCCTTCACAGATTCCTTGTCTGCGAGAGAGAGAATTTTGAAGCAAAACGCCAAAGCTATTGGCTCTGCCATGCGATCGTGGCCAGGACTAATGACTCTTTCTATGTATAATTTCCGGGCTATCAGATCTTTGATCTCTTCACTGACGATACCCAATCCACTTACACGGGATACAATCATCGATTTATTGTTTAACCTTTTGCGTATAAAGCCACCATCTTGGTCTGTCTCATTTTTGGCTGGACGACGGCTTACCACGTATGGACGGGTTGCGAATCTGAAGGCTCCTGTGGAAACCAAGGCACCCACTTCCACTAGTGAAGAAGATTCTGGAGAAAAAAACCTCGTTGATCACTACACTGCGCTCTTACTTGCCGTTCTCATTACATCCGGGATGTTGCCAGGGCTGCTTCAAGTCACGAAGGATACAGACAATCAGACCATGAAACGAAAGACAACACTCCTCATTGGAGAGGTCCTGAAGCTTGCCAACAAATTATTACCGGTATCATGGAGCAGTGATCTACAGCTTCTGCCAGAGCTGTTTGCTGCTGCTTCGCATTTTGGTGATGAAGAACGTTTTGTTGCGACGGGAACAGTCTATCAAATCGATAGTGTTAGCAGAACCTTGTATCGATCAGCACCTGCCACAACAATGGCGCTGGTTAAATCCTCATCCAACAGCAGCAGCGCAGATAATATGGCACGATTCGACGAACCTGTCAAAGCAACCACGACAGCTGTTTTTGATGAAGCAACATTCCGACAAATGCTTTTGGACTCACAGGTGCTCGGTAGCACCAACTTCAGAAAATGGAACTGGGATATTATTCTGGCCATCATTGAAGGACCTTTACTCAGCGGAAAACGCCTTGATGAGGCAATCAAAGCCTCGAAATTCATCAAAAGAATGATGAGCTTTTATCGCCCATTCAAGTACAAGTTTGCAGCAGAACAAAATACTAGGCCCAATCAAAAATATGTAAGAGTTGGGCGTGCTCTTATGCGAACTCTCCTGCAGACACCAGAAGGTGTTAGATACTTGGCAGACAACAAACTATTAAGACAAATTGCTGAGTGTCTGGCTCAATGCGATCCAGTAGGTAGCTCCGATGACGTGTTTGAATATTTGCTGACTTTAGCGCAGACAAGTGGACTCACAGCACATGCTCCAATGTTCTCTAGGACAAGGCTCACAACCACCTTGTCTAGCGGTTACTTTCAGATCCTAGGAGTTCTGAGCAGTGACACCAATGGTCTCCTCATGTTAGATCGCTGGCGTATGGTGAACATGATGTATCACATCATTGACTTGAAGCAACGACCTGATCTGATCAAGTTGTTGTTGTCCAGTTTTGACTACAGTATTCCGGGGCATCCACGTGTTCTTTTATCTAAGGCTCTGACGGCCGGAATCAAAGAGGTTCGAATTTTTGCCACAAACTCTTTGCGCAAGTATGCCTGCCGCTCGCAGTCTAAAGCATCAGGTGGAGGTGTTCGTGACTCCAAGTGGGCTATACAGCTCCTTGTTACACAGCTCTACGATCCAGAAGTTGAGGTTTGTGCTACGGCAATCAAAATTCTCGAAGAAGCTTGTAATCGCAAGGACTATCTGGAATATATTGTTGAGTGCCGTCCAGCGTTGGACCACTTGGGCGAAATAGGAGCACCACTCTTGCTTCGATTCTTGTCGACTTCAATTGGTTATCACTACCTAGATGGCCTTGACTATATTAGTAACGAGATGGATGACTGGTTCCTTGGTAGAAACGATGCATATGTTGGAGTCATCGAGGCTGTGCTTGCCCGTGCTTTCTCGGAAGTCCATGAGGAATCGTCGGGTCGACATAGCTTGGATGATGTTCTCTTTGAGCCTGAGCCAGAAAGACCAGATAACGATGCCAAAGTTCCACCACATTTTTATCGTGAGCTCGCGAGGACTGAGGAGGGCTGTCGACTCTTGAGAGAAAAGGGGCATTTTGAAGAATTTGTAGCCACTATTCGAGACTACGGAATGCAACACGATGACGCCGAACATGTTCTCAAAGTCAAAGGATGCCTGTGGGCTGTAGGAAATGTTGGGTCCATGGAGCTTGGCGCACCTTTCCTGGAAGAATCTGACGTTATTGAGCACATTGTCAAGATTGCACAGAAGCACCCTATGATGAGCTTGAGAGGCACTGCCTTTTTCGTACTCGGTCTTATATCAAGAAGTACACTCGGTCTGGAGATATTATCCGAAAATGGCTGGGACAGTAACACGACTCCTATGGGTGAATCCCTTGGTCTATGTATCCCTCAGGACTTGAGCAGGCTCTTCTCGTTCCAACCATGGAAACATCAAAAGGCATCCGATCAGCCTATTACTGAAGCGCAAGCTGCAAATATTTCCGCAGCCAAGAAAGATGACGATGCCACAAATCAGCGAATTCTTGAACTGATCATCGATCTTGGTAACACCGTGTTGACCAAGAAAGCCATTACGGAGCTTATGCACATCAAAACTAAGAAGGTTCCTGGTTTCTCACAACCACAACTTTTCCAAAAAATCATGACCATTCTAGAATGTCACCATTTCCGCCTACCTATAAGACGGTTTGTCATTGATCTGTTCGATAGAAGTGTCATGAGAAGGATTGTACTGGATGAAGAAAGTAGTGAGGAGGATGTTGAGAGTGACGCTACCAGCCAAGGGAGAACGGAGAGGCAAAGAAGCATCAGTGCGCCGTCTAAACCAACCGTACAATGAGCTATGATGGTATTGTGGTGTTTCAGGATAAGCGGGTCATAGCTTGGGGATTTGGGTATTTATATATGGAGGGACGATTTGTTGGCGTATAGTGTAACATCTATCATGATGGTTGTCGAAAGGTTAGGAGAGGGCGTTTTCAGAGCTGGGGCGTAGCTGGGCGTGGCACAAAACGCGTTTTGACGAATACTAGACCGATTTGCCTCACATACAAGAGTCTCAATGTCTTCTGGTGATATAATATGTGCATTACATAGTAAATGCCCCTTTATAGGAACATCTCCCCCACGACTGAGAAGAGTACTGATTGCAGCTGTTTCGAGAAAGGGGCTCAGACTTAACTGCCCAGGTAATCATTCAGTAAACAAGGCTACATGCTAGCCTTATGGGCCGAGGGACAACCTAGGTTCGGTGATACATAAATGCCTGCCACAATGCTTATCGATTAATTGGTAAGGCCTAATCCATCCACTACTCCCTCCGTTCAACCAACCAGATTCAATACAAAAGAAATCATGATAGTCTTCTCCTTCTTCTCTGCTCTCAAGTTTGCATCCCCCTCACCCATCCTTCCATTTCTATTGCAGTCTTCTCAATGCGCACATTGCTGTTTACTCTCTTGATAACACCTTTTCTCCGCCAGTCTATCATTGCAAGTGCTCGTCGAATTCCGGCGATAGAATATCCCATCTGTCGTCGAAATTTTACTTGTTCATCCCCCTCGCAATTCTTCCCAACCATAATGGCAGATCTGAACGCCGAGAACGAAGCGATCAAAGAAGTAGAACGATTGGCAAAACCTGTAGAGACAGAAGGAGAAATCTTGTCGGAATCATGTAGTCGAAAAGAGGCCGTGAAGCTGAAGGAGGAGATCGAGAAAAGCAAAGCGCCGGTGGAAGAAAAACTACCAAAACTCAGCGCTGCAGATTTCAGAGTATATAATAGCATGGCAGAGCACATGGAATATTTTGTAGGGGTGTTCACATGTCCAATATCACAGTTGCCGCGGCTAATGAACTGAATCAGCATAACCACTTTCGCCATTCGTGGAATCTACTCTACAAGGCCTGCGAGTCAGGCTCAAGACCCCACAACATGTCCCTCAAGCAGTTCCTGCTGACAGGCCTGCAATTCTGTGGACACCTCACAACTCATCACTCGATTGAGGAGCATCACATCTTTCCTGTGCTTGCCAAGAAAATGCCCGAGTTTAAGAACGGGCCAAACTACAAAGGCGCCGCTGAACTCTTGAGACAGCACAAGGCCATTCACGAAGGGATGGACGTCTTTGAGGAATATTTGAGACAATGTAAGGATGGCGAGACAGAATTGGATTTGAGAGTGCTGAAAACGAAGATGGACACTTGGGGTGAAGTGCTTTGGACTCATTTGGATCAAGAAGTTAAGACGTTAGGTGCAGAGAATATGAGAAAGCATTGGACTTTAGAGGAGATGAAGAGAATGCCAATGTAAGGCATGTGTATACAAGGATATGAAAAGAGCTTGGTCTAGAACAAACTACAAGAGAACTTTACCATAACTATTGGACGTCTCATTAAGGTCTAGAACTTGATATAAATCTCTTTTGATTCATGTTTCATGACGCTTTTCGATTCACAAAAGCTCTACAATGTGAACGCCTAAAAGTAACAGTGTTTTCGACCTATCGCAACCATCCCAATGCAAAGAAATGTCGAAATGTCCAATTAACCACGGACAGCCGCGCCAAGGGCACCACCCGTGAATTGGGTTCCACCAGCCTGTCGTGGCATTGATTGGCCACCTCCACGTCCGCCACCACCTCGTCCGCCACCGCGGCCACCTCTGCCTCCACGTCCGCCCCGGCCGCCCTGTCGCTCGAAAGCGTTGGCAGTACCTTGTGTCCTGGTTTCGAGCGTTCGCTCATTAGACTCAATGAGACCACTGGCCTTATCACTGAGAGTGAGGGCTAAGCTTTGGAGTCTGCTAAGCTCAACACCCTTCCTGAAAATGATTGAGGAGCTGACTTGGTCAAGGGCCGCCGCGAGCTCCTCGTGGCTAATCATCTTGCTGACAATAGCACCAACCTTACGGTCCGAAAGCTCAAACATAGAGGAAAGGGTGGAGATGGAGAGGGTATCGTAGTATGGAGCATAGGTGAAAAGGTAGGTTCGGAGGCCTTCTTCTTGGATTTGCTCAGAAAGCATGGTCTTGATAGCTTCCGTGTTGGCCATCAACTCCCAGATCTTAATGGAGTGAATGAACTCGGTAGCCTTCTTCCACTCGCCTGCAGCCAAAGCCTTTGATGCCTGCATGACGTGGTCACGGGTATTCTCTGGCGGACCCGTGAAAATTTGACGCTCATGGTACTCCAACATGCGGCGGTAGGTCTTGCTGATAACACGCTTCTTGATATCGGGGGATGAGCCGGTCTGTGCAAGGAGAGGAATTTCGAGGAGCATGCTACAGGTGAGGTAAACACACTCAAGGAGTTCGAGATTGATGTGCATGTGGAAAGGAAGCTGACGTTGTCGCTCGAGACGCTCCTGCTCTGGTGAAACCTGATTGTATCTCTGGATCATAACACCCTGTGCGAGAAGCTCTTTCTGGCGGCCACTACCGCAGATCTCCTGAAGGGTATTCTGGGCCTCATATACAAGACCAGCGCGGAATGCACAAAGACCGACTTGGACAAGAGTTCGGTTGAAGAGGATCTGACTGTGGACGTCAAAATTGTTGATAGTCTCTTGCAAATGAGACATGAGCATCATATCACGAGCCTTGTAGTAGCTGTCATGAAGAGCGAGGAAGTAAATTTGGCAAAGCATGGCACGAGCGCGGATGATGCCCTCGCTGTGGATGAAAAGGTAGTTGCAGAGAACGTTAACCAGTTTAGCGGCGTCAGCACCGGCACTACGGGGAGTGATAGAAGAGTCCAGGCTTTGTGGGAGTGCCTTCCAGCAATTTTCCTCAAGGATCTTGACAACGGTAGCAGGCTACGACAGATGTTAGTATGCGATCTCATAGGACGGTGGTTGTAACTGACCTTGAAGTAGGCATGCTCAAGGCGACGCATAACGATTCGGTTGAGGCTCTCCTGTGGTACCTCAAGGCTCTGATCCTTACGGAGCTGTTCAACATACAACAAAGTACGGACAATGTTGTTGTACAAAGCGGCCTCGTCGGAGAGTCTGTCAATGTATTCAGCAGTGTGAGGATCGATGTTTTGCAATGACCGGGTGAGCTCATCATCTAATCTCTCGACTGAGGATACAAGACTTCCTGGGACCTTGAGCTTCTGTCCCTCGGCAGCGACAGGGGCCTTGTCATCATCATCCCACTCCTCAGCTCCCTCAAGGACTACTATGTCCGGGTTGGCCTCGAGAACCTCAAGAAGGGTTGCAAGCTCACGCTCAGCAGCCTTCCATTGTTCTTGTGGCAGGAAAGTCTGAGTGCCAGTGCTGAGATCGAAACGGGTGGCAATACTGGCCAAAAGGACTCGTATCCGCTGGTATGGGGTAGTGGCGACTTCGTAGAGCTTCTCCATGATCTTAATCTGCTCATTTCTGTCGGTGTTCTTCTTTCCTCGGGATTCGATGATGGATCTCAAATTCTTGAGAATGCTCTCTGGGGTAAATTGTAATGTGCGTCCACCCTTGCCAACAGTTGAGAAGCCCTCCTCGTCATCGTCGCCGAGAGAAAGATTGACGGCGCTGGAAGGCTTTGGTGCTTTGACAGGCTTTGGTGCTGGTTGCTCGTCTTCGGATTCCATATAAGTATCCTTGTCGGCCTTAAAGGCGTCAATGTCCTTCTGGTAGTCCTTGTTGTTCTTCTTGATGCGCTGCTTAACAGCGTTCAGGCCTCTTGCGTTGGTAGCGTTCATCTTCTTCGGTGTGACCTTCTGCTTCTCAATGGTCTCATTCATAAAGTCCTCAAGCTCGGTGATAGCCTTGATGTACATTTTTGGGACCTTTCCAGCCTGGACGAGCTTCACGGCCTGTCGGTTGAGCTTGTCGAATTCTGTTCATATTGTCAGTTTCCCAACTTACCAAACAGTATGCCTGTGTGCCCATCCAAGGACCTACCATTTGAGATGGAACTCCAGTCATTGATCTTCTCGCCGTTCTCGATAGCTTTGATTGTGCCCTCAAGCTCTTCATAACGCTTATCCTTCGCACTCTTCACTTGTTTCACTCGGTCGTCATCGCTGTCGCTATCGCTGTCCGAGCCAGCATCTCTCATGAATCGGTTGGCACCGACCTTTTTCTCTCCATCGGAATCGGAACCACTGGAGTCATCATCGGAGTCCTCGTCAGAGTCTTCATCGGAATCCTCGTCGCTGGCGACCTTTTGTTCTTCTTCCTCCTCATCGGTGTAGAGCTCCTCCTCGTCAGAGCTGCTCTCACTGGAGCTATCGCCATGGAAGAATCGAGACATCTTGGCGGATTGGCTTGCGATCGTTATTAAGACTCTTCGCAAGGGTAGTGGTGGTACGTGGCCGACGTCGTGAATTTGTCGTGGGGCCTACTCACAATTGCAGATGTTGCGCGAAATCTAAGCGAGCTAAGGTCAGTCGAAGAATTTCTGGCGTGTGCCCGAGTGTGCCTAAAGTTGTGCCTTACCAGTCGCCGTATTAGGGCACAAGTTTTTGAGGGCCGACGCCGGAAAAAGTGCAGCTAATTTGATGGCAGAGCACGAATAAGTTTGAGGTATCTGGCAGAATGTCACGAATATATGATTCTTTTTTTTATTTTATCAAACGTTAGATAAGGAACTGGGGCCAAATTATGGTTGGTTGTTGTCTGTAATATAAAATTAATTTTGTAGCTTGGAGTGAAGATTGGGCTGCGACCTCTTAGACATCAGTGAGCACGTGAATTGACTGGGTCATCTTGGAAAACGAGGACCTTCCCCATCTTCGGAATCTGAGAGGCTTGATTCTTGCATGCATATATGGGCGTTTCTCGGTCTCTGTCTGTTTTAAGTGTCATAAGTTGTTGAAAACACCAGGATATATGAAAACCAGATGCACACACCATCTCAAGAGGTGTAATGATTGATAAAGGTAGCCTCTCCAATATGAACAGAGAACAAAGCACATGTTCGCAAACCATCGAATGATTTTTATACAGCCGTTGAGTACCAGGCTAATTTCCTAGTCTAATAAAACAAATAAGTTAAATGAATAAATCCAGTACAGCAAAGCATCTACTGCTCCAAACACCTTCGCCCCCTACAAAGAGCCATTGGATGTTCCATCTATGATAATCAGTAGTCCTAAATAATACAGTGCTTAAAAATTCTGTATCCGTAGCTCTTTGCAATATTATAAGTCCCATGAGATACAGTCTCATTCGCAGAACCTCGGCAATGATATTCAATCCAAAGCTGCTTGACAGAAGCAGATTCCGGGATGTTCAGCTTCGAGGCCAGTGCTGCCATGAGCTTCATTCATTCCGATCAAGCCAGTCAGGATGATCGGTTATCTTCCATTTTTTGATGTTGCCTGGATTCTCTGCACGGCTTTGTTTAGTATGTTCGAAAATCCCTTTACTGTCATCACTCAGAACGAGCTGCCGGAATTGTGCAACCTCAGCATTCGCAGCTTTTACATTTGCTGACCATGCGGAGATTAGAGCAGTCGCTATGACAAGAGTTAGTAAGTAGTCAAAGATGCAAGTGACACGCAAACAAAATTGACTCTTATCAGAGACATACGGGAAGGTTGTGGAATTGTGAGAGGCTCGATGAGTCTGGGTAGTGTTGTGCGCAACTCTCGAAGCTATGGCGACAGTCAATGATATTATATATAGTATTGGATCATAGATAGACCCACTTGGATATACATCTGCTTCAACATCTTCTGCGCCTCCTCGATGCGTGCCTCGTCCCAGATTGTATCATCCACTGCTTCAGGCTTGATCTCAGCCTTGGTGGGGTTCTCCACAACTACGTTGCTGTGGTTGGCACGCTTTGCTTCTTCAGTGTTCTTCACTGCCATTGTAACTCTCAAAAATTCGCTCTCGCTCCAAGCATCCTATTTCGATAGTCAATAAGTAGCGAACAACTTCCGATAGCTTTGTTGGCGGACCACAAGATGTACCTACAAATTCTTAAATCACCTGGTAGGTATTTGGAAGCTGCGGTTTTGCGCGATCTCTTAAACGTAGCCTCGTGGAAAGTTCGCTTGTCTCACGTGACATTAATCAGCAACACGTCCCTGTTCTTCCAAGTGGCATAGTATTGAGTGCATGATAAGTCATGAAATAGAGGCGGGTTGTATTAATTGAGTGAAGCCAAGGAGCATGTGTGAGTCAATTGTTCGAAGGACTTGAAAAATCAATTCATGCTATCAGCTACCATAATGCCCGTTATTCATGCTGAGAAACTGATCTTGCACTGGTTGAAAAGGGGTTGCCCCTGTTCTAATCTCGCTTTGTATTCTCCAAAATTGTCTTCATCATCTCATTGCCAACCTTTGTAGCGTCTGCAAATCGAGGTTCGAAGAACTTCTGGGTGCTCTCAAATCGATCCCTGTATGACTCAAAGTCACCGAAAGTGACACAGTCTGACCAACCTCTTGCGGCAAAGGTGAACTCAAGATCATCAGAGCGAAACGTGTTGTCCTCGATTGCGATACGAATAACATCTTCAAGGAGTGCTGGTTTTCTGAAGAGATATTCAGTGACACCGAGCCACAAGCGGAACAATGGCGTTGAGCAGATCATGTGCTCATAAGGGACAATTCCAAGTTGGGACCAGCAATCCACCATTGCCAACAAACTCAAGTGATTATTTGGAGTTGGGGTGTCTGGTTTCTTGCCCAAAGAGAACCGATCAAGCACTTCATCTTTCAACAGTAGATCTTCGTCCTCCCACTGTTGTGAGCCAAAAACAGCGGTTCCAGCCTTCTTGATTCGCGACTCCAGCTCTTGGTAATGTCCTCCTAGCATGAGCTTGTAGAGATCCGTGACCGATTGGGCGTATTGCCGAATCTGCTCCTTGGCGTATGGGTTCAAGATAGCTAGTCCGGCGTAGACGTGCCATTTCTGAGAATAGATACGAAGGGTGAGATTGATCTTCACGTTCTCGATTCCACCGACATAGCGATCAATTTCCCATGGAAACTGAGCGTTTGCATGCCATGCTTTGCCCATGCTTAAGAATGCTGCATGAGTTACCGCTTGGGTGTCGGCGGTGATACGATCATGCTTTGCTGCAGAAAGGTAAACATGCTTGGAGTTCAGGCAAGACAAGACCTTCACAACTCTTTCGAAGCTCTCCTCGGATGCTCTATGCTGGATTATGACCTGTAACATGTATGAGTCACCGCAGTAGAAAAGACGGATAATCTCCTTACCAATGGTTGGCCTTTCGGATCAACGTTTGGACCATGTAGAGAGTGGCATGAGACAATGTCTACATCCTCAGGTAAATGCTTCTCGAAAGCGGCAATCTCGGGAGCTTTGCAAGAAGTCTGTCCCCCGACAATAGCGCCCTGCTTCGTGGCTGAAACGAGTATGAGCATTAAACAATAACTCAAGAAACGAGTATGCGCTTACATGGACCATACATGGAAGCTACCTTGTCGATCGAAGCAGCTTCGACATTGTAAATTATATAGTCGCTGGCTCTGGATACGAGATGCCCATTTGGGTAGATATTAACTTGCTTCTATTTCATTCTCAGCACATGGTGCAATGAAGGCTATTTACAGATGCATTTACTCTATTTGAAAACTCTTCCACCAAGCTAGCATACTTTTCTTCCCTATCGCAGGCGTTGACTCTACATACACCGAAAATCAGTCAGTGTAACGGAACGTGTATATTTCGTAGCAATCATATATCACTGAGAAGCGTGTTAGCTGGGATCTTTCCAAGAAGATTGTGTTTATAAGCTTGGTTCGAAAATTACATCAGACAATAAAAAATAAGGTAGCTGAGATTTTTCATCAGTGATAGTCAACCGCCTCACCGGTGTCAGAATGACAGGCGGATCAGCAGAAGACAGTACTCTAGCCAAATGCACTCAAGTCATCATTGTAGGGAACGTGGACAGAAAAAAGGTAGAATGCTTACCATAAGCATTGCCGGCCCAGCGATATAACGAGCATAAAGGATGTGGTATTTACCTCCATCCCGCATCGCTGAGCCTCCGCGCGTACATCTTCCCCATGTCGCCCATTCCGATAATACCAATTACGAAGTTTGCCATATCCGGGACTGGATGTATGGTGTTTGTCATGGTTTCGAATGCGCCAGATTCGCTGGTGAGGATGCGTAAGATCTTCAGATCATCAGATCCGCTCCGCGAGTTCTTCAAATAGAAGGTTGTGTTGTAAAACACGATTGTACAACGAGACTTCGGATTATTGTGGTTGCTGAGGTTAAAAGACAATCAGACCGCAAGCTTTAAGAGAAAATCGGACGTCACGCTAAGCATTTCGCACTAGGCAGTTTTCGCGAACACCCGAAAACCCTACGCACACCAGAAGTTTTGACGACGAGGGCGCCTTCGATTTGTCTTTCGATCCTTCATTGCCAACTCCAGAACTCGACAACTCGACAACTTACACCAGAGCAACCATGCCACCAAAGAAGGTTTCCCGCCCAGCCCAGGAGAACATCTCCCTCGGCCCACAGGTCAGAGATGGTATGTTTTTTTCTTTTCCTAATAATTGACAGTGAATTTTGACTGATTTGTATTTAGGCGAACTCGTTTTCGGTGTCGCTCGCATCTTTGCCTCTTTCAACGATACCTTCGTACATGTCACCGATCTTTCGTATGTAACCCATTGAATGGCAAAGGTTGCATTCGAAAAATCATAATTTGTGGTACCTTTTGGCTAACTCTGGGTGATTCCAGTGGCCGTGAGACCATCACCCGTGTCACCGGTGGAATGAAGGTCAAGGCCGACCGTGATGAGTCTTCTCCATACGCCGCCATGTTGGCTGCTCAGGATGTTGCCATCCGCTGCAAGGAGTTGGGCATCAACGCTCTCCACATCAAGATCCGTGCTACTGGTGGTATGTAAAAATGAAAGTCTGGGTAATGTTCAAATTGCTCACAATTCTACAGGTAACGGTACCAAGACCCCAGGTCCAGGTGCCCAGTCCGCTCTCCGCGCTCTTGCTCGTTCCGGCATGAAGATTGGCAGAATCGAGGATGTTACCCCAACTCCATCCGACTCTACCCGCCGCAAGGGAGGTCGCCGTGGTCGTCGTTTGTAGATGGCTGGTGGAATTGGTTCTGGTTTGGTGTTCACTGTGGAGTTGACAATCACGCGGGGAACGGCTATATGCCTGGTCTCCAATATTGCTATAACTTGTCATCTGGCAGCTTTTAGCGCAACAGTCTGAACAATCAAATCTCCCATGAGAATCATCATGCTCCAAGATCATCGAAGTGAATTGTGACGAGAAGAATTGTTCCAGCAGCAAAAGAATATAACCACTGGAGATTCCTTCAAGTTCTGCCTTTGGTTCGCTGCTCTAGGCTCTACTCTTCACAGGCCTAGTGTACTGATCAGCAGAAATCTAGACTGCAAGAGCTTGCAAACGTGTGAAGGCCTGGAACGATCAGACCTGGTATGACACCCAAGCAAGTGTAAGGAGCTCAGGCTGCTGGTGCAGCTACGTCAACAGATACTTATCCAATGCGTGGACAGCTTAATACGATGAGCATTGTAAGCTGGTAGGTGTGTATGTAGTATACAATCTGCAGGGATAGCATACGACCTATCCATACTAAGGTAAGGCACCTGTGTTAAGACTGGCGCTTGTCATTAGATGCAGACCCTCTTTTTGCGGTTTTTGCGGGTAAAAAACGTGATCTGCGAAAGAAACGCCTGGGCAACTCAACGCTAAACGCGATTTGTATGAACAACTCCAGAGATTGTAAAGGTATCATTGCCATGCAAAAGAATTTTACACGGCGAGTTTATACCAATTTAGAGCCCTTGCCCAACCATCAACGCATCGAGGGCACCAAGCTTTGTTTTATAAACCACGAGTCTGAAAGGCAAGGTTATAATGAGGGATGTGATTGTGTTTTGCCTGTCTGAAGAGTCACAAGGTAACGTTCTGCAGATTTGGCGAGGCTCCTACGGTACCATGGTAAAGGTACCTGACTGAGAGCATGCAGAAAGGCCTTAGCGCGGTTGGACTCCCGCACTTTACGCGTAGAGGCATCGACCAGAGATATCTTCTTGACCAGACATAAACAAGCACCTTGAATTTTCAACCTCCACTCAAGCAAACAAGTACAACAACCATCAGCGTGAAGGCAGTCATGTCTTCTTCCAACGAGGATCATGGCGGCACAACACAGCCCTGTTTGTCATCGACAACTAATACGAATGCTCACGTGACGCCAAAGCCAACCAGCAGCTTGACATCGGATCAAGACTTCTCTCATGAGACAGAATCAGACCCATTGGCCAATCAAAATCGGATGACACTGCGACGTAATCCGTCTTCATCAAGTGCAAGGTACGATGCGGGCCTGCAGGATGCCGGAATTCTTAGCGCCATCAATTACTCCGAGGACAATGATAACCTTGACACTTTCGGTCAAAGCAACACACCGGATATCGTGCTTGACAGTTCCCATACTTGCAGTCTTGCCAAGTCCTCATCCTCCGCTTCCCGGTCTACCATGAGGTCGGTGAAATCCATGAAGTCTGTCCAGTCCGTTGTACATGTTGGTACAATTCCCATTGGCACTCTACGTGTACACTCAGAGGAGGAGGAGGGTTCAGACACCGTCACCAAAATCAAGACAAAGCCAGACTTCGCACCACTGCGCTCTGGTGATGTCTTCCTTGTTTCCCAAATGCCAGTAGGATCTCTGTTTGCCTACGATATGACAAGCTTTACTCTTCAAGAAGGCGCTGGTGCTCAGGGAGATTCTGCGCAGTCCTCTTTTGAAGGCATAAAAGATATCCCACCAGGGCCACATTTTGTTTTTGCAGGTTCTGCGTCACTCATTGCACCTCGGAATGGATTCTGGATAATTTCACACCAAAAAGGATCAACTGACCAGGGCGGCATTCATGTGAGAAGATGGGACAAACGAAATGAGACTTTGGAGGAGGAGGTCAGCACTGCGGAGGCCACTTTCAGAAAGAACGATGTTCACCTTGTTTTTGACAAGCTCTTACCATATGAGACTAAGCCAGTTCCCAACACGTCCAGCTCGACTATTCCTCTTGATATTAAGGAGAGCATGTGGAAACGTATGACCTCCTGTGTCAAAGGTGCCATGCTGACGCGTATCACTGGTGGTGCTGATAGTTGGAATCACTGGAGATTCTCTTCTCAGGATGAGAGCGACACGACTCCAAACTTAACAAGAGATAGTCGTTCTGATCTTACTTCCCAGCAGCGCAAGGATCAGCTGCCAGATGTTAACGTACGACACTTGAACTTCATTTTTCCAAAGACAAGTACCTACTTCGATCCTGAAGATACCGGCCGTACACGCTCTATCAATGCAATGGACACCACATCACACATCAGCGCTGTTATTACAGACCGTTGTACTTATGAGGACTCTGATGAAGTTGTTGGGGAGCTGCAATTCTGCTACGTTACAGGAATGATGCTAGGCAATATCTCTTGCATGGAACAATGGAGTCATGTCGTCAAGGTGTTGTTCAAAGCTTATAGACTTCCAATGTCCAACCCCATCTTCTTCAAGAAAGTCATTGAGGCCTTACATGCTCAATTGGTCTACGATGATGAGTATATTGAGGGCAGCATATTCGATCACGATCCTGATCTTCGACAAGAACTCAAAATTGCACTCACGACCTTCAAATCTAGACTCAATGAGCAACTTCTGGCCGAGGGCGCTAATCTCTCATCTGATCAGGAGGCCACGGGCAAAGCCTTCGAGGCGCTAGAGTCATGGTTGTGGAAGTGGGACTGGGATCTACGTGGTCACTATGTGCGAAGTGGCAGGCTTCAGTTAGAGGATGGAGAGTTTGTTGATGCTGAGATGGATGATTTTGAAGCAGAGGATGAGCGAGGTGAGTACGCTCCGGTCATGGTAGAAACAGATGAACATGGACACGAGATCGGTCTTGTGCGGTGGGATTAGCTATACACATACCTTCTATGTTTATCTACAAAATCTAATCTCTGTCTGTGTTGTGTTTAGTTTCAAGAAAACCCCGTCGTGTCAGTCGTAGCAACACTGGTGAGAAAAAGAGGTCTTCGTCAAAGCCTCTTCGTGTCAGGTGGTCAAGAGTCCCAACTCGGGAGACTTGAGCTACAATGCTTCACAAAATCAACGACGAAACTGACATCTGCAAGATGCATGTGTCAATGATCTGTACGTTTCAATTGCATTGGTATGGTGTATTGCATGTAGGTGTTGTGGTTGGGGTGTTAAAGAGTTTGTTTTTATGCTCTGGTAAGATATAGGAGTGTCGATGCTACTATTAGCAGTCAAAATTGAGCAGTGCGGTTTCCTCTTGAGGTTGAGCTTGGCTGGGTGTCAAACAATACCTGTGCTCTGTGTAGACTTCTAGTTATAGCTTCTGTAGAGTCTATGGATTTTAAATATAATTGCATGAAATCACACATTCTATAATAGCAGGAAAATTCACAATAACCAACGTGATTTCCCTAGAACCAACACATTAGCAAGTTAACTTGCCCAAATTAGAATCCAAGCCCTTATAATTGCTCTTAAGAACCTACTCTTCAATATATATATATAACATTAGACTCAATTAAATCCAATTGGGGTTATTTGCAATGTTCTTTTAGGCTATAGTCTCTAACTCTACTTGCTCTACTAAATACAATAACTATAGAAAGAGGAACCTAGGGAATTAACTATATCTAAAAATTGTTGAATGTAGAGGTTGAAGCTATTGGAAGTTAATCCCTATATTAGCTCTAGAAGCTTCTAGAATGCTATAGAAATATATAGAAGACTATTACTAATAGTCTCTTCTATTGATTTCTATAAACTTCTAGGCATTACTAATCATAGAATACTATAGAACATTATAGAAGGTTGATTGGTAATCAACCCTTCTATATGTTTCTAAGCAATTCTATTGATTACAAATAAAGAATATGATAGAAGATTGATTTCTAATCAATTACACTATACATTACTAATATAATGTAATAAAGATTCTTCTAGAATCTTTACAGAATGTATATAAACCTAGCTATAGTCCTTCACTTAGATCACTAAGCAAGCAACAGAATTCAATTCAGTTCAATACAATCAATCCAATACACTTGTCTCTCTTTGAATAGTTGATTCATCAACATACATATTTTGTATACAAGCACTTCCTACTATATAGAAGACCTTGCTTCAACCTCTACATTCAACAGGTTATAAGCCTAGCTGTTGCACAAGTGTAATAGCTAAAGGATTAACCTAAAACTTATATATTATTATATATATAAGTATAGAAGCTAGCAGCAAAAATTGACACGCCTAGTGAGGGGATAGGTCTGCTCAATTGTTATCTTTTGTACTATAAATATACACATAGTATATATAAAATAGAACCAAGATGTCTATTCCTTCCTACCTTTAAATTCAAAAGCTAGAAGGGACTTCTAATTATAGTTCCTAGAAGCTTAGATTGAAGGCTGTCCTTATAAATCAAGATCTTTGGGACATTACAATAGAAAGAGATTTAAAGCCTGATATTTCCCTAAACTATAGGGGAGAAGGGGACACAACACAATATTTGAACGATTTTAGCACTATGCATCTAGAATGGGTCAAAAAGAATGAAAAGGCCTATTCTTTTATTCTTTTAATGATCAAGGATAATATAGCACAACTAGTGCAAGACATTACAGATGCTAGTCTACTTTGGGACAAACTAGAACACTTATATAGTGTTTTAGGATTTTCTACAAGGCATATACTACTTCAAAAGTTATATGCTACCAACTCTGAAAACTCTGAAAATATTAACACTTATATTGAGAAGATAAATGAATATTCCTTATAACTGTCTCAAATGGGTGCTAGTGTCCTAGAATGGATTGTAATTTCCATTCTATTAAACAATATTGGCCCCTCTTTTGAAATCTAGACTCAACAAATTACAACAAATAAGGCAAGACTCTAGTATTAAACTAGATAACCTACTGCCCCAATTACTTGATAAGGACAGAAGAAAACAGGCTAAAGAGGATAATGTTGCTCTATATAGCAATAAAAACACCTCTAATAAGAAAACTCCTAAAAAACAGCCAAAGAAGTGCACCTATTGCAAGAAGCTAGGTCACTTAGAGAAGCACTGCTAGAATAAAGACCCAAGTCTTAAAAACATCTCTAAAAGAGAGGAAGACCTAGCCTTAATGGCCTCCAATACACATATTACTCACAATATATGGGTCTTAGACTCTAGTGCTTCTCAACATATGTGTAACAACAAGGAATTATTTATATCACTCGAGAATACTTCCTTGAATATTACAACAGCAAACAACACATATATGCAGGCAATAGGAGTAGATTCTATTAGATTAAAAGCAACTGTTAAAAACACTAATGTGACTTGTGGGGAAGCGACGCAGTACCCAAAGCGACGCAGTAATATAGAACACAATAACTTCAATTACTTATAACTCTATGCTAACTCATCCAAATCA